>CM060986.1:89052141-90302141 GCA_030765065.1 Deroplatys truncata | reverse complement strand
AAAATGTTTCATGTGTAGGTTAGTTTTGGGTAGGGGATTTTCTTGAAAATCTACGTGTCGCAACTTTGGAAGATACTGAACTTAAATACCAAGTTCAGTTTTTATCCGACATTTAATTTTTGAGTTATTACGTTCAAACATAAAAATGGTTTATTCAGGGGAGTTCAAAACATGTATTCCTAGTGAAATATGGATATCTATGCTTCCTCTGCCTAGGTACGTGCAGATAAAATAATAAAGAACTGTTAGAGAGCTTCATTTTAACGGGTTATAACACCATAAGTTGTTTTTCAAGTGAAAACCACCGATGTGACTGTAGAAATTAAAGGGGGAGGACTATACAAATGAAACAATTATAAATAATTTTAGGGATTCTTACTTTAAGTTGAAGAATAGAAATAAATCGCAGTTACAAAATGTGATAAGCGTCTTGAAATGAGTCATCCCAAATGGAACACGTAAGAGTCCTCTAACGAGATTTCCTATAACATATTAACTTACTAGTTTAACCTGCTATCTGCCGTATTGATATTTAACATGTTGAGCGTGAAGATGGCCAACAACTTTGCCCAGGGAACCTTTCTCGGTTTACGGATTTCTTTTACTTGCGAATATGGACAGGACGAATACCTCTACTTCCCTTCCGAAGGAAGCCTAGCTAAGAGATTTTACATCCATCGCCCTTCGCTGCCTTGGAGTTACAACGCCACACCATAAGAGGCAACTATATGAGTAAAGCCCTTCTAAAATAAGACACATTAAACTAATGCAAGAAAAACCTCTATTAGATCTATTCCTAAACACGTTCTGGTGTAGTACTATTTCTCCTTTCCCACAAGAAACAACTGAATAGCGACGTCACTTTAAACAAATAATAAAAGTATTGAAACGTTGGGCGTCATTTTGGTGTGGGATTATTGGATTGGACACGTTGGTACAGGTTAAAACAAGTTGGGTGCTATTGGTGTGGTATGGTTGGGTTGCTAGGTTCGTTGTGGGTGCGGGGGCGTGTGTTTTGGTCGTAAGTTGTTAGCCCCTCATGAGTTCGTTCCCGTTTCAGTGATAATGTGATGTTGGACCGGGGAAGGATTCTTATCTCAGGTATGCAAGCAAAGAAGACGCAGGTAGCCGGTAGACGACCTTCAGTTGCTGGTCACTTTATTCTTGCAAAAACACACTCCCTCTGTCCCGCACACAAGACACAAGCCAATCGCTACAGTTACAGTAGTTTATTAAGTCGCTGTCACCTACGCTACGTTCCGGTGATGAGTTGTCGTTCCTCGGTGTAACACGCTAATTTCAATGATTATAACTTATTCTCTTGCACGACGCTATACGTAAACTTTGTTAATGTAGACTTAGTTATTTTTGGCCGACCACTACGTCGGAAATGCAACACTTAGCGTTTTAACATGATGCCGGTTGGAACGAGAGTGTCCCTTCGTCTTCGCAGCTCCTACCCCGTTCTGTCTAGGATCGTTTCCTATTTCACGCCCATTTTCTAGACGACTTGGTTTGGTCCCTAACCACGTGACTTATCACGTCGGTTATTTGCTGCGTTCTATTCTACGCTTAATTCTTATTGGCGGTTCTCCAACCAAGACTAGTGCGAATTACTATTTTCAATCTGGGAATATTTTAAGGCCTGTCGCTCATTTTTAGCGTTGGTTTGTCCGCTTCCGTGAATTTGGAGAACGATTAAACACGTACGTATTGGTGCCTTTAAGTCGCGTTGGAATGTTCTGTCTTTGTTCAGAACGCCAGGTGTTCGGCAGAATTCTTAAAAGGCAGAAGACCTTTTCGGCGTGTCCCCTTATAACTTCCAGCTTCTTTAACAGCTACATGTTCCGGTCTACCCTTCCGCAAACTTTAGCTCTTTTGAAATTCCATTCCTTATACTACAAGTATGACTAATTTTATGTGTATTTATTCTATTTATTTATTTATTATGTATGTATATATAAATAATTGTCAAGCGCGTGTTTCTGCTTCAGTTCTTTCATGTACATATCCACCTTCCTAAATTATTTCTTATGCGCTCGTACGGACTAGCCACAAGTACAGCAGAGGCGGGTGCTAGCCTAGCCGCCCTTCGGAGAAACTCTACTAAATCCATTTAAGTAATCCTTTTGTTTGGGTAAAAGATCGCTATACACCGGAAGATGCAAACCAAGCTACTACTACACGTGAATATAAATCCAAGATGGCTGCTGATTTATGTGCCCTTTCCTACGGCTCTAATTACGCACACACATTGTCTCTTCTGTGTATAACACACGTGCTGCAGTGGTGGCTCTTGCACAAAACACCCCAAAAACTAATATTTTTCAAACGGAATTGATTCTTAAAATACGTTGATTTCGGTGAAAACGATCAATATTACAATGACTAAACCTACTAAATTGTGTATAATTACAGAAACGAGCACCATTTGAAATAAAAATAAAGTCTATTTTACATATATTCGTAAAATAATCCTTCTCTGCTAATTCACTACTATTTATTAAATCCTGGTGTGCAAAGTAACAATTGATTATTTGGTTATTGGAAATCAAAATACGTTCATTTAGCGTTTCAAATTATAACTACTGTTTAAATGTGTGAAAGCTTAAAATTACAACACTGAATATTTCAGAAAAGATACTTATCATCCATTTGTTATGCTTTTTCTGATATATAAAATTCAAAATGAAGCTTTTAATCGGCATTTTACAACAAAAATACGCAAATATACATTATACTTGTTGTTATCTTAGACTTTTATTTTAATAAAAATTATTAGGTAAAATTTTTAGAAAAATCAAGATAGCAAAAAACGGAGTTTGCTAGGGTGTAGAAAATTCCTTATCTTGTTTTAAATTTCCATTTATAAGAAAAACTGTCTGAAATGTTGATGTAGTCAGTTATGGCTCGTGTTTAGATTAGTTACTTAAAATACAAATGTTATTCATTTTTTCTTAGTAAAACACAAATTTGATTCATTTTTGTTAGTTTCAAAGATAATTGATAATTCAAAGATAATTTCTCTTTAAGTGCAATCATATTTCCACGAAAAATCTATTTTTTTCATTGATAATGTTAATTAAACATTGTTAACTTACCATAAAAAGTAACAGAATGACTATAAAAATTATTCAGTTTTTCCAAACATTCTAGGAAGATTGTTTACACCAATGTGTAAGCACCACATCAAAACACATGTTCACCATAACTTTAGGTATTACACCAAAATTATTATACTAAATGCATAAACATACTTTTTAAGCACCATATACGTACAAGTTAAAAATTGAAGCAATTTTCAAAGAACTATAAAATTAATAAACTAAAAATATGCGAAAACGCATATTGTTCTTTCTTCATATTAAAAAAGAGAATTTTCTTTGTATTAATTTGGTTGCAGTTTTTGGGGACGAATACTTCTGGAGTCACTGTATGTAAATTTTGCAGTCTTTTGGGTTGCATATGGCGGCAGGGGCTTTCATAAAAGCGAGCTTTTTTAGCCTAACCCTGAACAATTCCCAAACGCTATGCTTTAGATGCACATCTGTGGCAACCAGTATACTTTTGCCCATCACTGCGAGATTCTTGTTTCTATTCCTTTTATACAACCGCCCGTAATTTATATATTAATTTGGGGGATTTGTAGGTACAAAGTTTAGAAATGGTGTCTGCCTTTGGTTGCTCGTGTACATTATTAGGTGGAACTTTCAGTTATTAATATTTAAAACACACTTGCGTTCATTCATTCATTCACAATTTCCAAAGTTCTGCTGAGGTAAGGAATGCTTAGGTATATAAAAATTCTGATGTGATACATTCACATAACTTTCATACTTCTATCATTTATTAGTGGCTATACAAACTATCCTTACTAACGCCCATTTTTCTGTCTACTATGAAGTGGAATATTTTTTTGTAGTTGGAAGATGCTTCATGTTTATCTGCACCACGTATGAAAGCCAATTTGTCGCGGTCACTTCGTGTTATTTATTGCTGAGCGCCTGTTATTGTATTACTATTTTTAAATTTGGGTTCATTGTCCTCCGGCTAGCTATTATTTCTCGGTCGAGCACATCTCTTGAACAGGGCGTGTAAACGGAAAGGATTTGTTATTGAAAGATAACACTGATAAAAGAATTTGTTTTTACACCTTTATTGTCGTCACACATTATTCAATTTCACATATTGATTCTTGATACACGCCAGACTGAAACTGTTATATTTTCTAATATCACTATAATCACTTATTTGCTGCACATTATTAATTCGCGTATTTCACATTTATAACTAACTTTACGACGCGAGAGATTCTGTAGAATTGCGTAACGTTGAACTACGCGACGTGTAACCCGCGAACGATTCTGATGAACTCAGCGACGTTTAACTTCTGAATGATTCTGTTGAACTGGGCAATACTTGCCTCTGGCTTTAGCTTTTTATACTCCCACACCCCGATATGCCTAAAGATTATAACCGAGCTGCTATTGGTTAATAAAACGCGCCAACATTAGCGTCTATATTTATATTCAATCAAAAATTACGAAAACATATGCTCTAGGGAAGAAATTCCCGCCATTTCTAAGAAAAGCGCGCCAATCTGACGTCATTTGCTTGTCTCTAATAATTGATAAACAACTCACTCCCTCGCTCATTGTTGCCCGCTCTTATTGTCAGTTTCAGTGAGGCCGTGTAAACTTATTTCCTAACAATGCTTATAATTAACAAACATCTCAAATCAATGTCATACAATAATGCTTATTTACACTACAATCACTCTGGCATTTACATTGTTGTGATACAAATTACTGCCACAACTACATTTTAATCCCAATAAGCCTTTGCAGAAATAACGACGTTACACATTTCCTTAGGGATACAACGGGAGCTGCTATAGCCAAATGTTTAAAAACTGGACGCTATGTGCTGGCCTTAAAATTCTATACTGTTTCCATGCAATAGCGAGAAACAATTGAATGTTGACAGTAATTTAAAGAATGACCAAGAAATGCACAATTCGAACCTTTAATAACGAATATCTCAGAAACGGCTTCTGCCACAAAAAATTTATATTAAGTAAATTGCGTGTTTTAAAGAGATCTACATTTTTTATGTAATACGTTTTCGTCTATCGCTTAACGTTTAAACATTACACAAGATTACACAAAATTCCTTCCGAATGAAGAGGACTTTAGAGCTATTTCCAGAAAATTCAAGATATATTTGTTATGTAAATATATTTCATATATGGTATTTTAATCAGAATCGTTATAGCCATTTTTTAAAAAATCAAAAATTTCAAAAAATGTTCCGTGTAAAGTGTAGTTGAGCGTGGGAAAAATTTCTTGAAAAACTTTGTGTCACATCCTTGGAAGATATTAAACTGAAATACCAAGTTTGGTATTTATCTGACTTTTCGTTTTTGATTACGCTGTTCACAGACAAATAGCCAAACACACGGTGCATGCTCGGACATGTTCCCAAAAATGTTTTATTTGGATTCAGGGCGCCTCAAACATGTACTTTCGGTGAAATCTCGGTATCGAATTTTTGTATGGAATGCAGTACTTCCCCTACTTACTATATGTAGTAGAGAAGGTAAAAATAAATCGAAGACAATCCATTAGTTTCTTCTATTATAGACTGTATCTGCAAGAACTGCTTTTAGAACAGATAAACTTGCTGTAGAGCTAAAGCGGTGAAGTTGCCTGCATACTGATGTAGCGGCCATGGCCCAAGGTTATCGAGAGGTCGGCGCCGAGCGGTTCGCGTAAACAACGATAATGCCGCTTACCAGCGTAAACGTCGGGTGTACTATCGGGAGATAACTAGAACTTTCTGGAAGCTTTAACGTCCTCCTTCCTCCAGAAAGTGTGTAGAAATAGTTCTAGAAGGTTCGACAACATTCTGTGGAAGATTCCACTGCCTATATAAGCGAGAGCTCTCGCGGGCAGTAGCGGCAGTCGCAAGTTGAAAGTGAGTGAGTGTGTGTCGAGTTACGGCAGTGGCGAATCGACCCAGTGCGAGGCGAGGAGTGGCGACAGTAGAGCGAGTCGAGTCGGCCAGTCGGTGAACGAGCGAGAGCGAGAGTGCCGTGCGACATCAAGAGCGATTCTCCGAGCGAGTTGGTGACGACTGCTGTGACGTGCAACGCTGCTACCGCGAAGTGACGGTTGTGGAAGTATGGTGTTCGACGACTCCCGAGTGAAGTGAGCCGTCCAGCGTTAAGAGGCTGCGTGACGATGGAAGTGAACTGGCGGAGTTCATTTTAGTGAAGTGATTTTGGTGAACTACATAAACCCGAACGGTGACATTCAAAAACAAATCAGTGACAGTGAGAACTTTGAGAGAAAAGTGGCAGTTGGAAAACAGGGCGAAGTCACAATACTTTTACTTTCTCTAACATCTACCTAAAATTCCGTATTGAAATGCCAATGGAAATACACATTTTGAGACTGTCTAAATAAACAAATATATAATTTAGGAAAAGTCTGGGTGTGCGTGTGTATGAACAGTATAACTTAAAACCTAAATGTCTTTATATATATGAAAGTTGGCAGTGTCTATGAGATTGTGCGCGCCCATGTGTGGCATTATCCATTTGCTATGGAGTTGACTTTTCCGATTCTGTAGCATACATTTTTCAAAGTTTTGTCGCCATTCTTTTGTTTCTGAGGTGTCATGGAAAGAGAATGGAGATTCAAAGACTGCCTATAGCAACCCATTTTTCAAAGATTTTTGATTATCACTTCAGAGCCCTGTATCCCCCTAAAACTAAAACGAATGATCTAATGAAACCAATGATGCAATGGTTTATCTCATGATATCACATAATACCGACAGAAAAATAAACTTGTAAGACTGGTGTGTAGAATTATACATGAATAAACGACTGCTGGTAGAGAAAGTCGCGTGCAGGTAACATTTTAGATTTTTTACTTTCTCTACTACGTATAGTAAGTAGGGGAAGTATTGTATTCCACCCAAAAATTCGATACCGAGATTTCACCGGAAATACATGCAAATGGAAATGGTAATGCAAAGAGAATGGAATACTCCACATAGCAACCAACGCTTAAAATATTTGACTATTGCTTAAAGCCTAGTAATTCCCCTTGCATCTACAAGAAAATTAGCAATAAGCTTAACATATCGATATCTCGATTAACATGAAGCATATGGAGAATAAGCGCTTGTAAAAATAGTTTGTACAAGAGTAGAGAAAGTCATGTGAGTGTAACACATCAGATTTATTTTATTACAGTTTTAGAATTCCTTACTGCTTTATGCACCACACTTGCTGCACAGTGTGTGTGCAGCATGCTACCAGAGCTAACAATTTGTCCTGAACTCGCCGCCACTGAAGAGTGCTAACGTCACTATAATGCTCGCCAGTTTCTTGCTAGGAAATACTGCTAGGATAAGCTACAGGAAAACCTATATGTGTATATAAAAGGAAGGACACACTCTTTTGTTTTCTAGCCTCTTTGTTTCATTTACTGCGCCATAGGAAGGAGCAGAAGAAGTATATAAAAAACGGAGAGCAATGCAACAATGAAAGGCGCTCCGAGGCGGTTTCCTTCCTCACATACTGCTCTTCACATGGCGGGAGGAATTTAAATTTTCCGAGGGAAGCCTCATTACCCTTAAACCGACTACTCTCGCTAAAGACAAAAGAAAATAACGGTTCGGAAGTGTCTCTTGTGGGGCGCACGAGTCCTCCAAATCTCTTATTCCAGCCAAGAGGTTTTCTCTTTGACAATAAACATGTCATAAAGTACGTGCTCCAGAAATTGTTTCAGATATCCTAATGATTCAGTCTGCATAGCTAACGCCAGAATTTCAAACTCATTATGCGTTTGTACCAATAAAACATTAAATCTACAGATACAGTAACATTAAAAGTGAAGATTTTCTGGTGATTGTGAATTTTAGATGCACAATCGATGCTCACATAGTAAGTTAAACAACATCACAATTTTAATTATTTTTGTAACCACGTATTTAATACCGAGTGACTTATGAAGAACTGACATATTTATTTCTTTAATTTTTTCAAAACGAGTTATGCTAGCGACAACTTATTATACTTGAAATACTGAGGAATTTTAGGAGATTATATACCTCTTTAGCAAATGTTGAAAATGTCCTCCATCCTGCATAAGGCACAACTCAACACGTCGTTCCATGTTATTTCCACTCATTGGAGGACTCTGTGTCCATAGCTTGAATCTCCTGTGCAATGTTGTGCTTCAGATCGTCCAATGTCTGGGGACGTGTGGCATAAACCCTGTCTTTTAAGTAACCCCATAGAAAGAAGTCCGGCGATGTCAAATCCGGAGATCTCGGTGGCCACAGGTTCTTGGAAATTATCCGGTCGTCAAATAAACTTGCAATTAGTGCCATGGATTCATTTCATGTATGGCATGTAGCCCGTCCTGCTGAAAATATTCTTGACTCAGTTCTACATCATCAAGTTGCTCAGAAAACTCTATGAAAATCCGTCGGTACTCTGCAGTGTTCAAATTGTTTTCAAAACAAACTGGTCCCACTATTCTCTGTGCGGATATTGCGCACCAAACTCCGATTTTAACCGGGTGCTTCAAGTGTAACACGTGGATTTCCGCTGGCCCAATAGCGAGAGTTATTTGAGTTCACATAGCCAGATAAATGGAACCATGCTTCATCTGTGAAACATGTGATGGACAATATGGCAGGATTTTGCGCAATGAACGCCTGAAACCGACAATAATTCAGTCTTCTATCCCTGACTGGATCTGTAACTGCTTTAGGCCTGCACTTTTCACAGCTCTCGGACAGTACCCTGTAGCTGTACCCTGTATCCTGCGACAAACGTCTTAATGATTTTTTGCGTGACTGATCCAGTCATGCTCTTACGTCAACGACCCTGGGAAGACTATATGGACGAGTTTTGCCTTTTTCACTCACCAGAGATCCAGTTGTTTTCAATTTGTATACCGGTCCCAGTATTGTGTTCTTTGGGGAGGATTCCGAACACCAAATTCTCCCTGGTATGCCCTTTGAGTAGCTGTAATTGGATTTGTAATCCAGTATTGCTTTACAAGGAAGAGTTGTTGATTTAATGTGCACTCCATTTTCACACTGACTAGAACAGAATCTAAAAAACAGTTGTTAACAATAAAACAAACAATTACGAATAAAACATGAACATCTGCGCATCTAGTGACAGGCAATCGAAACTCCAGAACATTCTGTTTAATTTGATACTAAAATTGGGCCAGTGAGTGAATTTCGAACAGAATAATTAAAGAAAGAAATGTGTCAGTTCTCCATAAATCACCATGTATATTTACACTCAAGAATGACCATAAACAAATGCTGTGATATTTGATATGTAAAATATCTTAGATCCCAGTTAGAGAAGATATATGGCAGGTTACAACATAGGGAGGAGTTTTAATGGCGACACGAAAACAAAAAATCAAAATATTTACCTTACTATTATGCTTTTAAGACTATTATTCAAAGCTCTTTTTCTATTCGCTGTTGTTTACTTTTATATATCTTCTGAAAACTAGTCATACAAAAGTTCATACATTTTAATCGAGATAAACGTTTGCGGAATTAAGTTGTTGCTGGTATAAGATGGATACAGGAGGCTGAAGCGACAGTCATATCTTTAAAAATCTGATGTGCAACATTAAAATGACTTTCTCTATAAATGACAAATTCACATAGGCATATGTATTACACAGGTGACGGAATAACAATGCGCAAAAAATTCTAGATTAGAAAGCCATACAGCGCTTTGAGATTAGGATCATCGGCTGCAGTATAACAAATGGACAAACCGAGAAACAAAGAAATGTCGACCAAACCAATGCACTCGACATTTCTAACCAATAACAACACATATTCCAGATATGGTTAATGCATCAAACATTTATTTGGCATAACTTTTCTTTTAACGAGATCTACATCTTTCATGTGGTTAGTTTTTATCTAACTGATGGATTAACAAACTATGGTTATACAAAATTGCTTCAGAATGAGGAGGAATTCATAGTTATTCCCAGAAAATTCAAGATATACACGCAAATATCTTAAACATACGGCGTTTTAATCAAAATCGTTGGGACTATTTTTGATAAAATAAAAATAACAAAAATCCCATGTAAAGGCTAGTTTAGGGCGTGGGATTTCTTAAAAATTCTCGTATCGTAACTTTGGAAGATACTGAACTTAGATACCAAGTTTGGTATACATCCGAATTTTAATTTTTAGTTTCTTTACTACATATGGTAAGTAGCGTAAATGTAGCATTTACCCCAGAAATTCAATACTGACATTTCACCGAAAATACGTGTTTTGAGGTGCTGTGAATCCAAATAAAGCATTTTTGGAAACATGTCCGTGTGTGTGTTTGTGAACAGCATAACTCAAGAACGAAAAGTCGGATACATACCAACTTAGTATTTAGGTTCAATATCTTCCAAAAATAGACACGAAGATTTTCAAATAAATTCCCCTCCCCAAACTAGCCTTTACATGGAACACTTTTCAAAAATTTTGTTTTTCTAAACAACGGCTCTAAGGATTTTGATTAAAATACCAGATAATAAATATATTTACATGATAAATAAAATATATATGCTGAATTTTTGTAGAATAATCTATGAAGTCCTCTTCATTCGGAGAGAATTTTGCATAATCTTGTATAACTGGTAAACGTTAAGCAATAGACGAAAACGTGCTCAAAAATGTGCATCTCTTTAAAACACTTTTTAAAATTTATTTCAAATAACTTTTTTGTGGTATAAGACATTTCTGAGATATCGTTTATTAATGATTCTAATTGCTCAATACTTTTTTCATTAAAAGTTCTGTCGACATTCAGTTATTTCTCGCGAAAGAGTATGCATTTTAAGGCCAGCGTCTAGCCTCTAGTTCTTAAACATTTGACTATGGCGGTTGTCTTTTTATCTATAATGAAATGTTTAATGTAACTATTTTTGCAAAGGTTTCTTTGGATTAAAATGTAGTACATAGAAAAATAAGCTTGAGTAAGAATAGTTTGTGTACCCAACAATAAACGATAGAGCGTAGAGGAAATCATGTGAATGTATCACAGAAAAAATTTGTAGTAATGCTGTTCACACTCTTTTCTAAAAATGATTTTCTTGGTTTCAGTAGACCTCGAAAAATTATTTCTGGTGGAATACTGATATCGAATTTTTGTATAGGGTACAATATTTTGTCGTAACATTGTTAAGTACTACAGAAGTAGTAAGTTCTTGCCAGGTAACATTCATAATCATCGTCGTCGTCTTTAATGTGGTTACATTTAAACGCGTTGAAACGTGAAGTGGGACTAAATATTTAGGGGAAATATATTCAGCCACAACAGTTTCACTGCCGATTTCCGTAAAGAAAACGTGTTGTTGATTTTATAAGAGGTTGTAAAGCGCACAGACTCGCCGGTAGCGATCTGGCTCCAGGTGTGACGCGTGACGTGCATTATTGGGATTCTATCTGCAGTGGCGGTCTTCCACCCTTAAACAAAGCTAGCCTTGTTTGGGGCTTTATTTCCGAGGTGTTACATTTGCATATCTTTCACTGCCCATACCATTTACTGTCAAGGGTACCCATTCTACATGCTATTCATATACCATTTTATTTTTCTATCTTCTTCTCTTATTCACGATAAATTTTCGACAGAAATGATTTCATTATTATGACTTCAATACTGACCAATCTAACTCACAGCCTGTATCAGTTTGAACCAATCATGGTATACTATCACTGATTTCTTGTCGAAATGAAATCGTCGCATCTGATTCGGAGCTGTTTGGAAATTTTCGCAATTGGTATGCATTGTTTCGGATTTGTAAGCTAAAGAAACGAATAAAACTTCATAAATAATATAGAAAGTCATGCTACATTATGATATTGGTAGTGATTTAAATAATATTATTTAAAATACCTATGTTATTTTTATTTTATTAATACTTTCTACTAAACCTTTCATTCAGTAAATAGTTTTAGTCAGTATTACTCGTGGTATTACGACAACACACATACACATACATACGTACACAGGGTTATTCAAAAACAAGGAACAGACTAAATATTTATTTCTAATGAACGACAATAGATGGCGACACAAGCGATACATCACTGAGTAGAGGAAAGCTTAACATGTTATTTTATACGTTCAAAATGAGCACCATTTGTTATGTGAGGACGACCAGTTCTTTTCCGTTTCCATACGCAACCATCTTCTACGAATTTATTGTATCAATTGTAAATTATTTATAACGAGGCGGCTCGTTGTTGAACTTACAACGAAATGCACGCTGTAATGAAACAGCTACAGCACACAAAACGACTTTTCCTGTGGCGTTGCCATTTTCTCGTAAACAAACCCAGCGCCGCTGTAGGCACTCAGTGGAACTAATAGGTAGGGACTTCCTTCTTTTCGAATAACCCTATATATATAACTCAGGTAATCTAAAGCGTATGCAAAAAAAATCTGATGTGTTATAATCAGGTGATTTTGACGATTTTGATTTAAATAGCATAAGCTAAAGATATTTGCATGAATAATGCAATATACCTCTTAAAACGTGTGTGTGTGTGTGTGTGAATAGCCTATGAAGTCTCTTCATTCTGTTTTAATTTTGTATACCAAACTAGAAAACCACAAAATCTTACTTGAGAAAAGTTGTGTACCTCATTAAAATATATAATTTGTGTCGTATATTGTTTTTCGCAGCGTTATACGTTTTCAAAATATTTCATGTTGCACTATCTATATGTAAAGGTGTCATCTGACGGGTAGATGGTTGAAAGTTTTCGATTCCTCTTATTTTTCATCGCAGGAGATCGCTACATGTCCTCTATTTATTCCTCCATGCTGCTTCTGGTAAACAGTTGTACGTTGTTTCTGCAAGTATATTTCATTAAATGCTTATTTCTTGATTAGAAATAGTTTGGGAACAAAAATGTATCGTGAATCACTTTATAAAAATGTTATAGTCTATAACTTATGCTTACAATTTGTCATGGGTAAAGAAATGTCTTATTGAAAGTCTTCTCCATTACACCTCAATTTAAAACATCTGATGTGTTACACTCACATGACTTTCTCTACCCTTGTACAAACTATTTTTACAAACGCTTATTCTCCATCTACTTCATGTTAATCGAGATATCGAGATGTCAAACTTATTGCTAATTTTCTTGTAGATGCAAGGGGAATATGGTAGGTAATAAGCGATAGTCAAATCTTTTAAGCGCTGGTTGCTATGTGGGGCATTCTATTCTGTTTGGATATCCAGGACATAAAAAATTGAATAACGAATTTGAGAAAAAGTATAAGTATTGGAAAATTTAAGAAAATAACAAGCAATATCTCGAAAATGGTTCACTCAACTAAAAAAATGTATGACATAAATTGTGTATTTTAACGCGATCTACATTTTTTGTGTAGTAAAATTTTATCTATCTCTTATGGTTTACCAGTTATGGAAAAGTCGTTCACAATAAAGAATACTTTTGGAGACATTCCCAGAAAATTCAAGATATACATTTTATTTGTCATAAAAATATCTTAAACATATGATATTTTAATCAAAATCGTTAGAGCCATTTTTGAGAAAATTAAAATTTTCGAAAAATCTTCCATGTAAAGGGTACTCTGGGGTGGGGGGATTTTCTTGAAAACCGTTGTGTCGCATCCTTGGAAGATACTGAACCTAAATACCAAGTTTGGTGTTCATCCGACTGTTCGTTTCTGAGTTATGCTGTTCACAGACAGACACACAGACAGACACACACACACAGACACACAGACACACACACGGACATGTTTCCAAAAATGCTTTTTTTGGATTCAGGGTGTCTCAAAACATATATTTCCGGTGAAATCTCGGTATAGAATTTTTGGGTGGAATACAATACTCCCCCTACTTACTATACGTAGTAGAGAAAGTAAAAAGAAAGAAAAAACAGTTTAATATTTATGCCAGTAGTTCAGACAGCTTATTTATTTATTTCTTTTTTTTGCACGCGGTGAGAAACTTTGGAAACAGCCGTAGGGAGTTCTAAAATCTGACCATGTGCAAAAGGAAGTTTTATATACATGTGCATACTTAATTTTTTTCTGTTACCGGGGTATTCATGCTGCGTTTGCCGATAAACAAACGTTTATCTGTTTGCCATTAATTTCATCACGTAGAGAAATTTCGAACATAATACACTGCCGTTTGTGAAAATTGCAGCACCAAGAAAGAATTTCCCGAATAATTCCAAACTTGTGTGTAAGCAATAAGTGATTAGGTTTGCAGAGAGATGGAATACACTAGGCCGAGCAGGGCCCTCTCGTGTCGGTCCGACTAGGTCAGTGTTGCGCCCAGTGTAGTCAGTGCAGAGCTATCAAACAAGATGGAAACAATAGAGTGGGTACCAGTAAGCCTCGTCGACGTCAAAGGGAGCCATATCTGCATGTAAGTGAGTTCGAACGGGGCAGAATGATCGCTCTCCGGGAAGCGGATTTGTCATATCATGACATTTTGGCTCGTACAAGGCATGCTGCTACGACAGTGATGCGTGTTGGAAGCAGTGAATAGAAGAAGGTGTAATGCAGCTAAGAGCGGGTACTGGACCACGGAACATGACCACAGCACGGGATGACCGTCATCTTGTCCGCATAGCCATAACGGACCGTACAGCTTCATCCACAGTGTTGACTCGACGCTGTAGCACTGCAACAGGTGTGAACGTGTCTGCATCAACGGTTCGTCGCCGTCTGCTGCAGGTTGGACTGGTTGCATGCATGCCATTACGTCGGCTTCCATTGTCCAGAAACCACAAGCTCCTACGACTGCAATGGGCACGTGAACACCGTCACTAGGGTGCTGAGTGACAAAATGTAGTCTTTTCGGACGAGTCCCGCTTCAACGTGTCCTACAGTGATGGTCGCATACGTATCCGGCGGTAGCGTGTGAGGCAACCTGGAGGGCTGCATTGTTGAGCAGTATAGCGGACAAACACCAGGTGTGATGGTTTGGGGCGCCATTGGTTACAACAACCTATCTCGCCTCCTACGAATAGAGGGCATTTTGAACAGCAACCGGTACCTAACGGTGGTTGTAAAGTCTGAGGTACTCCCCCTGCTTCGGGTATCTCCACAGGTCACATTTCAACAGGATGCCTAGCCACATTTTGCGAGGAATGTACAAGCCTTCTTCGAAGAGCGACAGTACCATTCCTTTCCTGGCCTGCGCGTTCGCCTGACATGTCGCCTATCGAACATATCTGGGATATGGTTGGTCGGCACCTGGTGCGTCACGGTCCTCCAGTAACCAGTGTCACGGATTTGTGGGCTCGAATACAAACTGCATGGAGGGAAATCTCTCAGGAACTTATTCAGAACCTTTTTGATTCAATGCCACGGCGTATAGCAGCTTTAATTGCAGCGCATGGAGGCTACACAAAATACTGAATATTAGGGCTCAAAGGTCATTTATAGTTTTGAGAAGTTTATAATTTGTTACTTGTCATGTACCTAATCTGTGGTATTAAATTCATTGAATTCATGCGTTTCCTTCTTGATGTTGCAATTTCCACAAATGACAGTGTATTAATCAAAATGAGTGACGAAAGCAATAAAGAAAATACATTTATTCAACATACTAGAGATGTAGCATAAAGGAATCTACAAATCATTTTATAATAGAGCTGTTCCCCGAAAAGTACGCCTTCAATATGAAAATGAATATGCGTGCCTTCAAGGTTATATGATATTTAAATAAGTAACTTAACAAACAGCATGTCGTCCTCCGTGGTCGCAAATTGGCGGAGGGCGATGGATTTTTTTCGGGCGTAAAAATCCTTTGCATGGCTTCCTTCGGAAGGGAAGTAAAGCCGGTGGTCCCTTGTCGTAGATTTACGGCACATAAAAGAACCTCAAGCCTGATAAAGAGGCCGCTGAGGAAAATTACCGGTCTTTAACGCCCGTATAGAATGGGACGCTAAGGACCACAGCAGTTAAAGAGCGTCCATAAATAAAGACAATTTAACAAACAGCGTAATCACTAAACTTTGCCGACGAAATGAAGTTTACAGGAATTGTTGTATTTTATGCATAGAATAATTTGTAAAAATAATAGGGATGACATCTTTCCAATATAATATATTGTGTTCAAAAGCTACATTTAGTAAAATTTATTTCTTTAAAGAGAGTGCAAAACATTTATTTATGTCTCTACTATATTATTCTTGTAACTGGAGCATGTGAATGTTTAGCGCATAAGCTCACAATGTAGAGATTACGCACGTGCTACATACAACGTTTTATGTAATTATAGCACTAAAATACATAAAAAACTATTAAAATTTCCCGAATTTAAGTTATGACGTAGCACAGATGAGTACGGTTACTTAGCAGCCATTTGTAAGACTGTTCTTCTGTGGCTGTTTTGAAGAATTCGAAAAGAAATGAACATAATTTTGTAATGATGATATAAAAACTTGTGTAGGATGTGGGAACAAGAGAATGTTACGGTAACGAATGAAACAACCTTGTTGGCACACTTTTCAGAACTTTTAATAATTTTAACGTTTATTGGTTATTAATATGATAAGTAATTTAACATTTTTTATGCTTTTTTCACTCAAGATTTATATGCCTTGGAACTGTGTTGTTTATTCGAAAGTTAAATGCATGATGTAAGTGAAAGAGAATATGGACGTTTCATCTTTTGGTCTTGTCTTGTCTAGCCATACCGACGTACTTCAGCCTTGGGCTTATTGTGGTACCTGTATCGTTTTAAAACCAATCCATTTAGTCTGCACCCTTTACCAAGGAATACAGTCTCATAAAAGATACGGTTTCAAGTTCTTCCGGTTCTATAAACATTTTCCCAAAAGATAAGGTGTATCTCCTTGAGCAAAGCCTCACAGGAGCATATGATATGCTGGGCAGTTTCATCTTTTGGTGAGGTTTTATTTTTTTTTATATTTTTATTATTTCTCGAAAAATACTCAGTGAGATATAAACACACAAAACCAAACATGAAGTTAAGAGGTTTGGATCGGTTGCTGAAAGTTAAATAGGGGAATGAACTAAAAGTAAAATAGACATTGAAAATGTTAAGGCAATAGCGGCTCAGGAATAACATTACTTAATATTACTAATTAATATATCATTGCTGATTAGAGCAAATTTTATGATGCTCAAGTTGGACCGTTGGTATGCCTTTCAGGGCAAAGATTTAAATTGTAATTCAAGTAAGTTGTACGAAATTGTGAAGGCGATGATGACGTTATGGAATGTCATTTGCACCAATGCCAGAATTAGAGCCTTGATTGTACAACGTAACCACCAGCCTCTTTTTAATGCTACAATTGCATAAAAATCCATTTTATCCTTTGCATGGCGTGCAAACTGGACAACTCTGGTAACTCAAGAACAGTTTAACAGTAGCATTATTTAGAAGTTGGTAGCGGAAGATACAAGGGCAGGCTCAGAAGTAACCAACCTGACGTATATAAATAGCGGTTGTTGTTTCAAACAAATGACTGTGGTAGAAAGTACCACCCTTATAAAGCTTAAGTTTGAAGTTTGACGATGTTATGCTGTTTAGTACTAATTGTTTGGCAGTCATTAATAGTGAACTCTCTCAGCGAATTTGTAAACATGGATAAAACTGGCCATCGTTAGGTGATACAATACTTTCATTTGAAAGGTTTTAGTCCGACTAATATTAAAGCTGAGCTAGATTCTACTCTGGGGGAGTGGAATCGTTTACAACAGTAAAATATTGGGTGGCAGAGTTCAAGCGAGGCCGTACGAGCTGCCAAGACAAACATTGCAGTGGTCGACCAAATGACGTGACCACGCCAGAAATTGTGAAGAAAATCCACAAAATGGTATTGGATGATCGACTGAAAGTACATGAGCTAGCAGACGTGGTAGGAATTTCAAAAAATTCTGACATCGCACACTAACTAAAAATTTAGACACAAGAAAGCCGTGCGCAAGATGGGTGCCGCGTTTACTCACAATGGAACAAAAGTAGCAGTGTGAGAATGTTTCAGTCGAGTGTTTGGCGATGTTTCGTTGCAATAAAGCCACGTTTTTGCGTCGAAACATAACCATGGATGAAACATGGGTACATCACTTCACACCTGAGACCATGGAACAGTCAAAACAGTGGATTAAAAGGGGAGAATCGACTCCAAAGAAGGCGAAGACAGTTCCATCTGCAGGCAAGGTCATGGCGTCAGATTTTTGGGGTACGCGTGGAATAATGTTCATTGATTATCTTCCAAAAGGAAAAGCAATCAATGGCGAGTATTATGCAAACTTGTTGCAGTGTTTGAATTATAAAATCAAGCAAAAACGGCCGCATTTAGCGAAAAAGAAAGTTCTGCTTCATCAAGACAATGCACCAGTTCACAGATCCATTATCGCCATGACCAAAATCAATGAGTTAAAAGTTCGAATTGCTTCCTCATGCACCCTATTCGCCAGACTTATCCCCCTCTGATTATTTTCTGTTTCCAAAGTTGAAGAAATGGCTTGGTGGTAAAAGATTTGCCAACAATAATGAGCTGGGTTTGCAGTTAATGGCTGTTTTGCAGAACTCGACAGTTCTCACTACAAACACCGACAGGGACAGACCTCGTATATGAAGTAAATGAAATGGAGCACTGGTTATAAAAAGAATTCAGCAATTCACGCGTATGTATTCAGCGCAGTGCCGTCTTAAAATCCGATTTGCAGCATGTACAGGAAATGTTCGTCTCTCACACAACTGTCGTCCTATGAGACGACATAATTTCAATAAATATTTGTACTTATTCCTGTCTAAGCATTTGCATTTAGCTAATTTACTGAATAATTTTTTGAAGAAGCAATTTATTTTCGACGCACGAAAAGCTTGCGAGAGTGGAGGAAAGTTAAACGGAAATGAATTTGAAATAGGTATCAACACCTTTTCTCATTCATCAATTAATTATAATAATGGAAATGAGCTAACCTTCGCCATAAACCATAAGGAAGCATTAATAGGGAAGAGCCTTGGCTGTGATGTGCTGGTTACTAAAGAAAGGAAACAGCTGAAAACGGAGAGTTTATGTTTCGGGGCATTCTAAAACATTTTACAACCAACACGTGCATGTCGTGTTTGCGTGCTAAACATTTTTCAAATTATTTTCCCCCCAATAAAGCGGTCCGTGCCGCCTGTTCTCTTGACTCGATACAGTGGCGAAGCATGCTCCTTCCTTTGTTATTTCTTGATTGAGTGCACATTCAAGAGGGCTGGCCATCCAAGTAGCAAGATCTTGTTCCTTTTCTGCTCCCAGAGCTGGAGGCTTAGTATTCTGTCTTGAAAAACGGAGGGGGGTGAACTGAATAAATTGCGTTTACAAAACTTGCAATTTAGAGAACAGTATTTGAATCTATGAAGCTGAAGCTAACACGTTATAAATAGTCAATACAGACTTTCGTTTACACTACCGAAAAAAGGCAAATACAACTTAAATTCTCTGTTGTTCATTAGAATTGGGAAAACAAATTCACATTTCTTTACCCTCTATCGTTTATTAGTTTGTATACAAATATTCTAACAAGGTTTGTTTTTCTATCTTCTTTATTTTAATTGAGGTAAACATTTGCAAAAATAGCTCCATTACACATTCGTTACAGAGAAATAGCGATAGTGAAATGTTTAAGAACTGGACGCTATACGCTGCCTTAAAATTTCATACTCTTTCCATGAAATCAACAAGCGGTGCAAGCCCCTTCCAGGAAAAACACGATCACACCATAACACCACCACCTCCGAATGTCATGTTGGCACTACACACGCTGGCAGATGTCTTTCACCGGGCATTCGCCATACTCACACCCTGCCATCGGATCGCCACATTGTGTACCGTGATTCGTCACTCCACACAACGTTTTGCCACTGTTCAAATGTTAACGCTCCTTACACCAAGCCAGGCGACGTTTGGCATTTTCCTGGGTGATGTGTGGCTTAGGAGCAGCCGCTCGGCCATGGAATTCAAGGTTTCTCACCTCACGCCTAACTGTCATAGTACTTGGAGTGGATCCTGATGCAGTTTGGAATTCCTATGTGATGGTCTCTTTACGGCCCTCTTCAAATGTCGGCGGTCTCTGTCAGTCAACAGACGAGGTCGGCCTGTACGCTTTTGTGCTGTACATGTCCCTTCACGTTTCCACTTCACTATCATATCAGAAACAGTGGACCTAAGGATGTTTAGGAGTGTGGAAATCTCGCGTACAGACTTCTGATACAAGTGACACCCAATCATCTGACCACGTTCGAAGTCCGTGAGTTCCAAGGAGCGTCCCATTCTGCTGTTTCACGATGTCTAATGACTACTGAGGTCGCGGATAATGTGTATCAGGCAGTAAGTGGCAGCACAATGAACCTAAAATGAAAAGCGTATTTTTGTGGGGGTATCCAGATACTTTTGATCACATAGGGTACTTCGAAAAGGCTTACTCTGCAAAAAAGAGCTCATGTAATACATTCACATGACTTTCTCTACCCTTTATCAGTGGGTATACAAACTAGTTTTACTAAAGCTTAATTTTACATTTAATTCATTTTAACCCAAAAAAACCATTGCAGAATTAGCTGCATTACACATTTCGTTATAGATACAAAGGGTCAAATGTAAAACTAAACGTGTAATGTAGCTATTTCTGCAAAGGTTTCTTTGGATTAAAACATAGTAATACAAAAAGGAACTTTAGTAAGAATAGTTTGTATACTCACTAATAAACGATAGAGGATAGAGAAAGTCATGTGAATATATCAAATCTGTTTTTCCTGTAGTAAGTCTTTGTTAATAAGATTTTCGTGTTATACATAGTTATACAATATTCAATAAAATAAAGAAAAGTTCACAGGATATTACCAGAAAAGTCAAGAGCAACATGTTATTCCCATGTCACTCTATTAAAGATATAACATTCTAATGAAAATTCTTAAAACCGTTGTTGAAAAAAAAAGCACAAAATCACGAAACGTTTTCCGTGTAAAGTATAGTACAGAATAGGGAGATTTTCTTGAAAAGGTCAAAAGCAGTGCGAATTATAAAATATAGGAAAGAAACAAAAAAGAAAACTGAAGTAACGTAAGTAAACAGAACTGTTAATCAAGCATACTGAAAGTGCTCAAAATCCTGGTGTCAACTTCGATACATTTTATGCATCACCTGATTATGTCAAGTCGCACTCCTGGAAAGAGTTCAAATTCTGTGCTCGGCGAGTCAACAGGGGTGTTTGTTAGAAACATAAGTTGCCTGTTTCACTTAAACGCCACTCCAATCTTGGAAACATGGTGTGGGCTAGGTGACGGCTTTGAGGTAACGTTGTTGATAGAGACGGCAGGCCTCTTTTACATTCCTTTTGGTAAGCCCATTCCTTGTGTTTAACCCCAGGAGCAGGTGAGATGAAGGAACCACAGGAGGCTACAAGCTGCAGGCAGTCCGGCCGAACAGAGACGCGCAGAGGTCTCTAACGAATCCAAGCTTGGTGATCCAGTCACACCGGCGGGTTGCTCAGAAAAGGCTTCCTCCGGCGGAACCGGGGAGATTTCGACCCACCTAGGCGGTTCAGAGAGGGCTGCCATCTGGCAGGGCCGAGAAGAACTTTCCAACGAACAAGCATCTGCGACATCTGTCCGACACCGAGCGAACTGCAGAGCACCTAAGCCTACCTGAAATATGAAAGGGGAGGCGAAATGTTAGAAAGTGAGGGAAAGGAAATTCGTGGTAGTAGGGAACACTACCCCAGTATTCGTCTTGCCAACCAGGAAAAACCACAACAAACGTTAGAGTGACCGGTCCCAGAAATCGAACCTAGTACTTCCCGAATGCGAGCCTTGCATAATACTGCGGAGTCATCTCGCTCGGTACCTACATCTTACCCGTTCCCATTTCGGATTGGTCGTCCTCCGTGTTTTAGGGATACCATGCTAGCTTCTAATTCCAAAGGTCGCGGGCTCAAACCCAGCAGAGGGCGATGGATTTTTTTGGGCTAAAAATCTTCCTTCGGGAGGAAAGTAAAGCCGATGGTCCCGTGTTGTAGATTTGCGGAACGCAAAAGAACCTGAAGCCTGATTAAGAGGCCTCTGAGTAAAATGTCCAGTCTTTAACCTCCAATATAGAATGGGACGCTAAAAACCATTGAGCGTCCGCAAATAAAACTCAATTTAATTTTTTTACCTTTTTGGAGGCATGGGACGTACATAGAGTCTGGACATGGCTTTATTAGCAAAATATGATCACGGAATACACATTAATACGAGCCTTCTAACAAATATTCTTCTGCATTCTGTAGGTCGTAGGCAAAGTAAAGGTCCGTACGTTAGATACGTCCTCAGCAGAGAGAAGGGGAAGCAAGACATAATGAAGTGAACGTTACATACACACAGAGACCCCAGAAACTATCATGCAGCGAAATTAACATTTTTAATAACCAGAAAGAACAAACGGTATTCCAGTTTACGTGCTGTAGCGTTTTGTGGCAGTATTTTATATCACAACAATGTAAATGCCAGAGTGATTGTAGTGTAAATAAGCATTATTGTATGACATTGATTTGAGATGTTTGTTAATTATAAGCATTGTTAGGAAATAAGTTTACACGCCTCACTGAAACTGACAATAGGAGCGGATAACAATCTAGCGAGGGGGTGAGTAGTTTATTAATTAGAAGAGACAAACAAATGACGTCAGATTAGCGCGCTTTTCTTAGAAATGGAGGGAATATCTTCCCTAGAGCATTTGTGTTCGTAATTTTCATTGGATATAAAAATAGACGCTAATGTTGGCGCGTTTTATTAACCAATAGCAGCTCGGTTATAATCTTTAGGCATATCGGGTGAGGGAGTATAAATTCCGTGCCAAAGACAGGTTTCGTTCTGTCCAACAGAAGGATTCGCGGGTAACACGTCCTTCAGTCCAACAGAATCATACACAGGTTATACGTCGCTCAGTTCAACAGAAGTATTCGCGGGTTACACATCGCACAGTTTAAGAGAATCATTCACAGATTATACGTCGTGCAATTCTACAGAATCTCTCGCGTCATAAAATTAGCTATAAATGTGAAATACGCGAATTAATAATGTGCAGCAAATAAGTGATTATAGTGATATTAGAAAATATAACAGTTTCAGTCTGGCGTGTAGCAAGAGTCAATATGTGAAATTAATTAATTGTGACGGTAATAAAAGTGTAAAACAAATTCTTTTATAAGTGTTATCTTTCAGTAACAAATCCTTTCCGTTTACACATCCTGTTTAAGAGATATGCTCGACTGAGTAGTAATAATAGCTAGCCGGAGGAAAAATAACCCAAAATTCAAACTAGTAATACAATAACAGGCGCCCAGCAATAGATAACACGAAGTGAATGCGACAAATTGGCTCCCATACGTGGGGCAGATAAACATGAAGCATCTTCCAACTACCAACAAATATTGTACTTCAGTTTTTTGATGCTATTAGTTTGACAATTTTTTACTTTCTCTACTACGCATAGTAAGTAGGGGAAGTATTGCATTCCATCCAAAAATTCGATACCGAGATTTCACCGGAAATATATGTTTTGAGACACCCTGAATCCAAAAAAAGAATTTTTGGAAACATGTCCGTGTGTGTGTGTGTGTCTGTGAACAGCATAACTCAAAAACGAACAGTCGGATAAAAACCAAACTTGGTATTTAGGTTCAGTATCTTCCAGAGATGCGACATGAAGGTTTTCAAGAAACTCCCCCTACCCCAGATTACCCTTTACATGGAACATTTTTGAAAATGTTCTCAAATATGGCTCAAACGATTTTGATTAAAATATCATATGTTTAAGATATGTTCATGACAAATAAAATGTATATCTCGAATTTTCTGGGAATGTCTCCAAAAGTATTCTTCATTGTGAACGACTTTTGCATAACTGGTAAACCATAAGAGATAGACAAACTTTTACTTTACAAAAAATGTAGATCGCGTTAAAATACACAATTTATATCCTATACATTTTTTTGTTGAGTGAACCATTTTCGAGATATTGCTTGTTATTCCCTTAAATTTTCCAATACTTATTTTCTCAAATGGCAATTCGTTATTCATTTTTTTCTCTTGGATATGCAAATAGTATTAATCTGTGGCAAAGAGAATGGTGCTGCACCTAGCAACCAGCTATTAAGAGATATGTATGTGCTTAAAGGCTGCTGTATTTCTATACTGGCCTTGCAAATACAAAACAAGGGGAACATAGTACGCATTAAGCGATAGTAAAATATTTTTAGAACTGGTCGTTATGTGTAAAACGTAATTCTCTTTGCATGTCAAAAGATCGTTTCTGAAAATGTTTATCTCGATCAATATGAAATAGATGGAGAATAAGAGTTTGTAAAAATAGTTTGTACAAGAGTAGAGAAAGTCATGTGAGTGTAACACATCAGATTTTTTTTGAAAACTGCAACGCAACATTTCCGTGAGTGGTGAATAAGTCTTTCGGCAGAATGGATTTAGAAAACATCCTAGGATCAGCCAAGTCTTCGCTGGATGACATGAGATATGCTACCCAAGTGTGATGGTGAAGTGCGGCGTTAAACCAACAGTGGAGTCGGTGTGTGTGTGCCCTTTAGAAGCACTACCTGGGAACCTGTGTTGGGTGCAAAACGTGCCAAGTCACGCCGCATAACAGCGCCTCCAATTAAGGGTCTTTACACCACAACAAGTGTCGGCACCACTTGGAAAAGATGGCGGCGGTGATTGGCCAGTACCGCAACCCGCAAATTAATCTATCTACCTAGACGGTAATTTATGAGAAGGCGACCTTCTTTTCTACACACACACACACACACACACACACACACACACACACACACACACACACACACACACACACACACACAGTCTCACAGTCATTTACTCTAACCGTCTAACCACTTTTAAGAGCAGAGATGATTCCTCTTTTAAAATCTTGAGCTTCCATTTACTCACGCTGGAGTGAATAGCGTGTGATTAAATTCAAGTACCTGCGGATCCAGTCTCCTGCTGCAGGTCGATGTTACCCGGATATGTGTTCTAATACGGTTCTGAAGCTATATCAGGCTTTACGAGGGGCGTCAAATAAGTAAGTTTCCCGATTTTGTAAAAAAAAAACATTATACACAATTGATCATATTGAATTAATTTTATTTATATTGTACAATCCTTCTGTTACTTTTCTACATAGTCAACATGTTTTCCAAGCATTTTTGGGGACGTGACCAAGTTTTTCCAAGCCAGTGTTGCACCAGGTCGGGTCCTGTGCTCGCAACCAGCTGTTCACTGATTTGACTTCATTATTGGTGTTAAAAGTGCTTACCTTTGTGTTGGAGGAACATGTGAAAATTACTTGGGGCAAGCTCCGGTGAATACGGAGTATAAGAAAACTTCCAAGTTGAATCTTGACCCAGACGGAGCTGAGAAGATTCAACTGGGAACTTTTCTCGCATCCTCCATATTCATCAGATTTTTTCCCAAGTGATTTTCACATGTTCCCCTGACTCAAAGGTCATCATGGAGGTAAGCAATTTAACACCGTGATGAAGTAAAATCAGTGAACAGCTGGTTGCGAGCACAGGACCCGATCCGGTACAACACTGGCTTGGAAAAACTTGTGTCACGTCCCCAAAATGCTTGGAAAAACATGCTGACTATATAGAAAAATAACACAAGGATTGTACAATAAAAATAAAATTAATTCAATATTATCAATTGTGTGTAATGTTTTTTTTTATAAAATAGGGAAGCTTACTTATTGGACGCCCCTCGTGGATTACGAATACTTCAAATTTCTAGAGTGTGTATGGCTTCCATTTGAAATGTCTCGGGTTCACATCGGGTATTGGCCAATCTGACTAGAGCATTTTCACGGTTTCCTTCAGCCGGCAACGTTTATCTCTATTAAAATGAAGTAGACAAAAATGTATGCTTTGTAAGAACAGTTTACAGAAGAGATATTAAATTAAGGATTTGGGTGGAGAAAGTCCTATAATACGTCATATTTTTGCTTTCTCTAGCACCTACTTATAGTAGTATAGTAGAGGAAGTATTGCATTTCACCCTATAATTTTATATTGAAATACGTGTTTTGACGTCCCCTGAATAAAAAGAAGGGTCTTAGAAAACGAAGGTGTGTGTGCGTGTGTTTTGAGTAGCATAACTCAAAAACGAACGGTGTGATGATTACCATACTTTGTATTTAAGTTCAGCATCTTTCAAGGACGTGACACGAAGATTTGTAAGAGAATCCCACTTTATCTAACTACCCTTTACATGGAAAAGTTTTCATTTTTATTGATTATCGAAGATGGCTAGCGATTTTATTAAAATACCATATATTTAAGAACTTTTCATGAATAATAAAATACATATCTTGAATTTTCTATGAATGTGAACTCCTCTTCATTCTGAATAAACTTTGTATAACTGGTAAACCGTAAGAGATGGATAAAAACTTACTACACAAAAATGTAGAGCTGTTTAAACCACACAATTTATTTCAAATACTTTTGTAATGCCAACTATATTCGCTGCTATTGGTTTTGAATTTTTTTAAAATATTTTGTAATTTCATTCAGTTGTTTATCACGATGTTATGGAAAGAGCAACGAGTTTCAAAGCTATCATTTAGAGACACGCTTTTTCAAAATTTGATTATGGCCTCAGCATCCTGTGTTCCTCCTCTATCTACAACGAAATGTGTATTGAAGCTATTTGCACTCTTATCTCCATTAACCAGAACTAGAATGAAAAATAAGCTTTTATAGAATAGCTTGTAGTGGCTACATAAAAATAAACGATAGTGGGTCGAGAAAGTCAAAAGTATGTAACAATCAGTTTTTTTTCTCGGGAAGAACGTTTCTTTAAAGACATCGTTTTTTATGGAGTGCTACTAGCCATTGTAATGTTGTTAGTCCCATAATTAAAACTTTGAAACAGGGGAAGTTAAACAATATGCAGCATCAGATAAAGTACAAGTGAATTTCGCGTACCAGACGCTGAAAGAGAGAGCCAAAAGAGTACTTGAGAGTGGTGACGCTTGGTGTCTCGAAAAGGGAGGGAGAGAGAAATGTAACTGAAGTATATCCTAAAAAGAAACAGACAAGAAAGAAAAAAATTCTGATGTGTTACACTCACATGACTTTCTATACTCTTGTACAAACTATTTCTACAAACGCTTATTCTCCATTTGCTTCATGTTAATCGGGATATCGAGACGTTAATCTTATTGCTAATTTTCTTGTAGGTGCAAGGGGAATATGGTAGGCTTTAAGCGATAGTCAAATCTTTTAAGAGCTGGTTGCTATGTGGCGCATTCCATTCTCTTTGCATGTCCAGGAAAAAAATCTGATGTGTTACACTCTCATGACTTTCTCTACTCGTGTAAAACTATTTTTACAAACTCTTATTCTCCATCTATTTCATATTAATCGAGATAAACATTTGCAGAAACGATCTTTTGACATGCAAAGAGAATTAAATTTTACACATAGCGACCAGTTCTAAAAATATTTGACTCCCTTAAGGCGTACTATGTTCCCCTTGTTTTGTAATTGCAAGGGCAATATAGAAATGCAGTAGCCTTTAAGCATGGACATATATCTTAATAGCTGGTTGCTAGGTGCAGCACCATTCTCTTTGCCACAGATTAATACTCTTTGCATATTCAAGACAAAAAATGAATAACGAATTCCCATTTGAAAAAACAAGTATTGAAAAATTTAAGGGAATAACAAGCAATATCTCGAAAATGGTTCACTCAACAAAAAAAAAATGTATATGACATAAATTGTGTATTTTAACGCGATCTACATTTTTATGTAGTAAAATTTTGTCTATCTCTTATGGTTTACCAGTTAAGCAAAAGTCGTTCACAATGAAGAATACTTTTGGAGACATTCCCAAAAAATTCAAGATATGCATTTTATTTGTCATGAAAATATCTTAAACATATGATATTTGAATCAAAATCGTTAGAGCCGTGTTTGAGAAAATTAAAATTTTCGAAAAATGTTCCATGTAATAGGTAATCTGGGGTGGGGGGGATTTTCTTGAAAACCTTGTGTCGCACCTCTGGAAGATATTGAACCTAAATACCAAGTTTGGTGTTTATCCGACTGTTCGTTTCTGAATTATGCTGTTCACAGACAGCCACACAGACACAAACATGTTTCCAAAAATGTTTTTTTTTTGGATTCAGGGGGCCTCAAAATATATATTTCCGGGAAATCTAGGTATCGAATTTTTGGATGGAATACAACACTTTGTCTACTTACTATACGTAGTAGAGAAAGTAAAAAAGAAAATCTGAAAAGGATAAAAGCAAGGTAGGATTGCTTATCATTGCCTATTAACTTAAAACACACATACACACATTCTAACAATTTTACGCTTTTTTTTACACAAAATTTTAAAATTTTTGTTTATGGCATTGTGATGGATTGATATTAGCCAATTTAATTTTAAGTCCCTAACTAAAACTTAGAAACACGGTAAGGTTTTATATGAATATTGATCTGTGAAAATCTGTATCGGAATCTATTGTTCCAAATGAGAAATGCTACTATATTCATTTAAAATTCCACAAATATCCTTCTTTCGAATCTAAGGGTACATTCACCCCACTCAAATGCTAAATAACGGCGTATAAAGGCGTTCTAAAAATCCAAAGTGCTTAAGGAATTCTTTAAGAAGTAAGGCTACAGTTTGCCGCAGGCGACTTTTGAAAGGCCTTCGATCCAATTTCCAGCTCGCGTCTTTCTAGGCGTTCAACACCGACTTTATAAATTATAATCCAAGGAAGGATATTTACTGCATGGGGTGATGAATAGAGCGAGCCGAGCTTCTCTTTTGTCAGTCCAGAAGCTGGTTGCAGGTTAATTAAAGTACCAGCTACCTGCCGCCAGAAGGTTAATGCAGCTGTCTGGGGTTTCTGCACGTGAAGCAACAATTAAAAACAAAAGCCTTAATTCTATTGAAACTTCTCTTCAAATGCATCATTAGTAACGCATGTAAGCAACAAGTCGTCTTGGCGGGGCTGGTGTAGCACTGACAAGCTCAAGGCCCCTATGTACAGGATACTGTAGTAAAGCGAAATGTTTATTTCACTCTGCATTTGGGTGCAACAATGTGAGGTATTCAACTCAATGAAGCGCAGAATATCTGCTTTCTTAGCACATGTTGCTTTTATTAGGTTAAACGAGTATAAACTGAACACATACAGAAGAAACTATACAGGCTATTTCTTTCTTACTACGTTATACTATTTTTGACCAAGACGACGTGTTTCAACCTGTCATGTCTGCTTATCCCCACAATTTTATCACCTATCTACTCTGTATTCACTCTTAAGTTGACCCGCGTCAAAACAAACTCCAGGTGACCAGTGCACCGCTATAATGTATTCTTCCGCCATTCGCACTAGAAATACTGTCACACTATCAGACCATGTGGCCAGTACAAGCGGCACTAGTGCGAAAAAGAACAAGAGTCCTTATTTCGACAACTGAAACGGTGACTAGCGTTTTCTGTTAAGGGTTAAAGGTGATAAGATTTATAGTTGCAGCAAAATAAACCTCTGCACATATAGCAATAGTTAATTCTAAAATAAATGAGAGAAAAATAAAGTACCGGGTATGCGATAACATAATTTATTCCTCTCTGGAAGCGGCACTTTATTAAGTGGTGGTGGCTTATTTTAAAAAAGAAATTGTGCACTGTTATGCGAATTGCATTCTTCTCAAAATCACTACATTCTTGGATCGCGTATTTCATATGCTTTCTTTTTTTCCGGATGTAACCACTTCTCCCGTTTTAGATTTTTCTGCACAAGCACTGTTTATACTTGTACTCGAAACACCGGTGAACTCAGAAGTTAATTTCATAATTTCTTTCGCGGAAAGTGTTGGATATTTCGCACATAACTTATCATAAAGATTCAACACTATTGTTTTTTCACCACTAGTCAATGGTTTGCGCGGCTAATGCTTTACGTAATTCGACGAAAACACAAGAGCAAATTCACCGTCCTCCATGATACTAAACACAACTGCTGGTTTCTGGCTGTAAACAATACTCTGCGCCTACCCAGATGTCAGGTGACTCATACGAATTGCATCATGGGACTTGTAGCTCTCTTTTACGGTATAAATCAGCGTTAAATAAAACCTTAGGTATTTGTATAGAATATTATACTATTTAAGGATAAATTCAATCTAAAATTCAGATTATTAGCATATGACTATATTCCTACACGCATTGCTACCGTCTTGCACCACTGTGCACTGACCACGGGGTTTGTTTGGCCGCGGATCAACCTAAGAGCGAATACAGAGTTGCATTTGTCTCTTTATTTGCCAACATTTCAATCTGAAAATTCATTCCGGTACTATACTTGGGATCGCTTTGGGATCGTCGTTTTTTCCCGTATACATTGTCAAATCAACAAAGCCTTCTTGACTAAGGTAATTAGTATTCGTCCATTGAGTTCAATAAAAATGGTCTAGTTGGCACTACTGGTAACAAGACAACAGCTGATCATAACTAGACAGGCAAAACATGAAACCACGCTTGTAATCATTACGAGAACAAGTATTTTTGCATTTTACAGTGTGTAGAATTTAATGCACATAACAAAAGCTTAATATTTTATAATATGTTGGTAAAACTCTTCATATTTTACGTAAATCTTCATATTTCTTCATATTTTGTAAGATTTGCAAGTTTGCGCTTTTAAAACCAATTACGTCAGCAATGAATCGGATTTTACAGATGTTCTATGCAAACAGTTTTCTGTGAAACACAATTAAAAACCTCAAGCCACTCTTTCCAGGAAACGCGTCCTGAAAACCCGAACCGATTATTTCGAAATGGATCATGTTTTGCATCATTAATATTGCATTTTTGTTAAAAAAGATTAAAAAAACATATGAAGTCATTATATAATTGGAAATTAGTTTGTTTTAACTTTAAGACTTATCCAAAGACAAAGCAGGTAGACTGAACGGCACCCTAATGCCATCTGCAGGGCACGAAGCAGAAGATCCGGCTGCTATGCGCTAGGGCATCTGTGCACACGTAACGAAGCAAGATAGCATGGTTACAGGGATGATCTCTAGAAGGCTAACTATCCGCCCTCCGCCGGGTTTGAACCCGCGACCTTGGGAACTAGAGGCTAGCACGGTACCACTAGACCATTGAGGACGGCGATATAAGCTCAGTATGTTTGCAGGATCATATAGGTAGAATTCCGGAAAAGAGAAAGGCACTTAAGATCTGAGAATTTAGCAAGACCCCTTGGAAACAAAATAACAGAGCCACACGTAGGATTTGAAATATTGGCCCGGGCAAGATGTAAAGTTCGAAGGGGGAAATAGTAGGAGCTAACAGTAATAAGAGCGTGCAATCTTATATCAGAGAGTTATTCTGTCTGCAGTACCATCACCGGTACGTACTGCTCGTATGATATTTTAAGTGCTTAGTGACGTGCTTATGTGAGGAGGATTTTGCGGCTATTGCGAAAGGTCTCGCCGATAAGCATTTTAAAGACACCCCGCAAGTTACACTACTAGTTTTTTATTTTCTCTACTACGTATAGTAAATAGGGGAAGTATTGTATTCCAACCAAAAATTCGATACCGAGATTTCACCGGAAATACACGTTTTGAGACACCCTGAATCCAAAAAAAAGCACTTTTAGAAACATGTCCGTATGTGTGTGTGTGTGTCTGTGAACAGCATAACTCAGAAACGAACAGTCGGATAAACACCAAACTTGGTATTTAGCTTTAGTATCTTCCAGAGATGCGACACGAAAGTTTTCAGGCAAATCCCCCACTGCAGATTACCCTTTACATCGAACATTTTTCGAAAATTTTAATTTTTCAAAATGGTTGTAACGATTTTGATTAAAATATCATATTTTTAAGATATTTTCATGACTAATGAAAAGAATATCTCGAATTTTATGGGAATGTCTCCAAAAGTATTCTTTATTGTGAACGACTTTTGCATAACTGGTAAAGCATAAGAGATAGACAAAATTTTACTACACAGAAAATGTAGATCGCGTTAAAATACATAATTTATGTCATATACATTTTTGTTGTTGAGTGAACCATTTTCGAGATATTGCTTGTTATCCCCTTAAATTCTCCAATACTTATACTTTTTCTCAAATTCGTTATTCATTTTTTTATGTCCTAGATATGTAAAGAGAATGGAATGCGCTACATAGCAACCAGCGCATAAAAGATTTGACTATCGCTTATAACCTACAATATTCCCCTTGCATCTACAAGACAATTAGCAATAAGATTGACATCCCGATATCTCGATTAACATGAAGCATATGGAGAATAAGCGTTTGTAAAAATAGTTTGTACAAGAGTAGAGAAAGTCATGTGAGTGTAACACATCAGATTTTTTTATTGCGGAAACGCTTATTTCAAGTCGCAAAATTGATACTGCAATGTATACTGGATTTATCATTTAACAATACGCCCACGCATACCCTGAAAGATCTCGTAGCTTACCACTGGAGCAGCTGGCGCATGAGACAAGAGAACGAGCTACGAGATCACGGCAGCAGAATCAACAACGACATCATCAGTAGCAGGTAAAGTAAACGACATCAAAAGTGACGATCATCGATCCCGTATCATAACGGATATCTCGGAAGCGGCTGAATGATTATTTGGAATAAAATGCATACTTTAAAGAGATCTAAATTTTTTGTGTAGTAGTTTTCGTCTATCAATTAACATTTTCCAGTTATCGAAGACTATACAAAACTCCTTTCGAATGAAGATAACTCTGCAGGCTATTTCCAGAAAATTCTAGATATTCATTTGTAATGTAGATATTATTAATATATAGTATTTTATTAAAACTCGTTAAGAGCCATTTTTGCGAAAAACAAGGGTAGTTGGGGTGAGGGGATTTTGTTGAAAATCTTCGTGTCGCATCGTTGGAAGATACTGAACTTAAATACCAAGTTTGCTATCTATCCGACTTTTCGTTTTTAGTTATTCTGTTCACAGACAGATATACACACACACGGACCTTTTCTTTAAAATGCTTTTTTTTATTCATGGGGTTCAAAACATGCATTTCCGATGGAATCTCGATATAGAATTTTTGGGTGAAATGCCTCTTCATACTACATATGTGGTGGAGAAAGTAAACGTTAAAAAAGATAAATAAAAGAAAGAAAGACAATTTGTCACACAAGTACAACACCAAAACTGCTGTACTTCATGAAAATGCTCTTTTGGGGTTCAGTAGCCCTCAGAATGTGTAGGTATTTCGTGTGAAATCTCTGTATAGAATTTTTGGGTACTGTACTTCCTCTGCATACTTGAGGTAACTGATAAAATAAAAACAGTGTGCAGTGATGATTCATTTGTACCGTAACAAATAAACGCAATTCTCGTGAACTCGACCCCATTCACCAGCCTGGCAATGCCCAATTTCATATATCTCTACCCTCCCGATTTATAGAAGTATCTAAACGTAAGAATGTTTATGATTAAATAACATTAGAAATGTAGGAACGAATTTCATAAAATCGTATGAATTAGATGTAAGTTTAATCCTTTCGTCAATCTATTACCGTGACTAATACGTTCTGTTTAAAACATGCCACGACCAACAATCAGTTGTCAGTTGCGAGAGTTGAACTGGAGAAAAACCTATAGTAAGTTCTGGTAGGAATTACTGCGCTGAAATTTGTAAGTATCCATCCTTCAACCCTATAGTACCTTTGCCAATATTTGGCTTGAAAATTCCCGCAGTGAGTTTTGGTAAGAAGCAGGAACATTTAAGCTTGCATATTGGGAGTCGGTACACAATTCTAGCATGTCTCCGTATTTGGAAGCCGTAAGCATTTCATGTTTCTTTAACACACAACGAGGATAAGAAGATAATGTCGCTTTATCATGTATTATATGAGTTAAACGTTACATAAAATTAAATATGACATTCCAGGGACATCTTCAGAAACAGGCCAGATAAAGAAGCAGCATTTTTATAAGTTTTTATCCGAATCCGAACTTGTTAAACGCATTGACTCTTTTGCGGGCATTTTTATTTTCTCTAGTACCTGCTTATATTAGATAAAAGAAGCATTATATTGCACTCAAAAATTCTATAAAAAGATTTCACCAGAAATACCTGAATAAAAAAGCGTTTTAGAAAAACCTGAGTGTTATGCTCACATGGCTTTCTCTACCTCTATCACTTATTACTAGATAAACAAATTATTCTTACGAAAGTTTATTTCCGTATATACTTCATTTTAATCCAGATAAACCTTTCCGAAAACAGCTGCATTACAGATTTCGAATGTAGATACAAAGGGAACAGCGACAATCAAATGTTTTAGAACTGGGCTTAAAATTCCATACTCTCTCCATGACATCGCGAGAAACTACTGAAAATCGAAAGGACTTTAAAAGAATGGCTAAATATTGATCAATTCGAACCATTAATAACGGATATCTAGGAAATGGCTGGTGCCATAAGAAAATATATTTGAAATAAATTGTGAGTTTTAAAGAGATCTACATGTTTTGTGTAGTATGTTTTCCTCTGTCGGTTAACGTTTACCAGTTATACAAGATTATACAAAATTCCTCCGAATGAAGAGGACTTCACAAGCTATTCCCAGAAAATTCAATATATACATTGCATTTTTCAGGTTAATATCCTCAATACACGGTATTTTGATCACAATCGTTAGAGCCATTTTTTCAGAAAATAAAAAAAAATCGAAAAATACTCCTTGTAAACGGTAATTTGTGGTGGGGGACTTTGTGTGTGAAGGATGGTGTTTGAGTTATGCTGTTCATAGACATACATACACACACACACCCTCCCTCACACACACGGATCCTTTACTAAAACGATTTTTTTAATCAGGGGGTCTCAAAACATGTATTTCCGGTTAAATCTCGGTATCGAATTTTTGGGTGGAATGCAATACCTTCTTTACCTTCTAGGTACGTGGTAGAGAAACTAAAAATGTTCGTTTGTGTGTGTGTGCGTGTGTGTGGGCGCGTATGAACAGCTCAGTTAAAAACAAAGACGAAAACTCGGATAAATATCAAACTAGGTATTTGGGCTCAGCATCTTCCATAGAGTACACCACGAAGATTTTCAGGGAACTTGCGCTATCCAAAGTTAAGCTTTACATGGATTTTTTTCCTCTCAAATATGGCCCTAACGATTTTGATTAAAATAAAATGTTAAGATATTTGCATGACTAATAAAACGTTCATCTTGAATTTTCTGCGAATAGATTGTGATATGCTTTTCATTCTGAATGAATGTTGCATCGTTTTGTATAAACGGTAAACCATTAAGAGATAAACAAAAGCTTACTTCACGAAAAATGTAGATCTCGTTAAAACACGCAATGTATACAAAATTCATTGTTACTTTCTCTACTACGTATAGTAAGTAGGGGAAGTATTGTATTCCACTCAAAAAAAATCTGATGTGTTACACTCACATGACTTTCTCTACTCTTGTACAATCTAATTTTACAAACGCTTATTCTCCATATGCTTCATGTTAATCGAGATATCGAGATGTCAATCTTATTGGTAATTTTCTTTTAGATGCAAGGGAAATATGGTAGCTTTTAAGCGATAGTCAAATATTTTAACGGTGGTTGCTATGTGTCGCATTCCATTCTCTTTGCATGTCCAGAACATAAAAAAAATGAATAACGAATTTGAGAAAAAGTATAAGTATTGTAAAATTTAAGGAAATAACAAGCAATATCTCGAAAACGGTTCACTCAACAAAAGAAATGTATATGACATAAGTTGTGTATTTTAACGCGATCTACATTTTTTGTGTAGTAAAATTTTGTCTATCTCTTATGGTTTACCAGTTATGCAAAAGTCGTTCACAATGAAGAATACTTTTGGAGACATTCCCAGGAAATTCAAGATATACATTTTATTTGTCATAAAAATATCTTAAACATATGATATTTTAATCAAAATCGTTAGAGCCATTTTTGAGAAAATTAAAATTTTCGAAAAATCTTCCATGTAAAGGGTAGTCTGGGGTGGGGGGATTTTCTTGAAAACCTTCGTGTCGCATCTCTGGAAGATACTGAACCTAAATACCAAGTTTGGTGCTTATCCGATTGTTCGTTTTTGAGTTATGCTGTTCACACACACAGACACACACACAGACACACACACACAGACACACAGACACACACACGGACATGTTTCTAAAAATGCTTTTTTTGGATTCAGGAGGTCTCAAAACGTGTATTTCCGGTGAAATCTCGGTATCGAATTTTTGGGTGGAATGCAATACTTTCCCTACTTACTATACGTAGTAGAGAAAGTAATTAGATACCGACATTTCACCGGAAATATATGTTTTGAGACCCCCTGAATCCAAAAAAAGTATTTTTGGAAACATGTCCGTGTGTGTCTCTGTGTGTGTGTGTGTGTGTGTGTGTGTGTGTGTGTGTGTGTGTGTGTGTGTGTGTGTGTGTGTGTGTGTGTGTGTGTCTGTGAGCAGCGTAACTCAGAAACGAACAGTCGGATAACCACCAAACTTGGTATTTAGGTTCAGTATCCTCCAGAGATGCGACACGAAGGTTTTCAACAAAATCCCCCCACCCCAGATTACCCTTTACATGGAACATTTTTCAAAAATTTTAATTTTCTCAAAAATGGCTCTAACGATTTTGATTAAAATATCATATGTTTAAGATACTTTCATGACAAATAAAATGTATATCTTGAATTTTCTGGGAATGTCTCCACAAGTGTTCTTCATTGTGAACGACGTTTGCATAACTGGTTAACCATAAGAGATAGACAAAATTTTACTACACAAAAATGTAGATCGTGTTAAAATACACAATTTATGTAATATACACTTTTTTTGTTGAGTGAACCATTTTCAAGATATTGCTTGTTATTCCCTTAAATTTTCCAATAGTTATACTTTTTCTCAAATGGGAATTCGTTATTCATTTTTTTTACTCCTGGAAATGCAAAGAGAATGGAATGCGCCACATAGCAACCAGCTCTTAAAGGATTTGACTATCGCTTAAAGCTTACCATATTCCCCTTGCATCTACAAGAAAATTAGCAATAAGATTAACATCTCGATTAATATGAAGCATGTGGAGAATAAGCGTTTGTAAAAATAGTTTGTACAAGAATAGAGAAAGTCATGTAGGTGTAACACATCAAATTTTTTGAATTGATAAGTCATTATTCATTTATTTCACGTAATGTCATGCAAGAGATGGAAATTTCAAAGCCAGCTTCTACCAGCCCACTTTTTAAACATTTGATTATTGCTTCAGCCTCCTGTATCTCTGTTGTAACTATACCGAAATGTGTAATGAAACCATTTATGCAAACATTTATCTGATTCTACTTTTCCAACCTTGCCCAACACACGGCTTGTGTGGAAGAACAATTAATTCCATTTATCTGAATTATTATTAATTAGCTAGAAAAATTCGTTTTTGTACGAAAAATTTGTAGAAGAGACATAAGAAAAACAGTGAATGTAATGTCCGAGATTTTTCTCATTCATGTTCTGGCAGCTGGAGAATTCGTGGTTTACATCAAAGCAGACATCTGGAGAAATCCTGCATAAAATTTAATATTGGAATTCTTTAGCAAAGGTACTGCTTCATAATCAAGCATGCAAATATGCAAGATTAATTCTGCAGAAAGTATATCTATTGAATTCGAAACGACTGAACAATGAAGTGTTATGTAACAAAATGTTGAGATCTTCCCCTAGGTCCACTTCAGATTATATAGACAAGATGACCACTAGAGCAGAAGGCGGAAAGTTGAAACAAACAAAATAGCCCATTGCCGCCGTTTGGCTCCAGGGAGGGATGATGCTGCTGCACCATCTGTCTGTATATGGTGCGAAACTTTTATTGTATCTTCCGGGTAGACCATATGGACTTGAAATTTTTACTTTTATAATGTAGGTTTTTTGGGAGTCGACCACTTTTAGGCCTTTTGTACCTAGCACTGAAATTGGTATCTGTTCTATAACGATACGACGATGATTGGAATTCGCTTCATTGAGACTTCTGCATCCATACGTTCGAGTACATGGGAATGCCATAGACTGAAGGGAATTGGTTACATTGGTACCGACATAAAACTGTTTCTGGGTTAATACTTATTTTATTACGTTCAATCTCAGCCATTCGTTAGTTGACCATATACAAAATTTAAGATACACCTACTCCCACAAGCATAATTTGGATGGGGAAGCAGGTGAATTTGCAACCCCCAATATTTGCAACTTAACACTTTATATTGAATTACTTTTTACTTCTCTACTACGTATAGTAAGTAGGGGAAGTATTGTATTCCACCCAAAAATTCGATACCGAGATTTCACCGGAAATACATGTTTTGAGACCCCCTGAATCCAAATAAAGCATTTTTGGAAACATTCCCGTGTTTGTCTGTGAACAGAATAACTCAGAAACGAACAGTCGGATAACCACCAAACTTGGGATTTAGGTTCAGTATCTTCCAGAGATGCGACACAAATGTTTTCAAGAAAATTCCCCCACCCCAGGTTATCCTTTACATGGAACATTTTTCGAAAATTTTAATTCTCTAAAAAATGGCTCTAACGGTTTTGATTAAAATACCATATGTTTAAGATATTTTCATAACAAATGAAATGTATATCTCGAATTTTCTGGGAATGTCTCCAAAAGTATTCTTCATTGTGAACGACTTTTGCATAACTGGTAAACCATAAGAGTTAGACAAAATTTTACTACACAATAAATGTAGATCGCGTTAAAATACACAGTTTATGTCATATACATTTTTTTTTTGTTGGGTGAACCATTTTCGAGATATTGCTTGTTATTCCCTTAAATTTTCCAATACTTATACTTTTTCTCAAATCCGTTATTCATTTTTTTTTTGTCCAGGTAATGCAAAGAGAACGGAATACTCCACATAGCAACCAGCTCTTAAAATATTTGACTATCGCTTAAAGCCTAGCAATTCCCCTTGCATCTACAAGAAAATTAGCAATAAGATTAACATGAAGCATATGGGGAATAAGCATTTGTAAAAATAGTTTGTACAAGAGTAGAGAAAGTCATGTGAGTGTAACACATCAGATTTTTTGTATTTTAAATTCAAATTAATAGAGAAGTTCTAAATATCTAGGAACTTTTATGACCTTTTACCACAATTACACCATAATTAGAAAGCTAGCAGGGAGTTTCGTGTTAATATAGTCAACGGAACGAACAATTTTAAAACTTTAATAATTATTGCACTGATTACTTTGAAAGGAAACTTTCAATTTAGGTTTAAGATATATACATTAGGATTTACGTACCTGTACTCCAAGAAATTCTATTTTCTGAACACTATATCCCAGAAGTTAGACAGTCGTTCTCCGTGGTCTATGTGTACCATGCTATGCTAGTCTCTAGTTCCCGAGGTTCAACCCTGCGGAGGGTGATAGAATTTTCCGGCGTAAAAATCCTTACCATGGCTCTCTTCGGAAGGGAACTAAAGCCGGTGTCGAAGATTTACCGCACGTAAAAGAACCTCGAGTCTGATAAGGAGGTCTCTGAGCAAATTTCCGGGTTTTCACGCCCAATATAAAATGGGACGCTAAGAACCATAGTAGTTAAAGATCGTCCATAAAAAAAAAGAAGGGGGAAAACAGTGGGACACATTTCATCGTACACATTCTTCATGTCTAAGAAGACTAATGTTTCCCATTAAACCACATGTTCACAGGAATTTTAAGAACTTCATGGCATATTTTTTCTTTGAGTTCTTCGATGTTCTGTGGAGGTGGAGTTTTGAACACTACACTCGTCAAATATCCCCATAGGTGAAAATCGCACGCATACAAATCTGGAGATCTCGTAGGTCATGAAATGTCTCCATGTCTGAGACAATGTGGTTTGGAAATAAACCTCTGACTGTATCCATGGAGCGACTAACCATGTGACTGGTCGCACCATCCTTTTGAATCCACGTTCTTGACTGATGAGAGGATTATTGGAAACTCGTGGACATAAAAATTCTTCAATCATTCGGACATATCGCTGTGATACTATAGTAACAGATGTCCCACTGTTGTCCTCAAATAAATAAGGACTGATGATTCTAAATAACACTATTGCAATGGCTTCTCATGCATTAAATAAAAGTTGGTTTGTGGCCAGTATCGAAAATTTTGTTTGTCGGCATATCCAGAGAGATGAAAATGAGCTTCATTACTCAGCAGCATATTGTGGACAGTCTTCGTTGACATTTATGACAGGTAAGAATTGTTAATAAAAGGTCATGCGGTTTACTTTATCAGCATCTGTTAATGTCTGTACTACTTGAATTTTACATGGATGCATGTGAACGTCCTTATGAAGAATCCTTCGTACATTAGTTTTTGACAAGCCTAGTGAAACTGCATGGCGACTGGCAGAACGTTTAGGACTATAAGGCATAGCAACTCTTACAGCGTTGTTGTACGTTGAAGGGGTTTAATTGTTGTGGTTGATGCACCACGTATAGGCACTAATTTGAAGCTGTTTTAGACCACGCACGTAATGGATGGCAAATTGCGGGAGATATGTTTCTAGGAGTGTTCGCCCCACGTACGGTACAAATTTTTCGGTGGCCTTCGCCCCACGTTTAAGAATCAACTTTTTATTTTAATGTTTATTTATTTATGTATATATATGTATACCTCGGCTGCGTCATTAGTAATTTGTAGAGCACGTATCTCTTAACAGGGCTGGTACGGCTAAAGAACAAAGCTTACACACATTATGATTGTATTGCACTGTTTTTATTAATCCTTCACACGATTAAATAACACTTCACTGATGTATTCGACTATAGAGCTGTGATGTTATTGTTATTTTTCACTTTTAACACGTAAACTTTATATGATTCCCACCGCAATGAATTTTTATACCTCACACTGAACCCATACCGTACCGAACCAAACTGCTAGGTTACGCTTCCTTGTAGCGTCTACCTTCTGAATTTGTACATTTTCTCTATTTCAAGTCTCTGATTCGCTAATCCTACTCCAATAGAATACCTTATTTAACTTTTAGCTTTTCTAGTTTTTGATTGGCTATTTATAAACTGTTTTAAATATTACATTATTATTGTTCCAAAACTATTAGTAGCCTTATTAAGCTTTCTAACTTTTCGGCTTCTACTTTATAATTGTTTGCTACGAAAAGCAGCTTGCTTCTATTCTCACAGCTTCTACATTGTTAAACTACGTAATACATTCACATAACATTTTTATACATGCACATAATAAAATAAACAGAACACAATGACTGTAATATACACTTTATATGTTATATTATGCACATATTGCTTTAAGGCGGGGTGTTATTAAACGTTATATTATATAATTAGACATATCATTTAAGTTTTAAAAATATTGCCTCAAGTTACAGATCTTTGCTTGCCATGATCTTCTTTAACGCAGGACCATTGACTTCAAAGTTCTGAACCACATTTTTATTGCATGGGTGATCGTTGCGATGGATATTGTTATGAGGTCGAAATAGCCGTTGTACAGCAATGAAACCATCATTCTTATAATATGCATCGATAGCAAAAGTCCGTTGTTCATCCCTCCAACGATCATTATAAACAAATGCTATGGATTTTTGGATGTAATAATTAAAATACCCGAAAACAGCCGAAAAGACACAAATCTGAAAATTGCCTGATTCATTGATTCACCCTGTATATGTTTATATTCCCCTATCAGAAATGATGTAAACATAATCGGTTTCTTTTTCTTGAGCAGTATTTTCTGCTGTATGATCATCACTTTTATAATCCTGTATGTATTAGATTAGTGCAATTACATTGTATAACCACGTTACTGTATCAACAAACTACAGTATTTTATTTAATACTTTGTTAGATATATTTCACTCATGTAAGACGCATAAGGTATTCATAAAATTTTCGACACAAGCTAGCGAAGTAACACAATGCTCAGGGGAAACCTGAACACCGAACAAAAGTATTTGATCAGTGCTCAGTGCTAGAAAGACGTATGCAAATGACTCTCAAGAAACCCAAAAAAATCTGGAAATCGGGGAATCCTGAATTGTTTTCTCCTATGTGACTTACAGAGGGCGAATCCGCAAAGCCTAAACGCCCTCCAAATTTTGTTAAACTTCAACTCACGCTTCTCTCAACCAATAGGAAAATTTACAAGAAAATTCGAGCCGCCAAGAACTCACTGTAAGTATATAAGCTGATGTAAGAATGCCAAATTCAGCGTCTAGTGAACTCAGTCGTGTGACAACCCTGCGTCACTTTGCAGTAAAGTTCCGCACCTAAATGAACAATGAATTAATACAGTAAACGTTATCGTGTGCGGGAAGAAGATATAAAATGGAGTGAAAGTGTTACTAAAGCAAATTCAGTGTTACATAACAAACATAAGTAAATTATTCACCGACGATAAACAGAAACAAAGTGGAAATGCACTATAAGTAATAAATCAAATGTTGTAAAGTGTTCAACAATGCATTCTTCACAGTTAAATACCTCAAATATTACAATTCCATTCCTTTTTTACTTTCTCTACTACGTATAGTAAATAGGGGAAGTATTGTATTCCACCCAAAAATTCGATACCGAGATTTCACCGGAAATATATGTTTTGAGACCCCCTGAATCCAAAAAAAGCATTTTGGAAACCGCGTGTGTGTCTGTCTGTGAACAGCATAACTCAGAAACGAACAATCGGATAAACACGAAACTTGGTACTTAAGTTCAGTATCTTCCAGAGATGCGACACGAAGGTTTTCAAGAAAATCCCGCTACCCCAGATTACCCTTTACATGGAACATTTTTAGAAAACTTTAATTTTCTCAAAAATGGCTCTAACGATTTTAATTAAAATATCATATGTTTAAGATATTTTCATGACAAATAACATGTATATCCTGAATTTTCTGGGAATGTCTCCAAAAGTATTCTTCATTGTGAACCACTTTTGCATAATCGGTAAACCATAAGAGATAGACAAAATTTTACTGCACAAAAAATTTAAATCGCGTTAAAATACACAATTTATGTCATATACATTTTTTGTTGTTGAGTGAACCATTTTCGAGATATTGCTTGTTATTCCCTTAAATTTTTCAATACTTATTTTCTCAAATGGGAATTCGTTATTCATTTTTTTGTCTTGTATATGCAAAGAGTATTAATCTGTGGCAAAGAGAATGGTGCTGCACCTAGCAACCAGCTATTAAGATATATATATATATATCTGCTTAAAGGCTACTGTATTTCTATATTGCCCTTGTGAATATATATTCCCCTTACATCTACAAGAAAATTAGCAATAAGATAGAGTCTGCAAATGTTTATCTCGATTAACATGAAGTAGATGGAGAATAAGCGTTTGTAAAAATAGTTTGTACAAGAGTAGAGAAAGTCATGTAAGTGTAACACATCAGATTTTTTTAGTTCCATTTATACCCCGCCTTTAACTACATTGGTCTTATCGGCAGCCTTTCCTTTGGAAGTTATTGCCTATTGGTGTTAGCTCGTATTCTCTTGTCGTTGCGTTTCTTGCATTTTTTGTTTTTATTTATTAGATCATACATTCACATTCACATTCATACTTTCAGACTTGGGGAGGGTAGTGAATAATTTTTGCTAGAGACAAATTCCCACTCCCCCACCCGGGAATCGAACACAGGACCCCTCACACAACAGGCAGATGCTCTACTGACTGAGCTATGGGGCCAGTCTCCATTCCTTCTGATATCTTCAAATCCAGTTTCATGCTAAATAGTTCAATAGGTACCGACAGTAGCCGAGGCCCAGTAACAACAAAGAAGAGAACATCGATGCAGCTTCAGACAAAAGAGGACACGAACTCGTTATCTGCCGGCTCCACAATTAATAAATAAATAGTAATCTGGGTCGAGGTTATGTGGGGAACCGATAATACAAAAGGTGCATCTGCATAATAGTTTGATAAAAAAAATAACCCCGTATTGTGGCATATAGTAATATTGTTTTTCCACGATCGGAACTAAATGTTGGTTTCTAGATTGCAAAAAACGGGAGATAATTTAATAGTTCTCTTACTAAAGAAGAGAAACATTAACTAACGATGAAAACATATCAACTTGCTCACTTATTAACATTAACTGCGCACAGTTACTCAAGTAAAGCTGGGGAACTCCATTACTTGATAAAATAAGACCATTAATTATATCTACTGTATTTTTGGGAAGTGCTTGGGCCATGTAAGACTTGATGAGTAATGTTATTTTATTTGCAACAGAATTCTCTATGTAGTTCTCGGCCACATTTGTACATTCTTCAGTGACATTTTTTAAAACAAGTGTACGATTCTTAGTATAATTTTCTGGATTTTTTCAGTAACAAACCACTACTACCTCACTAGCAGCACACGTTGTATATTTTCGTTCTTCAAAATTATCCATTTTACATTTAAATTCACAATGTAAACAGTGCAATCGATATAAATAACAACGTTGTTACACATATTCTTTCATTTATTCCAAAGCCCCTTATAACTTGTCATTAATTCCAAAGCACCTCAACGAAATAGTTCCAGAGAAATTCAATTAAAATAAATGAAGTGCGACAATTTAGCTCCGGTAGTGGCAGAAATAGTATATATACACCACGGGATCGAAATAGATTTTTCTCTCAGTACATTTGTAGCCCTCGGGCTCATGTTTCTCTTCTTAATGTATAATATTCATATTAATATGTTCGGGAGTGCCAATATCGCATGCAAACAGTTGCAGACCAACGGTTAGTGTTTACTTCCTTTGTTCCTCATAGCTCATTAAAAGCATTTGAAATATAATGGCTAACATAATTACAGTGATTCGCTTTCTTAGCAGTCTCGGACAAACCGATATAGTAACTATCTGAAATTATTTCTTGCGAATATTTATGAATAATAGGAAGTAAACAGATAACTAAAAATACAGTTTCAAATGAATTACTTGACGACTATTTATAAATAAAAATCTAAAGAAAGTGGTGTGACTGTTACACAGCGGATTCGTTATCAACATTCTAATTGTCATAAATGAAATAAACCACTTTAATAACCGAAACTAAGATGCTTGAGTTGTTGAATTATAATAAGTGATAAGTGATTGAAAATTACTTTTAAACGTATTTAATGCTGCTTTTCCATTTGTAGCTTTCACTTACTTTGCCTCCCCTCACTCAGCACCAAGTTACACCCTACTTACTCCGGAACTCCGTGTTGACCCTGTTAATGTCTTGCAAGACCTTAAGTGGTCGATTTGGGAGGAAATAGCATGTGAATGTGGTATACTCAAATCATTACTACATCTCATTTTAAAAGAGTGTCTTCCAAACAGAGAGGTCACTGCTTCTCCACGATAAAGCAGGATGGTTGCCTTCGTGGTCACATTAATCCAAGAAGACTACATGATTGGCTGGTTGTCTAAGTGCAATGTTTCATTTGTTGAATAGCGAAAGGTTAGAGGATACTAATCAGACAGAATATACACATTTTTTTCCTGTCATTGCAACAGCATAAAATATATCTTATGCGTCAAAATTAGAAATACCAGTCAAATATAAGCATACCCACCGGGTTTATTTTCGTTTTAATATATGCCCTTAATAAAGAGAGAAAACGCGCGCGTGTGCGTTTACGTGTGCAATCTCAAAAACCACTCAATCGATTTTGACATGTCTTTCACCATTAAAAGGTTCTGAACTTCCAGACCGACATAGGCTATACAATATTTCCAAAAAGCTTTAAGCTGGGAGGGAGTAGGGGGTATCTCCTTATATATTTCAACAAAGTTCAATTCCGTCTCGTTGAATATTATACTACGTATAGTAAGTAGGGGAAGTATTGTATTCCACCCAAAAATTCGATACCGAGATTTCACCGGAAATACATGTTTTGAGACCCCCTGAATCCAAAAAAGCATTTTTGGAAACATGTCCGTGTGTCTGTATGTGTGTGTCTGTCTGTGTGTGTGTGTCTGTATGTGTGTGTGTGTGTGTGTGTGTGTGTGTGAACAGCATAACTCAGAAACGAACAATCGGATAAACACGAAACTTGGTACTTAAGTTCAGTATCTTCCAGAGATGCGACACGAAGAAAATCCTCCCACCCCATATTACCCTTTACATGGAACATTTTTCGAAAATTTTAATTTTCTCAAAAATGGCTCTAACAATTTTGATTAAAATATCATATGTTTAAGATATTTTCATGACAAATAAAATGTATATCTCGAATTTTCTGGGAATGTCTCCAAAAGTATTCTTCATTGTGAACGACTTTTGCATAACTGGTAAACCATAAGAGATAGACAAAAGTTTACTACATAAAATACACAATTTATGTCATATACATTTTTTTGTTCGGTAAACTATTTTCGAGATATTGCTTGTTTTTTCCTTATATTTTCCAATACTTATACTTTTTCTCAAATTCGTTATTCTTTTTTTGTCCTATTAATGCAAAGAGAATGGAATACTCCCATAGCAACCAGCTCTTAAAATATTTGACGATCGCTTAAAGCCTATCATATTCCCCTTGCATCTACAAGAAAATTAGCAATAAGATTAACATCTCGATATCTCGATTAACATGAAGCATATGGAGAATAAGCGTTTGTAAAAATAGTTTGTACAAGAGTAGAGAAAGTCATGTAAGTGTAACACATCAGATTTTTTATTCTGTACGCCTTCAGACTGCACCACGCACGATTCTTTTTAGAATGGAGCGGAACTTCATACATGAGATCAGGTTTTCTATGCTCTGTTACCGATTGTTTTGTGAATAACTCGGCCATTCAATACAAACCAACCTTAGTTTGAAAATATGATACATTCTGGATTTACTCTGCCAGCAATAATACTATTCAGCACCCACTTAGAGAATCAAACTCAGTCGCGTGATCTCTCGGTTGCAATTCATGGGCTACTATAATTTTATAAGGTCTTAATTTAAGTAATTCAATGGCATTCCTTGCTAAAGATTTTGAACGTTTGTTTCCTCAGGAAGCCGACAGAGTGATTTTGTGGCTTTTGCTCACAATGCTTGCGAATCATTGAGATCGAGGAGACTTTTGAGGACAGAATTATCAGTACTGGATTGTGATCCTCTCGTAGACCGATCTGACGCCCTGTGATTTTTAATTATGGGGAAAACTAAAAACCAAAATGTACAAGAATAACCCGCTTCCAATATAAGATCTGAAATAAAATATTACAGGAGAAATTACCAGAATCACCCTTGCGGAGCTTATGGGTGTTCATGGGAATTTCATACGCAGATACTGGATATCTGTGTTGTTGAGGGAGTTAATTTTTAAAACCTTAATGGCCATAATTATGATCAGTTTTCAATATAAATCGTATGATTTCAGTAAAGATTCATTATGAAGGCGCCATGGTCGCCCAATGCGCAGCGATGCCACTACGGCCCGCAACCCGAATATCTGTATATTACCCTCACACTGTTATTAATCGAACTAGTGCTTAGCAGGGCATAACATCAAGTATTTCACCAACTTTCCATAAGCTTCCATGTTAAATAGCCACTCATGGCGTGACGTCAACAAAGCTGTTTACTGGCTTGGCTTTTCTTCGATCACGAAGGCAGTGACAGGAGGATCCCATATCGGCGTAGGGGGAATGGATTCGCCGAGGTGTAATTAGAAAACATTACCTCATCTAGCTTACAGCCTGGATATGGGTCTAACTGATCAAAGCATTCCTTCAAGCAGAAAATGCCATTCTTTGGTCAGCGTTTTATAACGTTTAATGACCTGAACACGTTATGACCAGATGTAAACCAGTAAACTGGTATCCAGCAGTTAGCTGTGTCTGTGTGTGTGTGTGAAAATATTAAGTTCTCAGAACACTTGATCGCGTATAACATTATAAACTAATTGTACAATATATTGTTACTGTATAAAATGACTCGATTTCCACAATATTAGATTCCACGACTCCACGTTTCGGGCTATCCCCTCTAGGCTTTCGGACTGGAAAGCTATTCTCTCCAGGAGCAATACGGCCCGGACCTCGATGTGACCTTCTCCAATTTGTTACTTTCAGAGCGGCTTCTGCACAAAGACTCCAACGTCTATTCATCACGCGGCGAAACAAAACAAAAAATGTGTATTATGCTTGGAAAACGTAGCCCTTTCAGTTTAATTATCCCAGCTTCCGTCGCGGGAGTGTGAAATCGAACACAATATCGTGTTCATTAAGCTCGCAATTCTTGGGCTTAACGATGTGCACCCACTAAATTCCTCATTATGTACTGCAGTGTGAACCAGGCGCTTAACATCGTCATGAGCATCGAATCGAAGCTTTATTTCCTTGTTAGTTCAGTTAAGGAAACAAAACATAGTATGCCATAAAAGTTATGTATAACAGTCACACGTGAAACTATTTATATTAGAAGTGCGGTTTTCTAAATTTTTTGGTTAATATGCAGAAATATCTACAAAGAAATGTTTTCAGATTAGATAACATCATTTTGATATACACAAGATGCGAAATCACGACTCAACTTTTCATTTTGGTTAGTCATGCGCAAACATTTATATTACAAAATTTTGGCTATGTGGCTGACCGAAAAGATAGCACACAAAAGTTCACTGGGAAAAATTAAGATGTATAAAACTAAATTGTCGAAAATGCTTAACATCACGAAAATAATAATTTCATCCCAAAATTGGGTAACTATACAGATCTCGTCGGAAATTGGCATTTTGGAGTACACTAAATTAAAAACCAACAAAACAAAAAAAAAGGAAAAGAAAGCAGAGAACGAGAGAGAGAGAGAAAGGGAGGGAGGGAAAGAGAATGAACATAAAAATGTCCTTGTATATTATGCGTCTGCAAGAGAGAGAGAGAGAGAGAGAGAGAGAGAGAGAGAGAGAAAGGCATAACTACACAACGAAAAGTTAGATAAATGTACAATTTACAAATAAACCTTCTAATGACAAGACGAACATGTTTAAGGTATCCCCCCAACAAAACAACCCACTGCATGGGACACAGATCCCTGGTTTTTATTTTCCCAAAAATGGCTTTAAAGATTTCCTTTAAAATATCATGTGTTTGTAATATTCGCATGAAAGCATCTTGAATTTTCGGTATATACTGTGATCTTCATTGCTATTTAATTTTATACTACTTATAAATCATAAAAGCCAACATAGAAACTTACAAAGAGAAAACTGAAAACACATTAAACTACTTAGTTTATATAAAATAACCTTTTCGTGGTATTAACTGTTTCCGAAATATTCACAGTTGATAATTTAGGCAATGCACTGGCATTATTTCTTTGCTTGCCATGAACCAATGTAGATACAGTAGACCCTCGCTAATTCGAAATCGGATAAACCGAAAACTCGGTTAATCCTTAGTAGCTGCGGTCCCTGCCAAAATATATGGAAAAATCTACCGCTAAAAACCGAATTTTGAATAATTCGTACTACGAACTAAAATTTGGTCCCCTCATTACATATTCCATACGTTATTCTTCGTCCAAACCGAATATGTGTGCACTACAATATTTTCCGTTACGCTTTTCACATAATTTTTCTCAATTTTCTTTTTCACTGTCTGGCTCTATGCTTCAATAAAAAAGAAAGGCTTGGGAAATTCACAAGAAAGTAGTAATTTTTGCGTTTGTGTATTCTCAGGAATGGCTATGACGTTTTCAGAAGAGGCATAAAATCAATGCTGTCAGTGGGTGGCACATAGAATAAACGAGGAAGATGCCAATGAGTGGGCGCGGGAGTTTCAATCTAAGCTCTCTCATCATCATCCAAGAAATATATTTAACATGGCTGAAGCAAGCGTTTTCTATAACTTGATGCCTGAAAAAACACTACATCCAAGGGCGAAAAATGCCGTGGAGGAAAATTCAGCAAGGAGAGACTGACAGTGGTCTTGAGCTGTAATTCAGATGGTTCTATGAAGCTCAAACCATTAGTGATTGGCAAATACAAAAATCCACAATGTTTTAAAAAGATCAACCTATTCAATCTGCCAAGTCAGTACGAGCATAACAATAGAGCTTGAATGACCAAATCTCTTGAAGATTCAACAGCAAATGGCTGCGAGAAAGAGGAACATTTTGCTAACTTTGGACCACTGCTCGGCACATCAGTTCGATGACCTGGAACTTCCGAACATCGAAGTTGTCTTACTAGCTAATATTACGAGCCATCTGCAACCATTGGATCAAGGAATAAACGCCTCAAAGAAGCGTTATTATCGTCGCCGACTGGTTAAGGCTGCCATCAGTGCAATAGAACTACAAGAAATAATTCCATATTGGAATGTACTGCAAGCTATCCGCAACATATCTGCTGCTTGAGATGAAGTTACAACAGACACCATAAATAAATGTTTTAAGAAGATCTGGACAACAACTGATAACGCCGCTGAAACTGATCAGGAAACCGATGATCCACATCTGAACTTATAATGTGCATACAATTGGGATTCTTATAATGCTCTTCTACACGCTTACACGTGGTTGGTGCCCTCTTGTACCGTTATTATGGAAGAATGGACGTAGGTAGACAACCTCTGTGCTGCTGAAGAACCAGTCATTTGTTGATGATGCAGAAGAGAATGATAATTCTTTACTGACATCTTCTGAGGGGAACATGAAGATGCGACACCGCGAACCCGCGTTGAAGTTGCAGCTGCAATTTCTGTTCTCGAGAGATTTGCTGTCACTTTTGATGTCTCCATGGCATTTCAGGCTGCCCTGGATGTGGTATCTTCAGATAGTGCCATAATATTACGACCAACGTTCCACCAAACAACAATTAATGATTTTTTCAAATTATGAAACTAAAATGTGTAATGGATAAGAGTTGTAATTAAAACATGTGTTCTGATTAAAACTTAGTGTTAAAATAACGGCATATTTAAAGTGTTTCTTAACGTTATTGTTTGTTGTATTATACAACTCACTAATTCAATGAGTACAATATTGTTCCAAATAGTACTGTTTAACAAAAAAATTACGAAAAGCATTCGACAGTATACCTTCCCAATTAAACAAACCAGATATACCTTATACAGCAGTTGTTTTTACTTTTTCTTACAAGTGAAACACCCTCATTTATTAGTACGCATAACAAGAGACAAAGGGAACTCAACAGTCATATTTTACCATTTCAGATAATACGTGACTATTTTTACAAAACCTCGTTAAACCGAATTGGCTATTTTTCGGTCCCTTGGAATTCGGTTAAACGATGGTCTTCTGTAGAAGGTAATACACTACGTGATCAAATGTATCTGGACACCTGGCTGAAAATGACGTACAAGTTTGTGGTGCCCTCCATCGGTAATGCTGGAAGTCAATATGATGTTGGCCCATACTTAGCCTTGATGACAGCGTTCACTCTTGCAGGCATACTTTCAATCAGGTGCTGGAAGGTTTCTTGGGGAATGGCAGCCATTCTTCACGGAGTGCGGAACTGAGAAGAGGTATCGATGTAGGTCGGTGAGGCCTGGCACGAAGTTGGCGTTCCAAAACATCCCAAAGGTGTTCTATAGGATTCAAGTCAGGTCTCCGTGCAGGCCAGTCCATTACAGGGATGTTATTGTCGTGGAACCACTCCGCCACAGCCCGTGCAGTCTGAACAGGTGCTCGATCGTGTTGAAAGATGCAATCGCCATCCCCGAATTGCTCTTCAACAGTGGGAAGCAAGAAGGTGCTTAAAATATCAATGTAGGTCTGCTCTGTGATCGTGCCACGCAAAACAACAGGGGGTGAAAGCCCCCTCCAGGAAAAATACGACCGCACCATAACACCAACACTTCCGAATTTCACTGTTGGCACTACACACGCTGGCAGATGACGTTCACCGGGCATTCGCCATACTCACACCCTGCCATCGGATCGCCACATCGTGTACCGTGATTCGTCACTCCACACAATGTTTTGCCACTGTTCAATCGTGTAATGTTGACGCTCCTTACACCAAGCATGTTCCTGCGTGATGTGTGGCTTATGAGCAGCCGCTCGACCATGGAATCCAAGGTTTCTCACCTCACGCCTAACTGTCATAGTTCTTGGAGTGGATCCTGATGCAGTTTGGAATTCCTGTGTGATGGTTTGGATAGATGTCTGCCTATTACTCTTTAAGACCTTCTTCATATGTCGGCGGTCTCGTCAGTCAACAGACGAGGTTGGCCTGTACGCTGTTGAGCTGTACATGTCCCTTCACTTTTCCACTTCACTATCACATCAGAAACAGTGGAACTAGGGATGTTTAGGAGTATGGAAATCTCGCGTACAGACTTCTGACACAAGTGACAGCCAATCACCTGACCACGTTCGAAGTCCGTGAGTTCCACGGAGCGTCCCATTCTGCTGTTTCACGATGCCTAATGACTACTGAGGTCGTGGATAATGAGTACCAGGCAGTAGGTGGCAGCACGATGCACCTAAGGTGAAAAACGTATGTTTGTGGGGGTGTCCGGATACTTTTGATCACATAATGTATCAAGCCAAGCAGTTTTTGTTCCATTTATAAGCCAACTTTTAACATCTAAGTCATATCGACGATTTTTGCCTTTGGAGCAATTATTGCTCTTGACAATGGTGCTCACTCGTTTACTATTTGTGTTCATCTTTGGCTTTTCTTGTTAAATTCACACACACACACACACACACACACACACACACACATAAACACTCTCTTTCATACTTTCAGACTCTAGGGAGGATAGGCAATAATCCTGGCCAAAGAAAAATTCTGTCTCCAGCCTCTAGATTAGGAGGTTAGTATGCTATCCAGCAGACCACAGAGGCAGTCGCCTGAATTTATATTTATCGGCTTGCTATTTAAACATTTGACTGGCATCTAATTAACTTGCATGCTCTTGTGCATTTGTAACCATAGCATATAACGAAGTCCCTATTGAAACCATTTTTGGAGAATAAGTAGTACCGCAATTAACAAGAATTAGGGATAAAACAAATTCTGATGTGTTACATTCACACGACCTTCTCTACCCTCTAGCGCCAATTATTGGAATTACAAAGCATTCTTGCGAAAGTTTATTTTCCTATCTTCTTCATTTTTGGCGGCGCCGTGGCCGAGTGGTTAGACCGCTCGCCTCTCACCGAGGTGGCCCGGGTTCAATCCCAGGGACCCGCATGTGGCATGTGGGTTCTCCGGTTTCCCCCGCCATTCATTCCAACAACTGCCCCATCGTCACCTTTCCTTTCATCCATTTCGTTTCATCTACCTTCCTTCATCCTATACCAGGCATCGGGCAGATCACCCATCCTGGACATTCTGTCTGCTCCATGAGAGTGTCTGCTCCTCGACGGGCCTCTGACCCCAGGCAACCGCCTGTAAGTCCTGGGGGTGTAAGACCTACATAAGAGGAGGTTAAACAGTGAATGAATGAATGAATCTTCTACATTTTAATCGAGATTTAACTTTTCAGAAATAGTTGCATTACACATTTCATTGCAGATATAAATACCAAGAATAGCGGTGCTCTTAAGAACTTGTCTTAATCTACACAAAAATGTAGATCTCTCTAAACATGCAATTTATTTCCAATACTTTTTTTGGCATTAATCATTTCCGAGATATCTGTAATTAAAAGATTGAAAAGTTCAATACTTTGTCATTCTTTTCAAGTTCTTTCGATATTCAGTTGTTTCTCGTTTCGACCCCTTCAGCTGCCGTGGTGCGAGCGCTGCGGACCCCTAGCACTCGTGATACTTCTGACTTTATTAGAAGTACGCTGGGACAAACATTAGAGGCCCTCCCGTTGGGGAGCTATTCGGATTGGATTGGACTCGGCGGGGCAGTGGTTCCCGATAGCCATGGGTTATTGGGTACGTCTGGCTGAATTTCCGTCCATACGGGGTTGTGAGAGGCCTCAATGTTCTCCGGCACCAACCATGAGTGAGAGTTGGTAGACGGCATCCTAGATTGCTATCGGCTCTACCGAGGTTTTCGGTAGTCACCCCTTTTTAAGGGGTAATAAGTGGCGTATCCACTTCCATTTCCCGCGAAAGCGGGGGGGGCCTTTTTAGGAAACAAGGTATTGGCCTCATGGAAAACCCCCACGGTTGGAGAGGCGCTCGGATGGCGCTAACCCTGGGTTATAGGAGGGGGCTTGAGCTTAGGTTCTTGCCCAGGTAGACCTTCGAAGGAACCTGTTTCTCGCGATTGCAAGTAAAGAGCAAGGCATTTTAAGGCCAGTACATAGCGTCCAGTTCTTAAAAATTTGACTGTCGATATTCCCTTTATATCTACTATAACAATATGTGTAATGCAACAACTTTCGGAAACTTTTATCTCGATTAAAATGAAGAAGATAGAAAAATAAACTTTGGTAAGAATAATAAGCTCTAGAGGCTACGGAAAGTCATGTGAATGTAAAACATCAGAATTTCTTAACAATAAAGACAAGATTTGCAACACAAAAATGTCAATAATTAAATACTTTTCCAAGTAAAACAGGTAAAATACATATATTATTTGCAGTTGCAACCCGGGGAACGACCCCACAAAGGCACGGGTGTACTTGCACGCATTCTTCTGTCTGTGTAACCGGACACATAAAACATCCGGCATGTTATTAATGTTAATTTACAACTGTCACTCAGACATTTTAGTTCATTTTAACACTACTAATTCCTGAATTCATTGGTTTTATCGCACCGGCGGTCGTTTTCTAGATGAGGGCGATTGCAGACATGCCGGGAGACTGAAAGTACAGGAAGTGCAATAATTAAGGCGAAATTATATCCTAATGTAATTAGCAAGTGGCAGGCAGCTTCATGCTCTCCTAAACACACATACAGCAAATGGTAAACTCCGCATTTAGTTTGAGCGGGATTTACTGCCATACTAATTGTGACGGTGATTATAACAAAAGTGCTCTAATGGGAGACCGCCAGAGAAAACAAAGGAAAAACTGCTGCGCCTTTGTTCCGTTCTTAATATTTTGTATTCTAAATTTACTACTTCAAGACATGAAAAATGCCTACATGTTTAGTTTCAAAACAATTGTGTGAATTTGTGCTACAGTTAAAGCATTTAAGAGCATAAGTTGTTAGTTGCATTCATTATAAACGTTTTTATACTATGTAAAGAATTATGTATATATGTCGGTCATTTCATCATCTCGTGCAATGGTTATACAGTGAATCTAGGAAGTATTCGTCTCCCTGAAAAAATTCTAGAGCCATATTAACGGATAAAAATATTCGAATTACTTCTCTATCACTAACTACTGTAAGTAGAGGGAGTATTGTATTCCACACAAATTTTCGATATTGACATTTCAACAGGGTTACACGTTTTGAATTCCATTGAATGAAAATAATTTATAGAAAAAAGTTTCACGAGAGAATAACTCAAAAACAAAACGTTAGATGAATACCAAACTGGCTATTTATGTTCAACAGCTTCTAAATACGAGACACAAAGACTACCAAGAAAATCCCGTACTACAGATTACCATTTGCCATGAAAGACGTTTCTTTATGTTTTATTTTCTCAAAAATCCCTCTAACGATGATTAAAACACTAATGAAGATGTCGTCCTCCGTAGTGTAGTGGTTACCCGAGGTCGCGGGTTCAAACCCGGTGGAGGGCGATGGATTTTTTTCGGGCATAAAAATCCTTAGCATGGCTTCCTTTGGAACGGAAGTAAAGCCGGTGGTCCCGTGTCGTAGATTTACGGCACGTTAAACAACCCTCTGAGCAAAATTTCTCGTCTTTCATCCCCAATACAGAATGGGACGCTAAGGACCACAGCAGTTAAAGAGCGTCCATAAATACAATTCAATTTAACTACTAAAGATTTGACTATTACTTCGAGCGTTCTGTCTCCCCCTTGTAATTACAACGAAATAGTAATTAAATCATTTCTTGAAACATTTATCTAGATTAAATGAAGTGGATAAAATAAGTTTTTGTGTGAATAGTTTATAGAAGAGCGGATAGAGAAAGTAATGTGTATGTAACATATACCTTTTAATATGAAAAACAAGAAATAATTATTGATTTTTGACGATTTTAATTTTATTAGTTTATTATCCTTTTTTAAACAGAAGTGAACTGATTTTTTTGTGTTTTCCCAAAATGCGAAACCATATTTCACAACCCCTTTAAATATCATATCAGACCGTAAATGAATAAACCGGGTGAAATAATGCTCAACTGAGCTTGGAGCTCACAGAGTTCTCCTTCTCAGACCTTGAGTTATACTTCTCAAGGCGTAACTCAACACAATCAGATTCGAATATGAAACAATATGGAGCAGGGCACTACATTTAATTATTAAGTTAAAATACACATAATAAAGTTTTATTTCAGAATCATGCAAAAATTGCATAATATTCTGAGCTAAATAAGATTGAGCATGAGAAATGATGTAGATTTCCCATTCAGATAGTTACCTGATTGTTACCCTTAAATGATGATAATTTTATACATTCTGTATGAACGGTAGTTAATCACGACTGCCATAAGACACACGTGGAGGCAGTATTTTTAACACTGAAATGATTTCAGTCTAATTATATAATATATAAATTCAATAACAGCCCGCCTAAAAGCAATATGTGTATAAATAAAATATAAAAAGTGTATATAACAGTCATTGTATTAATGTTTATATTATTAGGTACATGTTTAATAATGTTATGTGAATGTATTACGTAATTTAATAATGTAAGAGCTGTGACAATAATAGGTCAAAAATTGCTAACAATGAGGTAACAATGAGGTAACCTTGAGGCAATAATGAATTAGAAAGTTTAATAATGCTACTAGTAATTCTTGGAGCAACAATAATGTAATTTTTGAGACAGTTTATAAATAGCCAATCAACAACCATAAAAAAGCTTAAGTTAAATAAAAGTATTCTAATGGAGTAGGATTAGCCAATCAGAAACTGAAATAGAGTAAATTGTACAAATTAAGAAGTCAGTTGCTAGCAGACACCGTTCCTAACCGGACGCGAGACGCGTCCTCGAGAAGTTTAATACATATTCAGTGAGGGACAAAAATAGTTTACCTGTTAAAAAGTGCAAGTAATTAATAAATAATCTCACAGCTCTCTATATCAGTGAAGTGTTTTTTAAATCGTGTCAAGGATTAATAAAAGGAGTGAAGTAAAAATTATAATCTGTGTAAGTCTACATTCTTAGCCGCACCACTCCCTGCAAAGAAATTCATGTCTCTATCAATAATACTGACGCAGCCGAGGCAAACATAAATATATAAATATTTAAAGAAGCATAAAAACACAAAGTTGCTTCCTTAAACATTGGGGCGAAGGCTACCGGAAAACTTAGTATCATACGTGGTTGCAACTACTTCAAGTTCGGCTCCCCAACAGTCGAAATATAACTACTCCTTCAATACAACCTACTTAAAATTGGCTTATCATACGTGAAGCAACAACAAGTTTCTCAATGCACATCATAGAATTTGAAGAACGAATATGATTAAAAAGTCGTCTGGACATACACTATATAATTTCTGTGTGTAACTACTTAAGGAGACTCTTCAGGCGTTTCTACCATGTTGCATTTCTAATCTTTCCCTTCATTTTTCTCAAAAAATATCAGTATTAATATTGAAACCTTTATCTATTTAACTTAAACATTCAGTTACGCAGTTATTATAATTTTATGAATCTTAACTTTAGAGAAAATATTTAATATATCTTATTGAGAGTCAACAATTCTGCTAAACCTTTCAAATTTTAGCTTTGTATTTTCCATAGCAACTGATAACATGCATTAAAATTAAATTGTCATACGAATGGATGTTCATTCAATGTATTTTTAGAAAATTCAGCTTCCTGTATTGAATGTAATTCTGTTTTTTATAGACTGTTTAAGGGGACACCAAACTGAAATTTGAAAATGCTGCACAATAAACGTAACGATTTAAACGTAACGATTTAAACTTGTGCACACATATTGTTCACGCATTTAGTATTGTCTACAAAAACGTTAACTTAAATCAGCATATTTTAACTGACATTTTGTTATTTGTCCATTTAGGGGGATTCAAAGTCGTTCCTAAAAGCCTATATCTTCCCAGAATATTAGAACATCTTCTATAAAACACAGTAACTGCATTTTAAATATCGTTTTATACACTGATTTGGATTTGATTAAAATGAAAAATAATTGAAAAATTATTAGTCGTGTTAAAGCTATTTCAAAAGTTGATAACAGTTCCACATTTATCTTAGAGTTAAGATTGTAAAAAATAGTAACTTAAGGAACGAAAATGCATATAACAATGGCTTTAAGAAGAAATGTAAACACTTTTAAGACACTTTCTTATATAATAAAATAATCGCGATGTCAACAAAGTATTTCATTTTGTTAATATTGAAGAAACTGCCGTAATAGCGATGTTTAAGTCCCATAAGAAATTTTATTCTAATTTTCACACAACAACGTTTACATAATGTTTCAAAACAATTATGCATACGCCTGAACAGAAACTTGTTATTCTTGCGAGACGGCTCAAGTGATAGTATTCTGGAGGTTGCGGGTTCAAATCCCTTTACCATCTAATCTGAGTAGAGCCGTTTCGTGGTTTTCCTCAGGTAGCACTAAATACCGGATGTATACGCAGTGCAATGAGTCAAAGTTGCATCGGAGAATAAAATATGTGGTACAAGTAGACGACTACGCAACTAATACCGTCTGTACTACATCACACTATCTACGTGTACACACCCACACGAAAATAGTTAAGTGATCACAAAAGTCAGCCTTAAGATTAAATCAATAGCTAAATCTAGATGGAACAGGAAGGCGATTACGCTGCTGAGATAATCAATTAATCATGTGTATACAAGAATCTAGAGGTAACCGTTACAATACGACCTAGATGTTAAAACGACGCCAAATAAGTAAATAAATAAATAACATTGGAAAACGTCTCTAACATACGGCAGATTTTTGTTTAGTATAACATATTAAAAGTAAAAGTCGAGAAAAATAATTTGGATGTTTTGGATGCGTTTATTCAATAGGAAACTGTAGTATAAAACTTTTTCCTAAAGATACTTTACCTATTAAATGACAATTTGTCAACCATTTAGTTTTTGGTACTTAAATAACAATAATATAATATTCATCACCATCTTCTTTCTTCTACCAAAATACGGTTTAGGACAGACGACCTGTTCTGAGGCTAATTTTCAAATCGATTCCTCCATATTTTTTCGGGGTCGTCCAATTCCTCTGTTACCGAATGGTCTATAAAACAATGCTTATCTAGATAATCTTGAAGGAGCCATTAATAATAATAATAATAATAATAATAATAATAATAATAATAATAATAAAGCTCCTAGAAGTCAATACTAACTCTGAGATACTAAAGACAGAACTGCTTCACCCATTCCTCAGTTTCTTTCAGGTTTGCCTATCGTCCAAGGAGTTCTTATTCACAATGTCGCCTAGAGTACAGCTGCCAGCAAAGCAGGAAGTCGGAGAGAGAAAGAGGAACATCGCCAAATGACAGAAGACTGTATACCTGACAGTCGAATGCGCCTCGTTTGCGTTTCGTTCAATAATAAGGAAACACGCACACATATGCATTATATGGAAAAAGAAAGTTTGCGATACAATGCCGATATTTCCCAGCCCCAAAAACACACTATGCAGAAACAAGTTGCTTATTTCGAAAGTAGATTTGATAATATTTTACTCTATCTCTTATCTTACTCATCAGCAAAACGTTTTCAGCAGACAATATTCGGAGTTCGATGGCATTTAGTAATAATATTCACAAAGGTTAATAGAACCATTTTAAGACAGTATTTAGCATAATCCGAATCTAAGGTAGGGGAAACCTATTGTTCATCTCATATTATAAATTCCTTTCCTTATGCACGCGACATACATCGTAGAAAGATAATTTAGTTGCTCTTGACTTACCTCTTGACGAATTAGCTTCCACGTTCGTGTACTGATCTCCTCAATTGCATTATTTTATACTGTCACTAATATTTATTTTTTCGACACTTTATCACGATATACTTGCACGCCTAATTTTATCATCACTTCACTTTTGATCAGCTTTTAAGAGATTTTCAGTATACTTATCCATCTTCCAATACTGCCCTTCAATGCTTGTTAAAAGCAAATTTTAATACCGCAAACCTACCCATTTCTTTTCCCTTTCACACGTAGCTTTTTTCACGCCCATCGCGACCTGTGCACTGCACCGATAACTCGACTATGAAGAGTCACTCCACTTTGTTTAGCGACGCCTAAAACAAAAGAACATCTCACAGCTCCTTCAACTGTTTTTAGCGTAACCAAAACAAAAAGGTCAAAATACACGAATTCCCAAATCGATACGCGTCTATGTTAACGATTTCTCCTTTCCGTCAACGATGTATTATAGAAACAGGCATTCTAATAGAAAGAAAGGCGTTTTATGGGAGGGAGAAGGCGTGTTTAATAGTTTCTTGTTCTTCTTCTTCTTTCAAGGGAAATAGACTAAAACATGACCACGGAAAGGAATTATGCCTAAATACCTATAAGTATGCATATTTTATGCATTTTACAGAACATGCAGAAATAGCTTCTCAACCCAGAGGTCCTGGGTACGATTCCTCTCTGGAGTGAAGGAACCTTTCTTTAACTACAATCGTTGCCTATTGTTTTTTTATATTTATGGACGCTCTTTAACTGCTCTAGTCCTTAGCGTTCCATTTTATATTGGGCGTGAAATACCATTAATTTTGTTCAGAGGCCTCTTTATCAGGCTTGAGGTTCTTTTACGTGCCGTAAATCTACGACACGGGACCACTGGCTTTACTTCCCTTCCCGAAAAAAATCCACCGCCCTCCGCCGGATTTGAACCCGCGACATCGGGCACTAGAGGCTAGCATGATAACCAGTACACCACGGAGGACGACATCATTACCTACTCTCTCCGAGTATGGAAGTATGAATTTGAGCGTTTGATGGTAAAAACGAAAACGCTCAAAGTCTACGTTAAAATGTAGAGTTCCATGAGTATTAATATTATCAATTGTTTTTCAAGTCACCCTGTTATAACCATAGAAGTTAAAGAGGGCTGTATAAATAAAATCATTTAAAAGAGTTATTATATCTAATGTTATCAGTGTTATAATATATATATTGCACATAAGTTGCAACGCGTTTCAAATATTACAGTACGAATTTTCTTCATTTTTTTTCCTCTTTTTGTTAACTGCGCCTCTTTCTGTTGTCATTAAAATGCAATAGCGAATATTAATTCAATAAAAAATGCAATAGAAAATTATTTCATAATTTCCTCATGCCCTTTTATTGTTCTTCCATACCATGTAATTTGCAGTAATAATAAAAAGTGCACCATGTCACGCATGGTCCCAAATTGGAGAAAATGACCAATGTTGTTGATGAAAGAATGTTGTTTTTCAACAAATTGCGGTCCTGATTCATTGAGACTTTATCGAAATCTCTTTACTGCCTTCTCCTTACGTGATAAACAAATCTCGTTTTTCAATATTCTGAAAAGATCTTGCACTGCAACTAAATGAAGGACATGATTCGGCACTATACACAAATTAAGAAACAATATGTCTACTGCTTCTTTTTTATACATTTTTATATTTTACTTTATTGATAAACAGCAGCAAAGTATTTTTATAGACATAGTGTTGCAATCTTCATATATAAAATGTACACGTACAGGTATGTATAAAAATAGATGTAAATCTAACACAGTTCATCAAAGCAGATGATTCACTTCGTAATAAACTAAATAATTAAAGCATAAATAAGCAAACAATAAATTAAGTGTAATGCTAACAGCTCGTTAAGTAGGATCGGCTAGTAAGGATATATTTTACCATTTATACTCTTCGTACTCCTTAATACTATAAAAAGCCATATCTTTTAGTAGTTTTTCCAGAGCCTTTTTGAATAGTTTTAATGGAAGTTTACAGTCCATACACACAGACACACATATATATATATATATATATATATATATATATATATATATATATACACACAGACACACACACACACAGAGGCTGAATCAGAACTCCACCGACAAACTTTCAGAGGTTGTTTAGGAATACCCTCTGAGTATTTTGGTATAAAGGACCTATGGTCTCCGGTGGCTCGTTATATTTATGTACTTGGGAGGGTTAATACTCCTAGCTCTTAAAACGTTGCTTTTACATGAATTGGTGTAATTTAAATAGGTACTTAATGCAGCGAAGAGCCTTTTGGAGGCGGGGGTCATTTGAAAGCTTTATGGGCTTCTTTTGAATTTCCCCATTGTAATATTCCATAAATAAAATGGCTGTGAAATAAGACATAATATACAGTAACAGTGTTTTCTGTGTAACAATTAATTTTAACCTATTCAGAACATAGATAGTCCCAGCCAATTTGGAACAAACTTTATACGCTCATCCCAAATAAGTCTAATATATATATATATATACATACCGATGAGTCTTCTCATCCTGCGAATTGATAACCAGGCAACCCTGCATTTTACAGACGATGCGAAATGTAGGGGCTGACACCGTATTCACCAGCCTGCTGATTATGGCTACGGTGGTGGTCGTTGTTAACATGCTCTAGTAGCGCAATAGTTAACATACCGGAAACTCATGGTGAAGATCGGAAGTTTAAATCACGCCTGCGTATAAATGAGTTTTTCGTTCATTTCTATTCATGCTTCGAGGACGTTCTAGAAATCGTTATTTCTCTCCGAATGCACTTGAAAGTGGATTTGCATATTCTAACAAGTAACAATTTGAGTTTTAATGAAATTCACAGAATTAAACTAATTAAGTGAAACGACACTTCCATGCCAAACTATCAGTTCTTGTTAAATTTACTAAACATAAAAAGTACCTTCAAGTGGCAGTACTTGAACCTGGGACTTTCACGACTGATGGCCAACCCGCACACTGTGGCGCTATTAGTGCAAGCTACTGAACACGCAGCGGTGCAAAGCCGTCATTTCGGTCGAAATTGATACGATGCGATGCAGCGGACAGTGTTTACGGCAATGCTTGCATAACTTCTCAATCCGCAGGCTGAGAAGACTCACCCAGTAATTAATATATATATTGTAGCAGACCAGGTTGAGCATCCTCCTAGCTCTGAGCTATATATATATATATATATATATATATATATATAACACCCCTACCGGGGTGGTTACCCTGCAATAGTTGGTTACGCTACGGGGTGATAGCTCAGAGGTAGAGGGATGCTCAACCTGGTCCGCTACAGTATTGCTTGCTTATTTTTAAGCTTCCTACGCCAGATGACAGTGAATAATATTAAATGATCAAGTTGCACTTAACAAACAAATGAAGTGCGACCAAGTGATTTCTGTTATTTAAAAAAAAACAACGCTATTTACATTGCAGTTACGTAATTATAAACATTTTATGACTATATTAATAATCATGGTTTTTGGACAGATCATTTGTTCATGAAATAGTCGTAGCAAATGCTACTCTTGAGTTCTAAATCCTTCAGATAAGTTCTCTTGTCACCTGGTGACTCGCGAATTTATCGATGTTTTGTAAATCACTCGTGATCTATGCTAAAGGTATTTAAGATGACTTACGCCCATGAGGCATGAGGCAGGGGGACGCCTCGCCACTGCGACCAACTAGATCTATTGTGGCCTACACACCCGGGAGGCAGGGATGAAGTGAAGGAGCCGCAGGAGGGCACAGGCACGCAGGTAGACGGGATTACAGAGACGTGTGGAATTTCCAGTTCGAAACACCCGCTGTCGGCCAGTAGACGCGAAGAGACACGCGAGAGGGCGACGAAACGGTCCTTGCAGGGTTACGTCCATACTTGAATAAATTATTTCGGTATTTAATATTTATTAGCCCCTTTGCCATATTGAATACAGGTAGAGTTGTCATAATATAAACTAGATTAAAATCTTATTTGATAATATTCCTTTAGGTCATATAATGGATTTGTCAGCAATGTTGGGCGAACATGTCTTTTGAATGCAGGCATAGGTAAACTTCTTATATCTAATGACAGAGTATAAAATTTGTAGGAAATATGAACAAAACTGTTATCAGTATGACTACATTTACATTTATTTACATATATGTTTAAGCTATTGCGAGTATTGTAATCCTGTACAGTAGGACAAAGAGTCAAAGTATTGAATTTAGATTTTACATACAAAAGACAGTCAAATAAACATTAATATTCCTAATTCAGTAAACAGTGGTTTACAGTGTGTTCGGGATTCAACACCACAAATGATTCTCACAGCTCTTTTAAATTTCAGCTCGATAAATTCCAAGAGGTGTTGAGAAACACCTGAGATGTCACATCGTGCATAGAATGAATTAATCTCAAGAAAATATGCCTTGTAGGTAAGGGTGATCACATTGAAGCTAATTTAAACAAAGCTATCATCCTTATAGGATATATTTATAATTACAGAAACATAAGTGGGAATAATTCTCTTGTTGCAGCGTGATTATCTCCACATTATGTAGAACTAAAAACAATTCGTAAAACCAAAATTACTCTTCGGTTGCTGTTTTCCATATTACATATTTACAAATATATAGCAGTTGGTTAGAGGCGCATGGTAAGCCGAATATTCGTGGTTCAAATGCCGGCTATGTCATTGATTTTTCAGTTTGATTTTACCTTTCCGAGATTATCGGATGACGAGTATCATTTTCTTTGGATGTGATATTTACCCTGTAATCGAGCTGCGATAGGTTGATATCCAAGGTGTTCTTAAACGCTGTTCATGCATATCGTGCTCATGTCATACGAGTGGAGTAATCAAAGTAAATTGACACTGCGATGGATTCAAGTGAGCGAAGCTTACACAGAAGGCTTCGATTATAGCTGGCTACAGTATGTACACCCAAATAATGAAGTACAGGGAGAGCCAAAAAAACTACGAACCGGCTGCGCGGTGTTTTTCCTGTCCGCGTCCTCGGCTCTCGTTACCGTCTGCCGCTATCATAGAAAGGCGCGGATGAAACCATACAACATTTTTAAAACTACTTTTAAAGGCTTTACTTACCAGCTTTATGAAAGGAGATGCTGTAACTGGCCACGGTCGTTGTCCATACATCTTTGGCACCTCTTTAGGAAACTATCCATCACTCGCCAATTTTTTTCGAGCAACACTTGACGCCCGTACATATGTGAATCCAACTTTGCCCCCATTTTTTAGAGAATTAACAGCCAGGGAGCGTGATTTTGACTTTTTTTTTTAACAAGACTCTGCAACAGCTTATACAGCCAATATTTCGATGAGAAAAATTGAAAGTGTGTTTGAGGACAGAATTATTAGTACAGATGTGTGGCCCCCTCGGTCCCCCGACCTAACCTTCTGCGATTTCTATCTCTGGGGTAACTTAAAACATAAAGTGTACAAGACAAACCCACACACCCTAGAAGAATTAAACCAAAATATCCGCCAGAAAATTGCCAGCATTTCTCAAAGTGAACTACGACAAGTGATGGATAGTTTCCTAAAGAGGTGTCAAAAATGTATGGACAACGGCGGTGGCCAATTTCAGCATTTCCTTTCATACAGTTGGTAAGTAAAGCCTTTAAAAGTAGTTTTAAAAATGTTGTATGGTTTCATCCGCGCCTTTCTATGATAGCGGCAGACGACAACAAGCGTCGAGGACGCGGACAGGAAAAACACCGCGCAGCCGGTTCGTAGTTTTTTGGCTAACCCTGTATTACAGTACCGTTATTTAAGTGGGACTTATACAGTATTTGTGAAATAAATTTCTAGTGAGTGCGTCCATAATCTGTGAGGTAAAGAAATTGCGTAATCGTGTAAAATCAGTCTGTCCTTAAATATTCTTTTAACATTGTTGTGTTAGAGATAAGCTTTTTGACATACAGAAAGGATGAATACTGTAATTTTCGCGTTTCACGTTGTTGATAATTTGCCATAAGTGTTTGAGCAAACTTACATGAATACGTAACACTCTAGCTGGGAAACATAATACCGACATGTGAACCAAAGGGTTGGAATATGATAATTACTGCTCGCAGTTTAATGCGAAATACGAAACCATTGCAAAGGGACCAACGATTCTTCACGTGCTGCCGCAACAGACAGGGGTTCGCATACCGTCGGACAACTGTTGGCAACCGAAATTAAATTTCAGCCACTCAGGCTTGCAAATTGCCGGTTAATATCCATTACTACACACGCAATTGTGGGGCCGGTGCGCATGCCCCAAGTTGTCAGGGTGTTGTAATTGATAGGGGCGGAGTGAGTGCTCTTTAAATGGGTCCCCATTAGTGCGCGAATCCATTCCACTCAGATCAGCGCCATTAATTAGCTCAGCATTGTGCGGCAAATGACGTCAATAATACGCACTTAGACGGCAAAGACAAAGACAGCAAATTGCGCCAGTGGCTTGGCAACGCTCGCTTGTTCCTTGCAACAACGAGGGTAAACCACAACTTCACAGGCTCCTGGGTAACGTCAACATTCATGTCGTGGCTGGGAAATGTACTACAGCACCTCTTCCAACAAAAATTTCTACTCGGTTTCTTCTGCTGCTGGTCCTAAATATAGCAGAATATTTCATACGACTCTTCCAGCAATATTTGTTGTTATTTTCTTTTATTTAGCCGCTTTAAATACTTAGTCGTTTCGCGACTTTGTATTATATACAGAATATACAGGATGAATCACCTAAAACTTGCACCGCAAATATTTCGAAAATGGAAAGTGCCATTGATGTGCAGTTTTCACAGCATTGATTGGTACTCAGGGACTCGTACATTTAGCTAATAAACAGATTTTAATAACTGAGAAAGTGTGTTTTTTGAACAAACATACAATTTTTTAAATGGAACAAAGCCTAGTTACATCAACAGAATAAAGGTAGGGTAAATTAGAATGCCAATGGCCTTTTTGCAGGATTCTAGTGCAAGTGGTTTACGAGAAATCGTATTTTAAAAACCTTCCACCCCGACAATTGTTTATCCCATTTAACCTGCTTAGTTGCTAGGTACGATGTTGTTATGTTTGTTTGCATTGTGTTTTCTCCTCATTGATTGCATTGCGACTTTCTGGTCAGTTAGTTTGTGACAGTTCAAGCAGTAAGTCGTGAGTGGAGGATGAGGTTTACTAATGCAGGAAAAGCCGACATGCTCATGGTGTATGGAGAGTGTAGGAAGAATGCAGTTCGTTCCTGTACGGTGTATGAGGAAACGTATCCCAATAGACGTCAACCATCTCAGCAATTATTTATCAACCTCTTCAACCAATTACGTGAAACTGATACTGTAACACCTAGAAAACGTAACAGAAACAAACAAGTGACTGGAGAAGAGGCAGAAATTAATGTTTTGGCTCCCGTTGCAATAGATCCGCAAATTAGTTCCCGCACAATCGCACATGGAAGTGGCATAAGTCAGGCAAGTGTACTGCGCATTCTCCATCGACATAGGTTCCATCCCTATCACTTCTCTCTCTCCAACAAGAGCTGCATGGAAACGATTTTGAGAATCGTGTTAACTTTTGTACATGGGCATTAAGACATGATACTCCAGATTCATCATGTATCTTGTTTAGTGATGAGGCAACGTTTACTAATCATGGCCAGGTAAACCGCAGAAACATGCACTATTGGACTGTTGACAATCCCCGTTGGCTTCGTCAGGTGGAACGTCAGCGTCCATGGAGTTTAAACGTGTAGTGTGGGATAGTGAACCATCAGCTCATAGGCCCTTTGTTCATAGAAGGAACAATGAACTCGCACAAGTATCGCAGGCTCCTGACAGACCATCTGCCACATATGCTAGAAGACGTTCCTTTGCAGTCTAGGAGGAACCTGTGGTACCAACATGATGGCTGTCCAGCCCATAGTGCACGAAGTACTACAGCTTGTCTTAACGGATTGTTTCCAAATCGTTGGATTGGACGAAGAGGTCCTGTATCTTGGCCGGCCCGTTCACCGGACCTAGCCACTTTAGACTTTTTTCTGTGGGAAAGGCTGAAAGACATTGTCTACAAGGATGTACCAACTACACCAGACGATATGAAACGACGTATTACTGCTGCCTGCTCTAAAATTTACGCTGAAATGCTAGAACGTGTGCAGAAGTCTTTCCATAGCAGACTGGAAGCGTGTATTGAAGCTGTCGGTAGTCATTTTGAACACAACCTTTGAAGGGCTATGTTCTCTTTACTTGTAAGAATCCACAGGAGTATTGTAATTCCCTTTTGTTTTTCTTTACTTTGTGCTACCACAGGTTGTACAAGTGTGGGTGCGTAAAAAGTTTCAAAATAAGATTTCTCGTAAACCAATGCACTAGAATCTCCAAAAAAATGCCACTGACATTCTAATTTACCCTACCTTTATTCTGTTGATGTAACTAGGCATTGTTCCATTTAAAAAATTGTATATTTGATACTCTTTCTCAGTATTATTAAAATCTGCTTATAGGCTAAATGTACGAGCATCTAACTACCAATCAATGGTATGAAAACTGCACATCAATAGCACTTTCCATTTCCGAAATATTTGCGGTGCAAGGTTTAGGTGATTCACCTGTATACATTCTATATACTTTACACTGATTAGAGTAATTGTCTTGTCTTATTCAATACAGATTTCCGTCATTGCTCCGCACGCACTTCAGCCTTGGGCTTCTACCTATATCGTTTTAAAGCCAATTCATTAAGCCTGCACCCTTTACCAAGGAATACAGTCTCATAACAGATATGATTTCAAATTCTTCTGGTTCTAAAAACATTTTCCCAAAAGCAGTATATCTCCTGTGAGCCAAAGCTTCACAGGAGCATATAATGTACTGGCTGTTTCAGTTTCCTTCTTGCACATTCTGCAATCTAAATTACCCTGAAACACTCCCATTGTGTCAAGCTACTTTTCCACAGGAGCATGTTCTGTGAGAAATGCAAAAATTGTTTTCAGCTGAAGTCTGCTACATTGAAATAAGCTCTCAGCTCTTTTCTTACATGGTTTTCTAATACATATTTCACCATGTTTGTTTCCTGGTAAGGCAACCAGGTTTTAAGCCAGGATTTATGATGTTCTACTTTGGATCAGCTCTTAACAGCCTCTCTTACTAAACGTAGAGATGTTCCTAGAGCCGGCTCTGACTCAATACATTGTGAAGTTGATCATTGTCTTGTTAGTTCATCAGATTTTTCATTTCCTTCTATGCCACTATGATCCGGCACCCATATGAACTTAACTTCATTCTTTTCTGCCAGGTTTGTGAGCAAGTTTAGGAAGTTTAAAACAAATCCTGATGTTGCCTTATGAGTACAACCTGGATATCTAAGAAGATAAGAATCAGTTTAACAGTGCAAGCTCTCGTTATGTTTTTACGTATGCATTGGACAATAGCATAAATTTCTGTTTAAAAAACAGTAACGTATTCACTCAAAGGAAAATACTTTCTTCACCTTCGTCTTATGCCATATACTCCGGATCCTGTTCCTGAGCCATCCTTTGAGTGGTCTGTAAACCCATCAATGTTTCTTCATGACCCTAAAGTTCTTTATAGAATGTTTAATTGGAATTATATAGTCTGACGGCATTTCTAAAGATGAATCTTCTAAGTATGTTCTAATGCTTAGCAAACCTGAGTCTATTTCAGGAATTCTCAGTTGCTTAGCATGTTGCATTCTATTTTGCAGTAATACTTTGATTGTTTAAAATTGTTACAAAGATATTTTACATTGTTAATTCTTGAACAGAGCCAGAGCAGTATAACCTATTACCTATTATACATTTTATTTGATATACTATATTTAAAGCTTATTAAAGAGTTTGATGTCTTTAAAGAAAAAAATAATATATCTACCAGTGATAGTTATTTACCCTATATGTAAATGTTAAAAGCTTGATTATGCTTTTTAACACGAGACTATAACAATCAGTGGAATAACATTTTATAACACTCCAATGTTAACACCCTCGATTCTTACGATGGAGATTATACAGGGTGTCTACTGCCTTGAAGGTTTAAAATTCCAGTATTTCCAGTGTAAGTTTTAACAAAATTCCAGTACTGCATCGAGACATATTGCAGTAAAAATGCAGCAGTATCCATATGCTGCTGTTATGGCTAGCTTAGCACCTTCACTTGTTTTATTTGTTTCCACAACGATTATAAGAAGCTGTGCTTATAACTAGCTGCCATACCGGATGTCGAACAGGTGGTTTTTAAACCTCTAATGGCAATTTAATTAAATTTATTCTCTGTAGCTTGTATGAAATTATTGTATAATAATCTACAAGATTTTTATGCTGAATTCTCCCCATTACCTCATCAAAACAATATCATGCAAAACAATAACATTCAAAAAATATTTATTTAATTAACAAGATCTTCCAAGAACCAATCACCTGAAAATTTAACCTGAAATGAATCAATGTGGATATTTCATCCAATTTTTCCAGTATGTAATCACCAGCCAGAGGGGTTTTAGTAAGTTAACAGAGAAATCGTGTTATTGCGTGGAGTACACGCGACGTTAAGTATATTGTGACGAACACTCTCTTCCCCAACCCAACAGACGCCTTCGTTGTGATTTTTTCATGTATTCGATGCATATATAGATCAGTGGAGAGTTGTGGCAATATGTCTAAATTAAAGAAGAGTTCATACATCAAAATCATCATTACAATAAGCATTATTTGTAGCGGGATTTGGCATGGAACACATCACCATAAATGGCGAAACCATCAGGTGTAACATTAGAGCTCAAAGGACATTTAAAACATTATGTTAAACAAGCTGCAATTCAAGAAAGACAAGGAACATGTTACATTATTAGAAAGGAACAATGAGGAAGCTTGACTTCGTAGCGGGGTTTAAAAAAGGGAAAAAGGTGTAATGATCGGTTCTTGGTGTTGGTTTGGTACTTCGGGAAAATTGATGTTGCTGCCGGCTACTCAGGAATATGGATTCTGGAATCTCTTACCTCAGGGAGTGTGTGGATGGGAGATGAAATGAAGCTCACTTTTCTCCTCTCAGATGGACCGTTTATTGAAGATCCACACTGTTGTCCTCGTCCGAATATCCTTTCACACAAGACGCGATTACTCCTATCATCCCCTGCTATTGTTTCCGTGCATTACCCTTACTTAAGTATTTTTCGAAGTTAAATACGTTACAATGTTACTTTAATGACTTAACCTTAGTCATGTCCTAGCTACCCTTTTACTCACGTTTCCTTTAAACTAATTTTTTCCCATACATAAATAAATACTCGTAGACATCTACACTGTTTCCCTCTCTGATATAAAATACTTTGAATTCCTACATCTATCTAATTCTCCCTCACTGCACAAAACGGAGTCAACTTCTCTACCCTACGGTTCGACACAAAGTATTCATCTTACACACGTCTGAAAGTTGCTCTCTGTCATAGATAATTTTCTATTTCACGACTCTTTTCTAGTTTCGATCTATCTTTTTGCTGTGCACGTGACTTTTATTAACTTTTATTGGCTATCTCTCTGAATTTTTCCTCATCTTCCACTGGCTCTTAATTTCATATCCGAGTCACGTTCGCGTCTCCCATTAACAACTTATGTTCGCTAGAGTGAATTTTCTGTGCACTTGAATTCGGTTTCCGGCCCGTTGTCTTCGCATCCTGAGAGCATTACTCGGTTCCTATTGTGACTTATCGCTTACTAATGTCCCTTTTCCTGTACGTCCCTCAATTTTCAATCTTTCATGGTTTTTCGCCAAGTCTCTCCGTTCTCAAATACACGTTTTCTACATTTTATTTCACTTTCTGATTATTAATTAATATCTAATCTTTACTTTATTTCTCTCGTTATGATTTTATTTCCCCCATTTTCTAATTATTAATGCTTTCTTTTATTCTTTCCTCATATTGGTATTCCCCTCCTTATTTTGATTAGATGCTTATTAATATACTTATTATGATGTATTACTTATTATTCATATTCTTCGGGCGGATCTTATCACTTCAACTTTCAACCTCCACAACTCCAAAATATGGATCAGAATTTTTCGAGCGTTATGTTATACGTTAATAAGAGCGGATATTCCTTTTAAATATTTACAACTTTCGATGTAAAAGAAAATACAATGTAACTCAGATTTCTGTACATTAATGTCTCAATTTAGTCATGAGGTAACTTTATTGCACATTATCAATAGCTGAACATACATTACTTTTTTGGCCCTTCTAATACTCCTTAATCTTGGTCTATCTGCTATCGAAGTAGCATGTACTGCCTTCAAACTGTACATCATATTTTGTTTACAGAGAATACTGCAAGGTCAAAAGCGCTTCCACCTTCTCTGGTCACTAACCCTCGGTGCGCTCCTAACTTGATGGTTTACTCACTAAAATCCTCTGCCTGGTGATCATAATTCCAGTATAATTTCAGTATGTCCAGTATGTAAAACAAAAGCAAGTATATTTCCGAAATACCCAGTATTTCGTATCAGTAAAACACCTTGTTATACGTTAAAATAACAATCAATGTCACATTTACATCAAAGGGATAATAATAACAATAGCAATAATAATAATAATATTAATAATAATAATAATGTTAAATGAAATATGTTTCATTAATAAAATTGTTACACTTATTCTGTTGATTTATTTTTATCACAGGCGTCTATATGTTTTAAAATGTTATGATTGTGTAGGTGATCATGTCAGCATTTGTGCACGAAGGTCAAACAACAACGAAGGCCAAACAACTACAGGCTAGAGCTCACCATTGCGCATGTCCGAATGTATATTGCAATTTCCACAGAAATGTAAGCTGGATACTTTATAAATTAATATTCAGGACTGTCTAAAAATAGTACATGACAGCACATTTAAAATAGATTTTATTTTGATCATAGGATTGCTTCTCACACAGTAAAACTCCGCTTTTAACACTTGTATCATAAATAACTATTATGCTATCACAGCATTATAAACACGTTACGATCGTCATATTTAGTTATTGGTAGGTTGGCATTTTGGCCATTTGGCGTGATTACAGTAATGGGGAAATGATCGCTTCCATATGGCTCAGAATGTACTATACAAATAAACATACATGAAATATCGGTTGAACAAATAGATAAATCTATTTTGCTTAAAGTTACATGTGTAAAATCGTAATGAACAATTTATTTATGTTTTTATCATTTATTTCGCTTCTTTGCTATAAACTTGCGCGTGTGTGTGTATGTTTAAATTTAGGATCCCACTTTACTATGAATGAACTGGCTAAAGTTGAAGCTTCTTCACTATACTGTGTTTTCACTTCTGGTTCAGATGAATTAACTGTTAGGTACTAAGGTGAAATAATATATTGAGGATTCAATAATTCATCCTCGTTGATTAGTAATTTTGTATTCCCATAGAATACCGCGGCCGTTGAAAATCATATCCCATTATGATGAAATCTTTGGGTAACTGGAGGATTGGGCCTCGTAACATTTGAAGATCAGTTTCCATACTGTTGGGTAGGTATATACAATGTTATCTTTCCTAACACCGTATTAATACCTTGTAATGGGGTCATTTATCCAGTACTGACAATCCCTTAAAAAAGAAAGAAAACAACATGAAAAAGAATAAAAAAATGGGAATAGGTTTTAAAGTTGACAATAATGTTAGACGTTCTGTATTAATATAGTATTTATAATATCGAAATGCTGACACTATTGCAAACCGCTACAAAACCTTCGTTTTAAGTAATGCTGTCCAAAAAAATTCTACAATTTGTTGTTATTATTATATTTATTATTATTATTTCATTTGTAGTCCCCTTTAACTTCGTATCAACCCTTCTTAAATGCCCTGTTTATAACCCCTTGCGTTTACGCCAGTATCTTAAACATATGTTATTTTAATCAAAATCGTTAGAACCCTTATGAGAAAATAGAAACTAACGAAAAATATGTTTAATGCAAACGGTAGTTTGGGGTGAGAATAATTTTGTGATAGTCTTCGTTTAGTAACCCTGAAAGATATAGTTAAATAGAACGTTTGATATTCATCTAATTTTTCGTTTTTAGGTCCTGCTGTATCCCACCCTCATCATACATACACATATGGATTCTCTTCAAAAATACGTTTTGGGTTCAGGGGACCTCAAGAAGAGTATTTCCGGGAAATTTCATACTTCCTCTTCCTATCACAAGTGAGTAGTAGAAAAACAAAACCATTTTATAGCGTTTGTGTTTCATGAAATAAATCATATCGTACCGTAGGATGTGTTTATCGGAGGGGGACACCTCGTCGCTGCGATCAGTTTGATATTGACCAGCTATAACACCCAGGGAGGCAGGGATGCGGCGAAGAAGCTGTAGGAGGTCGCAGGTCTGCAGGCATACAGGTCTACATGACGCGCAGGATTCCCTAATATTTCCAGTTTGAACACCCGCACGCCAGTAGAGGCAAAGAATCCCGAGAGAAGGCGACGAAGGGAACCTAAGGGGCGGGATAACGCACCCTGGCGTTCACGAGAAGAAATCTTTAAATGCGCAAGCAACTACGCCATCTTCCCGACACCGCCAGCACCGCAGGACAGGAAAATACATTTGAAACGTGAAAGGGGGAGATGAAATGAGAGGAAATGGGGGAAAAGAGAAATCGTTGAGAATACACCACCCCGGCATTCGCCTTGACGACCAGGAGAAAACCACGAAAAACTTCATGATCAGAGTGGGCGGTCACCGGGAGTCGAACTCTGGGACCTCCCGCATGCAGGCCACAGACGTTACCGCCTGAACCAACCCGCTCGTAACGTATTTGTTTCAACGAATGACTTTGTTTACTGTTATACACATGCATACATGTATAGATTCAAACTGAGGCATGTATTTCTTGCAAAGGGCAGGTACAATTACACTACATTTAATAAAACATAAATTTTCAACGACTGAGACTACTATTATGATTTCAGTGAACGAACTGCATCAATACCCATTCCTAAAGTTTGTAACTTGTGACAGTATTTAAATCCTAGTTACCGTATGACTAAATGGTTCCTTGCTTTTTGAAAACCAAATGCAATTAAGCGACTTTCCAAATAGGTTTCCTAAGTTTTGTAGTGAACAGAAAAAGAATGTATCAAGATAAAGAACACTGCTCTGTTGCCGCACCGTTATTTAATTTTTCGACACAATTACCAAAGCCCATTCAAGCATTTGTCATACCCTATAAGACCAGGTTTTCCATTTCTGATGACAGAAAGAGGCGTTCTGCCCAAAGAACCGTTTCAAAACTTCATTTCGTTCATATTTCTAAATCATCTGCCCCATTCAATTTCCCAAACAGATAAAAGTCCAAGACGCCAAAAAACGTCCACTATGTTGGGCAGCATGGCGGCATACAACCTTGCGTTATCTTACAACAATTACATTTTGCGTGTAAAATATCTAAGTAGTCTATCTGCGTCTAAGAATTTACTTAATACGTATTGCAACACCAGCGGTGATATTAACTTCGGCCGCTTTTTGAAGCTCCCAAGAAAAAGGATTTGGAGCAAATGGGAAATCAACAATAACCTGCAATTCATCGGTGGAACTGCAATCTAGCATAGATACACATAAGTAAAACATCCTCCGATCCTTAGTTTTCAAATGATAAAATAGGAAACCTATTTTCTGGCTTACTATCATAACTAACCTCTAGTGCATATACCTCTGCGAAATTTTAGGAAATTGTTTCTGCTACATCTGCAAAAACATTACTAAAATTAACACTGTTTCATCCAAATTAAGTGGGTAGTAAATCTTTGTTTGTATCTTTAAAGAAAAACGCCTGTTACTTCAAAATTACGTATTCATATCTAAACATTGTTGCAAAGAAATACAAGCAAAATAACTTTCTGTAAACTTTTATTTGCCTAACAAAATGGGTAAAAAAATACAATGTTTTATAGTTCGTTGTTCGTCTGCTTTTGCTTCTTTGCGATGTTTCTTCTATAGTTGCCGGAACTCAACAGTCGTTGTGCGCCTTGTATCGCTCTTCTTAGAGTTGGGATCTTTCAGAACACTTGCCAAGTGCAACTACCCTTCGGTTCCAGGCGTTTCTGGACCCCCAGAAACCAAAACACTGGGAGTGAACATGTGGAAGTAATTTCTGATAGGCGCTGTTATCGATTCTAATTTTGTACAGAAAAAACGGAAGGTAAAAAAATGCCTAAGCTTACGCGAGAATATCGGCAACGTTAGTACTGAAGTGAGTTAATAATTAAAGTGTTATTAGGTAAACAATAATTAATAAAATTGCGAGCGTCATTGTTAAAACAAGATAGTTGGGAATTTAATGACTTTGAAGTTCGGCATGCCCATTTGCAAGACTGTAACTATTAGTGCGATATTTCTATTTGATATATTTTAATAAATCTTTTGTGGTACACTCGCATAACTGCCTCAGTCATTACAAATTCGAATGATACATTATATGCATCCATTAAAAGGGTATTCGTCTATTCACGTTACGTTGTTGCCTAAGAATGATTTCAAATTAAGCAATATGTTTTTAGTTACGACATGCGTAAATAAATGTCCAAATGTTTACCGCAACCACAGAGAAATTAATTTAGAAGTCAAAGTTATGCAGGAACAAACCATTATCTACCTACTCCCCCTAAGTTGTATCAGCAAGCTCTTGCGAAGGAAAATAATACAAAGCCTGAAACTTTCAAGCATCTTCCGTTCAGGTGGCACATATTTGGGAAAAGTAAACTTTCAGCATGGAATATTTCAAAAACGCTTAACGTATGAAAAGTAGTAATTGAAACAAATTGTATATTTTAACTAGCGCTAAATTTGTCTTGGGGTAAGCTTTTGTATTTTCTTAGGCTCCCTAGTCGTACAAAGTTATAAAAAAAAATCTGATGTGTTACACTCACATGACTTTCTCTACTCTTGTACAAACTATTTTTACAAACTCTTATTCTCCAACTATTTCATATTAATCGAGATAAACATTTGCAGAAACGATCTTTTGACACGCAAAGAGAATTACATTTTACACATAGCGACCAGTTCTAAAAATATTTGACTATCTCCTAAGGCTTACTACGTTCCCCTTGTTTTGTATTTGCAAGGGCAATATAGAAATACAGTAGCCTTTAAGAATTGACACATCTCTTAATAGCTGGTTGCTATGTGCAGCACCATTCTCTTTGCCACAGATTAATACTCCTTTGCATATCCAAGACAAAAAAAATGAATAAAGAATTCCCATTTGAGAAAATAAGTACTGAAAAATTTAATGGAATAACAAGCAATATCTCCAAAATGGTTCACTCAACAAACAAAATGTATATGACATAAATTGTGTATTTTAACGCGATCTACATTTTTGTGTAGTAAAATTTTGTCTATCCCTTATGGTTTATCAGTTATGCAAAAGTAGTTCACAGATATACATTTTATTTGTCATGAAAGCATATTAAACATATGATATTTTAATCAAAATCCATAGAGCCATTTTTGAGAAAATTAAAATTTTCGAAAAAAGTTCCATGTAAAGGGTAATCTGGGGTACGGGGATTTTCTTGAAAACCTTCGTGTCGCATCTCTGGAAGATACTGAACCTAAATACCAAGTTTGGTGTTTATCCGACTGTTCGTTTCTGAGTTATGCTGTTCACAGACACACACGGACATGTTTACAAAAATGCTTTTTTTTGGATTCAGGGGGTCTCAAAACATATATTTCCAGTGAAATCTCGGTATCGAATTTTTGGGTGGAATACAATACTTCCCCTACTTACTATACGTAGTAGAGAAACTAAAAATCAGTCAGAATGAACAGGACTTCATAGGCTGTTCGCAGAAAATTCAATATTTACATTTTATTCCTCAAGTGAACATGCGAAACATGTCATAATTAAAATCTTTAGAGCGATTTTGATGAAATAAAAATAAAAACAAACATTTTTTCTATGTAAAGGGTAGTTTGGGGTGGGCAAATTTTGTGGAAACTTTTGTATTGTTTATAATTTATCTGACTTTTCGTTTTGGAGTTATGCTGCTCTCTCTCTCTCACTCTCTCCCTCTCACCCGAGCACGGGACTCTTTCTAAAAAGGCTTCTCTTCAGAGAATTCAGGGCACCTCAAAACATGTATTTTTTGGTGAAATCTCGGTCGAATTTTTGTGTGAAACGCAAGATTTTCTCTATCTACAATACGTAAGCGGAAGAGAAAGTAATAATTTTCTAACAACAGCTACAGCATGAATTTACTAAGCGATTACTTTATATGTCCCACTCCTAGACGAAAGTATTTCAGAATCGTACCACAACACAGACACCTAAACAAATTTAGACATCCAGAATAAGACAGAGAATATTTTGGAACATTAAAGCTTCTGAGCTGAAGTCTGGAGTACCATCTGTTGAACCAAAACGTCAGGTGGCTTACCACGACTCGCCCAGATATAACTGCAATATTTTACAGCTGCCCCTGACATGCCTAAACTCTGGCATAAAAGGAACATCAAATTAAACGTTATAAAAGGGCTGCGTAGCTGAAGAGAATAGATTCTGCCATAATATTTAGATATATGCGAAGTGCGGGAGTTGATTCCCCTTACTAATATGCTGAGTTTTTTCTCACATACAAAACATAACATACGATAAAAGAGTAATCGAAATATTTCTAGTAATTTTCCATTTTGGATGTATAGTTCATACTAACATTTATAACGTCTACCTTGTGTAAATAAAAAATAGCATTTTAAACATTTTATGTATGTGTGTGAGATTATTACCTTTTCATAAAGAATACCTTAACTATTGTTGTAGGTATAGGTTATCCTACGGAAGGGGGTGCCCCACGCACTGCTACCCGCAGAGATCTATTGTGGCTCCACCCCCAGGAGGAAGGGATGAGGTGAAGCAACCACAGGAGGCTACAGACCATAGGCAGACAGGCCACAGAGACGTGCGGAACGCTTCGAGGCCCACGTTCCACTGCTGCAGCCGCTGAAAGAGGGCGCTGAATGAACACCAATCAAGCAACCCTCTGGTGGCGACGGGGAGTATCTTTCCATTGAGCAGCATCCGCGCCATGAAACCGAGAAGCACACCTGAAAGATGAGAAGGAAACGGAATGAAAGGGAAATGATGGAGAGGAAATTGTGGTAGAGAAGAAACAACGCCTACCGACCCAGGGAAACCACGAAAAACCCATGGGTCAGAGTGGGCAGTCGCCAGGGATGGAACCCGGTAACTCCCGAATGCGAGTGGCACATGATACCGTGGCGCAACCTCACTGGTACCCTATTGTTATAACTTGATATATCAACCTATAGGCACCTTATGTCCTACTTAGAAAATAGCCTATGTGATATTTTAATTACTTCCCTTAAGGGAAGAAAGTGTGAGGTAAAATCAAAATTAGAAATACCTCGCTTAATATTTCTTTTTAAAAATCTACATAACATATTGATAAGTTTTATTATGTATAAAATAATGCTTCTCATTAATATCTACACATTTTTCTTTTAACCATTTACAGAATGAAGTATATGGTAACTCATACTTCTGATTTGAATTCTTCAGTATTATTTCGTCACATCCACTTTTCCAAGCCACTTCGAAGTCCACATCATTGGACACGTTTATTCCTTTTTGCATAGGGAAGTAAAAATAAATCCAATTGCTAACATAACTAAAAAATCTGATGTGTTACACTCACATGACTTTCTCTACTCTTGTACAAACTATTTTTACAAACTCTTATTCTCCATCTGTTTCATAATAATCGAGATAAACATTTGCCGAAACGATCTTTTGACATGCAAAGAGGATTACATTTTACACATAGCGACCAGTTCTAAAAATATTTGACTATCGCTTAAGGCGTACTATGTTCCCCGTGTTTTGTATTTGCAAGGGCAGTATAGAAATACAGTAGCCTTTAAGAATTGACACATCTCTTAATAGCTGGTTGCTATGTGCAGCACCATTCTCTTTCCACAGATTAAATCTCTTTGCATATCCAAGACAAAAAAATGAATAACGAATTCCCATTTGAGAAAAAAAGTATTGAAAAATTTAAGGGAATAACAAGCAATATCTCGAAAATGGTTTACTCAACAACCAAAAAATGTATATGACACAAATTGTGTATTTTAACACGATCTACATTTTTTGTGTAGTAAAATTTTTTCTATCTCTTATGATTTACCAGTTATGCAAAAGTCGTTCACAATGCAGAATACTTTTGGAGACATTCCCAGAAAACTCGAGATATACATTTTATTTGTCATGAAAACATCTTAAACGTATGATATTTTAATCAAAATCGTTAGAGCCATTTTAGAGAAAATTAAAATTTTCGAAAAATGTTCCATGTAAAGGGTAGTCTGGGGTGGGGGATTTTCTTGAAAACCTTCGTGTCGCATCTCTGGAAGATACTGAACCTAAATACCAAGTTTAGTGTTTATCCGACTGTTCGTTTCTGAGTTATGCTGTTCACAGACAGACACACAGACACACACACACACGGACATGTTTCCAAAAATGCTTTTTTTGGATTCAGGGGGTCTCAAAACACATATTTCAGGTGAAATCTCGGTATCCAATTTTTGGGTGGAATACAATACTTCCCCTACTTATTATACGTAGTAGAGAAAGTAAAAACCAATAACATTATATGGCAGCATGGACAACAATGTTTGTTTACAAGCATTCTGTCCCCATAGCAACACATATAGGTGAATCACTTTCGAAAATGTAATATGTATCTTCAATTATACAGGATGGACCATTTAATTTAAGACTGCACAATATCTCCAAAACTAAGCGTTATAGAAAAAATGTTGCCTTGAGGGTGGTAAAGGTAGGTACCACAGGGCCCCGGAACCGCGGCAGGGCACCGCAAGTAGGCCAGATCACTGGGAGGGAAAGATGAGAAGAGAAAACCGAAGGGTGACCAGATTCGGATGCTAACGGGCGCAAGCATGGACGGAGTCCTTAACGTTTCCAGATAGAACGCATTCGATGCCACACGGCCCTGCCCATAATCCACCAACCTCCAGGGTCCCCCGGAGCGGAGTCCACTCTGAGGAGAGGCCTAACTGAACGGTACCCCAGCGACGCCAGCGAAGAAACCTTTACAGAGCGCAACCCCCCAGCCGCAACCTACCAAACACCGTCGCCTGGTCCTACAACTCTGAAACAGATGACAAGGAAGAAGATGGATACAGGAAACGAGAGGAAGGAGAGTCTTTGTAGAAGATGAACCACCCCAGTATTTGCCTGGCGACCCGAGGAAACCACGAGAAACCCATGGTTTTTTTTTTTTGGATTCAGGGGGTCTCAAAACATGTATTTCCGGTGAAATCTCGGTATCGAATTTTTGGGTGGAATGCAATACTTCCCCTACTTACTATACGTAGTAGAGAAAGTAAAAACATTTTTGGAAACATGTCCGTGTGTGTGTCTGTGAACAGCATAACTCAGAAACGAACAGTCGGATAAACACCAAACTTGGTATTTAGGTTCAGTATCTTCCATTGATGCGACATGAAGGTTTTCAAAAAAAATCCCCCACCCCAGATTACCCTTTACATGGAACATTTTTCGAAAATTTTAATTCTCTCAAAAATGGCTCTAACGATTTTGATTAAAATATCATATGTTTAAGATATTTTCATGACAAATGAAATGTAAATCTCGAATTTTCTGGGAATGTCTCCAAAAGTATTCTTCATTGTGAACGACTTTTGCATAACTGGTAAACCATAAGAGATAGACAAAGTTTTACTGCACAAAAAATGTAGATCGCGTTAAAATACACAATTTATGTCATATACATTTTTTTTTGTTGAGCGTACCATTTTCGAGGTATTGCTTGTTATTCCCTTAAATTTTTCAATACTTATACTTTTTTCTCAAATTCGTTATTCTACTTTTTTTTTTGTCCTGGTAATGCAAAGAGAATGGAATACTCCACATAGCAACCAGCTCTTAAAATATTGGACTATCGCTTAAAGCCTACCAATTCCAATTGCATCTACAAGAAAATTAGCAATAAGATTTACATGAAGCATATGGAGAATAAGAGTTTGTAAAAATAGTTTGTACAAGAGCAGAGAAAGTCATGTGAGTGTAACACATCAGATTTTTTTAAAGTGGAGAATACCTTCTGGACTCACCGTAGGCAAATCCCACAACACAAATTTTCAGTTGCCGATACCTATAGCCAAATGGCACACAATCGAACAGAAAAGTGAAAGGGGTGATATTTCCCTTCCCAATTTCTTCATACATAGAACTGGCGGACTCTTCATATGGAGAGTTATATGGAGGGTGGTTAAAACTGCTTCTCTTACCATTTTTGGGAGTTAATCTAATATGACCGATGAAACAATTTTCTGTTACTAAAAAGTATGTAATTTATAAGAAGTTAATTTCATTACTTCCATTCTAAGTACGCTATCCTCTGCATAGATAATGCTCTATCAAGTCTTAAAAATGCAGCCGTCTCAGCGTAACTTTTGAGTACGTGTAGTGATTTTTATTCTCATTTATACCGGACAGTTTTACTTAGATCTCAGTTTGACATCGCTTTAAATGTCTATAAAAACCGTTACTACTTTGTGCAGTAGTCTAACTAAAATGCTGCATCTATCACGCGAGGTGGCTCTGCGGTAATGTGTGAGGCTCACATTCGGGAGGTCTCGGGTTCGATTCCCGTCGACCACCCACCCTGACCTTGATTTATTCGTGAGTTTCCCTGGTCAGTACGCGAATGCCGGAGATATGGCACGGATGCTTACTCAAAGGAAATAGTAATTCCGTGGACACTTGAGGGCTTCTTGGTAGACGGGTCGTTCATCGCCCTGTCTAGGCAGCTCCAGCAATGGGACGGGTCTTCGAACTGTTAAGCACTTCCGCGCTTCTATATGGCCTGTCTGGCTGCGCCCTGTAGCCTCCTGTAGTGCGCGAGGTGTCACCCTCCGTTGTATAATCTACTCATATTTTAATACCTAAACTGCTACGTCTAGTCCAGAAGGTTTCGCCTTGTTCAGTAAATTCACACTAACAGTTATTTTATTTCATGGAATCACCATAGCTCGAGTGTCACCGTTCTACATTGAATTGTTTCTGAAGCTCTCAAAAGAGCTGGTCGCTCGCTCGTTATAATAATGTAATATGCTTGGTTCGATTTTCCACGTCGCATCGTCTGGATTTCAACTTGATTGACCGATAGTCCACTAACACACCAGCTTCTCCTTTATATAGCTGCTGTCTTTACGAGTACTTTCCTGCTAGCTACTCAGAAGCTTTTGGTGATTGTTGATCTTCTTCGGGCTTCGGATCGGAAAGTGACGCACAATAATTTTTTTACAAAAACGTTTAACAGTAAAAAAAAAAAAAACAACAACATACACACACACAAACAAATGAACTCATACCTTTTACCTACTTTCGATATAGTCACCAAGTTTCTCAACACATTTCTCCCAGCATGAACCAGTTTCATTATGCACTATTCGTAGAAGTCCGTTTCCTTGGAGCATAGCCATCTGCGGACTGCTGATTTTACTTCCGCATCTGTCGCAAAGCGTTGGAATTTCTTCATGGGACCAAACGGATGAAAGTCCGACGGTGCAAGGTCCGGACTGTATGGTGGATGCTGGAGCACTTCCAACCAAATTTGGTGACAAACAGCAGCAGCAATATCGGTGCGAGCATTGTCATAAAGAATTTTGACATCGTCAGCATTCATCTTGTGGCGTTTGTCACGAAGGGCACGACGCAACTTCACCAAAGTTTTCATGTAGGCTGCAGCATTCACAGTGGTCCCGTGTTCAGCAAAGTCCACCAATACAACACCATGCATATCCCAGAAAACCGTCACAAGCGCTTTCCTAGCAGATTGAATCACTTTGAATTTTTTCTTCACTGGGGAACCAGCATGTTTCCACTCCATACTTGCCTGCTTGGTTTCGGGCGTGTAGTGGTATGCCCACGACTCATCACCAGTGACGATTCCTTTCAGAAAGTCATGCCCTTCTGCGGTGTACCGCGTTAGGTGATCCAAGCTTGTCATCATTTGCTGGCCCTTGTGGTTGGTTGTCTGTCAGGTTCTTAGGCACCCAGCGAGCACCAACTTTACGAAATTTCAACGTGTCATGAACAATATCCTACACTGCCCCATAGGAAATGTTGAGCTGTTGCGATAAGGTTTGCAGTTGTACACTCCGGTCGTTCAAAATTGCCGCCTCAATGCCTCTGGCATTCTGCGGGGTTGCAGCTGTTACCGCCCTCCTGGAGCGTGGCGAATCACTAAGATTCAAACGGCCGTTTAGGAAGAATGCACACCACCTGGAAACATTGCTACGATCCATACAATCATCCCCATACACGCCATGCATGTCCCTGTGAATATCACTCGGTTTATGCCCTTTGGCCTACAAATATCGAACCACCCCTCTCTGCTCTTCACGTGGACGATAGTAACATGCGCGCCACTTTTTTGCGTAGTTCACGCTTCTTTCGCTAGAGGTGCACATGAAACAAAACATACCCTCTATAGTGAAAACTTCAAACTATATCAGTGTGAAATTGCAATATTCCAGCTGCAATACCAAGGCAGAAAAAAAATTATTGTGCGTTACTTTTCGATCCGCCCTCGTACATCCTGTATTGGCCGCAGCAACAACGGGATGAAAGATGCAGTGGCATCTTTGTTACGTTACTCCTACCGTGTACTGAGTTAGCGGTGCACTGACAGGTAGACATGCGCACGCCGTACTTAGAGAACCAGAGTTATAAATCTTAGTATATAATTTTGGGTGAAATGCAATAGTTCTCATACTAATGGTGGATAAAGCAACACTATGAACCAGATATATTTAGCTTTTGTTTAAACATGTATTTGCCTTGGGAAGCAACAGAAACTTATGAGGTCACTTCGGAACCACACATGGTAAAAGCATTAACTCCAGGATATGGACAGAGCATTTATAATTATGGCATATTTTTAAAATGTGGTTCAAGGACAACTTCCAAAGCCACTTCTTGCTGTGTACTTTACTGCTCAGCAAGCAGATCTCCAGTGAAAAGCTAAATCCAATACTTGAACCGCACTTTCTGTAATTATTAATTACTATCACAGGGTTCCTATTCCCACGTCAGCCAGCAAATGTAGATGGCCATTTCTTCATCTTCGTGCCCATTTTCAGAAACGACTACTGAGGGCCATTAGTGTGAGCTTGGAACCCAACTAACCAATAGCAGAACGTGCAAGGGAGATTAAAACAATTGGCAGGGCACATCAGTATGCAGAGTTCTGAAGGACCAATGCGCCAAAACACCTGCAACGAAAAGTGCGCCTTAATGAGGTGCCCGGTTTTGAAATGCAAAGGGATGGAGATAGAGGAATGTGTATGTAATTGAATTACGCAGCTGCCGCTCAATGGGGAAGTAAGCCTAACATATACATAAGCAGAAAGGTCGATATACACACAGACTGGGGCCCATCACTCTGCGTGCAATATTAGCCGAGCAAATTGGGTGTTAATTCACTTTGCATCCCCGAATCAGTTAGCACTCTAACCTCTCCTGACTTTGCCAGAAAGTAACCCCGCTACGCCCCCCGAAAGCTCCACTAATTGCCCAGGCGTTGCGAATGTCCCCTCCCTCTCTCTCCCCTTTGGACCCACCAACTCCCGATCATTTTTAATGATGCCACATCCTGGTATCATATTGCTTTCTCTCTCTCTGAGCTTGCAAATAAAAAAATACAGCGCTGGGGTGCAGTGAAGGGTGGCTGGGTTATCTCCGCTTTGTAGCGAAATAAAACAGTCCACTGTGTTCTGTTTGTTAGTAGCTAATGTAGGAAAGGCACTGGGTTCAGCTCCAGAGCAATCCCTTGATTACAAGCGACATAATTAAGTCCCCACTGTTGGTAACAGCAGGTAAACAAGTTGCATATGATGGCCTTCACACTGATGTATCAATGTAATGCAGTTTCTTACACGAAACAGAATAACTCACGTAACACTGTCAAGGTATAGGAAGGAAAAGTTAACATAGAGGGCAATGCATATGTCTATTATGTTCATAGTATTTATCTTGAATAAATAAAATTAATTTGATACAATTAATTTTTCTACCAATGACAAATTCTCATATATCCATTCCATACCATGACATTCATATAAAAAGTTATTTTTCTATCCACGTTACCTTGCGAGATAAGTGCATATTTTATCCTTCTCTACTACTTTATAATAAGTGAGGTAGTACAGTGTTCCACCGAAAAATTCTACACCGAGATTCCAACGGAAATTTACGTTTTGGGACCCCGAAAAAAAATTTAGTTATTTATGGACGCTCTTTAACTGCTACGGTCCTTAGCATCCTATTCTATACTGGACGTGAAACATCGGAAATTTTGCTCAGAGGTCTGTTTATCAGGCTTGAGGTTCGTTTATGTGCCGTAAATCTACGACACGGGACCACAGGGATCCCCAAATCATTACTAGAAAAAGGTCTCTGTGTGTAAACACATTAAACTAACCATGAATCCACCTATTAAACTAATAGATAATCAAAATATATTAATTAATATTCCAATTCTCATTAAACATTCAAATACTTGTAATAAACCATAACCTCCTAGTTTTAATAAAACTCCAGCTAAAATTATTGAACATGAAACTGGGGCTTCAACTTTACTTAATTCTACATTTATATTTAATTAATCCATACAAAATCACTATTCACCCATTTTTAAAATCTAGTATACCCAGAACACGGTTTTAAGCCACGCCACTGTAAGTAAATGGTAGCGAAAGTAAAAATGATGGGTGCAGCCAATCCAATATCGTGCCCCATTCAACGTTCCCTTAACAGTTGGTACACCACTGAGTTCGAGAACACATGCAACTAAGAGTTGGTTTATTTACGTAAGTTCCCTTAGCACTGACAACACTCAAATGATTAGTACGCTCGCCCTAACATATCGTGATTATACTGTAGTTATCCTCGTCTTTCATCTTTAAAGGTTTGGTTCACCTGAAATAAGGTTCCCGCCCTTTTACAGAATAAAAACGGTTGCAAGCAGCAACAACTAACATTTAACCCTTTCATGACTAGCGGAACAAATATATCCCACTTAGGTTTTTTGCATCTCATGGCCAGTGGGATTCATATATCCCACCTTTACCATGTGCTGCCATCTCCTGGAAGCCTATTTAAATGCTTGAAATAGTTGTAACCCTGTTCACACCCTTCCCCGCCGAGCATATGTTGAATGTTTGATGTTAAACAGTTTGTGTCGTATGAGTTATTGGTTTTTAGCAGTTTTTTCGACATTTTCCTCAATGTTTCTATGAGATAAACAATGTAAGTGTATTAATTGCATAAATGGTAGATTTTCACATATATCTCTTAGGTTTCTGCAACCTTCTTGTGTATAAATGTCTTCTTACAACAAGTAATTAGTTTTTAACCCTAAGAGTTGCATGATGAACCACGTCATGGCCAATGGGACATATTATCCCACTTAAATTTATATTATTTGGCAACTACTGAGAAAAATGAATTGCATATCCTCAAATTTAGTTTAAAAAACTAATTTGCTAACACAATAAGCCAACGATAACAATAAAGTCTCTAAGTTTATTACCTGTGCAAGATAAATCACCTACATTATGTTTCTTACTATTATGAATATTTGATTTACTGTATGCAACGGTTTAGTACAGCATTTTGTGCGTGCTTACCTAAACGTGTTCGCATAACGTAATGGGTAAAGTGGCTGACAGTTAAACTCAAGGTCCTATACCCGGCGGAGGGCGATGGATTTTTTCGGGCGTAAAAATCCTTAGCATGGCTTTCTTCGGAAGGGAAGTAAAGCCGGTGGTCCCGTGTCGTATACTTACGGCACGTAAAAGAACCTCAAGCCTGATAAAGAGGTCTCTGAGCAAAATTACCGGACTTTCACGCCCAATATGGAATGGGACGCTAAGAACCATAGTAGTTAAAGAGCTCCATAAATAAAACTCAATTTAATTTTAATTTTCAAGGTCCTATAGTATATATTTGTTGCTATACCAGATTTTTTCTCTCATTTTTATAATGCAAGTTTAGGAGTAGTGCTATTCTTTATTTTCATTGTTTTAGGCTATTACTTTACTCCGCTTTACAAGAGTATCAGCGTGCAACAGTCTGGTTGGCGACTTGTTTGCAAGGTGCATGCTATTTTTTGATTTTGTCATGTCTTCGAAATTTTTTAAAAATTCCATCGCAAGTAGACCATCGCCGCCTACAACACCCCCCCCCCATCTCCACAACCACCACTACATTGCATTTTGTATTGAAAATAACTTAGAGTAAAGCCATATTTTTTACAAAAAGCAGTATAATCTTTACTTAAACGTCCTCATCCATGTCCAAAAATACCCCTTAGAAGTCCAGTGGGACTTCTTTGGTTTTTCAAAAACCAAAACAAGAAAAATAAAAATAAAGTCATATCCTGATTTAGAAGCTACTCCCTTAGAAAAAGCTGAAAAGATTTTAAAAAAAATCTGATGTGTTACACTCACATGACTTTCTCTACTCTTGTACAAACTATTTTTACAAAGTCTTATTCGACATCTATTTCATATTAATCAGATAAACATTTGCAGAAACGATCTTTTGACATGCAAAGAGAATTACATTTTACACATAGCGACCAGTTCTAAAAATATTTGACTACCGCTTAAGGCGTACTATGTTTCCTTTGTTTTGTAATTGCAAGGGTAATATAGAAATACAGTAGCCTTTAAGCATATACTTATCTCTTAATAGCTGGTTGCTAGGTGCAGCACCATTCTCTTTGCCACAGATTAATACTCTTTGCATATCCAAGACAAAAAAATGAATAACGAATTCCCATTTGAGAAAATAAGTATTGAAAAATTTAAGGGAATAACAAGCAATATCTCGAAAATGGTTCACTCAACAAACAAAAAAAAATGTATATGACATGAATTGTGTATTTTAACGCGATCTACATTTTTTGTGTAGTAAAATTTCGTCTATCTCTTATGGTTTAGCAGTTATGCAAAAGTCGTTCACAATGAAGAATATTTTTGGAGGCATTCCCAGAAAATTCAAGATATACATTTTATTTGTCATGAAAGTATCTAAAACATATGTTATTTTAATCAAAATCGTTAGAGCCATTTTTTAGAAAATTAAAATTTTCGAAAAATGTTCCATGTAAAGGGTAGTCTGGGGTGGGGGGATTTTCTTAAAAACCTTCGTGTCGCATCTCTGGAAGATACTGAACGTAAATACCAAGTTTGGTGTTTATCCGACTGTTCGTTTCTGAGTTATGCTGTTCACACACACACACACACACACACACACACACACACACACACACACACACACGCGGGCATGTTTCCAAAAAAAAAAATTGGATTCAGGGGATCTCAAAACATGTATTTTCGGTGAAATCTCGGTATCGAATTTTTGGGTGGAATGCAATACTTCCCCTACTTACTATACGTAGTAGGGAAAGTAATAACCAAGAAAAGATAATTGGATCATGAAAGGGTTAATCCATGTTATTTTGAGGAACAAATGGCCACTCACCATACCTATGTTTGCAACAAATGCAAAGGGAATGTACCGGAGTTGTACCCAGTCGATCGCGTTTCTGTGAACGGACCACAATAGTGCGTTTGATAGACACTGCAGTGTTCGAATACTTTCGCTCCCGCTACGCCCTTTCTCTAACTGTGCTGTTGTGTTGAAACATCTCCCATTCAGGTTTTATTGGCTACAAAACAAGGCACAGCAGTTGCTCTCTGTGCGCTGCCCATTAATCGAGACAGGGTGCTGCAGGGCAGGGCATTGTCTCCTGTAATTGAAAACTTTTGTCCGCTTCATTCTCCATTTTGTATTTTAACAATAAAGGGCTACTTGCTACTGATACAGAGCAATGCGTACGCCCCAAACTTGCTACAGAACCAAATTATTGGGATTTCTACTTCTAATGCTACATTCCCCTTGCGAACAATAAAATACACGTCCTTTTTGTTTAAATGCTTGACATTCTCTTTCGGACACACCCTAGAGAATTTTATTTGCTACAGTATTCTCAAAAATATTATCCTGATTTTTCTGATGATTTATATTTATTGAACTTATCTTGAATGTTTATATTATTATGGAAATCTCCACTTATTATGAGCATTCAAAAAAGTCTGCTATTTATGCGTATTATAAATTATTTAATCCATACGTCCCACTGAGAAAGATACTACTGTTGTGCACAGTTCACAATATAGGTAGGTATAAGTAGTATATTTTGATGAGCTAGTTCTAAGGCATGTATCTATTAAAAACTTAAAAATTCACAATTTTATTTTATTTTAATAAACTTCGAATGTTATTACACAAGCATAAAGTTATACAGAGAGAGCCAAAAAACTACGAATCGCCTGTTTTTCCTGTCCACGTCCTCGGCGCTAGTTGCCGTCTGCTATTATCATAGAAAGGCGCGGATGAAACCATACAACAGTTTTAAAACTACTTTTAAAGGCTTTACTTACCAACTTTATGAAAGGAGATGCTGAAACTGGCTATCGTTGTTGTCCATACATTTTTGGTACCTCTTTAGGAAATATGCATCACTCGCCGTAGTCCAGTTGAGAAATGGAGAAAGACTTATAAGACCAACTTTTTCGAATCAACAGCTGACGCCCGTATACATGTGAATACAATTTTGCCCCCCTTTTTTTAGAGAATTAACAGCCAGGGAGCGTAATTTTGACTTTTTTCAACAAGACTCTACAACAGCTTATACGGCCAATATTTCGATGAGAACAATTGAAAGTGCGTTTGAGGACAGAATTATTAGTAGAGATTTGTGGCCCCCTCGGACCCCCGAACCTATCCCTGCGATTTCTATCTTTGGATAACTTAAAACAAAGTGAACAAGACAAACTGACACACCCTGAAAGAATTACAACAAAATATCCGCCAGAAAATTGCCAGCATTTCTCAACGGGAACTACAGCGAGTGAATTTCTTAAAGAGGTGCCAGAAATGTATGAACAACGACGGTGGCCAGTTTCAGCATCTTCTTTCATAAAGTTGGTAAGTAAAGCCTTTAAAAGTAGTTTTAAAACTGTTGTGTGGTTTCATCCGTGTCTTTCTATGATAACGAAAGACGGCAACGAGCACTGAGGACGCGGACAGGAAAAACACCGCGAAGCCGGTTCGTAGTTTATTGGCCTCTCTGTACAAGAGAAAACATACAGGGCTTTAATGAGTTATGTTAAAGCGTTTTTGAGATATAAACATTTTTATTTATAAATAATCACTTCTGATATGCAATTACCAAATGCCTCTTTTACCCAACTGTTTATTGTATCTGCCCTAAAATTGTATTTCGAAATTAAAGAACCAATATAAAGTAATTGTTATGCAGGTATTCTGTATTATCATTTGTGCAGAAGAAAACAATTGTGCAAGTGTTATTAATTTTTTAATGATACCAACTTGAATTAATAGAAATATTTAATTTTAAATGAAAATTTCAAGCCTGCAAATTAAAAACCGTGGTACGCAGAGTATTTTGAAAAGCGAAAAGCATTGAAAAGAAAAGAGCTGAGAAAAATGGACTGGAAGTTAACATTGTGCAAGAGGACATTGTTAACTCATACACATGAGCTAAACAATAAAGGAAAAACAGTGTACTATGAAAGTTCAAGGTATAAGGGTAATAAAAAAATTCAAAAGGGAAACATTTTCGTAATTTTTTGTTAAATTTCACCGATGCATTTGTCTTAAGTGCATAGGTAATGTTTTACAATTATCTGTAATAAAACATAGTACAGTTACAAACATAAGTGCTGTTAATTATGAATGGTTTAAAGGTATTTAGTGGCGAAACCTCAAATTTCTAAAAATTGAAACTAGTTTATCTGATGCGTTTATCCTATACTCGTTCAACATAATTATAGCTGAACATTAGCTTTCTCGGATAATACTTTTCAAAATAATTAATTCGAGTCGCATGTGACACGCCCAACGTGATGAAAAGTTTTTACAGTCTTAACTTTTAAATGTTGCATCCTATTCATCGAACATACGAGGGGTATTTTAAACATAAGGTCCGTTTCAAGAAAGTACAAACTACTAAATATTTTTCGATAATTTACTTTTTACCCAAGCCTTACATTACTTGTCTAATAGTTATCAATACCGAGCGGGATGGCTCATGCGGCAACGTCTGTGGCCGCATTCGGGAGGTCCCGGGATCAATCCCCGGCGACCGCTCACTCTGGCCCATGGGTTTTTCGTGGTTTTTCGCGAATGCTGGGGTGATTCATCTTCTACCCTGACTCTCCTCCCTCTCATTTCCTGTACACATCATCTTCCTTGTCATCTGTTTCAAGTGTACGGCAAGTTGCGGCTGGGCGGTGGCTTGTGCGCTGTAAGGGTTTCTTCCGTGGTGTAGCTGCGGTACCCCTCAGAGTGGGTTCTGTCCCGGGGCCGCTAGAGGTCGGTGGCCTGTGGGCAGGGACGGGGCGGCGTAGGATGCGTTCTATCTGGAAACGTTAGGTACCCCGTTCACGCTTGCGCCCTGGTCCCCCTTCGGGTCTCTCCCCTCATCCCTCCCTCCCTCCCAGGAGTCACGTTGGAAATAAAACGGGCGTTACGGCCTACTTACGGTGCTCTGCCCTGTTACCGGGGCCCCCGGGTAGTACCTTCACGATTACCAGCTATCAAAGTTTTTTGAAAATTTGTCTTATTGTGGCATACATCTTTTAGAACTCCGTCACAAGCTTCTGCCGCGAGCATATCTAGAAAACGTGCAGCTGTTACTGGAGTTACATCTTTCTGTATCAAAAATAATTGCGATAATTGTTAGGGAACATTTGTGGTACATTTACGAAAGTTTCTTGAAGGACCTAGATAATAAGCTTCTGTTTTTGGTTAATATGGTATTAACTTGCACATTCACAATTGTTTTCTTTCAACTACTCCGAGATAATGATCTGACCTCCGGACCACTAGTTTGAATCCCTCTCATGAAACCAACGGTACCAAAAACTCAATTTTTTTTTGTCATAGAATCATAAGACACAGAAAAATGTATCTCAGAAACTGTGCGATTCTTTTATGGATTGGCGGCAAACTTCTATAAGGAAAAACCACTAAACTTTATTCTACACCAGAATAGGAATTTAATTGATTGTAAAAACTGCGCAGAAAGAAAGCTTAAGATGTATATAATGGAATAAAACATTAGTTAACCAAAATATTCAATAGTTCTTATTTTATTGCATAACAGACCATACTTTAAAAACATACTTCGTAGCTATTTATAATCAAAGATAATATTTGTGGAGTATTAAAACTTTTCCTAAGCAAAGCTATATAATACATACAAACATTTTAATTTTCCAAAAATTAAGCTTACATTAAATTTCAAAGAAACCTAAATCCAAAACTATACGTGATATTAAGAACAGTCCCTTTAGATCTCTTCATTCAGTTTAATAGTATTATACTGAAAATTTTAAAGAAATCCAACAAATGCTGCATCATGAAGCATATTTTAAAAAGGACAAAAATGTAAGAAAGCAATATTACCAGCAATTAGTCTTAAAATTACACCACTGAATACCTCCAATAATGTTACGTTTGGGAATTTAAATGGCCAAAAGGGTAAAACAATATTAGCTCCTAATTCTACAGCCTTTAAAGATTTTTCCAAGAAAATTTTTAAACAAGTCACTTCTTTTTCAAAACTTTTTTGAAAATTCATTATCAAGTACCCTTAAGAAAAAATTCTGATGTATTACACTCACATGAGTTTCTCTACTCTTGTACAAACTATTTTTACAAACGCTTATTCTCCATATGCTTCATGTTAACCGTGATATCAAGATGTTAATCTTATTGCTAATTTTCTTGTAGATGCAAGGGGAATTGGTAGGCTTTAAACTATAGTCAAATATTTTAAGAGCTGGTTGCTATGTGGAATATTCCATTCTCTTTACCATGACAAAAGAAATGAATAACGAATTTCCATTTGAGAAAAGGTATAGGTACTGGAAAATTTAAGGCAATAACAAGCAATATCTCGAAAATGGTTCACTCAACAACAACAACAAAAATGTATATGACATAAATTGTGTATTTTAACGCGATCTACATTTTTTGTGTAGTAAAATGTTGTCTATCTGTTATGGTTTACCAGTTATGCAAAAGTCGCTCACAATGAAGATTACTTTTGGAGACATTCCCAAAAACTTCGAGATATACATTTCATTTAACATGAAAATATCATAAACATATGATATTTTAATCAAAATCGTTAGAGCCATTTTTAAGAAAATTAAAATTTTCGAAAAATGTTCTATGTAAAGGGTAATCTGGGGCAGGGGATTTTCTTGAAAACCTTCGTGTCGCATCTCTGGAAGATACTGAACCTAAATACCAAGTTTGGTGTTTATCCGACTGTTCGTTTCGGTGAAATATCGATGTCGAATTTTTGGATAGGATCTAATGTCTTTTATACCTACTATGTTCGTGGAAGAGAAAAAAAACTGTTATTAAAGATGAACAAGAGTAATATTTTTCTTTTGTTCATAGGAAATCATTATGGCAACTAACTGTCTCCGGGTCCCGGCCCCTTCCCCAGTGGGATGTGGAAGCCGGTTGCACCAGCTGCCATCCGGGGAGTTTCAATCTGTAAAAGGTAGGGACCCTGTTGTGCCTCCTGGTCCGGCCGCCTTCTGTCTCCTCTCACCTCATCCCGGCCTCTCTGGGCCTCCCGTCAGGGTAATGTGCACAAAAGATCTTGTAGGTCGAGGTGCTAATAGGTATCTAGTCCTATCTATGGTAGGTGTAGGAAGTACTGTATTCCAAGCCAAAATTCAGATTAGAAATTTCACCGAAAATTCACGTTCCTGAACCCCCTAAAATTACCTTTAGTAAAAGGTGTGTGAATCAGCATTGTGATGCACAAATGTGAGAAACCGATTGAATACCACACTTTGTATTTAAGTCCAGCATCTTTTAAGGATGCAACACAAAGATTTTTACAAACAATCACGATCTCAATCTACTGAAAATAAGCGTTTTTACTTTATCAAAAAACGAGTATAATAATTTTGTATAATACGTCATATGTTTGAGATATAGATATAGCAAACTGAATGTATGTCTTGAATTTTCTAGGAATAACCCGTGATTCCTCATGATTCTGACTGAATTTTGCATCATTAAGAAATAATAAGAAATATACAAAAATTTACTATACTGCAAATCAGATCTCATTAAAATACACAACTTGTGTAAATTCAGTCGCAGCTTTGGGTGTTTCCATTTTCTCAAGTACGTCACCTGATTTAACATATTTGAAAGTTAGTGATTTCTCGTACTCTCTTTTCGTTCACATGAGCTCGCTAAAGTTTGTGATATGAACATTTAAATGTTGTTGTTTCTCATATTGTTTATTTGAAATCATTTTAGGGCAACGTTTATCTTGCATAACATAAAGTGTATCGAAGAATCAAGCTTAAATGAATAATATACGTATACTTGAATTTTTAATGAGTAGAAAAAATCGTGTGTGGCACGCCAAATTCTCTGTATCAGCATAAAGGAATTATGAGTACAGCACTTGATGTATATCGCAATTTCACATAAACAAGTAGCTGAGGTCGTTAAGACATGGACTCGTGAACGGGAAGTCTGCGGTTCAAATCCCGCCAGCACCGTCCTCCCTGACTGAGGTTTTCCCAAGTTTTTCTCAGCCCTCATTACTGACAAATGCCGGTGAGATACCCTAAACTTAGGCCTGGAACGTGTCCCTTCCGAATTTTCTTTCCCAGTTATCATTACATTTCATGTGTTACCGGTGTCCACCGCCTGTGGCGACGTACGTATTAACATCGGGCGTTAATAGATATTTATGTATCAAATACGCAAAACAAGGCTTTAGTGGACGAATTAAGTATACACTAGATCAGTCCGCTAAGCCTTTGAATACGTGGTGCACCCAATAGTTTTTAAAGAAGGCTCTTTGAGTAATATAACATAAATAAATGTAATATAAGTAATATATAAATATAAAAGGCATGGTCAGTCAGTTGTTGATATATTCTTACAGCCGCCTGAATCCCACGCTATAACGCCTCCTAGGAAGCGTTGACCGCAACAATACGAGATGCGGATGTAGACGTCAGTGCATATTCTGAGCGCTCATTTCTAAACAATAAGCTTGTGACTGAAAATATGGGTGAAATTTCGAGGAAAGTTCAATACGAGCCAGAAACATTGAATCGGGGCTGCTGCCAATAAAATTTCGGCAGCAGTATGAGAAAGAATGCATTGCATTTAAAGATGGTGCAAGATAAGCAGTGTTTCTCTTGTGAATGAGAGATGTGATACTGACTTGTTTACATGAAAAATCAAAGACAGTGAAAGCTTCCTCACTATGGACCAAATACACAATGTTTAGAACTAGTTTGTGTTTGATATCAAACAGTAATCCCTTTTCTTAAGCTTAATTTCTATGGAGTACGAAGGAAAAAATAAAAGGTTCTTTTTAGGGAGAAAAGTAATACGTTTCTAAGCCAGGCGGATAATGATGTGTATCTTATAAAAGTATCTGGTTAGCTTATACTAAAAATCTGATGTGTTACACTCACATGACTTTGTCTACTCTTGTACAAACTATTTTTACAAACGCTTATTCTCCATATGCTTCATGTTAATCGAGATATCTTATTGCTAAGTTTCTTGTAGATGTAAGGGTAATATATATTTACAAGGGCAATATAGAAATACAGTAGCCTTTAAGCATATACATATCTCTTAATAGCTGGTTGCTAGGTGCAGCACCATTCTCTTTGCCACAGATTAATACTCTTTGCATATACAAGACAAAAGAATGAATAACGAATTCCCATTTGAGAAAATAAGCATTGAAAAATTTAAGGGAATAACAAGCAATATCTCGAAAATGGTTCACTCAACAACAAAAATGTATATGACATAAATTGTGTATTTTAACGCGATCTACATTTTTTGTGTAGTAAAATTTTGTCTATCTCTTATGGTTTACCAGTTATGCCAAAGTCGTTCTCAATGAAGAATACTTTTGGAGGCATTCCCAGAAAATTCAAGATATACATTTTATTTGTCATGAAAATATCTTAAACTTGTGATATTTTAATCAAAATCGTCACAGCCATTTTTGAGAAAATTAAAATTTTCGAAAAATGTTCCATGTAAAGGGTAATATGGGGTGGGGGGATTTTCTTGAAAACCTTCGTGTCGCATCTCTGGAAGATACAGAACCTAAATACCAAGTTTGGTGTTTATCGGACTGTTCGTTTCTGAGTTATGCTGTTCACAGACACACAGACAGCCAAACACACACACAGACATGTTTCTAAAAATGCTTTTTTTGGATTCAGGGGGTCTCAAAACATATATTTACGGTGAAATCTCGGTATCGAATTTTTGGGTGGAATACAATACTTCCCCTACTTACTATACGTAGTAGAGAAAGTAAAAAAAAGGTTGACTTATGTTTCTTGTTTTACGATAAAATATTTTGTTTAAAGCCCTATTAAAGTTGGTATAGCTGGTCGCTGTTATCTGGATTTTATTAGGCCGCTAAAGGTTTCCATGACGGCTTTAGCGGCGTCCGACAGGCAGTTGTTTTAGACAGCGTGTATAAAAATACTTAAAAATCTGAAAAACTTTTGAAGCTCCTCGAATAAATAAAAATGTGTGTTTGTGTAAGTGTGTGCAGCATACTAAACAACAAGTCAAAATATAGGTATACACCATACTTAATGTTTAGTACTAGCATTTTCCGAGCATTAAAGGAAGATTTTCTCACAATTTCCCCCACCTCTAACAACTTGTTTTCCTTTTTCTGTGTCTTTATAAAAACAAGAGACAAAAGTTAATACACAAGGAAAAATATTCATCTCTTTTAAATATACGATTTATTGAAAACCTCTTTTGTGATATTTATATGTTTTGGAAAATTTCTCCAAATGTTTTTTCTTCAGATATAGACGAAATATTTTAAAACGTAAGTGTCCAATTTATGTAAATCTGCTACTGCGCAACCCCTGTACTTCTCTTTGTGCGTATAAACAAATCAAGAAGCACTGTACAAAATTTAAAAATAAAATTTGGTTGAAACCGGTGCAAAATTAAGGGTAGGTTATATGGAGAGTATTTCGGTTCCTGGCATTTGCTTGAACTATTTCTAAAGGCATCTACTGCACAAAATTTGCTCTACTCGGTTTGATTTCCTAGGGTTATTTATACTCATTCAAGTATGTGCAGGTGGCCTATAGTTTGTTGAGATTGTTGTAACCATGTGTTACTCAGAAAAACCCCGAGCTAGTCAGTTGGATTTGTTGGGATTGTTTAAACCCAAGTATCAACAAGCGCAGTTGTCTATGGTAATTTTGAGATCAGTCTTTTGAATGTTTACCTGTTTTCTAGCATCCAGTAATCAAAACCAATGGTTTGGTCCAAGAAAGTACAGTTACATATGAAATCATTCGGCCCAAACCATGGTACGAAGCTATAATGTTGTCTAGTGCCCAATAGCCCCAAGATGATATAGTTCATTGTAATCGAATCAAAAAGCACGGTTATTTAGAGCATACTTGCGGCCCAAACTTCAGCCTGAAGCTGGAGTGTTGCGCGGAGCTACTCTGATATTCAAACGTTTAGCATCAGGAAAACGTACAGGCATTTAAGCACGAAACTTTCGTCCAGAGATCTACCTGGGCTTGGTGTCCAGTAATCCCCGAGCTGGTGAGTTACGTTTGTTGGAATTATTCAAATTATGGATTCAGGAAGATATATCGGTATCTAAGTACCAAACTGGTTGGGAGATGTAATATTATTTGGCGCTCAGCAACCCCAGAACTATATCTCTGATTTCTCGGGATTGTGGCACCGGAACACGTACCTGAGTAACCCAGAAGCTAGTCGAGCCCAATTAGCTGGCACCCGAAGATGTACAGGTATCTAAACAACTAACTTTGGTCTAGAGAGGAAATAATGTTCGGCGCTCTGTAACCCCAAAGCTAGAGATGGATTAGCTGGGATTATTAAACATTATAGCACCAGAAGATGTACAGGTACCTACACAATAAATTTTTATCGAGACAGATAATATTGTTGGGCGCTCAGTTACCCCAGAGCTATTTCAATTCGATCTGCTGAGGTTACACAAAAGTGTGGCACCAGAAGATGTGAGGTATCTAAGCAACACATTTTTATCGAGAGAGATAATATTGTTGGGCCGTCAGTTACCCCAGAACTATTTCAGTCCGATCTGCTGAGGTTACACAAAAGTGTGGCACCAGAAGATGTGCAGATATCTAAGCAAAAAATTTTGATCGAGAGAGATAATATTGTTGGGCGCTCAGTTACCCCAGAGCTATTTCAATCCGATCTGCTGAGGTTACTCAAACATGTGGCACCAGAAGATGTGCAGATATCTAAGCAACAAATTTTGATCGAGAGAGATAATATTGTTGGACCCTCAGTTACCCCAGAGCTATTTCAATTCGATCTGCTGGGGATTTACAAATATTTAAGCAACAAACTTCGGTCGGAAAACTGTACTGTTGTCTAATGCCCTTAACCCCTGAGGTAGTCACTACGATTTGTTGCAATTACTCAAACTTAAGGCATTGGAAAGAAGTACGTTTAAACACAAAATCCCCAGGTAGTCACTACGCTTATGCCATTAGGAAGAAGCACTCTAAGCGCCAAGGTTTGATCGGGATTCGGAAGATGGATTATTGTGTTTGGTGCCTTAACAACTCTCGAGCTAATCCGATTTATTGGGATCGTTCGGTATCCCAATCTTCGATCCGGAGCTGTATTCTTTTTCTGATACAACTCCAGAGGTACTTGGTTCCATTTACTGGAATTTATAACATTTCTTTTTTATTTTAGGAGTATATCTATTGGTGCTCAAACTTTGTCATGGAGCTGTACCGGTGTCTGGTGCCCGGTAACCCCGGAGCTAGTCAGTTCGATTTGCTGGGATTATTCAACACGCATTCCTACTTTATTGTTGTAAGGCACTTGCAGGCGTAAAGGTGGAGGGCTGGATGATTAATGAAGTGCGGGAGGAGTGCCAGCTACTAGCCCTCGCGCCAATCAAAAGGAATATATATACACACATAATGCCAGTCAATTAATATCAGTTCACACACTATTTCATTTTTTGTTCTTCCAGTTTTCATTCGCTACCATTAGGGTCATTGTCCCTACTTACGCTCTACTGCCGAAACCCTTAACAAATTAGGTAGCTATAAGCGCACCGTGAGATGGCATATTTATAACAACTGCAGACTGTTAGGTTTGAACCAATGAGCCTCTTGCCAAAAATTAATAGACCTCGTGGTTGTTCGAGCCAACTCAGCAAGATTTCGTGTGGATGGACACAATTTCCATGTTGGCGAAACCAAAAAGCGGACGGTAGGTTTGTGAGATGATGACATCTGTTTCTTGAGAAGGAAATCGATTATCCTCAAATACTTACAGTATATGTTTTGAACTAGGTGTTAACATCGCAGACGTACTTCGTTTTAATAACTTTTAGAATTTGGTTGAGATTTGTAGCTGTATTAACATTTGAATTGCCAGAGCTATTGCGTAATTGAGGCATATATCGCATGTGATGTGATTTTTATAAAATTATGGTAGATGTTTATAAAATCATCTTAAATGAGTGACAGAGCAAATTTTTGCTTTAAGAAGTGGAACAATTGTTATTTTTCGGTTATGGTTTCGACAGTTCCAGCTTGAAACAAATACGACGTTCCTAAGAGCATTGACAAAATAAGCCAAGTAAGTCCATGAGTATTCCGTTTACCCACAGCTATAACAGCAAAACACTCTTTGGTCTACTGTTAATTGCCTGACTTGGGTTCTTTCGTATCACGTCGTGCTGCTTCGTTCCGGTCAAAGAATGAAGTCAGCTTGCCCATGTCCGCTTTCAGACAATTTTTAATATATGGAAGATTAGCAGTGTTCTTCCCCGCTTTCCACTTTTATCCCTCACGCTCTATATTCATCTTTGCCCACAAACATTGTTAACGTACTGTAAACCGCAATGTATATGCATTTACTATAATTACTGCTTACTTCACTTACGTCAAAGGAATACACCTGCAGCATTATCATCATAATCATCATCGTAGTGTGTCTGTGCGTGTGTGTGTATGTTTATTTCCATAATGCTATACAAAATTCTTACAATTTTTAATACATTACTTTAAGTTGCTATTTTTTCTTTCTTTGGTCCATCATGCATTTTAACACCCTGGTTATTTATGCATGGTGGGTCATACCAAATTCATATTGCTTTATTTTTCTAAGTCATTTTTCTCTTACTCTCCCCATATATTCTACTATTCTGTTTATAATCTCCTCCTTTTGTATTTTCATTATCCTAACTTTTAATACTTTTTTGTTAACATTCTCCCATTCTTTAGGTAAAAACGGATCTCTCCACAACTTAGTTTCTTCACATTCAATTATATAATGCAAATCATTATCTGCCTCTCCACAAAGAGGACATGTATCCAAATTCGCTCCCTTCCTATATCCCCTTAGTATATATGCACTTAATCTGGACCAGGCCCACCTTCTCTCACTAACCTATTACCTACATCCACATACTTCTCCCTTCCCCAGTCCACTTTTAATTGTCTATATAGTTCCAAACTTTTCTTTCCTTCCTGACTTTGAAATAATTTTTGTTTCTCTATATCTTCTACTCTGTTCCTCGCTTCTTTCCAGAAACCGTTAACTAACCCCTCTCTCTCTCCTCCCATAAGTTACCCATTCCTTATTTCCTGTAACATTCTCCTTATTCCTTGAGCCCAGTTCTTCCCATCACTGGATTTTTCTTGTATTATTAAACATTGCCTTAAGATATTATGCTCAGCATCTCGAGTTTATTTCCCTGATAAGTTCCAGAACGGCATCTCAGGTAATCGCTTTCCCATGTACATTGCAAAAGTTAACAGTACATCTGATCGCCCTGAAGGTTTCTAGAGGGCATTAATTTCCTCAATGGGCTATCTTACTATGTTACTGAAAATTAATTTAACAGTTTCAATTCCATGTGGTTAAAATAGTGAAAAACTAATATGCATATCGATTGTTGAATCCTTCACCTGCCACATGTAGTTAAATGTATAAGCCCTAGAGAAGTTTCCAGCGTACTGCATCACATACATGATTGTAACGGTTATGTTGTAACGTAAGGGGCGTATCGGGAAATTATTTTTTGATCCGATTATAAAAATACTGTATTGATCGCGTTAGCCAAAGTTGAAAGACTTGTTTTTGGAACTGTAAAATTGGATCTACGGTGCTAGTTTCTAGTTCCCGAGGTCGCGGCTTCAAATACAGCGAAAGACCATGGATTTTTTCGGATGTAAAAATACTTAGCATGGCTTCCTTCGGAAGGGAAGTAAAGCCGGATTCCCGTGTCGTAGATTTACGGCACGTAAAAGAACCTAAAGCCTGATAAAGAGGCCTGTGAGCAACATTACCTGTCTTTCACGCCCAATATAGAATGGGACGCTAAGGACCACAGCAGTTAAAGAGCGTCTATAAATAAAACTCAATTTAATTTAATGTTTACTCTCGGAAGTATCGCACAATAATGCGTACGTTACTCTATTATACCTATTATTTAAAGTGGAGGAAGCTTTGTATTGGATATGTGGTTTCACCTAAATAATAATAATAATAATAATAATAATAATAATATTATTATTATTACTATTATAGACGTACTATTATTATTATAGTAATAATAATAATAATAATATTATTATTATTATTATTATTATTATTACTATTATAGACGTACGACCGTCTCTGTCAGTGAACAGTTTAGCTACAAAATTAAAACTTGTGTATATACGAAAAAGGTAAAAGTACGGACGGACGGACGAACGAACGAAGGGGCCCCGAAACGGTGGCAGGGCATCACAAGTAGGCCACAACGCCCTTTTGTTTCTAACGTGACCCCTAAGGAGAGAGACCCGAAGGGCGACTAGATGGGCGATGCGGGCGCAAGCATGGACGGGGACCCTAATGTTTCCAGAATGAACACATCTGACAAAACTTAGACCCGCCCACAAGCCCCTAACCCCCAGGAATCCCCCGAAGGGGCGCACACCCGAGAGCACCCGGTGGCGGATCCTAACTGAACAGTTTCGCAACGACGCCGGGGAAGAAACTACAGAGCGCACATTCATCGCCCAGCTGCAACCCGCCGAACACCGTCGCCTGGTTCTACAACCCTGGAACAGATCACAGGAAGATGATGGGTACTGGAAAGTCGTAGTAGAACATGAACCACCACAGCATTCGCCTGCCGACCCGGAGAAACCCATCGGTCAGAATGGTGGGTCCCAGGGATCGAGTCGTTCTCCGAGGTGCAATGTTTACCATGCTAGCCTCTAGTTCCCGAGAGGTCACGGGTTCAAACCCGGGGGAGGTCGATGGGTTTTTTTCGGGCGTAAAAATCCTTAGCATGGCTTCCTTCAGAAGGGAGGTAATGCCGGTGGTCCTGTGTCGTAGATTTACGGCACGCAAAAGAACCTCAAGCCTGATATTGAGGCATCTAAACAAAATTACAAGTCTTTCCCGCCCAATATAGAATGGGACCCTAAACACCGCAGCAGTTACGGAGCGTCTATAAATAAATCTCAATTTAATTTAATTTTGCAGGGATCGAACCTAAGACTTCCCCAATGCGAGTCGCACAAGTTACCGCGGCGCCACCTCGCTCGGTGGGTACATACTAACTTGGTATTCAATTCCAGCATTTTTGAAGCATGAATTTCATGGAAATCTATTCAACGAAAACAACCCTTACTTCTAAACAAATAACTAAAAATTTGGATAAGACATTGACATGACGAAAAACAAGCACTTTTTGAAATTTCTATAAAAAAAATTGATAAAGGTTTTCATTCCCGTTGAATTTTATATACGTACGAAGCCCTTACTGGGTTACAGCATACAACTGACGTCAATACTTTTTTTGTTGTTTATGACTAGCCGTTTTCGAAATATGCCTTCTGTATATTTAAGTTTTTCTAGCATGAAATTTAACTTCTATGCGCCACTTATATAACATTTTAAAATGAGTGTGTTTATCTTTTTATTTCGCATTGGTTCATAAAAAAGGAAAAATTGAGCCGTAACATAAGCACACCTTTGATGTATAACCAGGTCTGCATTACATAATCTCTAACAAGTTCTGGCCAGGCATTTGTTTTGTTTAACAGAGGATATAAACGAATGAGATATTTATATGCACAATATACAACGTGTACATTAATGATTATAGGGTTTTAAACATAGATTTTTTTTCTCTGCGGTATATAATATAGGCAATTTTGAATCATTACTTAAATTGAAGAGTAAAGGCTGGGTCACAACCAATGAGAACGGTAAGCAGAACGAGAACGAGAAAGTTGAAATACATGTATTCAATGGGAGCGTTCACAATCGACGGGAAGCCTTCCCGGATCCCGGGAACGGGAAAGAAGACTTACCCAACTTTTAAGTTTCTCGTTCTCGTTCCCGGGCACGGCATATTAGATCCATATTGTGCATATTAGACTCTTCACTCTAGAGATTATTCTAGGCGGCCGTGACATGAAGCAGTCGCTAGTGCTCTCTATAGTCGCAAGCTGGAAACATGAAACTGGAAGAAATTACTAGTAAATGTGTTTCCTAACCTCAGATCCTGACACCCGCAAATCCAATGCGTTGGTTCCTCTGGTGAAAGGACCATCTATAGTTTGTTTATATGCAGCTCAAAACTGGCTATTTCCTCAAAAACAATGGTAAAAGCTAGAAAGAACAGCAAATACCAGTGGAAATTAAAAAATCTGATGTGTTACACTCACATGACTTTCTCTACTCTTGTACAATCTATTTTTACAAACGCCTATTCTCCATATGCTTCATGTTAATCGAGATATCGAGATGTTAATCTTATTGGTAATTTTCTTGTAGATGCAAGGGGAATATGGTAGCTTTTAAGCGATAGTCAAATATTTTAAGCGTTCGTTGCTATGTGACGCATTCCAATTTCTTTGCATGTCCAGGACATAAAACATGAATAACGAATTTGAGAAAAAGTATAAGTATTGGAAAATTTAAGGAAAAAACAAGCAATATCTCGAAAACGGTTCACTCAACAAAAGAAATGTATATGATATAAGTTGTGTATTTTAACGCGATCTACATTTTTTGTGTAGTAAAATTTTGTCTATCTCTTATGGTTTACCAGTTATGCAAAAGTCGTTCACAATGAAGAATACTTTTGGAGACATTCCCAGAAAATTCGAGATATACATTTCATTTCTCATGACATTATCTTAAACATATGATATTTTAATCAAAATCGTTAGAGCCATTTTTGAGGAAATTAAAATTTTCGAAAAATTTTCCATGTAAAGGGTAGTCTGGGGTGGGGGATTTTCTTGAAAACCTTCGTGTCGCATCTCTGGAAGATACTGAACCTAAATACCAAGTTTGGTGTTTATCCGACTGTTCGTTTCTGAGTTATGCTGTTCACAGACACACACACACACACACAGACACACACACGGACATGTTTCCAAAAATGCTTTTTTTGGATTCAGGAGGTCTCAAAACATGTATTTCCGGTGAAATCTCGGTATCGAATTTTTGGGTGGAATGCAATACTTCCCCTACTTACTATACGTAGTAGAGAAAGTAAAAAGAACACTAAACAACTTCAATGTATGTCATTAATGCAATAGATGTGTATTTAAATAATGTTTACTCTATCAAATTTTGACGTTGGCTAACCCACTTTATGTTGGCTAAATAAATAGGGAAAAAATATCATTGATCAGTTAAAAACAAATTAAATCCCAAAGCGCAAAATCAATTTTCACTTTGTGATCGACATGATCATCAATACACACTCCCGTTCTCGTTACCGGGCTGTTGTGAACCAACATTTTGTATGCTGCATTGCTTCCCATTCTCGTTTCCGTTTTGGTTACTGTTCTTGGGCGGTTGTGAACCAACCTTAACAGTGATAGTTTAAATTCCATATGAGTATATTCTGTTTTGTAGCCACGGTACCGAAAAAAGGTAATTCGAGTGCAAAAACTTTTTTGTGTCTTGAAATCCACGAAACATAACTCACTGGTTACATTTCGGGGTGGGGGGTATATGCGTAGATGATTTGGTCTTAATGCCCCTTCTAGTAACAACTGCGTAGGTGATACAATCAGTTCCGGACTAGAGGTGTCTACGTAATAAAGCACCGGATGACTGCGTGTGTTGCATAAGGATATGGACAGATTCGAGCGTCTTTTGCACGACCAAAAAAGATCTTGGCAGCGGGTGAGTCGAGAATTAGCAATTCCAACAACGACAGAGATACAGTTAAGAAAACGTCTTCAACAGAGACCGCATAGTTCGCAAATGCTACAGGTTCTACAACCTGAATATTATGCTACAGGTTCAGTTGCGCTAAGCCAGTTATATTAATACCAGTGTGGCAAGAAATGGACTTCGGGGTGGATGTATGCCGTACCATAGATGGATTCGGTATTGGACACTTGTAATTTGTGCTGTGGTAACTTCAATTTGTGACTTAAAATTGTATTGTATACCGCAGAGAAAATATATAAGTTTATAACCCCTATGGTCATTTATGTACAAACTGTAGTTTGAATTGGTAACCGGTAGAGAAAACCCTGTAATTGTTACACAATGCCTTTTTTTCTTTCTTTTCAGAAATGAGGCTGATGAAGCAAACCATGTTAGTACCAATAACGTAGTAGATAACTTACAAGGCATCTGCATTGATAGCGAAAATATTTGTTCTTCATATTTAGGACCTCTTATGCTATAAATTAGGGATAATTTGGAATAACACACATATGTTTTTAAAAGTTCTGCGAAATAAAATATACTGGGCAACCATGACGTTGTTTTAAGTTCTCAGAAATACGAAAAACACGAGAAGAAAGCAGAGATACAACTCAGTTGGTTTAAAATAATCGCAGTATATTGATACTGATATAGTTTTAGGATTAAAAATAAAGCATGTACTCCTTTGACGCCTGTCAACTTTGCAGTACTTATCAGTGCTATAAGAATGTTGATCCTAAATAAATGCAGATGCACTGACATTTGTGCTCAGCTGAACAAATGTTTGAACATCCTGAAATGGCTAAATCTGCTAATTGGTCAATGAATACTAGGAACACACACCAAGACAGTGGACATACCAAGAAACCTCCTTAACATACTGCAGCAGCAGTTTTAGATTTCACTAAGGCGTTTGACAGGGTGTGACAGCACGGTCCTGTTTATAAGCTCAACCACATTAGCATTCCTTTTTTTAATTAACCTCACTAGTTACCTGCAAAGTCACATATTTTCTGTGTATTAACACGATGCGTTCAATATCGCACTCTATTTTAGTTGGTGTACCCCAGGGTGGCATTATTGCCCCGGCACTCTTACAGTATATACACTGCCGATGTGTCTGAACTTCCTACAGGGAATACTGCGCTGTTAGCGAACCGTACCGTGATCTTTACCTAAAATTTTTACTTTCTCTACTACGTACCTACTAACAGTAAGTAAGGGAAATATTGCTTTCCACCCAAACATTCGATACCGACATTTCACTGGAAATACGTATTTTGGGGCCTCCTGAACAGGAACAAAAACGCATTTTAGAAACAGCTCCGTATGCGGGCATGTGTGTGTGTGTGTGTGTGTGTGTGTGTGTGCGCCTGTGAGCACCGAAGTACCTTGGTTACGTTTTGATCAAGCTATCAAACATCTTGATCGTCGGTTAACATGGCACACCCACATCGAAACTAAACCAAGACAAGCATATCCCATCTCATGAAGCTATATCCTATCATTAACCGCATATCATCTCCAAAGTGACTGTACTTTGCCGCTGTGCAAGAACATTCTGCGGACACTCCTACTGTATGCCAGTGTTGTGAGGGGCTGCACTTCTTCCATCAACAGGTTTTGCGAACATCTATGAACGCCCCATAGTATATCAGGAATGCGCACCTTCATCACGGATTGGGAATAGTGAATATCTGTGAATCAAGTGATCAGCTTTTGTTTATGAGTCGCATGACCATCCTCTTTCATTGTATTCTTTAACTACGAGGGCAGTCCCAGAAGTACCCGACCTGACGTATATACAGCGGTTGTTGTTTCATACAAATGACTATGGTAGAAAGTACCAACCTTATAAAGCTTAAGTTTGAAGTTTGACGATGCTACGTTGTTTAGTAATTGTTTGGCAGCCATTATAGTGAACTCTCTCAGCAAATTTATAAACATGGATAAAACTGGCCATCGTTATGTGATACAATATTTCCAATCGAAACGTTTTAGTCCAACTAATATTAAAGCTGAGCTAGATTCTACTCTGGGGGAGTCTGCTCCTTCCTTTACAACAGTAAAATATTGGGTGGCAGAGTTTAAGAGTTTAAGCGAGGCCGTACGAGCTGCCAAAATAGCAGACATAGTCGCCATTTCTAAAAGTGCTGTACATCACTACTGACAATTTAGACATTAAAACGCTGTGCGCAAGATGGGTGCCGCCTTTGTTCGCAATGGAAGAAAAGCAGCGTCGTAAGGATGTCTCAGTCGAGTGTTTCGTTGCAATAAAGCGGAGTTTTTGTGCCGATTCATAGCCATGGATGAAACATGGGTCCATCACTTCACACCTGAGACGAAGGAACAGTCAAAACAGTGGATTGAAAGGGGAGAATCGGCTCCAAAGAAGTTGAGACAGTTCCATTTGCAGGCAAGGACATTCCGTCAGTTTTTTGGAATGTGTGTGGAATAATTTTCCTTGATTATCTTAAAAAGGAAAAGCAACCATTCGCGAGTATTATGCAAACTTATTGCGCGTTTGAATGATGAAATCAAGCAAAACCGGCCGCATTTAGCGGAAAAGAAAGTTCTGTTTTATCAAGACAATGCACCAGTTCACACATTCATTATCGCCATGGCCAAAATCAATGAGTTCAAGTTCGAAGTGCTTCCTCATGCACCCTATTCCCCAGTTTTAGCCCCCTCTGATTATTTTCTGTTTCCAAAGTTGAAGACATGGCTTGATGGTAAAAGATTTGCCAACAATGAAGAGGTGGAGTTTGCAATTAATGGCTATTTTGCAGAACTCGACGGTTCTCACTATAAACACGGTATCAAAGCTAGTGAACATCGCTGGGAAATGTGTATCGAACTGAAAGGAGACTATGTAGAGAAATATAGATGTTTTTTCCCAACATTTTTGTGTTTTCTTTGTTACTTCGGGTACTTCTAGGACGGCCCTCGTGTCATTCAGTGTGTGCTGTTTTTAACACTTCATCGTGCTGAACATTGGAATTAAATATAATAAAAGCAATCCTTCTTGGTTACAGAATATTCTCTGCTCCAGCCGGGAACTGAACCAGCAACCCCCTTCTCCCGCGCAGCAATCAGGTACTTTACCACCTGCGCTACGGAGTCAGTCAACATGAGATCCTTGATAACGAAAAATTTGCTGTAAGATATAAAATGCAATGTCCGAATTCTTCAAACAGCTGGAAACAGTGGTATTAAACTTCCTTAAAGAAAAGTTGATGGAAGATTGAAAATAGGAAAACATTAAAATATTCAGTTTATTTGTATCTTAATATAGAAACTGTCTCTGTGAACATGACTATGTGAAGCCCTATAATAGAATATTTACTTGCTGGGGAGCCGTGGTGATCAGAAATTCCTAGCGTACACACTTCAAACAAAAGCCTTGGGACGTGCAAAAAAGCGGGCCTCTTCATTAATCAAGCTGAACTTTTCCGATGTTTGTCTCAACTCATCAGCCGAAGCCCTCTCCATCTCCCTTCCCCTTTGTTTCCCCGTTTCCATTCATCTCGCTCTCCAAGAACTTTATTCAAGGGCTGCCAGCCCTAATAGCCTTTTTGTGTGCCGTAAATAGTTGACAATAGCACCTTATACACTAGTGTCATTTATAATAGGAGTTTGTGGGATGAAAACTGGCTTTAATTTGACACGGGTTATTACCGATTAGAACGCCTCCAGTCCGTTCTCTAAAGTGAAGGTCAACATCGGCAAATGGGAATCGAACATTCTTCTTGGAGCTACTAGGAGAGAAGCAGACAGGAATAGATTACTACAGAGTTAGTTATCTAACTGAATTTGACGAGGCAAATAATCCTATGAATTGCTGCCTTTTCAATAATATCAATAGCAACATGACCCGTTTTATCTCGCCAAAAATTTCACGAACGTGCAACGGGAAATAAATTATTCACAGAAGAAAAAAATAAACTGATGTGTTACACTCACATGACTTTCTCTACTCTTGTACAAACTATTTTTACAAACGCTTATTCTCCATCCACTTCACGTTAATCGAGATGTTAATCTTATTGCTAATTTTCTTGTAGATGCAAGGGGAATTGGTAGGCTTTAGGCGATAGTCAAATATTTTAAGAGCTGGTTGCTATGAGGAGTATTCCATTCTCTTTGCATTACCAGACAAAAAAAAAAAAAAAAAAAAAAAAGGAATAACGAATTTTCATTTGAGAAAAAGTATAAGTATTGGAAAGTTTAAGGAAATAACAAGCAATATCTCGAAAATGGTTCACTCAACAAAAAAACAATCGTACATGACATAAATTGTGTATTTTAACGCGATCTACATTTTTGTGTAGTAAAAGTTCGTCTATCTCTTATGGTTTATCAGTTATGCAAAAATGGTTCACAATGAAGAGGAGACATTCCCAGAAAATTCGAGATATACATTTCATTTGTCATGAAAATATCTTAAACATATGATATTTTAATCAAAATCGTTAGAGCCATTTTTGAGAAAATTAAAATTTTCGACAAATGTTCCATGTAAAGGGTAGTCTGGGGTGGGGGGATTTTCTTGAAAACCTTCGTGTCGCATCTCTGGAAGATACTGAACCTAAATACCAAGTTTGGTGTTTATCCAACTGTTTGTTTCTGAGTTATGCTGTTTTCTCTCTCTCTCTCACGCACGCACGCACACGCACACAGGGGCATGTTTCCATAAATGCTTTTTTTTTTTGATTCAGGGTGTCTCAAAACATATATTTTCGGTGGAATCTCGGTATCAAATTTTTGGGTGGAATACAATACTTCCCTTATTTACTATACGTAGTAGAGAAAGTAATAATCTTGTTACATTCACATGACTTACTCTACCCATTCTTCAACAAACTTGTTCCTCTATCTACTTCATGCCAATCCACATAAAAATTTGCATAAATGGTTTTATTGCATTATTTCCTTGTAGGTACAACGGAAATAAGGGGGTACAGAATGCTACAACGATAGTCAAATCTTTTAATAGCAGGTCGCTATGGATACCTTGAAATTCCGATATCTTTGCATGACCACACGACTTTCTCAACCCCCAACGTTTATTAGTGGGTATACAAACTATTCTAAAGCTTACTTTTCTATCTACTACATTTTAATCCAAATAACCCTTGCAAAATTAGTTAATTTACACATTTCGTTATAGATAAAAGGGAACAGCGATAGTCAAATGTTTAAGAACTGGACGCTATATGCTAACTTTAAAATTACATACTCTTTCTATGCATTCGCGAGAGCAACTGAATGTTGACAGGACTTCAAGGGAATGAACAAGGAATGAACAATTCGAAACTTTAATAACGGATATTTCAGAAATAGTTTATGTCACAAAAGACTTATTTGGAATAAACTGTGTGTTTTAAAGAGATCTATATTTTTTGTGTAGTACGTTTTCGGCTATCGCTTAACGTTTACCAGTTGTACAAGATTATATAAAATTCTTTCCGAATAAAGAGGACTTCACAGGCTATTTCCAGAAAATTCAAGATATACATTTTATTTGTCATGTAAACATTTTTAATAAATGGTATTTCAATCAAAATCGTTAGCCTTTTTTAGAAAATAAACAATTTCGGAAAATGTTCCATGTAAAGTGTAGTTTGGGGTGGAGGGATTTTCTTGAAAACCTTCGTGTCGCATCTTTCGATTTTTGGGAGGATCGCAATACCTTCTCTTCCTACTAGTAGGTGGTAGAAAAGGTAAAAAACAATGATTATGCAGTTGGAAAAGTATAAAATAATTGACAATTCAAACCACTAGATAGTAAAGAATATCTTGGAAATGGTTAATGCTACAAAATAAAAAATGAGCATATAAATTGTATGATTTAACGAGATCTATTTTTTTTTCTTTCTTTTAAGTTTAACGTCCTTTAACATAATAGGTCATGTCGAACGATGAATGAGCGAAATGGGTGAGACGATGCTTAAATGAGTCCGGGGTTAAAATAAAACACTGAGTTTTATTTATGGACGCTCCTTAACTGCTGTGATCCTTAACGTCCCATTCTATGTTGGGCGTGAAAGACAGGTCATTTTGCTCAGAGGCCTCTTTATCAGGCCTGAGGTTCTTTCACGTGCCGTAAATCTACGACACGGGACCTTCGGCTTTACTTCCCTTCCAAAGTAAGCCATGCTAAGGATTTTTACGCCCGAAAAAAATCCATCGCCCTTCGCTGGGTTTGAACCCACGACCTAGGGAACTGGAAGCTAACATGGTAACCACTCTACAACGGAGGACGACCCGGGGTTCATAGAACTTAAAGTTATCCGACATTCATCTTCTCATGATAAGGGAAACTCCCGAAAAAAAACCTTATCTGGGTAACTCAACGTAACCGACATTTGAATTCGGAACCTCTTGAATGTGAGGCCGACAAACTACCACCACAACACAGGGGCGGGCCTACATTTTTTGTGCAGTAAGTTTTTATCTATCTCTTACGGTTTCAAAGTTCTATAAAGAATTCATTCAGAAAGAGAACGTCGCAATTAGTCCCAGAAAATTCAAGATATACATTTTATTTGTCATACAAATATCTTAAATATATGGCATTTTTATCAAAATAGAGCATTTTTGAGAAAATAAAAATGTTTGAAAATTTGTCCATGTAAGGGTAGTTTTGGATGCGGGGATTTTCTCGAAAATATTCATGTCGCATCCTTGAAAGATGTAGAACTTAAATACACACTCACGCACACAAATACATACCAGGGGCCCTTTTTCTAAAAATCCCTTTTTTTTGGATTCAGGGAATCTCAAAATGTGTATTTCTGGAGAGTTTTGCGTATCAAATTTTTTTTTGGGTGGAATGCAGTACTTCCTCTCCTTGCTATAAGTAAGAAGTAAAAAAGTCAAAACCATTGGTATTTAGTTAGATGATTTACTGGTTAATAAACAATATTAATAACATGAAAGTAACAGCTACTTTATATAATATTAGCTGCCTTACCCGGCGTTGCATGGATGTATTTTGATATTTCACTGTGTACATTAGGAATCGTAAAAGTGATGTGTACTTATCTAACAAAACAGTGACAGAAATAACACTGATATATGGAATTTTGTACACATTTTGTAATAACATTTAACGTTGAATATCCAATTAAATTTGCATCATGACCTACTATGGAATCATACATACACGTTCTCTCTATACACGAATAAAACATAAAATAAATGTGATCTTATTTACTTTACACTTCTTAAGAGCTCATTGAAACTTTAGTCTTCTAATCTAAGAACATTTGTGGCTTTTTTTGCTGTGTAATCTTTGTAATTAGCTTTCACAAATATCATTAACAAATGAACATGTTTGGCAATATTCAGTTACTTTACTCATTTGTGGTGTTCTGCACACTCAGGCGGTGCACGAGTCTTTCTATTTGACATACTTATTTAGTACACAGTGGTAATGAATTTAATTACAACATAAAGAAATACGGCAAAACTTTCTTACATAACGATTGTTAGAAGGTATTGGCGTATCACATATGTCCTACTATTTCTCGTATTACTATAAGCATATCTGAATGCTTCTTTGCAACATGTTCGCATTCTAACATACAGGCATTATAAATTCTTTTCAGTCTTTTAGGCTGAAATTAGAAGCTGTCTTATAGCCCATGTCTGTCAAGAGGAACATCGGTTTTCAATAGTGTAACAACTATTAAAATCAGTTGGGTGGCTTTTAAGATATATCACGCACGCACGCACCCACCCACCCACCCCCACCCGCACCCGCGCGCGCGCACGCACGCACGCACGCACACACACAATTTTTCTCTCTTTATATTAGTATGTATATTAGTATTAAGTTATTGCATATAAGTATCATACAGAAGCATGGCCGTCTATGTTATTTAATAAAGTTTTCTTCATTTTTCTTTCTTTATCCTACAAATAAATAATTGCAAATCAGGTGCGGAAATCTGATTTTGACCGACTGAAATTGTTGAAATTTTTACTAGACTGTAATTAGTTTACACTGATACGCGCTGTGAATTGGATTGTTTAACATTGAATGCCTGGCACATAAAGTAAATACTCATGTCTATAACTATGCTGTTTGTGTGCGTGTATAAGTATAAAATTGATATGTCTTTTTTGGTATGCTTATGTATTGTCATTGGTGGCATATCAAGTCATATTTAAGGGAAGTTTGTGTGTTGCTTATATTAATAAAGTTACATTTTTAGAATTTGTTTATTAGAGTTTTAGGTTTACTGTGCTAAGACTATTTAAATCTTTTATTATTACTATATTTTTGAAATTTGAAATTAAAACATCAATTTTTATGACAAACATTTTTAAAAATTATTTTCTCTGATTAATCATAAGGGGCCTTTTAGTCTGTTGAACAGAACACAATAATGTTGATCTTGTGTAAAAATTTCTGCTTTATACATTACTTATTTTGTGAGAAAAGTGCACCAAGAACACTAAGATACCAAATTATAAGAAAAAATCATCAAACTTTGTGTTACACTTAGTTACCAATGCGAAGAAAGTTGCCACACATCTGAAAACATACTATGCAGGTTGCCATGATTATATGATGCCATTAGAAACATATTGAAAACTCTTACATATGGGGATGTTTTGATAAACTAGCTTAAATGTTTGAGAAACAGCTCCCAAGCATAACATTGCACATACAAAAATGGGAGATAACCAAAGCATGCAGGGTTGTAATAAATATAGATTTAAGGAGGGGCCTTATGGGGTTAAAAAAGAAAACATTGAAAAAATATATTAAAATGTTATTTCTATATACATATATTGTTTCATCTGTATAGACCTCTTCTATGGTCATATCGATGTTTCCCTAATAACTGATTATTATATTTTTTTACGTTGCTTTAACTTTCCTGGTTATATTGTGAGAGTTATGTAGTTTCATTGGTTCACCTGAGTCGATGTATGTCAGACAGATGCCCTTAGTTGTATAGTTGCCTTCAACTACTTTGTTGGTATTGAGCTTTTGGGATTTTGAAACTGTAGTCATTGCAAAGCTGGACAGATAACTTAGTTGCATAGTTACCTTCATTTTTCTTTCTGTTATTCTATAAGTGGAACTTTGCATCAAGGTATTGCATATCCGACTAATGTTTACCTGACAACTGAGAGGGAGGGAGAAAAAAAAGCAGTCTGATTGACCCTATTTGGACTAGTGACCTCCTGACTGTGAGGCACATATGTTACTGCCTAAGCCATCTCTCTTGCTACTGATGTGTTACAACACCGAGTTGGGTTTTTATTCATTTTTATCATGAAACACTTTTACCCCACATGCATACTTCCAGACTTTGTGGAGGGAGGGTAGAGAATGCTCCTAGTTAAAGAAGTTTCCCTACTCCAGTCGGGAAATGAACCTGGGATCTCTACTATATTTAAGGGCTGAAAATGGATAAAAGCTATTTTGAATTTTTACAAACTCCTCTAGATATTATTTACATATGGTTTTAAAGTAGTTCACCTATAGCAGACATACATAAACCTCATTAAAAATGTGTTTCCAGATTTGATATTATTTTTGCATCCAGTATCAAAGTCGCACTTATCTTTAACAATGATAAGAGTATGTCAATGTCATAACCTATCTATTGCTAAGTATATCAAACATAGGCTTGTACTTTAATTCTACCCATACATGTGTATATTATTCCATTACATTTTGTTTTGACCATTACTTTTACCATTGCACTCCTAGACTTTGAAGATTGCATTTCAGCATTATCAATTCAGCAGAAAAAGGATTTGTAATTCAATAAGGGATGCTTACAAAAAGGACCAAGAATGCCCTTATGAGAACAGAGAAAAATCACCTTTGCAAATGGCAAGAGAACACTAAATGGTCACAACTTCTAGCATGCATAAGAATAAGATTTTGCTACAGAAATTCCATCATAAAGGCCTCCTATTAAAACAAAGAGCTTGATTTTGAAATAATACAATAAAATGCCAACACCAAAATATGGGAATCTACCAATCTTATTAAATTATTTAAGAATGAAACAAGCTGCTATCACCACAGATCCCATTGTAAATATTTATCAACATGTAAATAAGCATATTATATTACAATCAAATTGTATTTCAAAAGGGATACAGTATTGTTCATGTGTAAACAAGAATTGTCACTCACATATGCTCCCTATATTTAGTGCAATGGGACATGACATTAAAATATATGCTTTTGGTCATTTTATATTAATATTTTGCTTCTTTGCACCTTGAAGTTTCTCATTAAGGACCTGAATGGATTATCATTCAAATATTGTTGCAAAGTTTTGCATGAAAAAGACTCAGATCACTGTTTCTGTGATTAGCCATTTATGTTCAAAGCATGTTTTTGTGCAAAACTAACCATTCAAAATCTAATATAAGAAACAATATTTGTGACGTTAAATGTATGCCTTAAACCACTTACTTTCTGCACAGTGATTTTTATTCATATGCATTCTTACCTGATCAATTAGGATTATAGAGTGTTGGTTAGATTGGACAATAAGTAATGGCTTTCCAACTAATCTATCCTCCACAGAAATTGTAACATAGTAACAGTAATTTCTGGGTTATAAAAGGAAAGGTATGATAGAAAATTAGGTAGTAACTTTTAAATGAAGTGCTGGTGTTCATAACAACCGTTTTTATATTTGCCAAAATATATATACATATAAAAATGCAAATTGGGGCACTCTTCACAAGTGGTGTACTTCTAAAGCCAAGACAAACATGCGCATTGCAATCCAAAAACTTCTGTGTAGAGGCCTGAAGGGAAGATAATGTTTCATACAAGCTCCACATCCAAGTTTAACAGAATTGCATGGATCTACAAACATTTACATCATACAGTTATATCCACTGGTGGCTTAGAAACCTTAAGATCACTGATTTTATAAAGGTAAGCTCAAAATATTTGCTTTTGGGTCATATATGCCAAAGTGTACAATCTGGAGTTGATTTTATGTTAGGAACCAAACTATTAATATAGTTCTTGTTGAGAGACTTACCTTATGCCTGAACCCTCTATCCTCCAAATAAGACAGTTTTTAGAATCAACCTCCTATGACAGAAGATTAAGAACCTCTCTAAGTTTACTAAGTTGGTTTAATAATATGGATAAAAACAAGTTGAGCTTTTGTTTCCATGAAGTTGTTCAGGGATAAAAAGGGCTTGTGCTTGGGTCATTTCTTTAGCTGACTGAGGTTGGAGTGACATAATGACCAGCAGGAGGGGATAGTGACATGTATGGATGGTTTTAGAACACGCATTTTACCCTCAGTAGTTTGGGTTCATGGGTCTGCATATGTATTGTAGCTACGAGGAATAAACAAGCAAGCAATAAGGGGCATACCTCTCCCTCCAAAACAAATTAAGTGTTCTCTAAATTCAGACATAAAGTGGGCTTTGGTAAGAAATACAGTGCCTTCGTTTTATCCCAAGGCCAAAACCGCCTTATATGCGTATCGGCCGAGACGGCAGTGACCTCGCTATTATGCCACTGGGCAGAAGCGGCGCAGGAGATCCCAAGGGCACGGTTATCAGCTGTGAGGTGTCTCAGTCGTTGCTTTGTCTTCGTGTTGTAAAGTGTTTCGACAATCCGAGTGTTGTGTGTGACTTCCTTAGGAATGATATCCTCTAATTCCACGGAAATGCCTGCCAACTAATTTACGCTTGAACAGTGTATTTTATGTACGATACATACGTGAAAACTGAATCATGTAGACAGGTGTGTAGACAGTTTCAGCAGCAACTTCCTGGTAATCCAGTTCCGGGTAGACACTGTGAGATGTTTGGTCAATAAATTTAGAACAACGGGATAGCTAAATGCCAAAAATAAAGTTTATAGAAACAATTCCCACACCATAGACGAACTTAAGACAATATAAAAACAGAAATTATGAACATTATGCAAGAACATGCGAGTGAATGGTAATTTCATCCGACGATGTCAAGAATGTCTTCGCGCAGATAGACACCACTTTCAACAACACTTATAACAAGGTTAGTGCTCATTACATATATGTTACTAACACTCGTGAGTAAGTAACGCAGGAGTCACGTAACGGAAAACCCCGCAGTGTAGTAGACTGTGTGCGGAGCCCGCAATCGCGCGATCCGCGGCCTTAATATAAACTGAAGACGCTGTATTTTATTATAAGAAGAGAAAACACGATATTTTGCAAAATGTGTTGAAAAGATATAGGGGCAAATAGAACTGAATTCTTTACAAGACACTGTAATGGAAAAATACACAAAGAAATTATTAAATCGTACCAAGGGGGATGCTCAACATCGAAATCATTTCCAGAAACCCAAAAGGAAATTTTTCTATAGTTACTACAGCATACTCTTATGAAATATATTTCAGGTTTATATATTTGTTCTCTCCAATAAAGTTAGTTGTGTTAAAAAGGCCAACGTTTCAAGGACATCACAATTCTCCTCTTCATAGTTTCATCTGGTCAAGAGACAAAAAGGCTTGAAACAAGAAAGCGATATCTTACTCATGTTTCTTCCCATCATGTCACTCCCACCTCCCTTTCCCTGCTCTCTGAAGATGCATAAATACAAAGAACATTGTCCATAATCATGATAGTCCTGAAGAGGAGGAATGAAATGTGTTGAAACGCTGGCCTTTTAAACAGAGCTAACACGGTTCATAGGAAAACTAATTTTTGTAAATCAGTGAAAAATATGATGCTCTTGAATGATTTTCTCAAACTGACGTCTGTGGATGTGCATCTATATTTTGTGTCCTATGTACTTAAACCATAATATGTTTACGAGTGAAGCCATGCTGCTCTCCCTCCCTTTTATCACGTTCAGCACAGCACAACACAGTAGTCTGTATACTCCTAACTTGATGGGTTTTGTGTACCCATACACAAATCCTGGTAATAAACGACATATCTCTAACTGGAGGCTGGAAGCAATACACCACATGTCAGCTTTATGGAGGACCACTTTCCTGGCGAGCATTATGATATACACTACCATTCAAATGTTGGTACGCATTCTCGGTTCAAGGCATAAATATATCAATATTTGTTCAATAATAATTCCACATGAAGATATTATTTTATATGATACGAAGCTATCAAGGACTAATACTGTATGATGTAACTACCAATATCCCAACAGAAGTACCAATACTTGCTGCACCTGTGGATACAAAACATACTAAAATTTCTTCTTTTTCTTGGCTGGAGGTTGGTCCAAACCGCTTGCGAACTCTGATGTTATAAGAAGCCTTGTACGTCCAGGAGTGGTCAGCGGTTTTGGTTCTTTTGGTGGCCTGCAAGCATAAGAATACAAGAGTAATGGATGAAAGTATAAGTAGATCCTTGCTTGAATAATTTTATTATTTGATGAGATCACGTTTTCCATTCATGAGCTTATGATAGATACCCTGCAACTGAATGTTTCTCAAAGGGATCTGAAAATATTAGTGCTTGGGATCACTAAGTAATGTTTTTGGAGAGGTCGGTTAAGCTTAAGATTTTGTAATGGGACACCATGTTAATCTACTACTCTTATATCTATTGCAAGCTACTTTGGTTCCTGATTTTGCTAACGTAAGTGAGGTGGTAAACTTCGGATACATTTTTGAGGAAAACAGATTTTAGATTTGAACCAATAATGTGAATATCATCCTTAACACATAGTACTATATAATCCATCAGAGTTGTCTTTCAGCACTGTTCCAAATGACCACCGCACGGCAATTCACTCACAAACAGCTACCAGTGACGCATCGCTTGCCGATTATATTCCTTTAGGTGGGCAGTGGAATCACTCTTCCCAGAACCTACAGGAGACATTTCTCGATAACCAAGAGATATTCCTCCGGAAACTACTGGAGCAAGTTGGCATCTTGGAAACTGTAGATGAAACTCTCCATAATTGTTGGTATCTCTACAGGGACTCCATTATCGTGCCTCCGCAGTTGCGGCGAGGTCCCGCTCGGCCGATAAGCTATCGCTTCCCGCTTTAATAAGAGCGCCCATTGTTTAGCAAGGTAGTGACTGCCTAATAAATTCAAATACCATGCTGGAATTGTTTGCCTTCGTTCTCAATACATTTCTGGCATCTTCTTATGAAGTTGCCTTTTTTTTTTAAAATTGAGTTTATCTCTTGGCGAATGTTATCGCCTAAAGAGTGTGGATACATTTTATACGCTTATCTTTTAATGGCGCCCCAGGGATAATAGTCACATGCTTCAACTAATCTTCAAATAGTCTCGTGACAGCACGAGCGGATTCTGTACAGAGATAAGAGTCATAAATAAACACTCCAATAGCATAATTAGGCATATTGTTTGCCATTACTCTCACTTCACGTATTGCTCCAACTAAAACTCGATTCAAACTGCGCTGCGAGACCTTGAATAAACCAGTTATTGCCACAGACCGCTTCCCCCTTACAAACGCTCTACCTATTGTCGAGCGGAACCCTGTCTCAGCTACGGAGACACGATAAATGGATGACCTAGCATTTAGGTGGATTGGTTGGGAATCACAATGTATTTGGCCTCCACCTTCTTCGGATCTCACATATCTGGATTTTTTGGGGGGGGGGCGGAGAGCATACAAAAAGTGACATGCACGCTAGCAACCGGAGTGAGCTATGTAAGCATTTCCTACTTCCTTCATGGAAACGCCTCACAGGGTTACCAAAACCCCGCGAGGGGTCTGCATTTACACACCAATATACAAGCTGTCAACGTGAGCAGATAAACTCTCCTCACCGCTCATCCAGGTGTAGCATTCTTCTCACGTGTACACTGTGTACGACCAAAAATAATCCCATTGTCCATATAAAGGTATTTATTTGGCACACCGAAACCAACATTACATCTACAAAGCTAGGAAACGTGCTTCCTGCAGAGTTCTATTGCTGAAAGTGGTATATGCAAACGCACAGTGGACATGTAGAACAGCTGAGAGACTACTGCGATTATGTGTTATGCATAAATGTTTCATCTGGTCTATTGGTCCGTATCCAATAACTGTTTTTGTCATAAAAGTATCGAAACCTGTATTTTTGGAACTGACGCACAGGCGCTACCGGCTGCGTGCAGTACGCTTAGTAGCCGAGACATAAGAAACTGCAAGAGCTGGCAGGGTTTGTATAAGTTCTTTACATTAACTTACTCCAATTCGGAGAAATGCGCTGGTATTAACTATGAAAATTATCACGAGGCTTAACAGTGAAAGAGGATATACACTGCGTTTGTGAAAATTGCAACACCAAGAATTCAATGAATTTAATACTACAGGTTAGATACATGACAAGTAACAAATGATAAACTTTTCAAATCTTTACATGACCTTTGAGTCCTAATATTCAGTATTTTGTGTGGCCTCCATGCGCTGCAAATAGAGCTCCTATAGGCCGTGGCATTGAATCAAAAAGGTTCTGAATAAGTTCCTGAGGGATTTCCTTCCACGTAGTTTGTATTAGAGCCCACAAATCCGTGACACTGGCTACTGGAGGACCGTGACGCACCAGGTGCCGACCAACATATCCCAGACATGTTCGATGGGCGACATGTCAGGCGAACGTTCAGGCCAGGGAAGCAATGGTACCCGTCGCTCTTGAAGAAGACTTGTACATTACTCGTAATATGTGGCCGGGCATTGTCCTGTTGAAATGTGGCCTGTGGAAACGCCTGAAGAAGGGGAAGTACCTCAAGCTCTACAACCACCGTTAGGTACCGGTTGCTGTTCACAGTGCCCCTCACTTCGTAGGAGGCGAGATCAGTTGTTGTAACCAATGGCGCCTCAAACCATCACACCTGGTGTTTGTTCGCTATGCCGCTCAACAATGCAGTCCTCCAGGTTGCGCTCACCACTGTACCGCCGGACACGTATGCGGCCATCACTGTAGGACACGTTGAAGCGGGACTCGTCCGAAAAGACTACATTTTGTCACTCAGCACCCCAGTGACGGTGTTCACGTGCCCATTGCAGTCGGAGGAGCTTGTGGTTTCCGGACAATGGAAGTCGACGTAATGGCATGCATGCAACCAGTCAAAGCTGCAACAGACGGCGACGAACCGTTGATGCAGACAAGTTCACACCTGTTGCAGTGCTCCAGCGTCGAGCCAACACTGTGGATGAAGCTGTATGGTCCGCTATGGCTATGCGGACAAGTAGACGGTCATCCCGTGTTGTGGTCATGTTCCATGGTCCAGTACCCGCTCTTCGCTGCGTACTACCTTCATCTATCCATTGCTTCCAAACATGCATCACTACCGTAGCAGCATGCCCTGTACGAGCCGAAATGTCACGGTATGACAAACCGCTTCCCGAAGATCGATCATTCTGCCCCGCTCGACCTCGCTCACATGCCGATATGGCTCCCTTTGACGTCGTCGAGTCATACTTTGTTTCCACCTTGTTTGACAGCTCTGCACTGACTACACTGGGCGCAACACTGACCTTGTCGGACCGACACGAGAGGGCTCTGCTCGGCTACGTGTACCCTATCTCTCTGCAAACCTATTCACTTATTGCTTGCACATTCTTCTACACTTCCACCAAGTTTGGAGTTATTCGGGAAGTTCTTTCTTGGTGTTGCAATTTTCACAAAAGGCAGTGTATTTCCTGAACATGAGCTTATAGATGAGCTCATCACCCAGGTGAAGATTACAGTTATTGACACCTGAATTTTAAAAATAATCCCATGTGCTACTTCACATGATTTTTCTATTCATTATAATTTATTTATATATTTTTTCCACAAATTATTCTTACAAAAGCTTATTTTCTTTAGCTAAGTCATGTTAATGCGAGAGAAATGTTTGCAGAAGTGATTTAAATAAACAATTCATTGCAGGTAAAACGAGGATATAGGAGGACCAAAAAACACCCAATGTTTTAAAAAACTGGTTCTTATATTCTAGCCTTGAAATTCCAACAATGGTGAGTTAGCACAAAAAAATAGTGTGACCAAGTATTGGAAGACCGAAAGCAACAAACTTCTCGGAAATCTTCAGATACAAAAACTTTATTTTACATAAACTGTGATCTAACACAATCTTCATTTTTCCTGCAGCAAGTTTTTGTTTAGTTATTACGTTTCTTAGTAGTTACCATCATACAAACTTCAATCAGAATGAATAGGACTTTAGGGCATAAAATTAAAAAAAAACATATTTTAATCATGTCAACATTTCAAATATGTTTTAATCGAAATCGTGAGAGGCGTCTTTGAGAAAATAAACATTAGGACCATGTAAAGGTAGTTGCAGGTGGGTTAAATTTCGTATTAATCCTCCCGTTGCATCCTCCCTCTCCCCCCCTCTCTCTCGCCCAGGCCTTTTTCCATTTTTTTTTATTTTGTTCGTGAGTCCTCAAAAAGTGCATTTTTTTTGCAATATCGATATCGAATTTTAGAGAGAAATACAATACTTCCTATATCTTATCTTATCCCATCCATCTATCACAGTAATCCTGTATTTCTATGATGAAGCCACAAGGCATGATTTTTAAATGTAGATTTTCTTGCAAAGATTGCAAGGATGGTAGTTCTGTGCGAGAGATCCCGAGTTCGCTTGGCTCGCGAAATTTTTCTTTAAACAAGGTTTGTAGGCATCCCCAGATTCTGTTGTGTGAAAGTGAGTGTGCTTGTATGTGTATTATCGGCCCTTTAACAATATTTCAGGATTGCCGCTGGGTATAACCCTGAGCAAACGTGTAATTGCCACATTTAATCTGCAATAAATAGGTATCGCAAAGTTAACAAGATTTAAACAAAAATGACTGCGAGATATTTTGAATGTTCCTTTCTATCTTTATAACGCCGGGCGAGGTGGCGCCGCGGTAACATGTGCGACTTGCAATCGGGAAGTCCCGCATTCGATCCCCGGCGACCGCCCACTCTAACAGATGGGTTTTTGTGGTTTCCCTGGGGTTGGTAGGCGAATGTTGGGGGATTTATTCTCTATCACGATTCCCTTTTCATTCCGTTTCTTTCTCATTTTTCAGGTGTGCTTCTAGGTTTGGTAGGTATGGCGGTGCCGGACAGATGACGCGGGTGCATGCTCAATAGAAAGGGTATTCCCCGTGGATACCAGAAGGCTGCTTGAATGGTGCGTGGCGCCCTCTCTCGGTGGCTCCAGTATTGGGAAGGGTTTGGAATTGTTCGGGACTTCCGCGCGTCTCTGTGGTCTGTAGCCTCCTGTAGTTTCTTAACCTCATCCCTTCCTCCTGGGGGGGGTGGTGGCCGCAATAGATCTATGCAGGTCGCAGCGTGCGAAGTGTCCCCCTCTGTTGAATCATCTCTACCTCTACCTTTATAATATTGCAACATTCAATGTTAATGTGTACATCGAAACAATCTGACCAATCTCCTAACTAGCCTCTAGTTCCCGAGGTCGCGGGTTCAAACCCGGCGGAGAGCGATGGATTTTTTCGGGCGTAAAAATCCTTAGCGTGGCTTCCTTCGTAAGGGAAGTAAAGCCGGTGGTCCCGTGTCGTAGATTTACGGCACGTAAAAGAACCTCAAGCCTAATAAAGAGGCCTCTGAGCAAAATTACTGATCTTTCACGCCCAATATAGAATAGGACGGTAAGGAGCATAGCAGTTAAAGAGCGTCCACAAATAAAAAAATCTGATGTGTTTCACTCACATGACTTTCTCTACTCTTGTACAAACTATTTTTACAAACGCTTATTCTCCATCTACTTCATCTTAATCGACATAAACATTTGCAGAGTCTATCTTATTGCTAATTTTCTTGTAGATGTAAGGGAAATATATATTTACAAGGGCAATTTGGAATTACAGTAGCCTTTAAGGATATACATATCTCTTAAAAGCTGGTTGCTAGGTGCAGCACCATTACCTTTCCCACAGATTAATACTCTTTGCATATCCAAGAAAAAAAAATGAATAACGGATTCCCATTTGAGAAAATAAGTATTGAAAAATTTAAGGGAATAACAAGTAATATCTCGAAAATAGTTCACTCAACCAAAAAAATGCATATGACATAAATTGTGTATTTTAACGCGATCTACATTTTTGTGTAGTAAAATTTTGTCTATCTCTTATGGTTTACGAGTTATGCAAAAGTCGTTCACAATAAAGAATACTTTTGGAGACATTCCCAGGAAATTCAAGATATACATTTTCTTTTATTAAAATATCTTAAAAATGTGATATTTTAATCAAAATCTTTAGAGCCATTTTTGAGAAAATTAAAATGTTCGAAAAATGTTCCATGTAAAGGGTAGTCTGGGGTGGGGGGATTTTCTTGAAAACCTTCGTGTCGCATCTCTGGAAGATACTAAACCTAAATATCAAGTTTGATGTTTATCCGAATGTTCGTTTCTGAGTTATGCTGTTCACAGACACACAGACACACACGGACATGTTTCCAAAAATGCTTTTTTTTTGGATTCAGGGAGTCTCACATGTATTTCCGGTGAAATCTCGGTATCGAATTTTTGGGTGGAATACAATACTTCCCCTGCTTACTATACGTAGTAGTGAAAGTAAAAAAAAAAACTCAAAAGCACTCAATCTCCTAACGTCATTCCGTTTAGATGGCGTTCAACGTTCTCGTATATTCCATTTCGAAAATAAGATGCGCCGACAAGCCTTTCCTACCACATTATCAGTCGAAGAAAAGAGATGGTAAACTCCCTCGATATTTAAAACCGTAAGCCACAATACCCCAGGTCAGACATCGCCCATCAGGTTTTGTCCTATGACACGTTATAAAATTTATTGAGCATCCGTTATAATACAGGTTATTTAAACGTAATCAAGTTGGGATTCAATTCTACCCCTGGATTATAAAACACCTTCACAACCACAAAACAAAACTTGATACTCTGGCTTTGAGACACGAGTGGTTGGGCAGCAAATACGACGTTCGTTAAAATCACTCAAGCGGCAGTGGTGGTTTTCTGGGTAGCGTCGCCTTGCGAAACCTTATGAGGTTATGAAGCTAAGTCCTCGCAGCTGTGTGGTCGTTTCAATTTTTGTAAGAATAAAGAAAGCGGATGTGGTTTTCTAGGGGCTGCTAAGTTCGATTATTGCGGTGTTTTATGATGGTGGTGATTTTGCTCACAGGTTGGTCACGGAGGAACCTTATACTGCTTTAAGGGTTCATCATTATTGAGCGAGAGTTCAACTTTTAAGTTTTAAAAGTCTACCAAATATTATTCTGGGATTCGCACGAGCCTTTTTCTTCGTGGCGTACATTTGTCTATCTCTTATGGTATTTCATCCACATAAAATGAATTTATAGGCTATTTATAGATTCAACATAAGCCTGTTATTGTCACGTGATATCTCAAATCGTGTTTTAACCAAAACAGTTATTTTTGAGGAAACAAAACATATTGGCACGTTTTCCATATGAACATTTTCTTTGGAATAGCGGGAATTTCATGAAAACCTCCACCTTGGATTCTTGAAACAATACGAGGGCTGTCCCAGAAGCCCCGACGTAACAAAGAAAACACAAACACATTTTGGGAAAAAAACAGATTTATTTCTCTACATAGTCACCTTTCATCTCGATACACTTTCCCCAGCGATGTCCAATTGCTTCGATACTCTATTAATAGTGAGAACCGTCGAGTTCTCCAAAATATCCATCAACTGCAGACTCCACCTCTTCATTCTTAGCAAATCTGTTACCACCAAGCCATTTCTTCAACTTTGGAAACAGAAAATAATCAGAGGGGGGCTAAATCTTGTGAATAGGGTGCATGAGGAAGCAATTCATTGATTTTGGCCATGGCAATAATAGATGTGTGAACTAGTGCATTGTCTTGATGAAACAAAATTTTCTTTTTCGCTAAATGCGGCCGTTTTTGCTTGATTTCATCATTCAAACGCTACAATAAGTTTGCATAATACTCCTCCTTGATTGTTTTTCCTTTTTGAAGATAATCAATGAAAATTATTCCAAGCGCATCTCAAAAACCTAACGCCATGACATTGCCTGAGATGGAACAGTCTTCGTCTTCTTTAGAGCCGATTCTACCCTTTCAGTCCACTATTTGACTGTTCCTTTGTCTCAGGTGTGAAGTGATGGACCCATGTTTCATCCATGGTTATGAATCGAGCAAAAACTCTGCTTTATTGCAGCGAAACATCGACAAACACTCGACTGAAACATCCTCACGATACTGCTTTTGTTCCATTGCGAGTAAACGCGGCACCCATCTTGTGCACAACTTTCTCATGTCTAAATTTTCAGTTAGTGTGGATGTACAGCAGTTTTTGAAAAGCTCGCGCACTTTCAGTCGACGATCATCCAATACCATTTTATGGAGTTTCTTCACAATTTCTAGCGTGGTCACCTCATTTGGTCGACCCTGCGATGTTCATCTTGGCAGCTCGTACGGTCTAGCTTAAACTTTGCCACCCCATATTTTAGTGTTCTGAACAAAGGAATCTAGCTCAGCGTTAATATTAGTTGGACTACGACCTTTCAAATGAATGGACTGTATCACATAACGATGACCAGCTTTATCCATGTTTACGTACAAATTTCCTGTGAGTGTTCACTATTGATGGCTGCCAAACATTTACTAAACAACCTAGCATCGTCAAACTTCAAATTTAAGTTTTATAAGGTTGGTACTTTCTACCATAGTCATTGGTTTGAAACAACAACCACTATCTATACGTCAGATCGGGTACTTCTGGGACTGCCCATCGTATTAAACTTTCCGTTTGTTATAGGTATATTTCGTTTTCTGAGTTATGCTGTTCACAGCTACAACACGGGTATATTTTTCTAAAAATGCCCATGGTGGGGGCGGGATTACAGCGTAACCCCAAAGGTGTCTTTTTCGGGAAATTTCAAACTTTTGGGTAGAACACTTCTACCACCATAAATGGTAAAGAATGTAAAAGTTATGTTCAGGTTTTAATCCAAATTACTAAAATTAAATTAAACTGAGTTTTTTTTATGGACACTCTTTAACTATGGTTCAATTTTATATTGGGAGCGAAAGACCGGACATTTTGCTCAGAGGCCTCCTTATCAGGCTTGAGGACCTTTTATGTGCCGTAAATATACGATACGGGACCACGCGCTTTATTTCCCTTCCGAAGGAAGCCATGCTAAGGATTCTTACGCCCGAAAAAAATCCATCGCTCTCCGTCGTGTTTGAAGCCGCGACCACGGAACTAGAGGCTGGCATGGTACCACTAGACGACGGAGGATGACATTTTTTCCCTAATGCATACCTATAGTAGGCAGAGAAATTATGTGAGAGTGTGTGTGTGTGAACAACATAACATCTGATGTGTTACATTCACGCGACTTCTTCTAGCAACAAACGTTTATTCTACAAACTTCTAAAAGCTGTTCCTAAAAAAACTTATTTTTTATCTACTTCATCTTGGTCAAGATAAATCTTTGCAGAAATGGTTTCATTACACATTTCGTTGTAGGTACAAGGGGGGTACGGAAGGCTGAAGCGATTATCAAGTTTTTAAAAAGCAGATAGCTATACACTATGTGATCAAAAGTATCCGGACACCCCCACAAACATACGTTTTTCATCTTAGGTGCATTGTGCTGCCGCCTACTGCCTGGTACTCATTATCCGCGACCTCAGTAGTCATTGGAAATCGTGAAACAGCAGAATGGGACGCTCCGTGGAACCCACGGACTTCGAACGTGGTCAGGTGATTGGGTGTCACTTGTGTCAGAAGTCTGCAAGCGAGATTTCCACACTCCTAAGCATCACTAGGTCCACTGTTTCTGATGTGACAGTGAAGTGGAAACGTGAAGGGACATGTACAGCACAAAGACGTACAGGGCGACCTCGTCTGTTGACTGATAGAGACCGCCGACATTTGAAGAGGGTCGTAAAGAGTAATAGGCTGACATCTATCCAGATCATCACACAGGAATTCCAAACTGCATCAGGATCCACTCCAAGTACTATGACAGTTAGGCGTGAGGTGAGAAACCTTGGATTCCATGGTCGAGCGACTGCTCATAAGCCACACATCACGCAGGAAGATGCCAAACGACGTCTCCTTGGTGTAAGGAGCGTCAACATTATACGATTGAACAGTGGCAAAACGTTGTGTGCAGTCACGAATCACGGTACACAATGTGGCAATCCGATGGCAGGGTGTGGGTATGGCGAATGCCCGGTGAACGTCATCTGCCAGCGTGTATAGTGCCAACAGTGAAATTCGGAGGTGTTGGTGTTATGGTGTGGTCGTGTTTTTCCTGGAGGGGGCTTGCACCCCTTGTTGTTTTGCGTGGCACGATTACAGCGCCGACCTACATTGATATTTTAAGCACCTTCTTGCTTCCCACTGTTGAAGAGCAATTCGGGGATGGCGATTGCATCTTTCAACACGATCGAACACCTGTTTATACTGCGCGGGCTGTGGCAGAGTGGTTACACGACAATAACATCCCTGTAATGGACTGGCCTGCACAGGGTCCTGACTTGAATCCTATAGAACACCTTTGGGATGTTTTGGAACGCCTTCTGCCAGGCCTCAGCGACCTACATCGATACCTCTTCTCAGTTCCGCACTCCGTGAAGAATGGGCTGGCATTACCCAAGATACCTTCCAGCACCTGATTGAAAGTATGCCTGCGAGAGTGAACGCTGTCATCAAGGCTAAGGGTGGGCCAACACCATATTGACTTCCAGCATTACCGATGGAGAGCGCTACGAACTTGTATGTCATTTTCAGCCAGGTGTCTGGATACTTTTGATCACTTAGTGTATGCTGGTTTTCAAATTTCATACTCTTTGCAGGATATCGCGAGAAAAAAGGAATGGTGACAACACTTAAGAACATCGTAATAAAATATTCAAATAACGAATATGTCGGAAAAAGCCGTGCCACAAGAGAGGTTATTTGAAGTAAATTGTGTATTTTAAGATGCGTTATTTCTTGTGCAGTAAGTTGTTCTCTGTCTCTTAAGGTTTACCAGTTATACAAAATTCATTCCGAATGAGGAGAATTTTACAGGGTATTCGCAGAACATTCAGTATTTATGTATTGAAATTCAACATCTTCTAAGGATGCGACACGTAGATTTTAAACAAAATTCCACATCCCAAAGTATCCTTGACGTAGGAAATTTTTCATTATTTTTGATTTTCTCAAAAATGGTTGACGTTTTTGATTAAAATACCTTATGCTAAAGAAATTTTTATGACAAATAAAAGTTATATCTTGAATTTTCTGTGAAGTCTTCTTCATTTTGAATGACTTTTTATACCTGGTAAACCGTAAGAGATACACAAAATATTACTGCACCAAAAATGTATATTTCGTTAAGGCATACAATGTACACTACGTAACCAAAAGTATCCGGACACCTGGCTGAAAATGACGTACAAGTTCGTGACGCCCTCCATCGGTAATGCTAGAAGTCAATATGGTGTTAGTCCACCCTTAGCCTTGATGACAGCGTTCACTCTCGCAGGCATACTTTCAATCAGGTGCTGGAAGGTTTCTTGGGGAATGGCAGCCCATTCTTCACGGAGTGCGGAACTGAGGGGAGATATCGATGTACGTCGATGAGGCCTGGCACGAAGTCGGCGTTCCAAAACATCCCAAAGGTGTTCTATAGGATTCAAGTCAGGACTCTGTGCAGACCAGTCCATTACAGGGATATTATTGTCGTGTAACCACTCCGCCACAGCCTGTGCAGCATGAACAGGAACTCGATGGTATTGAAAGATGCAATCGCCATTCCCGAATTGCTCTTCAACAGTGGGAAGCAAGAAGGTGCTTAAAATACCAATGTAGGTCTGCGCTGTGATCGTGACATGCAAAACAACAAGGGGTGCAAGCCCCCTCCATGAAAAACACGACCACACCATAACACCACCACCTCCGAATTTCACTTTTGGCACTACACACGCAGGCAGATGACGTTCACCGGGCATTCGCCATACCCACACCCTGCCATCGGATTACCACATTGTGTACCGTGATTCGTCACTCTACACAACGTTTTGCCACTGTTCAATCGTATAATGTTGACGCTCCTTACACCAAGCGAGGCGTCGTTTGTCAGTTTCCTGCGTGATGTGTGGCTTATGAGCAGCCGCTTTGACATGAAATCCAAGGTTTTTCACCTCACGCCTGTCATAGTACTTGGAGTGGATCCTGATGCAGTTTGGAATTCCCGTGTGATGGTCTGGATAGATGTCTGCTTATTACTCTTTACGACCCTCTTCAAATGTCGGCGGTCTCTGTCAGTCAACAGACGAGGTGGACCTGTACGCTTTTGTGCTGTACATGTCCCTTCACGTTTCCACTTCACTATCACATCAGAAATAGTGGACCTAGGGATATTTAGGAGTGTGGATATCTCGCGTACAGTATTCTGACACAAGTGATACCCAATCACCTGACCATATTCGAAGTTCCACGGAGCGTCCCATTCTGCTGTCTAATGACTACTGAGGTCGCGTATAATAAGTATCAGACAGTAGGTGGCAGCACAACGCACCTAAGATGAAAAACGTACGTTTGTGGGGGTGTCCGGATGCATAGTGTATGTCGAATGTATATATTTTTTTTCTGTGGCTATTTTCTTTGCTATTGGTTTGAATTTTCAAATACTTTAACATTCTTTCAAATGGTAAGTCGCAATTCATTTTAGCTTGTGATCAAGCAAAAAGATGGAATTTCAAAAATATTACATAGCGATCCGTTTTTTAAAACTCCGTCGCTTTAGTCTGCCTTATACCTATATACAACAAATGTGTAATGGAAGCTAATCTCGATTAACAAGAAGTAGACAGAAGAATAAGCTTTTCTAAGAATAGTTTATAGAAGAGTGAGTAGAGAGAGTCATATGAATACAACATATGAGGTTTTTATATAACAGATGAACCATAAGAGATAAAACCAAAACTTACTTCACGAAAATGTAGAGATCATTGAAATACAAATATAAGTCAAATAACGGTTTTGAAGCTTTGTTTTCGAAATACTCGATGTTACATTTTGACAGACTGAAATTTTATGCAGCTTCTATGGAAATTTGCGATTATTCTTTTCCCCGAATGGCATCATTACTAACAAAAACTAGCAATGTATGGGAACAGTTCTCTTTTATTTTTCGTATTGAGCATGCAACGAAGTTTACGTTTATTAATTTAGGATTATTATTGCTAGTAAAACATGTATAGTGAATAGAGTAACATGATTAAAGGATCCAGTTTTAATATGAGTACTATACTATGTAAGGGATTTATGTGAAATTGTAATGGGTAGTGAAAGCTGTATGAGTGTAATACATCACGTTCGTTGCACCTTCATTAAAATTAACTTTCCATCGTAAAGCATTTGATTTCAAGTCCTCGATAAAATATTATTTAAAATTAATTTTTCAGGCCTTAACAAGCCAAAAATAGTCGTAACGTATTTTGGAAAATAATAAAAAAACTGTTGATAATATTTGGTTAGGCTGCTTAAAGTGTCTCTGAAAAGAAACAACAGTTTTATTCTTCCATAACTAATTTCCTTACACTGATGAACAGTGAGAGTACCCGAGCGCTAACGATCATAAGCTTGCTTTCCAACCGCAGCGGACTGCCTATTTATTACGTTACGCATGGATTAATGTTTTAGTTGTTTCATTTACACTTCCACGTTTATAATTATTCTGACCATATCGTGACTTCGACTTTAGAAACAAAATTCCGGTGCTGACCCGCTTACTCGATTTTTACATTAGGTTTATGAAACACCTTCATTCATTCTCGCTCCCAGATTTCCACATTCTGCGGGGGTTAGTGATGCATTGTAATATTCATTCATTATCTGTTTACCCTCCTCTTATGTAGGACTTACACCCCCCCAGGACTTACAGGCGGGTGCCTGGGGTCAGAGGCTCGTCGAGGAGCAGACACTCGTGGATCAGACAGAACATCCAGGATGGGTGATCAGCCCGATGCCTGGTGTGGGATGAAGGAAGTAGATGTTGGTGAAATGGATGAAAGGAAAGGTGATGATGGAGCAGTTGGTGGAATGAATGGCGGGGGAAACCGGAGAACACCCGCCCAGACGCCGCTTCGTCCACCACAAATCCCACATGCAGGTCCCTGGGATTGAACCCGGTCCGCCTCGGTGGAGATGCATTATTGTAATAGCAAAAAAAAACAAAAAAAAAAAAACAAAAAAAAAAAAAAACAGACAAACAAAAAAAAATACCCTGGCCCAGCTGGAAGCCTAACCCGGGACCGAGACGGTAATTTGTATCACAAATTACTCAGATGTAATTAATAATAATAATATGAATATGTATTTTTATGTGACATTGATTTCAGAGGTTTATTAATTGTAATTATTATTGGTAAATAATAATATAAGGCTTTACTGAAACTGTTAGTAATGGCGCAAGAATGCAGCGGTGGAGTGAGTTGTTTATCGTTACCGGGAACCAGGAAGTTACGTAATGTTTCGCGCCTTTTCGGTAAAAGCTTCCAGAATGTTCTATAAAAGAAATATGTATTAGTGGTTTTCATTGGATAGTAAAATAGACGCTAATGTTGGCGCGTTTTATTAGCCAATAGCATTTCATTTATAATCTTTAGGCGTATCTTAAGGCAAGCCTATAAATAGTGTAGATTCAAGAGAGCGTTCCCCAGTGTTCAACAAGATTCTCAACACATAACACGTCAGCTCCCAGTTCAACAAGATTCTCATGTCGGTCTCTCAATTCGTAAAGTTACGCGCAGCAGAAGTACGAGAAATCTTATAAAGTATTCTCCAGTTAAATATACAAAGTTGAAGTACGGGAGTTAAAAGTGATAAGAAGTTAGTACAAACAGTTTCAGTATGGCGATTATCAAGATAAATCTGTGAAAGTGTTCGTGAACGTGTTCTGCAATAAAGATTATAAAACCAATTTCTTCGTCAATATCATTTCTAGACAAAAGATTCCTTTCCGCTTCACACCCTGCAAGAGATACAAGTTCTACCAAGAAAAGATGATAGCTAGCCGGAGGACAATATACATAACCTTAAATTATTTCAGAAACTAATTCATACAAATTGCTACGACAGAGGGAACTACGGACCAGACCAACGAATGACGTCACACAAGATGGCAACACACGTTAAGTAAACACACAAATTTGCTCTTACAAATTGGCTTCCACAACGTGGTGCTACAAACATATACAATTAACAATTTGTTATACTCGCAAATTGGCACCCATAACGTGGGGCGAAGCGACCAGGAAAGGAACTCGAGTAACCAGGAAAGGATCAGAAATAACCAAGAAGAATTGAGAGGACCAAAGGAGGAATGCAGCGGTGAAATCATCTACAAGACCCAGATTCAAGAAACAACAGGGACGACAGACTTCGATCGTAATTCCGAGATTACGAGGCAACAGGGAATTCAACGCAAAAACATCGAAACGACGTAGATTCATCACAACACAACGCAGAAGCGACATCAAATCTAGGAGAATGGGGCAGAACGCTGGACATCAAAGTAACAGCAACGGACAGCATAAGTAAGGTTAGAAAATCTCAATTTTTTTGTTTAAAAAAAAAAAAAAAAAAAAGCAAATAAATGTTAATGAGGAGCGGTAGGATAATAAAAACAATGGCTACCAATAATACAGAAGAAATAATTATGGAGGGAGATAGTGTAACAGTTAGCTGTGATCCAATACAAGTTACAGGAAATAGCCCAGATTTTTTAGGATTTGATGATGAAAATGTTAGTGCAGAAAGTGAGAGTAGAATAGCAGGAAATGTTAATCTTGATACTATTGTGATGATGGAAATGCTGAGAAATATGAGTAGGGAGATAAGGGAAGATCTTAGTAAGAAAATAGATCAAAACAGGGAAGATATGGAAAAGAATAAGAGGGAATTAAGGGAAGATATGCAAAAGAATAATGAGAAATCAGAAAAATTAACTCAGAGTAATGAGAAATTAAGGGAAGATATGCAAAAGAATAATAGGGAATTAAGAGAAGATATTGATAGGAGTTTAGAACAAAAACTAGATCAGAATAAGAGAGAATTGAGGGAAGATATTGGTAAAAGCTTAGAACAAAACAGGGAAGAGATTGAAAAGAAATTCATGGAGCTAGATAGTAGTATGATTAAAATGAAAAATGAAAATCAGGAAATGATAGCAAATGAAATAGGTGAAGTTTCAAAGAAAATGTTAGACATGAGCAGGGAAATATCTAACCAAAAAAGTGAGGTTAATAATCAAATAGAGCATGTTAATGTAAAATGTACAGAGCTAGGTAGCCGAATGAGTAGCATTTCAAGTGAGTTAAAAGAGATGATGGAGGCTACAAATGCAGATTTAATACAGGTGCAAGTTAATTTCAGAGGGGAAATATCTAAAATTCAGAAGGAGTCAGAAAAACAGAGAAATAAATTATCTGATGAAGTTAAAGATTTGTCTAAAGATTTGAATCAAAAGCTAACTTCTGAAATTAACAAACACCAAACTGTTCAAAATGAGAATAATAAAAAATTGGAACAGACAATAGAAAATCTGCAGGGTACTGTAAATAGATTAGAATTGAATTCAAGGGCAAATATATGTGATGTGCATGTGTCAGATGTACAAAATAATGATAGAGGTAGTTCCTCAGGTATGACAAATAATGTGAGTGATGCGGCAGCTTCATCCATAGCTAATGCTGAAACTCAGAGTGCACAAGTAACACTAGAGAATTTAAATATGGGAATAGGGAATTTGCAAAATTACAATCATATCTTAAGTGATTTTCCACTTCCAAAATTTAATGAAAACTCCAGTCCAGTACAGTTCATTGCAGAATTATCAGAGTATTTTCAAATTAAAAAGATACCTGAAGCATTGAAAATGATAGTTGTCAAAAGATGCTTGGACCAGAAAACCTTAGTTTGGTTACAAATGGTATCAGGGGGTGAAATTTCATATGAATCCTTTAAGAGATTATTCATGAACAGATTTTGGAATGTTACGGTACAGCAAAGAATACGAGCAATGCTTAGTCACGGTCAATTTAATCCACGAGGGGGAATATCGATGACTGATTACTTACTAAAACATGCAAGTCAGGTTAGAAACTTGTCACCTCCAATCAGTGAGGAAGATTTTGTGAGTTTGCTCGCAAGGCATTATCCTATAAGGATACAAAATTACTTATTAATTGCAAAACCACGGAACATCTATGAGATGACAGAATTAATAACAGCTTTGGAACAACAGGAAGAAGATATGTCTCGGGAGTGGGAACATAGATTTTTAGATGTACAAGATAGAAGAAATTACCAAGGTAGTTATCAGCAAATTAGAGGACAAGACAGACATCATGAAATTAATACCAGACAACGGTATCAATCATACGTTCCACAATTTGAAAGATCAAGGATAGATAGGAGACCAGGCCGGCAGGAACAAATAAATTATGTCCGGACAGAAAGATTGCCTGAAAGAGGGCAAAATTATGGAAGGAGGTACACTAGACAGAGGGGAAATTTCACTCACTGGAGGGAAAATAATAACCGAGAAAGATCTGAGGAACGGCAAGAAAATTACGTGCCAAGGGGACAAAATGTCAGAAATCGAGGATTTCGAACTCGAGGAAGGGGAACTCAAAACAATGGTAGCAACACTGAGATAGATTTAGCGCCTGTTAGGAATGGCAGTCCCGTACGTGAACATGGAAATAACCAGGAAAACTGTTAACAGACTCCTGTGCAGTAGGTTCTCAGGACGTCTTTAATAATTCAGTATCCATTACCAATACAAATCATACACCTACACATACACCCTGTAATAAGATTACAGCAACAAAAGATAAGGGAGAAAATTTTGAGTCACCTCATGTTAGAATGGAAATTGCGAAGAAAGAAATCATTGCAACTATAGATTCTGGTTCATCAGCTTCAATTTGCTCACAGAAATTTTACATAAATTTGATTAATGAAGGTAACAAGATTATGGCTCTTCCCACTAGTAATTTAGTTTGTCGTGTTGCAATTGGAAGAACTACACAGGTCATAAAAACACAAGCTCTACTTAGCATAATTATTGGCGGAGAGAATTTTGAGGTTATGTTTCTAATTGTAAACCATCTGATTTGTGACATAATTATAGGATGTGACTTCCTACATGAATATGAAGCATGTATAGATTTTAAACATGAAGAGTTAAAAATAACAAAAGAAGATAGAGAAATAAGGGTACCATTTATAAAAGAAAAAGTTTCTGTAATCGATATGACAAAGGATGAGAAAAATATTTGTGACCAAGAGTTTTTTGTGCAAATAACAGAACCTGATAGAAATAGTCAGATAAAGCAGGTAGTCACAGAATATGAAGGGAATACCACGCCATATTTTCAACAGCTAGCAGAAATGCCAGAAGAAGTAGAGAAATGTGTAATCCAAACAAAAAAAGACCATGTGAGCGAGACAGATAACAGCTGGAAGGAGAAGAGAAATGAGGAAATAATATACAAGTGTGAAGAAGCTTATAATCTTACGATAATGCAAAAACAAATCCTTCATGATGTTTTGATGAACAATAGTTCAGTATTTAGTAATATCCCAGGCAGATGTAATGTATATCAGCATACATTTCAAGTAGAAGACGTACCACCATATAGGCACAAGTATGACAATTTACCTATAAGTCTTCGAGACAAAGCTAGACAATTAATAAATAGCATGTTAGAAAATGGGATTATTGAGCAAAGTAATTCTCAATACATAAATTCAATCTGCTGGAGTATTAAACGAGATGGTAGTTTGAGATTAACTTTAGACGGTAGATATGTCAACAAGTATATGAAACCAGATCATTTTCAAAGTGAGGGAATTGAACAACTAATTACAAAACTTTCAAGAGGGAGATTTTTGACATCCATCGACCTCACTGCATCATATTGGCAAGTGGAATTAGATCCGCAAGTGCGTGATTACACTTCATTTCAGTACTCAGGGATCCAGTATCGCTTTTGTGTAAATCCTTTTGGTTTAAAAAACTCAGGAAGTGGATTTTTGAGAGCCATTCACAGTATCTTTGGAAATTCTGCAGATGACTTTTTAATAAAGTATATTGACGACTTCTTAATCATTAGTCAAACATTTGAAGAACACATGAATAATGTTCATTATGTGTTAAATAAACTACAACAACATGGTATGACTGTGAACATACTAAAATCAAAATTTTGTGTTAAGGAAATAAATTTTCTGGGTTATGTAGTGGATGAACGAGGTATAAGACCTGATCAGAAAAGAATAGAAGCAATAATGAGAATTCCACCACCCAGGAACGTAAAACAAATTAGACGTCTCTTAGGGGTATTGAACTTTCAGAGTAAGTTCGTACCAAGATATTCGGCGGAAATAGAACTACTGCGGCAGCTACTCCGAAAGAACAATAAGTGGAGATGGACAGAGGATCATCAAAAATGTTTTGAGAGAGTAAAGGAACTCTTTGCTAAGTCCATATTACTCGAGAGGCCCAGAGAAGATTTGGAATATGAGATTTATGTCGACGCATCAATGCAAGGATACGCCGGAATTTTAGGACAGCGAGACTTCAACAATGACTTTCACGTCATTAGTACAGCTTCTAGAGGACTTACAAATATTGAGCGGAATTCTTCAGTGACTCAGTTAGAAATTGGAGCACTATATTTCTCATTAATTCGTTTTAAAACCTATATTTATCAGCAAAAGGTGAAAGTATATTCAGACCACATCAGCTTAACTTTCATACAACGGTGTAGATTATGTAGTGGAAAACTTGCTAGATACATTCATGCAATATCTGCAATCGATATTGAGATTATCCACATTCCTGGCAAAAATAATACCTTCAGTGATTTGCTGTCAAGATTGAACTACAACCCACAAATTCCCGAAAATATTGAAAGGCCTAGAAATGAAGTCAAAATATTGACAATTGAAATTCCTTTAAGCAAAGAAATGATTAGAAAATTGAAAAATATGGGGGAAATTCAAAATGAGGATGCAAAATTATTTGAACTTAAAAAAAATGCACCATTGATTGAGGAGGCAAAGAAAGAAATTATAGCAATTCGAGATGGGACATTATACAAAAAGCATGGAAAAGAAATGCCTAGTTGGAAGGTAATGGTTCCAAAAAGCATGGAAAAGGAACTAATTAAGAATTTTCATGAAGGGTTAGCACACTCAGGGACGGACCGAACAACTTCTATGATTTTAGAGAATTTATACATATCCAAATTGCGTCAAAAAGTTCGGAAATTTATATCGTGCTGCAACCTGTGTCAGAAAGCAAAGCAAATAAATGCAGCATATGCATTTGAAACTAATTCGGTTATAAGGGATAAGCCGAGATGTGTAATTAGTATTGATATTCATGGTCCGATGCCTCCAAGTCAATTTGGAAATAAATATATATTTGTCTGTTATGATATATTCAGCAAATATGTAAGAATTTACCCTTTGAGAAAACCTACAGGTTTAGCATGTTTAAATAGACTACTTAAGTCATATGTGATAGAAGAAGGACCTATTCAATCTGTATTGAGCGATAATGCTTCGTATTTCACAGGAAAAAAATTTATGGATGGACTGAAAGAAAATGGCATTAAACAATATTTTTCGTCAAGATACAGACCGAACTCCAACCCAGTGGAGAGGGAAATTAAGGAAATTTCAAATTATTTAAGGGTGTTATGTCATCGAAAACACACCCAATGGTATGGATACGTGAACTTTGTTCAGAACCTACTAAATGAAACCATAAACAATGTGACAGGATATAAACCATGTGAACTTAAGTTGGGAAAGAAGATCAATACAATGTGTAAAAAAATTCCAGAAGCCATTCCAGAGGCGCATTCGATACCACCAACAGAAGAAGAGATGTTCCGAAAAGCATTTGAGAGGATGAAGAAAAAGGCCATAAAAAGAAAAATGAAACATGAAGAAAAGAAGAGAAAGGAATGGAGGATCAAAATAGGAGATTTAGTTTTGGTTAAAACCAAGAAATTGTCGGACAAGGAAAATAAACTTTATTGGCGAATGTTTCTCAAATACCATGGACCATATGAAGTTGTTGAAGTGTATGGAACTAACACATATGAGTTATGTAATCCAACAACTCGAAAAAGCATAGGAAAGTTTCATATTGAGATGCTTAAACCATACAACCACGAAGATCATGGTGAAATAAAAGACAAAGATGATAAATAGTAAATGCTGAATAGTTAAAGGCGACTTGCAGAGAAATGTATTGGAACGTAAGAGGGTTAAATAAAAATGTACGTCATGTAAATGGAGAAATAAATTGTGGTCATGACTAACTGTTTGAGAGGAAAATAACATTTTATTAGTAACTGAACATGTGAAATAATGCATGATGTTATATTAAAGTAAAGTACATAAATACCATTCCAAGAGTATTGTTAAAATAAAATTCAAAATAACAAAAATTGGTAAAAATAATTTAACAACAAATATTTATGTAGCAAACAGAAAATGTAAAACAATGCCTAGATTTAAGAGATGTAAATATATATAGAGGGTGAATATTTTGGTAAATATGTGTAACAATTACAAAAATCTTAAATGTATAAATTTTTGTCAACAACTTAAAGTAAACAATTTGGTAGCAGTGATTAAATAATTTAGGGTAAAGTATTTGTTATAAAAAAAAATTGTGATGTCAGATTAATATCTAAATTAATTAAACCAGAGCCAGTAAGTAGTGGCGAGATAAAACATATGTCGTGTGCTAAATGCGTGTGAAGTGTTCAGTGAAAGTGAATAGCGTGTGTTACAAGATTTAGGAGACTAAAAACAAAATTATAAAATTTCCAAACAGGTTATAAATATTTATAATTATGTTTCTAGTGGGGCATATGAGACGGTAATTTGTATCACAAATTACTCAGATGTAATTAATAATAATAATAATATGAATATGTATTTTTATGTGACATTGATTTCAGAGGTTTATTAATTGTAATTATTATTGGTAAATAATAATATAAGGCTTTACTGAAACTGTTAGTAATGGCGCAAGAATGCAGCGGTGGAGTGAGTTGTTTATCGTTACCGGGAACCAGGAAGTTACGTAATGTTTCGCGCCTTTTCGGTAAAAGCTTCCAGAATGTTCTATAAAAGAAATATGTATTAGTGGTTTTCATTGGATAGTAAAATAGACGCTAATGTTGGCGCGTTTTATTAGCCAATAGCATTTCATTTATAATCTTTAGGCGTATCTTAAGGCAAGCCTATAAATAGTGTAGATTCAAGAGAGCGTTCCCCAGTGTTCAACAAGATTCTCAACACATAACACGTCAGCTCCCAGTTCAACAAGATTCTCTTGTCGGTCTCTCAATTCGTAAAGTTACGCGCAGCAGAAGTACGAGAAATCTTATAAAGTATTCTCCAGTTAAATATACAAAGTTGAAGTACGGGAGTTAAAAGTGATAAGAAGTTAGTACAAACAGTTTCAGTATGGCGATTATCAAGATAAATCTGTGAAAGTGTTCGTGAACGTGTTCTGCAATAAAGATTATAAAACCAATTTCTTCGTCAATATCATTTCTAGACAAAAGATTCCTTTCCGCTTCACACCCTGCAAGAGATACAAGTTCTACCAAGAAAAGATGATAGCTAGCCGGAGGACAATATACATAACCTTAAATTATTTCAGAAACTAATTCATACAAATTGCTACGACAGAGGGAACTACGGACCAGACCAACGAATGACGTCACACAAGATGGCAACACACGTTAAGTAAACACACAAATTTGCTCTTACAAATTGGCTTCCACAACGTGGTGCTACAAACATATACAATTAACAATTTGTTATACTCGCAACCGACAGTTTGAGACAACATGACAACCTGCATCCTATTTGACCGCACAGGCAGTCTCAGGACAATTTGTTTTGTTTACATTTAGAAATCCTTAGAGATGTTTCTTTTAATCCATTATTAGTTGTCCCTACAATGTATCCCTCGTCATCGAACACACCTCTATTTATTATCATTCAGTGTATCTTTTTCCTCATATTTGGAATTTTCTCGTCACTCAAAACAGTCTGCAGACTGTGCAAACTGCATCACCAATTGAACTTCTGTAGAAGCACTATTCTGAAGTTTTCGTTTCCTCTTCTTTCTCTCTCTCTCTCTCTCTGTTCTGCCTTTGTATCACTATAAATGAATGTTAAATATTATTATAATGTACTCTAGCTTTGTTCCATATTACTATGGATTTATCTTGAATGGCGCGACTGGCGGCCACGAGCCAAGACTCATAGCCGGTATCGGTTGAATGACTCTCTGCAGTAATCTAGCTCACGCACCTACAGAAGGTAACGGCATTTTCAGTTCATCTTGAGTTATTTGATAGGCATATAGTGGGGATATTGAAGCTGTCTGCTGATAGTGTTTGCTGTGTTTGGTTACAATGGGGAGTACTACAGAACATCATGCGATTATGTTGAACTTTGTTCGAAGTCATATGTGAACTGCCATTTGAATTTATACAGTGAGGCAGTATTCAACAACCAGAAAAAAAAGGTTAAGTTAAACAAAAATATTCTATTGGACTAGGAATAACCAATCAGAGACTTGAAATACAGAAATTTACAAATTTAGGCGGTGGAAGTCAGGTCAGTTGCTTGTAGACAGCGCTCATAACTGGATGCGTTGGTTGTAGACAGTGTTCCTAAACGGACGCGAGATTTGACCCCGAGAAATTTAATACGTATTCGTGTGAGACGAAAATAGTTTACGTGTTAAAAAAGTGCAAGTAATTAATAAAAAAATCTCACAGCTCACTCTCTCTCTATCGGTGTTATTTAAATCGTGTCAAGCATTAATAAAAGGAGTGAAGTAAAATTATAATCTGTGTAAGTCTACATTCTTCAGTCGCACCACCTCCCTGTTAAGACATTCATGTCTCTAAAAAAATATAAATACTGACGCAGCCGAGGCAAACATAAATATATAATATTTAAAGAAACAGTCGAAATATAATACATAATCTTCAAACTGACTTTCCATACGTAGCAGCAAAATAACAACCTTCTTCAACAGAAGTTCCCAGGTACTACAATTCCAAATTCCCCGTAATAATTTATACGTTATAGAGCTCGGGTTAGAGAAAAAGAAATAAAGACAAAAGTTTTAAATTAGGAAAAAATAAGACGAGATAGGGGCTGTCGTGGAAAAAATCCAAAAGAAAAGAAAGGGGGAAAAAATAGCTGCGTAGCATTACAACGCATTTTTGGATCCCATAAAATGCATAGCTATGTCTTTCCACTACACAAACCTTACCGGATGCCAACAGAACGACATAGCGTCCGTTTTTACATTCGAATTCTTCAATACGTGAAAGAAATCTATTTTATAATCCCTATGATCTATCCCAGCTATATTGATTGCACCACACCCAACCGGCACATACAAAATCCACCAATTGATACCCAACTTTCACCTCATTTGAAATTTCAAACACCTTGTTGTATCCTCAAACAAATGTCCAATTCTTTACTGGACAAATACAACTCTACCACAAAAATGTTCACTGATGGATCGGCATCCTGATCAGATAATGCTCAACAGCTTACCTAACTTCTTTACAATTTTCTCTTGTGAAGCATTCGCAATTAAGGAAGCTCTTCAATATATAACTAATGCATCCTCTAAAATCCCCTACAGATCCTCACCGATTCATTACGTGTACTACTTGCCAACCAAAACTCTGAACCAAACCATGCACTGATCCATAAAATCCGATTGTTAAGTTACAATATAAATAAGACCGATAAAAATGTATCCTTTGTATGGACTCCCTCTCACATTGGCATACAAGGTTACAGCAGATGAAGCTGCAAAAGCAGCAACTAAACATCCCGTCAGTGATTCATCGATCGCCACTCCACACTAAGACGTCATCGGTTTTATTAAACACATGTACATGCAAAAGTGGAAATTGAAATGGTTATCAATCACGAGCAAACTTCATGAAGCTCGCTCAGGCTGCACACAACCTTTTCAGCATTACCGAACTCTCAAAAGAAGAGATCAAGTTATCGTCATCACCTGGCTTAGAATTGGGCACTCCAAACTAACACACTGTTATCTTCTCACTAAGGACCAACCTCCAAACTGTATCAGCTGTAACGTTCCTCTAACCATTCTGCATATCCTTATAGATTGTCCACAGTAAAGTAGATGTAGACAAAAAGCCGGCATTTCCAATCTTCCCAGTGACGTTAACAGACCCAATATGCTCAAGAAGACGCTACAGTTTCTAATGGATACAAAACTCTCTGGTTTACTGTAAATGTTTACCTAATTCCATGTTTATGCAATTGTAAATTAATGTATATCATTATGTATTATATCTCACTGAGGCGGCCCGGGTTCAATCCCAGGGACCCGCATGTGGGGTTTGCGGTGGGCAAAGCGGCGTCTGGGCGGGTTTTCTCCGGGTTCTCCGGTTTTCTCCGCCATTCATTCCACCAACTGCTCCATCATCACCTTTCCTTTCATCCATTTCACCATCATTTCGTTCCATCTACTTCCTTCCTCCCATACGAGGCATCGGGCTGATCACCCATCCTGGATATTCTGTTTGATCCATGAGTGTCTGCTTTTCGACGGGCCTCTAACCCCAGGCACCCGCCTATATGTATATCATAATGTATCTTTTTATGATAACAGGTCGTGATAAGTCCATGTAGTCAAAACTGACTGGCCTGCTCGCTCTACAGATCTAAATCCATGTAATTATTATCTATGGGAAACACTTAAAGATAGAGTTTATGAAAAAAATTCCCCATACACTCTACGTATTAGAACACAGTAAGCCTTTTTCAAAAATTTCGGCTGTAGAAATCCATTGAGTATTGAATAATGTATTTAAGAGATGCGAGGCTTATATACACGCAAAGGGACACCATTCCAAACAATAGACACCTATAACGAAGGATACGCATTGTTAACGTCATCTAGTGGACAAACGACGGGCCGATCCGCCGCTACTTCACGAGCGGATTCGCGTAGCAGTGCCGTGGGAGCGGCGGGCTGTTAGACGCGCCATTCAAGAAAAATCTGGTGTCTTTGGAGCACTATTTTATTATTTATTTTTCTTGTATTCCTTGTAAATCTTGTGTTGTATTTTTATAGTTACGCTTATCCTTGTTGCACTATGCATCTTGTAAAGTGTGCTAATCCGGTGGAGTGGTAGAGAAGGTCTTATGGTCTCAATTCCTGACAGAATAAATAAATATTTAATAAGGTTACTGGTTTACTCTAGGGACCAAGGCATCCACAATATTCGCGCTTCACCTGAATTATGTTTTGGATACGTGCTCATCACGTATACCGTTCTATCGTCATGACATAAGACTCGTCGTTTTGTTAATATCTAAACAGTTCTAGTACAGAACAAATAAACATAATCGTACGCGTATGGCACGGTCGTGACTGCACTCGGTTTCTGCAGTGAGTGGGACGGAAGCGCCCCGGGTAGCAATCTGAATAAGCTCCTGTACCAGACGCCCTTCCTAATGAAACAAAGCACGATAGCTTAGGAAATATTAATCTCGGCTTCCTTGATCTTCAAGTGCCACTTGCTATCATTAATCTTCGCGCTTTATTTTGACAGCAGCCTGGGGTCGAACCAAAACCATTTGTTGTGTGTCTTCGGAGACAAGACTTCCACTTTGACCTCTTAGTAATATGTCCCGACACAGTAGCGCCGTTTACGGAAAATAGGTCCATCACTGAGTAGCTTGGGGAAGTAGGTGATCCATCTTGAGCAGACAGAAGATAGTACTTCAAACTTCTTCTCAGTTTCACACCAAAACCAATGCTCCAAGGAATGCGTCAAAAGAATCATTTCCTTTCAAACTATTAGCTACAGGGATCCATTTGAAAACATATGGAAACGTATCATGAGAAATACTCCTACTTATTTTCTATAATTTATAAGTATTCTAAAACGATGGTAGTTTTTGTTTAGATTAGTACATAGCGTGCTTGCGGTTATACACACAGTACAACTAATGCAGTGAGGCTAATTCTCCCTTGTGTAGCCTAACACCCCAAATACTACCCTCTCTCGGAAATCATGAATATCCACGGATTGCGGTACAAACAGATATTTCAGAGAGCCTTAGAAAAGAAACGCAGTATGTAAGATTCGCAAAATGTTTTAATTAATTGCTCACCTCGACGTACCAGTTTTGTCGAATATGTTTCTGCTTAATGTGGTGGTGTACCATCGTACTGGAACTCAATATCGATGTTATTTTCCTGATGCAAATATGGTACTAAAAGGCCTCTGACGAGAAAAAGTTTGCGGGGTGTTCTGCTCTCCGGAAGAGTGAGGGAGGGATGGTACCACGTGTGGCAGCTCATGATGATGTCGTAAATAGATCTACTATCTATATAAGAAACATCGCGTACCGTTAGTATTCCAGCGTGTTTCACTTGGAGAGTATGTAGGTAAGTGTTCTCTAGTGATTTAAAACGTTATTTACAATGCCAGTAAGAAAGAAATAACTCCACACAGTCACACCCGAGAAATAGCTGCTAACGTTGTTAAAATCTGTGACAAAGAAAACAAACAAAAGCAACCGGGCATTCAGTATTACTAGCAGAAGAGCGTATGTTTTCTAAAAGGCCTAAGTCTTGTTGATATGTTGAAAGTTGAGCCGTAATCTTTCTCGGATAGCGATAGAATTGCTGATGTCAACACATTCCTTACACACACATTCTCGTGAGAGCAACACAGTAGGATGTTACACTTTCAAATTTAGCACACTACAATATATATTTGAATATGGGAGATTTATTGCAAAAAGTTTATCTTCAGGCATTCCCCAGAGATAAGCATCAGACGGAGAGAAGCAAGCCAGTCAATCATTGTCCCATCAAAAACACAATGTAACGCTACGGTGCGATTTTCTTGGACTTCTTTTCACGACATCCCTCCTCGGTTAGAACTGTTGGCTTGCCTATGTTTCTTTTTGTCTAATTCGGACCCAGTCTTACAAACTATAAATTATAGATTTGTTAGGAGCGTTGACAATAGGGAATTTCTGTATAAATTCAAGTTGACATCCACACGTTGACTTCGTTCAAGTAAACTACACAAAATAAACACACGCTGTTCTGTAAAATACATCATGATAAATACACTCAATAGATAGCTTTGCATAACATTGTTCCCACTATACGATTGCGAAATAAGGTTAGACTGAAATGCAAATGCCGTTACCCATCGTAGGAGCTTAAGTTTGGCTACCACAGAGTAAGGTCATTTAACCCTAAACCTGCTACGAGTCAAGCTTGTAGGCGTATTACGATACGTCAGAGAGAGAGAGATGGGGAGAAAGAGAGACAGACAGAGAGACGGAGAAGGCTTCTACAGTTAGCGCAATAACACGAACAAAGATCTGAGTTCTTTTACTTTAACTATGACAACTCGGCGTGGATTTCGAGAATATGTTATTGTGAAAATCTCGTATGTATAGGTGCATATTATGTGAATTCCTGAAACCTTTTTTTAGCATGGCAAAAAGTGAGACTAAACCGATTGCTGATCTGTTTAAAACATAGATATTCAAGTAACTGAACCAAAAATTTGTATCAGCGTCAATTGGCCTCATTACTTTCAATTTTACTTCGATACGAAGACATTCGTATGGTAGAATGATATATACAATCCTGACACCTGTAATCTTGATGTGTGAAAACAAAACGCAAGCATACAGTGAAGAATGGAAACAAATTCAGCAGGGTGCATGAGGAATGGGCCGGATGCTTGTAACCAAATTTGTTCCGAGGAGGAGGCAAGAATTCCAGGGAAGGGATAATTGTGTTTAAGTAATTAATAACTTAATTAAAAATGGTGGTGGCTTTTGTGTTCTCGGTCTGCCCGGTAGCGACAAGCTACGTCACGCACATGATGGATGTAACCCCCTCCCCGCCGTAATTAGCCTCACCGCACTAATTCTCATTATGTTCTCCTGCTGCTTCAAGACGGCTCAAGTCTTAAACTTTCGTTAAAGCTCCAAAAATGCCATTACCTTCCCTCTCTTCGGCATAGTCTGAACAGCCATTATTAAACTTGCACGACGTCATATCTATTTTCGCTTGATAATCTCTTTTGGGCATGGTCTGAACAGCCATCATGAATTTATCCGATGGTCTGAATAGTCATCATTGAATTTAACCGATGTCCATTTATTCTCGTTTGATAATCAACAAACTCTTTGGAGAAACAGCAACTTAAGCTACGGTTCATGCAGCGGAGCTCAAAGTCACTTCTTGTCCATTTGTTCCTTTTTACTTTCTCTATAGCTCATCTATAGTAAGTAGAGAAAACATTTTATTCCATCCAAAAACTCGATATCGAGATTTCACCGGAAATACATGAACCCATAAAAAGCATCATCTTAAGAAAAAATTAACTAAAAAATGAAATGTCGACTAACTACCAAATTTGGCATTTGATTTCAGTATCTACCAAAGATGTGACACGAAAATTTCAAATTAATCCCCCAACCACAACTTTCCTTTATATGGAAAGAGTTTCTTTATTCAGAATCACTCAAAAAATGAGTACGATTTTGACTAAAACACCGCTTATTTGGGTATTTACATGACAAACAAACTGTACATCTTGAGCTTTCCGGAAATAGTCTGTTCATATTCCTCGTGATTCGGGTGGGATTTTATACATTTTGTATGGCTGGAAACCGTAAGAAATAGACAAAAAACATACTACACAGAAAATGCAGATCTTTTTAAAACACAATTTATTTCCAATGATTCTTTTTGTGGCATCAGCCATTTCCAAGGTGTTTGTTGTTATTGATTTCAATTTTTCAATACTTTGTCATTTTTTGAAAAGATCTCCCCATTCAGTTTTTTCGGGATGTAATGGAAAGCTATGGAATTTCAAGGTCAGCATAGAACCACCCGCTTTTAAAAATTTGATTATGTTTGTCTCCTAGTCCCCCTTGAATCTACAACGAAATGTGTAATGATACTATCTGCAAAAGTTTTTCTCGATCCACATGCAGTTAAGAAAAATACACTGTATAAGCTATGTAACAAACGAGAGTCATATGAATAATACATAAGATTTTTAGAAAAACTTCGCACAAGCGCGCGTGAGTGTGTGAACAGCATAACTTGAAAACGAAATGGAGGATAGATATCAAAGTTGGTATTTAAGTTCAGCTTTTCTAAAGATGCGGGGCGAAGATTTTCAACAAAATGCTCCCACGCCAAACTACCCTTTACATGGAAAATTATTCCTTATTTTACATTCATTCAAAGATGGCTCTAACGGGCTCCGGACATCCCAGAAAAACGGGGGTATAAACCTTTTTACTGAGGAATACACTTGATCTTCTTTAGTCCGCTTTCACCTTCTTGCAGCCATTGTTTGAATTGCTGTTTACGCTCTGATGTGTGGTGGTGAATTCATTTTGCAAAGACGGCGTGTCGCAAAAAGTCGGCTGAATTGCCTCTGAACATGTCCAAGCATTCCTGTGAGATGTTCATTTAGATGCGCTTTTGATTGGATGTTTGCTAACCTGGCATCCATTGCGCTCTGAACTTTCCCATATAAAAACGATCGTGCAAAATATGGCAAGCTGAAGTACCTTGATTTGTTACAGACGAATTTAATTCAATTCCTTTTTACTTTCTAAACTATTTACCTATAAGCCATTGCATTCCATCCAAAAATTCCAAGATTTCATCGGAAAAAACACGTTTTGAGATTCCCTGAATAAGTACAAGAAAAAAAATTACAAAAAAGTCCGTTGTATGAACAGCGTAAGTCATAAACAAAACTCGGTTGAATATCAAACTTGGATTTAAGTTCAGTGACTTCCAAGGATGTGACACGAACATTTTCAAGATAATTTTCACACACAAACTATTATTTGCATGCATAAATGTTCGTTATTTTTTATTTTCTCAGAAATGGCTCAAATGATTTTGATTAAATACGATGTGTCCAATGTTTAAGATATCTGAATAGAATAAAATATAATATCTCAAATTTTTTGCCAATAGCCTGTAAAGCCCTCCTCAATATGAATGAGATAAGGCAAAATCTTACTGTACACAAAAATGTAGATCCCCCTAAAGCACACAATTTATTTCAAATTTTGTTTTGTGGCGTTTATCATTTCGGACATATTCTTTGTTATAATTAATTTTCAAATATTTTATACTTTTTTTTCAATTGCAAATCTTTATTCATCTTATTTTCTTTCTTTTGTTTTTTCTTGGGTCATGCAAAGAACAAAGCTCATAGCCTTTACATAGCATAGCGACCCACTTTTAAATGATTTAACTCCATTATCAAAATAGAAGAATAACCCTTTGTATGAATAGTTTGTAGAAGAGCAAGTAGAGACATTAATGTGAATGCAACAGATCAGAATTTTTTTTATTATTTCGGTTTATGAGAAATATTTAATCACTGTACGACATTAGATTTATCCATTTCCGGAAGAAACTCAACTTGTTTATTTTATAGCAATATAATAATAATAAAACAAAAGATAGTACTTGAGAACTATCCTTGCTATTTGATACCTACTGCCAGAACCACTTCTGGTAGGGCTGAGAGGTTATTTAACAGCTCCAGTATTCTTAAACATATCAGCTGTACCGTGTGTAATTATTGTTAACAAGAACACAGCGCCCACCTCCATGGTGTGGAGGCAGCATGTTGCCTCACATTCAAGAGGTCACAAGTTCTAATCTCGGTTAGAGTGAGTTATTTCCGGGAATTTCCCCTATTCCCAAGAAGACAAATGTATAACTGTACCTCTATGAATCCCGGACTCAAGAGTATCATTTCATGCATTTTCATTCATTCATCGTTTGAAATGATCTACCAGGTTAAAGTACGTCAAACTTTAAAAATGAAAAAAAACACAGTATTTGTTACTTTGAAATACTGAAGTGTGGGCGGTATATACTCTTCGCCACTTGGTTTGGAGCTAGGGTTGGCAACGCCAAGCGTAGCTTAGGTTGGCTGCGCCAGTCATTCCAACGTGGAAGCTATCTCCCGTCGGCACGGCTGGCCTGCCCTGAATTTCGCCGCAGAGACACCGATTTCAACCTTCGACGAGTCAACACTTCGGTCTTTGGCCAGTTGCTTACGTCGTCGACACTAGTGAGACCACGTTAGATTATGATTATACGAACTTGGTAATGTATTTCTTTGGGTATCTCTCATTAGGATACCGTCTACCATTCAACATTCTAAACTCTGATTTAACGCGGGAGGATAATTTGGTGATTCCATCAGCTCGTTTAAATGTTATGCAACTTGTTATTGAGCTGTGTTAACAGCCATGGTTTAATGGGCGCAGAATTCAACTTTTCTTATGTTCTATAACTGAGTTGACCAACCAGGGAATTACAATATATGCGATACTAATTACCTTAAATCGCTGTTTTCATTGGTTTAATATTTGAGTTGTAATTGAGGGTTATATATTGTACTCGCTTTGTATTCAAGTATGAACGACTTGTATTGAATGCTCCCTTATTAAACATTTGTTTTATGTTAAACACAAAGGTTAGTTATATATGTCTTTGGCTAGCTCAATTTATTACGAAATGCAAGCAATAGGAACATGATTCTTTAACATCTAAATTCATGTCACTGTATTCTCATTTGTATAAAGCTCACAGCTCATTTTAGTATTTATTTCCAAATAATTGAACTGCGCAGATCAAAGACAGATAATTTATATATGTTATACACACCTCACTATATTTTATATGTATTAAATTGTTACAAATTGTATTTATATTGTTATTGAATAATTATTAATCACACCAGTTTACGCTTTTAAATTATTTATGTTTCCCTATCGACCCCGGAGTTTCCTTAGCCTCTTAGATCCAGTACGATTCCAAATCAACTCAACTACTTAGGAAGTTAAGGGATTCCAAAAACACCCTCGTCAAGTGATTCACGTAATTTGACGAGGGGAGGTACCTTGCAAGTGGCAAATCAGAATGCATTTCTTCACGCATTCTACAGTTTATATACAGGGAACCTTCTTCTCAAAAAATATTGGCTACGCCATCTTAACTGTTTACTGTTGCATCACTGGCATTTTTGTCATTTTATGCCATTTTCTATTTTAGGGCATTTTTTCGAGTTTACGTCTTTATTTAGTTTTTTTTTTCACTTACATTCAGTATACAAGGAGTTTTATACTGACATTTTACATAAGGATAACTTTTCAAATCAGAAATTTGTCTATTTAACCGAGAAATAATTTGTATATCCTTTACTCATATTCTTAGAAAAAATCATTCCTATTCAATGGTTATTTGAAAGGGTGGTTATTGAAAGGTTATGGTCCAAAGGTTATTGAAAGGCCAATGGGAAGGGTTGCTTGTGGGTAAAGGGTGGCTGTTGTCAGGTGAGTAGGTTTAATTACAGTTACGAGTTCCTGTCCCAAACTAGGGATGAGGCAGGTCAGTTTTCCAACTTTTGCGTTAAGAAGCGCATATAGTCAGGTTGCTATAGACCTTGTCTTAGTGGTGTCATAGGCTGTGAAGTTCTCTTTATTAGCAATTAATTTTGTATAACCTGTTAACTGAAATTGTTAATGCTATAGCTTCGTAAGGCCTGCTTCAAACACATTTTTATTAATTTTTTCTTTTAACAAGAGCATGGAACAAATATATAATCTCAACTAATGTTAAATTATTTCATCATTATTCTTATAGCTAATGTTTATACTTATGAGTCGTATTTTAAAGTAAGTACCGATATTTTGTTAAAAAATAACAGAACATTATTTTCCAAATACTTTATTATCATTCATTACCTTATAACTTCTCCACACAGTTACCGTCGTTATTCAGGGACTTGTAATGGGAAACCAGTTTTTGTATACCTTCGTCAAAGAATGATGCCGCCTGTAATGATGCATTTCTTGTTTCACAACATCATTGTCGTTGAAATGTTTTCCACCAAGGAATTTCTTCAGACGAAGAAACAGATGAAAACCGCTTGGTGCCAAATTCGGACTGTAGGGAGGGTGGTCGAATTGCTCCCAACTAAATATGCGTCAGATCTTGAGTTTGTTTGGCTGTGTGTGTGTGGTAGGGCATTGTCATGAACCAAAACTCATTATTGTTTCCCCATAAACCTCACACAATTGGCGATTAATGTTTGCTGGTGTAACATTTCTTTAAAAAAATGAATCACTGCTCTGGCTTCACAGTCGGTGAGTCGTTCGATTGTTTTGAACATTTCGAAACTATTTAACAACAGGAAAACACAAAGTGACAATCGCTCACAGCTCCGCCTGGCTTCCTAATGAATGGAGGAAGTGATCGCGCATGCTCAAAATCGCGAATGCAGCAGCAAAATATTAAAACGGTACTTGCTTTAAAAACACGCCTCGTATAGCAGTAACACCAGTGTTTAAATTAATTTATAACTTTATGTACACTAATTTTAACAAATTGAATAACCTCAGTTTTAAGTCCTTTTGTAATTACTATGTATTTTTTACAAGCAAACTGAATCATTTTTCAAACATTTTAGTGTATCAAAATCCGGGCATAGCTCATGACACTTCAAGTCCGTTACAGCAGCATTTCATACGCACAGACAAACAAATACCCAACAGCAACGAACGCACCTAATGAATATAATTTAGTATAACAGTCCAAAATACTTTTTCTCCACGACGTGGAATGACAGAGCGTGCAGAGAAATTTAGTATTCATTTTATCAGGTATCTTATGTTCCCTCCACCGGAAACATGCAGAATAACAATTACATAAGAGAAGAATATATATTCACTCATTACAACTGTGAGCGAGAAGATTTGGTCCGGTGGGTGCGGGGCATTTTGGGCTTTGTTCTTAAAAAAATGCGCATGTATGTATTTTGTTTTAACCAACGCTTTCACCGTTTGTGAAAAATTCAAAACATCTGCCTTGCCACATCCGTAAATATGGTACAGCATTAAACATAACACCCAGAACGGCACAAAATTTGTGTTTCTTTCACACGTCTCTGGCGCGTTACAGAATTAAAATCTCCAGCCGTCTCAACACTCTTAGCCTGCTTTGCGGTTTAAGCCTTTATGAAAACTCATCCAAATATGCAAGCATAGATCTGCGAAGGATTACTGAGAGGGGAATCGAATTACAGTTCACAATTTTAAATAAAGACAAAAATTAAAATAAAATGGCTGAAACAACTATTTCTGATACAAGAGTTAAACGCGAGATTTTATTCTGCGAGTAGGAGTGATTGAGAAGCGTGGCTATGCACTTTGCGCAATTCTTCGAGCAGATTAAAATCTATCGAGTATGCGTGCAATACACTACTTGTAATTTTAGCCAGTCGTCAATATTTATAGAGAAATTATAGATTATGAATTACAATATATTTACCTGTGATATTCAGCGCGACTGTGGTGGTCACCTGTTTGTTTTTAGCATCAGTGCTGGCATCATCATTAGTAAAAAAAAACAAAAAAAAAACATAGCTACATAAAGAGAATGTACATACATGAGAATAATTCAGCATCTAACCTTTACGAGGGGCACTATTTAAATTTTGAGCCTAATAAAGTAATTTCTGATTAAAAACTGCTTTATTGTTTTTCAAAACATTCTCCTTTATGACCAATACACTTTTGCATCCGTTTGAACCATTTTTCAAAGCATTTATTGCAGTCTTCTTGAGACACCTCCAAAACATGGTTTTTGAAGGCAACAACGGCTTCTTCTGCCAACGAAAATCGTTGTCCACGCAATTTATTTTTGATGTTCGGGAACAAAAAGAAGTCATTAGGTGCCAAATCAGGACTGTATGGCGGTTGACCCATTAATTCCATTTTTTGAGCCTTCAAACACTCTGTTGTTAGACAAGATGTGTGTGCGCTCGCATTGTCTTGATGAAGAACGATCCTACGGTTCTTGTTGGTTTTCCTTACGTCACCGAAGACTTCCGGCAAACAAATGGTTGTGTACCATTCGGCATTGTCCGTTTTACGTTCCTCTAAAGGCACTGTTGCCACATGGCTAGTTTTTCTGAAAAAGCAGGCGACCATTTGCTTTGAAGTGCTTCGAGTGCGAAGAACTTTTGTTGGATGTGCTTCGTCTTCAAACACCCATACAGTTGACTACTGTTTACGTTCCGGCTCATACGCATAGATCCATGGTTCGTCACTTGTTACAATTTTATATACGTCTTTTGAGGCACCGCCATTGTATTTCTTGAGCATTTTGGTACACCAATCGACACGAGCATCTTTTTGAGATTGCGTCAAATAATGTGGGATCCAACGAGAGCAAACCTTTTTCACGGCTAAATAATCATGCAATATTTTATATATGCTGGTGGAGCTAATGCCTAGGGTTGCCTCAATCTCACTAATGTCGCATGACGATTTTTCATTATTAGTTTATGCACAGCATCAATGTTTTCTAGCACAACAACTGATTTTGGACGACCTTCACGAACTTCATTATTGAGCGAACGGCGGCCACGATTAAATTCGTTATACCAGCGTTTCACAGTAGCAAAGGATGGAGCTTTGTCGCCAAATGTGGAAGTTAGTTGATCGATGCACTCTTGTCTTCATAATCCACGTAGAAAATCGTAATAAATCATTGCACGAACATTTTCACTAGTTAATTCCATGTTTCTGTTGACACACAATTTTCAAGTTGGTGTAAACAAAACAAATGACGGTCTATTGACAAAATGTTTGAAGTAGATTATGGTCAAAAATGTCAAACTTTCCATTGGAAACATCAGATGGCACCTACAACATTCAGGGTTGTCAAGGCTCAAAATATAAATAGTGCCCCTCGTAGACATTCATTTCAGTAATGCTGTTAGTTTATAGTATTTACTAATGTCTTTGTTGTCCTTGGCATTGAGTCACAGTTTGATGATAAGAGTAATTTGCCCACACTGTTGAAGATATCCATGTACTGACTTTATCTTAAATTTTGTTAAGTGCATTTTCATTAGTTTGTACGTTTCTTATCTTGCCTATTGAAGAAACCCGTTATAATTATGCTATTTCCTTGACCTTTGGCAGTAATTCTGTTACCCTTTCCACTGCTTGTAAAATTTCGGCTGGTTCTTCAGATTCCACAATTACTGCATTCAAACATCTGCCATTACATCAACAATGTAAGCCTCTTGGATAATAACCTCTACATCTGCAAAGTTGGTAATCCTGGATTGTCATAATGTTATACCACTCAGTGGCACAATTTTCTTCTTTTAATTAATATCATTTACTGTTAAAAGCGCTTCTTTTACCTTCGCCTGTCTAACACGACATCCTTATAAACTTGATGATTTTGCAGTTATTTGCAACGAATTACATCTATAATTTTTATAAATTCTGTTTATTATTTATGTTTATACAAATTGCGATTGAAAATTCACAAGAGTAGAGGATGAAATCTAAACAAGAAGTCGCAGTAACCAGCTCAGTGAAAGAAAAGACACATGAAGCACCACACATTTCCAAAAACGTTCGTTCAGATGAGGTACATACCTGTATTTGTGACAATGTAAACACAGAAAATGAAATTTTTGTAAAGCGGCTAACGCTACGAATATATATATATATATATATATATATATCATACAAATTGTGTATTTTAATGAAGCTTCTCTTGCAGTAAGATTTATTATGTCTGATATATTTCTAGTTATAAAAAATTACGCAACATTTATTCATAACGAAGAGGCTTTTCGCAGAAAATTCAAGTTGTACACCTTATTAGTCATGCAAGCGTTCTGAAGATACGGTAGTTAAAAAAAATCCTTGATTTTGTAGGAAATAAAAAATAACGAGTATGTTTCAATATAAAGGATAGTTTGGGGCGGGGGAATTTTCTTGAGAATATTCGTATTGCATCCTTAGAAGATGCCGCATTTTTGTACAAGTTTGGCATTTATCCGACATCTCGTTTTTTATTTATATTGCTCACTCTCCCTCTCTGTCATGCACATAAAACAACAAAAAGTTTTGTGTGTGATTTTTTTTTGGACTGAAGAACTTCAAAACATATATTTCGATGAAATCTGGATGTGGAATTTTGAATGGAAACAGAGGAAATACTATCTCCACATTCTGGTATTTCCTCTTCTTCCCAGAAAGTCATGTAATTTTATGCCACTTGGTGTCATTCTCCTCCTTTCTCCCTCCAACTTCGTGTGTTGGGGTAGTCGAACTTTACGGCGACGGTGCTAATAGAGTAGAGGCTCCTTGGACGGTAGGAAAGCCGAAGAATGAAACAGGGGGATGGGTTAAACTCATTCCCCTATTTGTCCTGTATTGGTAAATCTATCCTATATGTTAAAGGCAGTAAACACGCAATAAAGGATGAATTAGACCTCTGATAAACTTTCAAAGGTTGTTCAGGGATACCTTCCGAATATTTTGGTATAAGGGACTCATGGTCTCCGGAGCTCCTTACAGAGTAATAATGTAATTATGATTTATTCGGTTTGTACCCCAAATGCCCTTGTTTCAGTGAAGAAGCCTGTGCAATATTCAAAACGCACAACACGGAGTAATGTAACATCCCACAGAAGAATTGAAGTGTGTTCAATTTGATCTATCAGTGTACAGTATAGTGCATAACAAATGCAGAACTGTTCCCTTGCAGGTATAGTTCAAAGTGTCAACCGTCATGATCACAACAGAGTGTACAGAGACGCACCATCGACTGTCTTACCGCTCAAGCATTCCAGGAGTTTGGCGTAATACTTCCGCGGCTGCGATAATCCTAACCAGGTCCATGGAGTATCGACCGGAGTCTCATAAACTAGGCACTTCGCATGTCCCCAGAAGAAGAAGTCCGTTGGTGCTAAGTCCGATGACCAAGCTGGTCATGAAACAGGACCACCGCGACTAATCCATTGTCGTCCAAACTGTACAACAATGTGGCTCCTAACATCAAGTGCAAAGTGTGCCGGCGCTCCGTCATACTGAAACCACATAAGCTGACGAATTCTCAGCGGCACATCTTCTAAGAACTTGGGAGGACATGTTGAAGGAACGTTTAGTACACGACTCCGTTCAGTGCATCAGGAAGTACGTAAGGTCCAATCACAAAATGTTGACAATACCAGCGCATCAATGCATACATTCATAGCAAACTGCTGTAGACAGGATTGAAAGACCAGTGCGTGTGGATTTTCGTAAACCCATAATGGCTATTCCTACTGTTGACATAACCTCTATTGTAAACTTGCCCTTGTCTGCAAACAACACCAAAACAGGAAAATTGTGGCTTTCTGAACACTGTTGTAGGAACCACTTTGCAAACTCCACTCGAAATGTGAAGTCCGCTGGCTGCAATGACTGCATCTTCTGTGGATGATACGGGTACAATTGTTGTTCATGAATGACTATCAAAACAGTTGGTGGCTTGTGTTCAGAGCTCGTGCAACGCGCCGATTACTAGCAGCACGATTGTCACACATCGAATGTAACACCTTTTCTTCCAGATCGGGTGTTCTGGCATACCTCGTACACGGCAGTATCTTCCATTCTAACACGGAAGGATCCAGTTTCTCGTAGGCGCCTATGTACAGATGCAAAAGTACTGTGGTGTGGTTGCCGTAGGTGCGGGAACAGCTCAGCATAGCGTTTTTGTGCCGCTCTTTCATTGCTTCGCGAACCCACACACGAGGCACATATCGGTCAACTCTTCATCAGTAAACCTATCCATATTGCTGTATATCAGTGCTAACGCACAACTAACACTACCGGAAAAACAAAACCCTAGACAGAACCGAGCAATACTGAATGCAAACTTGAGAACAACGAGTTAAAGAGGGCGTTACTGTTGTCAACAGCAGGTACCGTAAGCGAATGGAAACAATTTGTTTACAAACAAGACACACAGCGCATACCGTCGACATTTGCACTGCTGTGCCGTATTTTCAGTTCAATACACATACAAAGCTAATTGGGGTGAGAAACCAAACGAAATGTAATTACTGTGTAACGAGCCGCCGGAGACCGAGGGTCCCTTATACCAAAATGCTCCAAGGTACACCTGAACAACCTCTGAAAGTTTGTCGATGGAGTTCTGGTTCAGTCTTTATAATATCGACAGCTTATAACTCACTTTCCATTGTTCATACGCTTCAGTTACGGATATGTGGTGGAAAACACATCCTTTATCCGGATTAAAGCACCTGACAAAATCTGAAACCTTGCCAGAACATGAGTTCTTACACATGCTGACCAATGTAACCTCACAAGTAGCTAGCTTTGTTGTGGACAGAATGTTCAAGTTTGTTAACAGAGTTTTCAACTTTAATGTGGAGCTCCATTTAAGGCACAAATCATTATCATCATTATTCTTTCAGGGATTAGGCCCTTGGGCCTGTTCAACCTCAATCCATCTTCACTTAGGTCTTTCTGAGTTTCTTAGCCTATAGGTCTGTATAACAGTGCTACTTTTGGAATCCTTGTGTTATCCATTCCTTCTAAATGTTCATCGCAATTACACCTATTTTTCCACTTTCACTTTTTCCTTCTTCCCTAACATGGAATAGGCCTTTAGACCTGTGCCGAGGCTAAAATTGCTCTCTCCACCTCATACGGGGTCGCCCAATATCTCGTCTAAATGGTTTATAAAATAGTACCTGCCATGGTAATCTCGAAGGTTCCATCCTTAGAACGTGGTCTTTCCTCTTACTTTGATACCTATAATTTCTTCCACTATGTTTTCATCTATTTCTTCTCTTATACCTACATTCTGGCTTAAAAATCAAATCTGAGATGCTTCCAATCTTGACTTTTCCTTGTCTTTTGTCACCAATGTCTCACGCGTATTTCAATACGGGCTTAGACACTATCCTATATAGTCTTAATTTAATATCTTTCCTCATAGTTCTACCAAAATGTCGTTTGATACATCCATTGTTTTTATTATATATTTTAATGTTTTCTTCCATCTCTGCCTTTCTATCGATTACTGATATTTCCGATCTCAAATATTTGAAGATGGACACCTGTTTAATTATTTCCTCCGATTACAATCTTAATCCGGACTTGTTCTTTACCTATCGCGGCCATTACCTTTGTTTTTTCTCCCGAAATTTTTATGTTATATTATTTTATTATCTCACTCAAATTAAACACTTCTTTTTGCATTTCTCTTTCTCTACCAATAACATCTGGTCATCTGCAAATATGATTATGTCCAAATTGGTATTATTTAATATGATTATCTTTGATTTACATTTCATTCTCCACTCTTCTATTGTTTTATTCAAATATAAATAAAATAGAATGGGTGACAAACCATAACCTTGTTTCAATCCCATGTTAACACTTAATTCTTATTTTCCTTTATCTATTATCATCATCTTGGTGTTGCAGTATAATGACTTAATTGCGTTGATCATGTTCACGGGGATCTTATATCCTTCTAATATTTGCCACATCTTCATTCGATCAACCCTATCATATGCTTTTATGTAATCTAAAATAATAGGCATGTTTTAAACTTATAATCTGTTCTTTTTTCTAAGATCTGTTTCACAGTAAAAATTCTATAAATGCACGATCTTCCCTTCCTGAAACCATTTTGCTCTTCACCTAGATTGTTTCTGCTATAGGTTGTAACTTTTTCTTTAGTATAGCTGAATATATTTTGTATGGTGTAATCAAAAGGGAGATTCTCTATAGCTTCCACAATTGTTCCTTTTCTTTGTTTTCATAGATATTTATTATCTTTGCTTTACCCCATTCCTCTGGGAGTTTCCCTTCACTCCATACCATATTCAGTAGTTGCAATAATCTTATTTTTAATCTTCTACCTCCATACTTCCACAATTCCATATTTATATTGCCTACCCCTGGTGCTTTTCTATTTTTTTTCCTCTAGTAAGGCCTGTTCCAATTCCACCATTGAGATCTGGTTATGCTCATTGAGGCTTTTTGTCGTTGTGGTGTCTCTTTGTTGCTATTTATTAATAGTTGTGCATAACATTCTAGCCATTGCTGTTCTGAAATAACTTCTATCCTTGCTCTTCATTCTCCTCTCCTGTCTGTTAAAAAATCTAAAACCAAAGCGTTTAGCGCCTGTTACGTCCGTTCTATTCTGCTTACAAAGTGATCCCAACTTTGTCTTTTTATTTGGTGTAATAATCTTCTAAATACAGCTCTCTGCTTTTTGTAGTTGATGTAATCTTCCTTATTCTTATTCCCCAAATAAATACTATATACCCTTTTCTTCTCTGTAACTTCTATTTCTTCATTCCAAAATTTTATCTACCTGTTCTGTCTACGTTTGTTCTGTGTTCTCAATGCTTCTGTGGCCGCACTGTTGACAGCCTGTTTTGATTTTTTCCCAATCACTATTTATATCCTCACTTCTCCGTTTTAGTTTTTCCTTTATTGGAAATATCTGTAATTCATTCCGTATATCCTGATTTTTTACTCTATCCAAACGCTTGTGTCCCTGTAATGACGTAAGGGATTTCATTTCTGTAGCTTGTATATAGCTGCGGTCCCTCTGTTCAAGATTCACTGCCTTAAAGCAGCACCGACACTGCTATTATCTTATAATACAACTTCAGCTGTGCTGTTTTTAATGTTCTCCGGATAGTACTGCACATTTCCAGGTAACTTGTTGCACATCTTTATCACAGATATATGAAATATCACACCCTAAATAGTTAAAATATTGAACTTGTGCTACAATTTTATCTAAAATAATATATATGTTCTGACTGGATGCTTTCTCTGGAATGTCAGGATAACTTACTCGAAAAGTGGATATTTTAAAATTATATTGTTTACAAATCTGATAAAGTAAACGGGTAGCTGTTTGAAGATTATCTTCTGTGTTTTTTAAAAGTCACTAAATCATCAGCGTATGGTAACATATTCAAAGTATTAATGTAATTCCTGGTGATACATGTTCCTTCCGTCTTTATAAGATATCGTCTATATAAATGGTCAAAACAAGTGGATGATAATACACATCCTTGTCTTACTCCCTTGTTCATGACTATACGTTTTCCTCTTTGTAGTTGAGTCTGAAGCAGGTGCTTTAATTTAAACTATTATAGACCTTATTACATGTTGGGGGGGGTAGCTCCTTTTTGCCATTATTTCAATAATTTTTGCTTATATACCTTATCAAAGGCCTTCTCTAGATCTATAATTGTCATATCGTTGGGCAAATTATATTCCCTCCTTTTCTCCATTAGCCGTTTTACAGTAAATAAATTGCTGATACAAGCTCTTCCCTTTCGAAATCAATTTTGTTCTTCTTGCAACAGTGATTCTACTATTAGCTTTATTCTGTCGTTTAAAACACCAGCATAAAATTTCTATTTTGAGTTTAATATACTTATAACTCTGTAGTTGAGGTTTGTTCCATTCCGCCTTCTTAAATATGGAAGAAACACTTGCTGTTATCCATGTATCGGGGATCTTCATTATAAGTCAATAATATTCAGAAAATCTCTTTACGTCGAAGATAAATTTCACTGAAAGGATTTAAACCATTGTTATTCTCAGGAATGTAGGCTTCAATAGTTCTATGCAAATTGTCTTACAGGTCCATAGGGAGGCGCGCTTGCAAAACACAGAAAAACAGTGAAAATTATTTACAAGCGAAAGTCTACATACATCTACATTCAAAGCAGCATGGCGGTGGAAGTCCTCTGTATCTGCTTTTGAAGGCTTTTAAGAGGAGATTTTAACTCGGAAAAAAATGGGAATGCAGTGAACGCTGAATGAACGGAATTGTGATGTTGATGAGATTTAGTTTTGGCGGAGGCCCACAGAGGTGCACACAAATTAGATTTGGCACTGCTGGCCCGGCCTATCTCTGTATCCTCGCAATTCCAACTCTTATTCTCTCAATTTAGCCTCTTCTTTTAACTTTTTTCTCTTTCTTCCTTTCCCTCCAGAGGGGAACTTCAATTAATTCCACCTTTTCGTTATTTCATTTCACCGGAAAAAGCAGTACGTGAACAAAAGAAAGACAAAAAAAACTAGCGGGGAGAAATGAGATGACGCTAAAGAAAAACTGTGCTCTAAAAAAAGAAAGGAAAAAAAAAAAATAGAAATGCTGACAATTTAACGCTCATGCAACCATGGCTATTTCTTCCTGGCAATACCAAATATACACCCATATCTTGAGCACATCTTATTTTAATAGATGAAGGTTATTTATTTCCATAGCGGTGCTTCAAAGCTCCGTAACTCTGAAGGTAACATGTGAAATCTGTAGCACTGCATTTCTCTTGAAAGAATGTGGGGTTTCATTTATATTGAATATTTAGCAAATAATCGCAAATTTTAATACCTATTGGTTATAAAATTAATATAGAACACTTTAATACGTATTCGTTTTGGTTACATCACGGCTTCCTTACACACGATTAATAGCGCATTTTCCTCCTGAAAATTTTTAGAATACCAAGCTCCTAAAAACAAATAAATTTGTTTATACTTGACAGCTACTTTCTAAAGTTTTGCGAGTTGATTGCCGTGTAGTTTGTTCGATTTGCTCTAATAGTTTTTAATTATCATCATTTAAAAATTTTGTGTTCACCTAAAATTGAATTAGACTAGATAACATTTTCGGGCTACGATTTTAAATCGTCATTAACACCTAAACAATGTGAAGATCGGCTGAGAATAACATTTGGCGAAGTAGCCCCATCGAAGGCAACAATTTATAACTGTTACAGCGAATTCAAAAAAGATCCTTTTTAACTTAGTGATGAATTTCGTGAAGGACGCCCAAGAACTGCTGTTACTGATGAAAATATTGTTGCTGTTCGAACAATGCTTGAAGAAGATCGACGGACATCTGAATTTATTCGGGCGACATTAGCGTTGGTATGAGTAAAATGCAAAACATTTTACATCAACAGTTAGTCAACTATCAGTCATCGACGTGAGAAAACTTTGTTGTCGATGATTTCACATAAATTGACTCCCGATCAAAGACAACAACGCACTGATTGGTGCAGAAAAGCTCTGAAAAAACTCCAAGGCGGTACTTTAAATTTGATTTGAATACCTGGAATGCCGTTACAGGTCATAAATCTTAGATTTATTGTTATGATCCTGAAAAGAAAAGTCAATCGGCTCAATGAGTCTTTCGAAGAGAGAACCTAAGGCTACAAAAGTCCGACAAATTCGCATCGATTGTAAGATGTTTTTTTTTCTTTCTTTTCTTTCTAAATTGGGCCATAATGCTACTACAGCATTACAAGATAGACGTACCGTTAGTGTTGATTTATACACAAATGTCTGTTTACCAAATTTTTGAAAAAGTTCGTGAAAAAAAACGCCTGAAAGGAAAACTAATATTACATCATGACAACGCATCATCGCATACAGCAAAACTAACAACTGAGTAACTGGGTTCACTAAAGGTCAGCACATGGACCCTCCACCATACAACCCTGACCTAATATATTGTGGTTTCTTTTTGTTTCCAAAAATTGAAGATAAATGCGTGGAATCACATTTTCGTAATCAGATGGAGCAGTGGAACATAATAAAAACATGCCTTCTGAAGTGCCTCAGGTAGAATGACATCATTGCTTTAAGGACTAGTTTCATCGAATGCGAAAATGTATTGGTGTTAAAGGGGAATATTTTGAAAAATAATAAAATCATTTAAATTTTTAAAAACTGGTATGTCTCCCTCTATTTAAGGTGTTTTAACATTTATACTAACCTTAGAGAGAGAGAGAGAGAGAGAGAGAGAGAGAGAGAGAGTGCGTTTGGAAACCAATCGTTCTTTCAAATGGTTCTTTCATCACTGACAATCACTATTATTTCTGACGGTCAGCGACTATGAAACACCTAAATTGAATTCATAATTTACTAAAAGACTAAAAAGGATTTACAAAGTCTATATGCTAGAATTCGGACACAATGGAATTATAAAAGAACATACTTGCGAAAAAAGATTTTTACTTTTCTTTAATGACCCCATGGAGTACAAAATAATTGTTAATCAACAGAAAACCTCGATTTGAAGTTTTGAGTTCAATGTAATATTTCCAATACTACCAGTATTTATGCTGCAACGTTTTCTACAGGATTCCGATTCCTAGAGGCTTGTTTTTGTTCTGGAAATACCTACACATGCGCGCGGGGCATTGTGGGAAGATTAATGTGCGGCCATGATTATCGCGTTAAACCATTTCCCAGCGCTGAATCGCTTCGCTTAGCCACAGCATACGATCCAGCCCACTCTCAAAGTTTCGCTTCCATGCTGTTTTTTGAAATTAAAATAATTGCATTCAATCTCTTTTTATCCACCCTTTCTCTCTCCCGCTCGCTCGTAACAGTTGTCATTTAGAGAATAACAACAACAACAGGGGACAGAGGAAAGACAAATTGAGTTTTTATATAGTGGCCGGCCTTGACAATTGTTGGAATGGATGTTACTGTGCTACGCTCCAAGTGCCATTTTTCCGCACCCTAAGCACAACAGGGTTTCCGCTTTACCGTGTCCAAATGGCCTCCAGCAGCAAGAAAACGTATTCCTTATTAAAACAACAATAGGCAGTAGGAAATTGGGGCGTTTTCCTCTACATTTCTGGCAACATTCAATGGATCCGTTTCAAACTCCAACTTTTTGTCACGCTACCACCATTTCTTCAAAATCAAACAGCAAAACAGGTGCTTCATTATTTTTATTTTCTCTACTATGTGCTTAACAATAAATAGAGGAAGTGTTGTATTCCACCCAAAAATTCCATGTCAAGATTTCTATAGACATACATGTTTTGAGGCCCCTGAATCAATACAAAAATCACTTTTGAGAAAAAGGTCGTGTGTGTGTGTGTGTGTGTGTGTGTGTGTGTGTGTGTGTGTGTGTGTGTGTTTGAACAACATAACCAAAACGAAAAGCCCGATAAATACCAAAACTTGTACTTTAAGTTCAGTATCTTCTAAAGATGTGACAGGATAAATTTTGAGAACCCTTCCCTACCTCAAAGACCCTTTAAATGAAAGACATTTTTTGAAATTTTCGATTTTCTCAAAAATGTATGTAACTGTTTGGTTAAAATACCATCCCTCGAAGTTATTTCAAAGTAAACTAAAATGCACATCTTGAATTCTCTGGGAATAGTCTGTGAAGTCCTCTTCATTCAGAAGCAATTTTGTGTAATTTTGTATAACAGCAAACCATAAGAATCGCACCTACTGCGCAGAAAACGTAGTTTTCCATAATGTGTGTATATATATATATATATATATATATATATATATATATATATAACTTTGTTGTGACATTGACCATTTCCGATAAATCAGTTATTATTGATAGAATTTGTTAATACTTTTGTCATTTTTACTTTCTCTACTACGTATAGTAAGTAGGGAAAGTATTGTATTTCCAATCAAAAATTCGATACCGAGATTTCACTGGAAATATACGTTTTGAGGCCCCCTTATCCAAAAAAAGCATTTTTGGAAACATGTCCGTGTGTGTGTGTGTGTGTGTGTGTGTGTGTGTGTGTGTGTGTGTGTGTGTGTGTGTGTGTGTGTCTGTGAACACATAACTCAGAAACGAACAGTCGGATAATCACCAAACTTTGTATTTAGGTTCACTATCTTCCAGAGATGCAACACGAAGGTTTTCAGGAAAATTTCCCACCCCAGATTACCCTTTGCATGGAACATTTTTCGAAAATTTTAATTTTCTCAAAAATGGCTCTAACGATGTTGATTAACATATCATATATTTAAGATACTTTCATGACAAATAAAATGTATATCTCGAATTTTCTGGAAATGTCTCCAAAAGTATTCTTCATTGTGAACGACTTTTGCATAACTCGTAAACCATAAGAGATTGACAAAATTTTACTACACAAATAATGTAGATCGCGTTAAAATACACAATTTATGTCATAGACAATTTTTTTTTTAGTGAACCATCCATTTTCAAGATATTGCTTGTTATTCCCTTAAATTTTCCAATACTGATACTTTTTCTCAAATGGGAATTAATTTTTTTTTGTCCTGGTAATGCAAAGAGAATGGAATACTCCACATAGGAACCAGCTCTTAAAATATTTGACTATCGCTTAAAGTCTACCAATTCCCCTTGCACCAACAAGAAAATTAGCAATAAGATTATCTCGATATCTCAATTAACATGAAGCATATGGAGAATAAGCGTTTGTAAAAATAGTTTGTACAAGAGTAGAGAAAGTCATCTGAGTGTAACACATCAGATTTTTTTAAAGTACTGTCTCTATTCAGCTGTTTCTCGCAAAGTCATGGAAACAGTAAGGACATTTCTACACCAGCATATAGCGGCCCGCTTTTAAACATCTGAATAACGATACAGTTACTCTATTCCCCTTGTGCCTACAACGAAATGAGCAGTGAAACTATTTCTGCAAAGGTTTATCACGATTAACATGAAGCAGATAGAGAAATAAAGCTTTCCAAAGTACAGTCTGTGGAAGCTATATAAAGTAAAGGATACAGATAGCATGTGAATGTAACACATCATAATTAGTTTTCCATTAAAACACCTCGATTGTTAAAATCAAGTCTTTATAAAGTTCCAGACTGTATTAATTCTATATTCTAATCAACAGATTAGCACCTCTGCTAGCGGTGCTTCCCTTCCCTCCCTCACACTTCCTTTCCCCTCCCTATCCTATTTCAGGTTAATTGCAGAAATATTTTCTTTAGATAGCGGTAGTCAAATGCTTTTAACGGTTCGCTACATGCTGGCTTTGAAATTACACATACCACCAGAAACAAAAGAATGCTCACCTAACACTTCGAAAACTACATAAAGTAGGTATTTAAAAAATTCAAACCAATATTAATGATTAATGCCCCCAAAAATTATTTCACATTTTTCCTGTAATAAGTTGTGTATTTCCCATGATTTACTAGTTATATAAGTTATTCAGAACTTATTCAGGGTAAATGGTTTTCATACGCTTTTCGCAGAAAATTCAGGATAGGTGTCATTTTATCCCTCAGGTTAATATGTGAGACATATATTTAAAACCAAATCGTTAAGAGCCATTTTTGAGAAACAATGCAAAAATGTGCACGTAAGGAATGGTTTAGTATGGGAGGATTTTTTGAAAATCTTTGTGTTTAACTTCGATTTCATCTGTCTCTCTCACATGTCGGCCTCCGCTATCTAGGGATAATATGCTAGGCTCTGTTCCCAAGATCGCGGATTCAAACCCGGCGGAGGACGATGGATTTTTTTCGGGCGTAAGAATCCATAGCACGCCTTCCTTCGGAAGAAAAGTAAAGCCGGTGGTCCCGTGTCGTAGATTTACGGCACCTAAAACAACCTCAATCCTTATAAACAGGCCTATGAGCAAAATTTACGTCTTTTACGCCCAATATAGAATGGGACGCAAAGTACCACAGCAGTTAACAGCGTCCATAAATACAAAAACTCAATTTAATTTCTATCTCTCTGTCACACACGCATCAACCTTTTCCAAGACTGCTTTATTGGCTCATAGAATATCCAAATGCGTATTTCCGGTGGTCTCGATATTGAAACTCAATAATTCCTCCACAAGTAAGTAGCTAACAGAGTAAAAATTATATAAATAAATAGGTATTATTACATATAAACCAAGAAAAATGCTTATGTGCATTTTCAAACTAAAAACGCTGTTGTTTAAAAAGAAATCACAATGGCAGCAAAGAGATAATATGACAACACGCCTAAACTCAAACGCAAGAGAAGGTAACAGAACCTAGGAGACAGAAACAAAAACAAAGACTATTTAGAACGAAAGAAATATTAATATGAAATAAATTATGACTTTTAAAGGTTTGTTAAAAACACAATCTGTGTGCAGAGCTACGATTATTTCAATGTTTATAAAATATAAGCTAGGTAAACAATGAATTGATAGTCATTAATGGTTTCTCTGTTGCTGTTGGTGGTGGTAATTTTTTTTGGGAGGGACACTAATACGTGATAGTATAAACGAAATAGTAAAAATATTAAAGTTAATAATAACCAGTCCGTATACCTATACAACGCTGCAAGCCTAATTGAATTTTTATTAATTACTGTTATCCATAAAGAAATTGATACAAAGAGCAGTTTTATTATATTAACGTTGTAATATTAAAGGGTGCTTAGCAAGCGGGATGCCTCATTTTCGGGAGGTCCCGTGTTCGATTCCTGTTACAGAGACCAGCCCATGGTTTTCCCAACTTGATAGACGAATAGTGTGGGTGGATTACATATCATCACGAATATCCTGCCCTTCCCATTTCCTCTCATTTATTTTCCCTCTTCATCCTTTAGGGGTGCAGCACCAAGAGGGTTGAACTTTTGTGTGCGGCGTATACGGTGGTGCTTTGAGAAGATTCCATGCTTCCCTGGCATGGGACCTTCTGCTCGAGGATAGGTCGGGGGGTCTCAGGAGCGGACGAGGATGTTCAATTTGGAAACGTTAGGGACACCGCTGTGCCTGCTGCCATCAGTTCTGAACGCCTTTAGTACTAACATTTCGCCTCATCCCTTTCTCTCTAATGTTTATTCAGCCTCTTGTACATGATCCAAGTTTTTTTCCAGTTCAAGAGTTTACAAGCAAAATAGTCAAATGTTTTTCAATATTTGACAAGATTGGACAAGACTTGACAATGTCATACGAGGGCAGTCCCAGAAGTACCCGACCTGACGTATAGCTTGGTGGTTGTTACAAACAAATGACTATGGTAGAAAGTACCAACCGTATAAAACTTAAATTTGACGATGCTATTTGTTTAGTAATTGTTTGGCAGCCATTAATAGTGATCTCCCTCAGCGAATTTGTAAACATGGAGAAAACTGACCATCGTTATGTGATACAATACTTTCATTTGAAAGGTCTGTCCAACTAATATTAAAGCTGAGATAGATTCTACTCTGGGAGAGTGTGCTCCTTCGTTTACAACAGTAAAATATTGGGTGGCAGAGTTTAAGCGAGGCCGTACGAGCTGCCAAGACGAACATCGCAGTGGTCGACCAAATGAGGTGGCCACGCCAGAAATTGTGAAGAAAATCCACAAAATGGTAGTGGATGATCGTCGACTGAGAGTGCGCGAGTTAGCAGACATCGTAGGCATTTCAAAAAGTGCTGTACATCGCATACTGACTGAAAATTTAACATGAGAAAGCTGTGCGCAACATGCGTGCACTGTGTACTCACAATGTAACAAAAGCAGCGTCGTGAGGATGTTTCGCTGAGTGTTTGGACATGTTTCGCTGCAGTAAAGCCGAGTTTTTGCGTCGATTCATACCATGGATGAAACATGGGTCTATCACTGCACACCTGAGACGAAGGAACAGTCAAAACATTGGACTGAAAGGGGAGAATCGGCTCCAAAGAAGGTGAAGACAGTTCCAAATGCAGGCAAGGTCTGGCGTCAGTTTTTTGGAATGCGCGTGGAGTAATTTTCATTGATTATCTTCAAAAAGGAAAAGCAATCATTGGCGAGTATTATGCAAACTTATTGCAGCGTTTGAATGATGAAATCAAGCATTTAGCGAAAAAGAAAGTTCTGTTTCAAGACAATGCACCTGTTCACACATCCATTATCGCCATGGCCAAAATCAATGAGTTAAAGTTCGAATTGCTTCCTCATGCACTCTACTCACCAGATTTAGCCCCCTCTGATTATTTTCTGTTTCCAAAGTTTAAGAAATGGCTTGGTGGTAAAAGATTTGTCAACAATGAAGAGGTGAAGTTTGCAGTTGATGGCTATTTTGCATAACTTGAAGGTTCTCACTATAAACAGGGTATCGAAGCTATTGAACATCGCTGGGAAAAGTGTATCGAGCTGAAAGGAGACTATGTAGAGAAATAAAGATGCTTTTTCCCAACATTTTTGTGTTTTCTTTGTTAGGTAGGGTACTTCTGGGACAGTCCTCGTAAATGTGTATTTATACATTGTCTCCTTGCCAAACTTAACCTCTTCAGAGCACATTGATAACACTGGGGAAGAGAAAAAGATTTTTTCGTGGTGCCTTGAATTTTCCCCCTGATTCTGGGTATTTTGATGCTGCTGATTCCGAAAATGTGTTCCATTTCATTCTATGAGCTGTAGTTTTTGAGATACCGATGATATTATAAATTGCTCTTATGACTTCTTTGTTTTAAAGAACCATTTGTAAATTGATTAAATTACTTGCATTATACTAATTTATTTTATCCAAGGTCTATTCATGTTGTTTGCAGATGTACTTTATCTATTCTGACATTTATGTCTCCTTTTTATAGGCACTGATATGGTTTCATCACGAAGAAAATGTGCGAATAATCCTGATGTGTTTAGTTTCATCTGTAGGGAATACACATTCATCCAGCAAAGAAAACCCATAACCGATTTTGTAAAAAGAGCTTATTTGACGTATTTCAAAGTAAAATTTGAAGATCGAGATCGTATGCAAAACATGCACAGAGCATCTGCACAGTGGAAACATGGGAAGCGGAAGTGCTTGAAATTCGGAGAACCAATGATATGGCAAGAACCAATAAACCATAATGACGATTGTTACTTATGTTCAGTAAATGTAAAGGGTATCAATAGCAAAAACCAGAATACGTGGAAATATCCCGATCTACGCTCTGTACGTCCCATTCCACATTCAGAGCAGATACCTGTTCCAGTATTTATCAGTGGATGAATCAGCTGAAAGCTATGCTGAGCAAAATGACAGTGATTTCGCAGGAACTTCATCAGTTGTATCTGGTTGAATGACCTCATTAGAGATTTTATTCTTCCAAAGAAGTTGTCAGAATTGTTAGCTTCTAGGCTGGCAGAGAAACAATGTCTGTTACCAGGAACAAAAGTGACAGTGTATCGCAAAAGAGAGCAAGATTTCCTGCCGTTCTTCACAACAGAAAACCAATTTGTTTTTTTGCATCAATGTTGATGGACTGTTAATGAAACTGGGTCACACCAACGGAGTGGCGGTTATTTATTGATAGCTCCAAACGCAGCTTGAAATGTGTTCGTTTGCATAATGGGACCAAATACAGGTCAATACCAATTGGTCACTCGATTGCTATGCATGGAAATCAAGCTACAATAGTTACAATCCTAGAGAAGATCTCATACCGTGATCACCAATGGGATATCTGTGTCGACATAAAGATGATGAATTTTCTTCTAGGACAAGGTGGGTACCGATGCTTTATATGCCTATGGAACTCTAGAGCTAAAGATCAAAATTGGGTGACAAGATAGTGGCCTCTTAGAGAAAGCATGATCGTCGGAGAAAAAAACATCATCACAGAACATTTGGTTGACAGAAACAAGATCATACTGTCACCAATGCACATCAAACTTGGGTTAATGAAGCAATTCATCAAGGCGTTGAATAGAGATGGAGAATGTTTTGGTTATGTATGTAAAAAATTTACTGCTTTGAGTATGGAGAAAATAAAAGCAAGTATATTTGATGGACCACAAATCCGACAACTCATAAATGATGAGAAATTTCAAGAGTCAATGAACGTACTGAAGCAGCTGCGTGGTCGTCGTTCTGTATGGTAGTAAAGAATTTCCTTGGAAACTATAAGGCTCTTAACTATAAAGAACTGGTTAAGAATATGCTCACTGCTTTTTGTGCACTTGGTTGTAACATGAGCATCACCACCTGCACAGTCATTTGGAGCGATTTCCAGACAATCTTGGAGATGTAAGCGAGGAACAGGGTGAGCGTTTTCACCAAGAAATAAGTATAATGGAAAAACAGTATCGTGGACGATGGGATATACATATATTGGCAGACTACTGCATCCAGCGCGAATGTCCAAATATCATTGCATCGAAGGAAATCACATAAACGAGTATTCAGCGACGTGATGGAAGAAAGCCAATGAACCTAATACGACTAGTGTATAAATAAATTATGGTAGTTGATAGAAAGTTGCTTCTTGAAAAAGAATGTGCTTGATCCATCCAAATGTATTCAGTATTTAATTGTCTGCAAGTAATATAGTTGTATGTGAGGACCAGTAAGGTTAAATTGGTAAATAATGTGAATAAGCTGTATCTCAAAAACTAGATCTGATAGGTCAAAACTGAGAGCATTTTTGGAATTACTGACCCAAATATAGTCAGAAATAGGTCGGAATTGTAAGGCACCAAAATCACTGTTCCCCCAATGTAATTTATCATCTGCAAAGTAAATTACTATTAGCGTCACGATAAAACAATTTGCAATGAAATATTAGCCTCCACGTAATAATACATAGCGCTTTCACGTATTATAACTCATGAAATCAGACTGCCATTAAAGAATACAATGGAAAAAGTACGACTTGATAGATTAACTACATTATGTAATATTGCATTTATGCATTACTGTGCACTTCGGAAATCTGCCCGGCAATTTCTTCATATGCTCTCGCTTTCATCTTGTGATAATCCACGAAGCCCACGACTACAGACATAGCTAGTTTTCACATAACCTAATCAGTTTTCATATGACATTCCTTACCCAGGTAGCCACTTTTGTTTACTTTTAGCTTTCCGTCATGTTGCACAATTCGTGATGCATTGTAAATAGTCGCATTTCATTGGCCAAAGCCATCAAATCATTGTCAAACCTTTGATCGTTTAGAGCTTGTCCTTATTCCCTTTCAAGACTTCCAAAGATTTTAGAAGCATTGGAGGCAATTTGACAAGAAAAGTTTGTGAAGTTGTGACAACTCCCTGAGAATCTTGTAAAACACTCAATTTGACAAAAATTTGATCGTATTTAGGCGCAGTAGACCTAGCCTTGACCGCGGTGGTGAAATCCTATGTTTCTAATCCTATTAATGCTACAGAGTACTTTATGAAATAGTCTTGTCTTCTTATAACTAGATAAATTTAAACATATTTATGCCATGAAAGGTTTATTCTAAAATAAAAGTAATAGATTTTTACTCTTACCTGATCTTTTGGCGAATTTTTGCTTTGTTTTGCTGCTGTTGTTTCTGCCAACTTCTTCTTCCGATTCCACCAATGGATGAAGGCGGGTCTCTTAGAGCAAAGCTCTTGGCGTAATGTCCTAGGTGCAATTGCTTGAAACCAAACGTTTCCCTTGCCTCTTTTGGGTAGCTTGCGTAGAATCGTACCCACGACACATAAGCTGCGAAAGAAAGAATATAAAATCTTAACTGCTCTTTAACACACCCAGAACTACCTACATTTTTCATTCAAAAATTGTTTTAAATGGGAGATGGCTCTGTAGGAAGATTGGCGTATTAGGAACCTAAATACACTTGCTGCCGAGATGAAGGAGCTGGATATGCCTTAAGGAGAGAACTGTTCTGATTCTTCCCTGGCATGGAGCCTTCTATTCGAATTTGTACGTTAAGGCAAAAAGTGCGTCGAAGGGGCCAGTCGGGGATAATCAAATCTGAAAACGTTAGAGACCCTGATGACCTCGGCCTGCCATTCCTAATGCCTCGTCTCATCCCCTCCTCCCCGAGGATTAGTAGGCAGGGTATACCTTGCCTTTGGCATAGTGCTGGTATCCATCACAGCCCTATTCCAAAACCTACAACGCAAAGAATCTTGCCATATTAAGGAAAACAACCACAGCATATAATACTGTTATCAAAGCTTTGGCTATTATAATTCCCTTAAATACGTGACTTCTCAACTTTTCCCCAATGCGATGTTTTTAAAATACCTCAACATCAATGTCTGTATTGACAACAGAAGCGGTATTAGTTTTCAATTTCATTCAACATGTGGCAGTTGAAAATTATTACTTTAGGGCCCTCATAGCCCCCCCCCCCAAAGCATCATAACAGAAAAAGTTAAAGGAGGCTTATGAGACTTTCGATATACCTGTAACCCAGCGGCGCAGCGTAGGAAGACTTGGGGTTAACCCTCCCAATGCACCAGAGAAAAAATATTAAAGTATATCAGATAAATTGACTGCAAATTTGACCGAGCGTATCGCTCAAACCCTATTTTACAAATAAAAAGAACGTTTCCAAACTAATGTTTGATAGCGTCTGATTTCCGCTATTTTTTTAATGATTGGCAACCCTACGCTCAAAGTGACATGTGGGAAAAAATGAGTATTCCTGCCCTAAACACCGGTTTCAATATTAAGGCCCCCCCCGAAATTTACTTTGCATCCTGGCTCCTTACACCAATTAATCAGTTGTGAAACACATGTATGGAATATTCAAACTTCCGACTGTTACTACCAGGGCTACCAACCTCGGAGGCAGTGGTAACGCTGCTGCGCTTTTTGTGTTACTGATATGGCTGCATCTTGTCAGCGTTATTATAAACATAAACCAGCTGGCTGCCCGAGTTGCACGGGTAGCTTTTTAAACTTGAATAACTAATTTTATTTATCTCCCCCCGTTCTTTATGAAATTATTGTACATTGATCTATTAAGATTCTTTAGGTGAATCCTCTCCTTTACCCCACATATTTGTAATTTCGTACAGACTCAGCTATTCAACGGATAAAAATCCTATATTCACGCTAAAGGATGTGAAACCAACGAAACGTCGGATTTCTTTAACTTCGCCCACCCCCCCACGACAGTCTACCAAGTTCTGGAAATGCTGCATCGTCTATAAGTACCCTTTGGCTGTGGAACAATCATCGATCGGAATGATCGAGTAAGTTGTTAGTTAATTATTGTAAGTGAAATGTTAAGCTTTTGTACTTTCTCTTTGGTCCCGTACTTATTTAATGATATAAAAAGTACATAGTTTTCACATATTACAGAAACACTAACATACAGAACGAAATAGAGGTGAAGCTGCTAAACATGGAGATTTCGCACTCTCAGGCCACCACGTTAACAACTTTGGGGAAAAAAATCTGATGTGTTAAACTTACATGACTTTCTCTACTCTTGTACAAACAATTTTTTACAAACGCTTATTCTCTAAATGATTCATGTTAATCGAGATGTTAATCTTATTGCTAATTTTCTTGTAGATGCAAGGGGAATTGGTAGGTTTTAAGCGATAGTCAAATGTTTTAAGAGCTGGTTGCTATGTGGAGTAATCCATTCTCTTTGCATTACCAGGACAAATAAAATTAATAACGAATTCCCATATGAGAAAAAGTATAAGTACTGGAAAGTTTAAGGGAATAACAAGCAATATCTCGAAAATGATTCACTCAACAACCAAAAATGTATATGACATAAATTGTGTATTTTAACGCGATCTACATTTTTTGTGTAATAAAATGTTGTCTATCTCTTATGGTTTACCAGTTATGCAAAAGCCGTTCACAATGAAGAATACTTTTGGAGACATTCCCAGAAAATTCGAGATTCAGGGGGTCTCAAAACATATATTTCGTTGAAATCTCGGTATCGAATTTTTGGGTGGAATACAATACTTCCCCTACTTACTATACGTAGTAGAAAAAGTAAAAAAAGCACAGTCTTTGACCATTGAGAAAAATACCTCTCTTAGTTGTTGATTAAAAATTATCAATTCACTGGTTTCTAATGTTTGCAATTTTGTCTCTCTGTACAATTATTTGGATGCCCTGCTAACGAAGTTGATTACACCATAAGTACAAAGGAAATACGGCAAAACTTTCTTATTAAGAGTTATTAAAATATTTTGGCTTTCGTATAGAATACGCATCGTAGCGTTGTTAACAGGTTCGATTCTTGTTTTATTACTTTCTCTACAACGTACATAGTAGAGAAGATATTGCATTCCACCCAAAAATTAGATACCGAGATTTCATCGGAAGTACAGGTTTGGAGGCCATCCGAATATAATGTTGTTGTTTTTTTTTTTTATAGAGGTCCGTGATGTGTCAGTGTGTCTATGAACAGCATAAGCCAAAAACGAAGTCTGATGAATACTAGACTTGGTATTTAAATTCAATATCTTCCAAAGATACGACACGAAGATTTTCGAGAAAATCTCTCAAACCGCACTACCTTTACATTGCTACATTTAAAAAAAATTGTTTTTCTAAAACATGGCTCTAACAATTTTATTTAAAATACCATATATTAAAGATATTCACATTACAAATAAAGTGTATGTCTTTAATTCTCTCTGAATTTCTCTTCATTCGGAAGGAATTATTTATAATCTTGTATAACTGGTAAACGTTAAGCGATAGACGAAAATGTACTACACAAAAAACGTAGATCTCTTTATAACATACAATTTATTCAAAATAACTTTTTTGTGGTATTAGCCGTTTCCGAGATATCTGTTATTAATCGTTGGAATTGTTCAATATTTTGCCATTCTTTTAAAGTCCTGCCGATTTTCAATTGTTTCTCGCGATGTTATGCAAAGAGTATGGAAATTTAAGGCCAGCATATAGCGTCAAGATCTAAAAACTTTTGACTGTCGCTATTCGCTTTGTATCTACAACGAAATGTGTCAGCTATTTCCGAAAAGGTTTGTTTCGATTAAAATGAAGTAGATAGGAAAATAAGCTTTCGTAAGAATAATTTGTACAGGGTGATTTATGAAGAACTGACACATTTATTTCTTAAATTGTTTCAAAACGAGTTATGCTAGCGACAACTTATTATACCTGAAATGCAGAGGAATTTTGGGAGATTATTTACCTCTATAGCAAATGTTGAAAATGTCCTCCATCCTGCATAAGGCACAACTCAGCACGTCGTTACATGTTACTGCAGACTCGTTGGAGGACTCTGTTGTCAATAGCTTGAATCTCCTGTTTAATGTTGTGCTTCAGATCGTCCTATGTCTGGGGAAGTGTGCCATAAATCCTGTATTTTAAGTAACCCCATAGAAAGAAGTCCGGCGGGATCAAATCGGGAGATCTCGGTGGCCACAGGTTCTTGGAAATTATCCGGTCGTCAAAGAAACTTGCAATTAGTGCCCTGGATTCATTTGATGTATGGCATGTAGCGCCGTCCTGCTGAAAATATCCTTGATTCAGCTCTACATCGTCTAGTTTCTCAGCAAACTCCATGAAAATCCATCGGTACTCTACAGTACTCACATTTTTTTAAAAACAAAAATTGGTCTCACTATTTTCTGTGCGGATATTGCGCACCAAACTCCGATTTTAACCGGGTGCATAGGTGCATAGCCGTATAAATGGAACCATGCTTCATCTGTGAACCATGTGATGGACAATGTGGCAGGATATTGCCATGAACGTCTGAAACCAACGACAATAATTCAGTCGTCTATCCTATACGGCTTTAGGTCTGCACTTTTCACAGATCTGTGACACATTGAGTAGCTGTACTGTATCTACTGCGACAAACGTCTTAATGATTTTTTGGGTGACTGACCCAATCGTGCTCTTACGTCAACAACAACCGTGGGAAGCCTAGATGAATGAGTTTTGCCTTTTTCACTCACCAGCGAACCGGTTGTTTCCAATTTGTTTACCAGTCCCAATATTGTGTTTCTTTGGGGAGGATTCCGAACACCAAATTCTCTCTGGTATGCTCTTTGAGTAGCTGTAATTGAATTCGTAATCCAGTATTGCTTTACAAGCAAGAGTCGTTCATTTAATGTGTACTGCATTTTCACGTTGACTAGAACAAAATCTCAAAAATATTTGCCGACAATAAAATTAACAATACGAATAAAACATTAACATCTGCGCATCTAGTGACAGGCAATCGAAAATCCAGAACATTCTGCTTAATTTGATGCTAAAATTGGGGCATTGAGTGAATTTCGACAGAATAATTAAAGAAAGAAGCGTGTCACTTCTTCATAAATCAACATGTACAACCACTAATAAGCGATAGAAAAGAAAGTCATGTGAATGTAACACATGAGAGTTTTGTTTTAATGTGTCTTAATTGCTAAATCGTGACACACATACACGCACACTTGCAGCTGTTCACTAGTTGCTTCGTACTTATAGACAAACAATCCGAGTTTGATTATAGGCACTCAGCGGTAGAAAATGTGCCTAAGAATGTTAAGCACTTTACTAAAATTGAAAGACAAAGTAGAACCTTGAAGGGTGTACATTTTTTCTTACCAAATGTTTATGTTAGAAATAGCAGTCTACCAAGCAATAGGTATATTGGAATTAATTGTTCTTTTACACAAGCCATGTGTAGGGCAAGGTCGGAAAGGTAGAATCAGATGACAGAGGGCAAGGTTGGAAAGGTAGAATCAGATGACTGTCATCTGATTCTACCTTTCCAACCTTGCCCTATACACGGCTTGTATGAAAGAACAATTACTTCCATTAATTGACCTAATAGTGGTTGCAACTATAAAGCCCGGGACTTAAGCACTTACTATGTTTGTATGTCGCCATTGGGGTATGACATCTCAATACAATTTGAGATCTCCTTGTGGTTTACCGGGAAAAATGCGAATCAGCTGGAGAATTTAATGTCGTGTCGGCATGTTGCCATGGTAGCTCAGTGGTTAGAACAACCGGACGGAGACCGGGAGATCCATGGTTCAAATCACGGCTATGGAATTGAATTTTTTAGTCATCTGATTCTACCTTTCCAATAGGTATATTGTTTCGTATTTTAAGGGGAGTAATTTGCTTTTGAATTACTATAATAGACTAACTTACACCTTTTTCGACACAGGTATTTCATATGCGTCGTAAAAATTTAAAACGTCTCCATTTCTGTTTACTAAAAGGCTTTAAAGGTAACACGTGCTTTAAAAAAATAACAGTGACTTTGTCTCCTATTTAATCAACGTTGAAGTTTTAAAAATCTCGCAGGGCGAAACGGCAAGCCAAGCCTTTCTAAAGCGAGCTACGGGATTTAGGATGAATAATGTATAAAGCCAGCCCTGCAGGGTCCAGAGCCTAAAATGGTCAGGAAAGACCCACCCGTGTTTACGTTTTTTCCTCTGCTTCCTCCTCCACCTCCCCCAGAGTTTCGATTTCCAATGTTCGGCGAGGACGCAGTGAGCCGGACAGCAATCTGCACTCCAAGCCGTCACACACATACACCAAGTCACACCTCGTTTCCCAGAAACAAATGACGACCAAAGCGCGACCCTGCGATCGTGCGAGGATGTCGATAAAAATAACAGTAAAAGGACCTTGGTACGTGATCGCGAACATTTACTTTGCAAACTCCACTCGTTGATGTATCGTCGACATAAAGTGCCTCTGGAAATCACGGGAGCCAACTTTCAAGACCCTTTTTAAAATCAACAAAACTAACATTGGAAGATTATCTGAAGACAAATCATTCTATGGTATATGACTGTTAAGTTTATTGAGAATGGTATGCAGGTAATACGAGTTAAAACGATCATTTTAGTTTCTCTACCGTCTACCTAAGTTAGAAGGAGGAAGTAAAATACTCAACCCAAAGTTCGACACCTAGACTTAAAAAACAAACAAACAAATGAAAAAGTGGATGAATACCATGTAATTTAATCTGGCACCTTTCAAAGATTACGCGAAGATTTTGATGTAATTCTTCTCACCACCATACTGCTCTTTTCGCGGAAAGATGTTCGTTGTTTATTATTTTTCTGAAAATAAATCTAGAGAGGTATATTAAAATGTCACATATTTCACATATCAACACGATGAATAAAAAGTGCAGTAAAAACCGAAAATTAAACTGCGCTTGACAGAAATGGTCAAGTAAAAAACGGAGAGTAAGAAACGAAGAAGAACGAAAGAATGAAGAAAAAATACAAGATACCAAATTCACGCTGGCAATATTGTGACACTTGACAAAGTTCTTTTGCCTGGTATTTGGTATCATATGCAGTTAATCTTCACCTCCTATCCAACATTTGAAGAAATATTGTACACAGAACGCCAAAGAAAATCTTTGGCGGATTTTGTATCGTTTTCTGGGGTCTTTAGAGACGTGTCTTTCACCTTACCTATCGCAGATCGTGGTGGCTTGATAACACAGCAATACGAGGGAAAAGAGGGGAGGTTGATGCCTTTGCTTTTTCTGGTGTTATTGAAACCAAAACATGTTTATTGTCTTAGAACCTGTCATGCAGTATACTAGCGTAATTACTCGTGGACGTATCGTGGGTATGGGGAGGCTGGTCGCACTGTTGCAGCAATTACAACGGCAGTGCATAAAAGTGTTTTTATAGTAAAGTACTGCATAAAAATATACCAGAAAGTAGGGAACACGGTCTGCATACTCGTCAGAAAGTGGGTTCTCTCCGTAAAACATCCCAGATGATGTTATTCGTTTACTAAATACAAAATACTCTTTTGTTGTAATTGACTGCTCATGTGTAGAAACTTGAGATAAATATGTATATGTAAGATGGTTTACCGAATACGACATACATATAATGGCAATAAAATTGGATTATATTTTTGTCTACAATCCTGTTGTATTCCTATGATCAGCAATATGTTAGTAAAGGTATATTAAACAATTATAGTTTGAATTAGAGGGAAAACATGCTGCTTTATTTATTTATTATTTAGGTATGTTTGCCTCTTTGCAGCAACAAGCATTGATATCACTGTGAGAATACAGTTCTGTTTATTTTTTGTTTTAAGGTGCTGCTTTGCTATGTATTTAACAAATACAATTCAAGCTTTAATTTGAAAATCTTCTCACACTACACATTCTACATTTCGCTAACCTGGGCACTCATCAAGTTTTCCCCTTAGCTTTTAATCCTTTCAAAGGCGTGTCCTGCACTACAAGGTATGGGTTACCAATCACGATAAGAGGTCTGAATGACAAACTGAATGCACTCACTCTACCTCTTTCTCTTTTAGGCAATACGATCGAGAGCGTAAACATATATTTCGTTTCTACGCCATTTTGTAACTTTTGTTGTGGTTACTGGTGTAACTATTTAGCAGAAGGACTGTCGCACCTTTGTACCGTGGCCTAAAGCAACCAATGAAATGGCCATGGCTTCGCAAAGTCACGTACAACGATAAATAATGTGATACAGACGCGAGGTGCAGTGAGATTTTCTTTGGCGCTTTTTGTACCATTAGGTATAACAAAATGTTACCTACTTGCACACGCATTCAATGCGGAAGGCAACTGGTTTACTGCTTGTATTAGTCAGTGTGGTTTATTAGTGTCGCCTTAAAGAAAGCTTGCTGTAAAAGCATTGAAGAGAACCTTGAAGCCGTTAGCGACAGAGGTGACAAAGGATGAGGGATTCAACGCAAAAGAAGTAAGAAAGACTACAAATTCGTACTCAAATCTTAACAGGAAATATTATATTATGGCACTATCAATAACAGAAAAATTGTTGGTTTTAGGTAGCCTTGCGTTTGTAAAACAAAGCAATGAATCTACAGTTGCCTATAATGCTTATCAAATGGCGGCGTGGTACAGCTGCTGGCAAGCGTTGCGAGAAGGAAGTTCAGAAAAAAAAAAATACTGACTTAATGAAATAGTCTTCGCAAATAGTGTAATGCATATTTTAATTGTATATAGAGAGCAGTAGTTTTTATTAAACATTATTACATCATTTGGAATACAATTACTTTCTTCCATTCACTTTAAATTCGTTACCATCGATTATCCGCAAAAAATGCGCTAACCGAACTTTTCTGTGAAATTCTCTACATTCTAACTGAATTTTAGAGAATTTTATGAACCTGGAGAACTATGAGAAACAGAAATTTACTACAGGAAGATATGCAATATGTGTTTAAACAACCTTTTTTTTTAGCTTTAACCGTTTATCAGACATTTCCCGTTATTTGTTTGAATTTTTCAATATTGGAAGCAATACATTTCTGAATTGGTACATCTGTTCTTTTGTTTCTCGAGAGATATTGCAAACAGTATGCAACATCAGCGCCAGCATGTAGCCACCTGCTTTCTAAACATTTGACTGCAGTCCTAGCCTCCCGTATGTTTCTGAATATGTTTATTTTCTCTATCACTTCACAACAGTAAGCAGAAGCAGTATTCTACCCCACTATATATTCGATATCTAGATTTCATGTTTTGAGATCCCAGAGCAAACAATGTAGCAAAAATCCGCGTGCGTGCGTACGTGCATGTCTTTATGTATGTGTGTGAACAACAAAAATGGATAAATTTCAACCTTGTTATTTAAGTTCAGCGTCTTTTAAGAATGCGACAAAAGATATTTTAAGATCCCTCAGTCCCAAAGTACCCTTTTCATTGAACAGTTTTCGTATTCTGTTATTTTCTCGAAAAATGGCCATTAAAATCTTGTATGTTTAAGGTAATTGCTTGACATATAAAATATATATCTTTAATAGACAAATGCTTACTACACAAATTATATCTAATTTTTGTAGGATTAACCATTTTCGAGAGATTTGTTTTTTATTGGTTTCGATTTTCATATCCTTTATACTTTTTTGAGGTGGTAAGTAACTATTCGTTTGGTTTCTCGCGGTGATTCAAGAAGCATGGAATTTCAAGGTCAGCATATAGGGAACAATTTTTTGGCGACTCAACTGTCACTTCGGCCGTCTGTATCTTCCTTTTACCTACAACGAAATGTATAATGAAACCATTTCTCTCGATTATTATGAAATAAATAGAAAAATAAGCCTTTGTAACAATCAACTGTAGAAGAGTGGTAGTGTAACACATCAGATCTTTTTCAGCAGTGTTCAACGCTCCGTTTTTCACACACCACAGGCGGCGGATACTGTTGATGCGAGAAACTAAATGAAAAATCGCAGCAAGGGAGGACGCTCCTATAGATACGAACTGCGGACTTCCCGTTCAAGAACTCGTGCCTTAACGACCTCGACCATCCGTGTCGGTACTGCTGTGCTCCTATTTCGACGAATATTCATTATGTTTTACAGGAAGTAGAAACCAAAATAAATGAATAATTTGCTAAGGAGTAAATCGTGTGATTGTATCTGATTCTCTGACATATTCTAACTCGCTTTAACTTATTTATTCGGCTTACTCTCCTCGCCTGGGGGCAGAGACCTGTCGAGGAGCAGACGAACACTGAATCAGAAAATGGAGAACCCAGAACGGGGGGATCAGCCCGCATCTAGGTATGAGAGGAAGATGAAATGAAAGTGAAAGGGATGAAAGGAAGTGATGATGGAGCAATTGGTGGAGTGAATGGCGGAGAAAATCCGCGCAGTCGCCGCTTCGTCAGCTACAAGTACCACATGCGGTTCCTGCGATCGAACCCGGGTCGCCTTGGTGGGAGGCGAGGGTCTAACTACTCGGTTAGAGGTTATTTTGTAGGCTTTCAGTACACACGTGTAACAGTGTATGCGTGAGAGATAATTTTAGTAACACAATCGACTTCCTGTGCCATGATTTCATTTTCATTTCTTCTGTATTCTGTGGGTGGAACAAGACCATGTATACTGAAAGTTCTATCCATTATTTACCATTTCACTGAGGGAATGTGTCAGATGGCCCAATTAATGAGATTTCAATCCAGGACCTCCCGAAAGTGAGTCATACATACTCCCTCAGGGCCCTCTCTTTCGGTTACAAAATGCTTTATTTTTATCAGGTCCACAGCATGGAGATCTTTTGGGACCTAAAATTTATTCTATTGGACAAGAAACTCAACCGGAAAATAAAAATCAAACCTAGTCTCCTGCATATTCCCATATTCCTACTATATGGATGCCAAACTTGAAATTTGACGGAAAACTAAAAGAAACGTATTCAAGTTTGCCAGAAGCACATCAGGAGGAAGGTGTTAGGACTATCCCTCAAAGCCAAAGTGCCTAAAACGAGGTTAAAGGAAATGACAAAACTGGAAGATGTATCCCAACCAACTACCAGTTGAAATGGAAAGGGGAAGGCCACGTGACGAGGCTCCAGAACATCACATGGGCATACATTTCTAAAGTGTGGACCCCTACATCGGCAGGAGACAAGGCAGAACAAGATGAGACGACGCCTTCAAGAAAACAGTAGCACACTGGACCAGGACTGCACACGACTGCAGCAGCTGGAGAGACATCCGAAGAAGGAAGGAAGTGCTGAACACAACCACCTAGTGTCTGATGGGAATTAAGTGAAGAAGTGTGCGAAGTGAGGAACCCCAAACAAGATCTTGAAGTGCCGATCGCAAAGAAGTGAGTGAACAATAGTGCGCAGTGCAGAAGAAAGAACACAACGAAAAACACCACTTATGCGGACTAACTCCCTGCATGAGTCATATCGAGCTACCCCTCGCAAGGGGGAGTACCTTAGCCCTTTAGGGACAAATCGGCAATTCATTCATTCAAATGCTCCTACTACTTCCAAGTTTTAACCATTTCGTATACCTGTTTTAATGAATCGAGCGATAATCTATACCAACATTATAAATGAGAGAATTAATTAGTGCGTGTGTGTAATGTCGAAAATATTTAACCGATTTTGGTAATTCTTCCACCACTGAAAAGCACTGTCCTTCCCGACGGACATAGGCTATCAAGCAGCTTGTAATATCAGTTCCTAAATGAAAAACTGAGAAGAATTTACAACGCTTGGATACTAAGTGTGAACATTATGGAGTCATAAAAGAGCATGCCTACTTGTGAAGGTGTCTAACTTTTCCTCGAGAATGCCATGGGGCAGTAAGTAGTTTTTTACTCCTCAGAAAATGAGTGTAAAAATAAAATAAAAACCGAGGATATTCTATTCCAAGCAACATACGCACGTGATCGCGAGTTAGAACTGAGAAAACACAGCAAAACAAAGGACAATCGGATCTGCTTACGATATGCATGGTGTACTTGTGGCAAAACGTCTTAAGAACCCTTTGTATGTTGTAATCGAGTTCATTACCACCGTATGCTAAATAATTATACATAGAGAGAAAATTGTGCAACCGATATTTATAATAAATAAGTAAATGATTATTATTCTCGATGGGCAAAGACAGCGTTATTTCCAAAAATGTTTAAATTCGTATCCTGGGGCGAGAAATCTTCATAATCGGCAGTTATTCTTGGTTGAATATTGCTGTAAGGGAGTTCTGTATTGTATGAAACCTTTGAAGACCTTGTGTTATCAAATAAATGCGGGACGAAAGAGAGGGTACAGGCTTTTAAACTTTATGGTGATTTATCTAAAATTACTCCACCACTCCGGTATTTCTATCACCGGAAATACAATACCGATATTTCATTCCGATTTGTGTCATCAGTATCGCGATATTTTTCAGCCGTTATTGAAAATGTCGCGGGATGAGAGGATTCACAAGAGACCAAAACCAAGGTTTTCTAGATCATTGTACAATAATTTCATAAACCTATGTAGGAAGATAAATGACATAATTTAAATAGCCATTCTTGGTTTGAAAGGCCGATGCGCGTGCAAAGCCGGGTAAATCAGCTGGTACTGCTATAAGTGTAAATTACTCACGAAATATACAGATTCCTTTATTCCTCCATGCCCTTGAAAATAAATGAGACTGACTGGTCCTGTAGCTCAGTCGATAAAGCACTTGCCTGCTGTGCGAGAGGGCCCAGGTTCGATTCTAAGCTGGGGGGTGGGAATTTAACTCTAGACAGGATTATTCCCTATCCTCCCCAGGGTCTGGAAGTATAAATGAGAGTGTGAATGTGTGGGAGATATAATGTTATAAAACCCAAAGAAAAATCAGAAATCCAATGACAATGGTATATGAATTAACACTATTGCCAATAGACAATATGTTCCAAAGGTAAAAGGCGCCGAGATGACAACTGCAGTTGAAGGCAGGGTATAAATGGAATAAATGAATAAATAAAAAATACTGTGACTCACACTGATCTGAATGTTTGAGGCAATATTTTATATTATAACATGCTGTGAATGCCAGAGTGATTGTAGTGTAAATTAATATTATTGTATGTACAGGATTTTAGATGTTTGTTAGCCATAAGTACTGTTCGGAAATAAGTTTACACGGCCTCACTGAAACTGACAATAGAAGTGGGTAACAATAAACCGAGGGGGTGAGTTGTTTATCACTAAGAAGAGACAAACAAATGACGTCAGGGTAGCGTGCCTTTTTTAGAAGTGAAGGGAATATCTTCCCTAGAGTATATATGTTAGTAGTAGTGATTGGCTGACAAAACAGACGCTAAAGTGGGCGCGATTTGGTAACCAATAGCAGTTCTATTATAATGTGGTAATTCGAGGTGAAGGAGTATATATTCTCGAGCCATAAGCAAGTGTCGCGCAGTTTTGAAGAATCTTTCACGAGGTACACGTCATGCAGTTCTGAAGAATCTCTTACGAGGTGCACGTCACAGAGTTAGTTACAAAAATTAAAGTACGAGAAGTAATTGGTGCGCGGCAACTAACGACTGTAGTTACATTCGGAAATATCACAGTTTCAGTCAGGCGTGTATAAAGGTTAAATATGTCAATTATTAATTAAGTGTGACGGCAATAAAAGTCTAGATTCAGATTTTTTTTATCAGTGTTATCTTTTAGTAACAACTCCTTTCCGTTTACACACCTTGCTTAGAGATACTTGCTCGACTGAGTTATAATAGCTAGCCGGAGGACAATGAACCCAAATTTAAAATAATAAAACAAGAGGCGCCCAATAAATAAGATAACACGAGCCATGAGAACTACGACAACTTCAAACCTCTCTCCTAAAAAGTAGCTCCTTTTGGCTTACAATCTTTCCCTGGAAGGAATTAATTAGTTACATCTTTACCATTTCCGTAATTTGAGTAACGAAAACACAATTCCATTTTTAGCTGCTCGTTGTGTTTTGTGTGCTTGTAGCTTTATGTTAGAGACTATTTTATACTTTTAGAGATTTTTTTAAAGATATACTAAAATGAGAGACCTATTCATTAGTACATAAGGCAAACTTTTGTTTTAACTTCCCTTTGAAACGTTTTCGGCACGTTACCTGCTACAGAAAGGGAACAAATGAAGCCAGATACACAATCTAGCTGCAAGATGGCGTCCCTGCGGTGTGGCGAGCGATACTCTTCTCCATTACACAATAAAGTTTAGGAAATGATAATGAGTTGACAAAGGGCTACACGGGGGTGTTGTGGCTGGGATCCCTAATCAGACTCTCTCTAGCATACAGAACAGTCGCGGCCTCTTTCTGCTGGAGATTCCCACACTGCCTAAGCACTGCAGTCAAGTTGCTGGAGCTCGCTGACATTGGTAGCTTTGGATTTTGCTGTCCGATTGTGATCATACAATTACATAAATCACTTAGAATTTGAATGACCAAACTCCATACTGACATTTTATAGGAAAGTAACTCCACACATTGGGCCCATTTACTTCTTTTATTGAAGACAGCGATTTCCAATTTGCGGTTCACGGAACCCTCGCGGTCGTTCTCGGAAAATAAATTACGTTGTGAACGATATTTGCCATGACGAATTTAGCTCTGCCCTTTAACTATACTATTCTTAATAACGTTAACTTGTAACCCAGAGTAGGCCTAGGGGTGTGTGTACACGTCGTTTGTCTAAAACAAAATAATACAACTTAATCATTCCTCTGTCAGGAATTAGAAGCGACTTTACAACATGAGACGCGAGGTATTTTTCTACGTCCAACGTTTGTGGCATATTTTTTCGAACTACAGCTTCGCATTCTTTGGTGTAATACGTATTTAGAATTATTTATTTGGATGATTTGTTGTAAAACGTTTTATTAACATAACGTAAGCCTTATAGTTATTTATTTACTTATTGCGCATGTAGCCATATAGAAGAACACAGGACAGCCAAATTCTCTATCTTGCACCACTCAAAGTAATGCAACCAACACTCTATCACTAAATTACACTAACTATATAATTATACACATTGTTCCTAAATTATGCTGACTAGCTATGTACACTAAACACTAACTCGTTAATTTAACTACGCTTAGCCTAAACTTTAACTAAATCTAATCGCTACATCACTGGTTAGACCTGCCTAATGTCTTTAATTAGTTCCTGGGAAAGGTCTGCTGAACGGTTCTTGGTGTCAGGATGCCACAAATACTGACAAATTTGAGCATCTAGGTGTTCTCAGTATCATTGAGGTAAACCGACAGATCCATCTTATTAATCGACAAGCCATTTATAAAACTTTTATTATTTACAAGAATATCTCCAAACCTTGCTTCTCGCACTACAATAAATTCTACTCCACTTCATGACCGTGATTGTTAAGCAATAAAACCCGAGAGAAAGCATGGCAGGACTTTTAAAAAATGATCGGTTACTAAATCGATTCTAGATCGTTGTGCACATGTGTGGAAGTCTTTTTCAGAGGTTAGCTTACGGTTGTTGCAAATGAAGCACATGTTGGCTGCTATGCGAGAAGCAATAAAACTAATAGGCATCGGTCGTTTCAGTTCTGCTTGCGCATGCGCATTGGAGAAACTTCGGACTTGGAAAATTTCACACACAGCTCCGAGATGGCGAGGAAGAAGGGTCGCTCTGTCGCCGCTCCTGCTGAGGCAGGTACCTCCTCTTCTCCTCCGGCACCCGCCGAGGAGATTTCGCCGCAGCCACCGCAGCCTAGGGCAACCTATGCCGCAACCGCCGCTTCGCCGCCAGCCAGCGCCGCCTCGCCGCGACTGCCTCGGCAGTCGCCGCGTCACTCACCGGCATCAACGCTGCCGATTCTGGGCACTTCCCAGCCACCGCAGATCCAGCCTGTGCCTCATGGGAGGTACAGCGCCGTCGTTCGTGGGGTCCCGAGGGACCTGCCAGCCAGGTTCCTCGTCACCGCAGCCCACCAGCAGTGGCCTTCAGCCTTGAAGGCCACCAGGATTCACGGAGCTCAGGGACCCACATCGCTTGTCAGGTTGGAGTTTGCAGATCCAGCAGACTACGAGGCTGCCTTGAGGGCGGGCCTGCTCTTGTTAGGGCGGTGCTTACGCATCGAGGCCAGCCGAGTGGAACGCCAGGCTCCCTGCAGACGCTGCTGTGCCTACGGGCACAGTGAGACGACCTGCGCAGCTCAACCCAGGTGCCACTACTGTGGCGCTTCCAGCACCACGTCTTCGTGCACGCAGCACGATCTTCGCCGCAGACGCCGCTACTGTGCGACCTGTGGAGGGTCAACACATTTCACCGGCCAAGCGCTCTGCCCCCTGCATCCTCGCAGGAAGGCAACGCAGAAGCCGCCAGCACCTTCATCGCAGCCAGCATCACCTCCACAGACGTCGACACCAGCTCCATCACCAGCGCCGACACCATCATCAGCAGCAATCATCGAGGAAGTCCAGGGCCTACGCGACGCCGTTCAGGATCTCCACGCGGAGTTCCTGAACATGACGACGAAGCTTACAGCCCTGGAGGAACTCATCAGGGACCTTCAAGACAGCTCAGCTGCTCAGCAAGTTTTTCTAGCTGGGCAGTTCGAGACCTTCACTTCAAGACTCAGCACCATAGAAACCTCCAGCCAGAACTCATCATCGGCAACAGACACCATTACAGAACACCTGGATTCCATCGACATCGCCATCAGATCCCTGGAAGAGCAGCAGCACCAACTGCGGGCCTACTTCCAGCAGACAACCATACCGGAGGCCCCAAGCAACCGCCGAAAGCCTCCGGCTAGCGCAGCATTCTCACAAGAATACATCAGCAGGATGCAACTTCACAGGAAGTAAGTTCCACGCCAACCTACACCTTCCATACAATCACCTTTCCAACCCTTACCTAAACCCTCGCCATTTTTCACTAGGGTTGCAGTCAGGTTTCATGGCTGCAACCTAGTACCCACCTATCCCGCTCCAGCCCATAGGGCGGAGACATCCATCTTTCACTTACTAACGCGGGTGCTATGCGGGACCGCACAAAGCCACGTCATTCCACTTTTACCTTCTTCCTTTTTCCACCGGTGGAGGAGTTTTTAGTGGGTATGCCGACTATTGGAGATTCCCACACTCTCAGTCCCGACTCCCATCGGGGCTGGGGTAAGTGATTAAATCATTTTCTCCTCCACTCGAAAAAAAAAAAAAAAAAAAAATCTCGCGTCTCTCGCGTCACATGTTCGAAAGTATCTCCAGAAGGAACATTATGGGAGAAAACCATACGTAAGTGATCACATATAATATTCAAGTATGTTTTCATGATCATTCTTAGAAAAAGACATACACTCTATGCCAATACTTGGTGAAATAATAGTTATTTGTGCAACAAGTGAATACTCCTTTAGATCAAGCACGAGTGAATATTAAGCACATTCGCTGTCGCTATAATTTTCACAAATGGCATACAAATTATATGCACGAGTTGCATACGTTTTATACAATCTCTAGCATTATAATAAGCTCCAAAGTTGGGGAATTAAATTTCAATTTATTTTCCTGTTAGCCGAAAAAGATAGTTCCATAGCGTCAGAGAGAAGCTTGCTTAAACTCTGTTCCATATAACTTTGCCAGGTATATCTTAATGTCACGTGTACTAGTCACAGTTCATTGACTGCTGTCATGGAATAGGCTGTTGTGAGATACCAACTAGTTCCTTATTTAACATAACCATTTATCTTAATATATTCGAAGACAATTGTCAAATTCACACTTTATAACCGTATGAATAAAATATATTATAGCACAGTTAACACATCTGGAATGCTTGCAAATTCTTAACATCAAATAGGTAGGAGGATACTCGGTTTAAACCTGCCTCTCGGGATAACGAAAGAACGTGCATCTATCATAACAATATGTTTATCGCTTTTATCGCCTGATCTTGCATTGTACATCTGTTGTCACACATCGAATTTCAAGGTGTACATTAGCCAATCAGGGGAAAGGGGAAGGAAAAGGAGATGAAAGAATACACGTCAGCGGGGCAAGGTTATAAAAAAACAAGGCTTAGTTGTTAACATTGCTAAGCGTGTTTTATATGTTTATTTATAAAATGAATGAAGGGAAATAATAATTCGGCTGAAATGGAAGATGTCCTTTAGAATTATTGAAGGCAGCTGAAGCAGAACTATACTACAGTACTCGAAACAATCCTCTGAGAGATGACAAATTCTGTGAGCGTATATGCTAAGTGTATGCCAGAACTGGTAATTATAATAGGTAAATCATGGTGACCTACTGTTTAATGAAGATCTCCACTGTTACTTTATATATATATATATATATATATATCCATTGCTAAATAAAATAAAAAGGAATCGAAAGGGCGACATTGTAGAAGGCTTGAGAATGTTGCAGGTTAAGAGGGAATTAGAATAGAATCGATTACAAATGCATTCGTTTCAACAGATTTAATACGTCATTGTTGCTATGTAACCGTTAGCAACGGTACTAGAAAGACGCAATAATTATGCACGATTTTGATCGTGATTTCATGATGCTAGGATTGCATACATTTTTCTTTTCCATTACAGTACACAAAAAGAATGCTGTTAATTGCCGATTGCATTTCATAAATATTAAGAAATTTGTTCATATTTAGCTGGTATTTTTCAGTGAAAATTGAGCTGTGGTTCCAAAGCTGTGTCCTTCAATGCACAGGCAATTGTTCGGAACGCGGGGTGTTATTTATGGAAACCCCGTATTTTCAAGTCCAATTGTGGGAAACTGTTTTGGCTTGAATGTGATTTTAGTAATCCTTCAGTTTTTTTCTATTAATTTACTGGGCTTTTACATCTTCAGCGCTAGTCACATGCTTGGGATTAGGCAGTACTAACAACGTCACGCCTTCGTCACAGGATTCCTGCATGTGACCACATTATTAGCCCTCATTATCACAAGACAAATGAAGACCAACCAAGTGATGGAGAATAACTCAGCGCGCGATGGACAAGAACACTCATTGGGTCCATTCACAAACTTCGCCATTTCCTTCACCCTCCCTCCAATGGGGGGAAATGAAAGCACGGGGCGATGCCCTCTGTTCAACCCTCCTAGAAGGGGGCGCACTGAAACCATAATGGATGTATTTTACGTGAAAACATATACAGAGCTATCACAAGCTAATTTCGCGCGGTCGATAGGAGGAGGCTGGACGGGTTCATTGTGGTAGACTCCTTTGAAATCAACACCATTTTTCGTCGACTTCTTCTTTTCAGGATGTTTGCTGGTTTCGTCCTTTTAATTTTGTTCTTTATACTTCACTCTTGGCCAGCCAAATTATCTTGTTGTTTTTGGCTTGAACTCAAGGTTTAACCAGATTACTATAACTTAGGACTGCTGACTTTAACAACTGATGAGTAATTAAAGCTGAGATGGTCGGAGAATCAGCCTGGTGCAAAACCCTCAACCTGGAGGGCCACAGATTTGACGTCAGGGTTCTTCCCTACAGAGACTGCCTTCTCAGCGGCTGTTGACATCATTCCTTCCAGCTAGTTTCGAAGAAATTGCCCGCACCAGACACAGCATCCCTCGATGGGGCCTATTTTGGTATTCTTCTTAACCATCCCATTCTGAGAATGTAATAAGTGTCTCTGATAATGTTGAATTTTTTTAACCAACGTAACATTTCCTTTACCTTAAACGAGGAGTAAAGAAAAGAACAAAACCGTGTTGTAAACTATTTCAAACATACAATTACAGTGTTTCTTAAACGCTGTTTGGTATACAAGAGCGAAATGACTAGCGAGGCACAAACTATCATCTGATACAGAACAACTGTGCCATTAAAAACATCTCTAAGGTGAGGCAGTATTTTAATGCCTTGAAAATAGTATGTATATAATTATTATATAAATTGTATGTAAAGTCATTATAAATACTTATTTTTATTGTAAACGTATTTATTAGTGATATATAAATGTTTATATACTCTAATAGTGCGAAAACTGTGAGAATACTATATTTTAGGATGTTAATAATGAGGCAATAATGTAATTTTGGTGACAATAATGTGTTTGGAGCTTTAAAAAAATACTGGTTATAAAAAGATCGGTAATAACGTAATTTCGCTTACAGTTTGGAATTAGCCAATCAAAAGTAAAGAAATATTTTAGTTTGAATACGTAAATTCTATTGGACTAGAATTAGCCAATAAGAGAATGGCATTACCCAAGCTAAAGGTTTTCACCCTTGAATCTAGTCAGTCTCGGGCAAGATGTAGTGAACAGCAGACGTAATGGTCGCGGACATGAAGTTGTGGAGAGCAGACGTGAAAGTCATGGGTAAAAATGTTGTAAAGTATAAATGATAAAATTTGTGTTCTCCGCCAAAAATATATTAAGTGCTCACAGTTTTATTTTATAAAGTGTTGTGTTTATAAAAATGTTCATATATAAAGTGAAATAAAAAGATGTAAAAATTAAAAAGTAAATTGTGTGGCGTCTTATAATTTGAGTCACCACAACCCTGCAAGAACTCGTGTTTCTATAGTGCAACTGAAAGCAGCCGAGGTAAATAACTTTAATAATATTACGTAAAAACAAGCATCATCTTCACTATAAAGTTTGGCGTCCTAAAAATCAAACAACATCAAAATGTATCTTCATTACGTAACCTTAATAATATTTACGTAACCAAAAACCTACTGCAAATTGACGCAAAACGTGAGGCTTGCAAGAAACATCTCACATCAAAAACATCGCTAAAAATTGCCTTCTTCAAATTGGCGTACAACTGTGGGGCAAACTCCTCCAAATAATTACGTAGCCTACAAACAAGCAAGTTGAAGAACAATACTTCTTCAGAGGTTTTGCATTCTTACACCTTCAAGTTTCATTAAGTAAAGTTTAGGTGGTAGCGAGGCGATTAGCTATGGCATGCGCCGATGAAGGAGAGCAGACTGGAAGGTTGATACTGTAAATAAATTCCTGCAATGCACTCACTCAAATGAAAATGATCTAACGTGAACTTCCATATTATTCTAGGCGTGTCCTAAAATATGCGCCTGCGAACCTTACTTTCAACGTAATAGAAATCAAATTTGCAGAAAACAATAGTAAAGCTGCTTTATTAATGGATCTATTTCAAATAATACCTATGCATTTTGACTAGTACAGGGTGTTTCTAAATTAGACCGATAAACTTTGGGATCAGAAGCACTTTTCGTTAAGGCAATCATGGACTGCGACGCATTGCTTCAGTGCAAGAGGGGTTTTGAAGATTAAATTGGTCGACTGGAAGGGATTGAAGTACTTAGGTATTTTAAAACTGAATACCACAAAAATTATTAATGTTATCTACGTATACTCTGGAATTAATTGTTCTTCCACACGAGCCACGTGTTGAACAAAGTTGGAAAGGTAGAATCAGACAACCAAAACTTCAATGCCATAGCCCAGATTCTACCTTTCCAACCTTATCCAACACAGGCTTGTGTGGAAGAACAATTAATTCCATTAATTGACCTAATAGTAGTTTAAACTATGAAGCCCGGGACTTAAAAGTACTTAGAGCATTTTAAGTCGCCATTGGAGTATATCATCTTAATACTATTTGAGTTCTCCTTGTGCTTTACCGGGAAAAATGCGAATCAGTTGGAGAATTTAATGTCGTGCCGGCATGTTGCCATGGTAGCTCAGGGGTTAGAGCAACAGTTAGAGCGAAAGAAAATGAAAAACACTCACTTCAGTGTTCAATAAGCAGCATGGATCGGGTATTTTACTTTCTTATAACAAAAACTGCTGAAACACTGAGTTCCAGACAAGCAGCGCATCGACGTGCCATGCTTTGTCGTACCTTTCAAAGCCGGCAGACATTTCCCAGATTACAGCCACTGCGCTGACTTTGTGTGCTTGGGATCCAAGTCGCCTAGGTGAGGACTGAATAATAGAATCTAAAAGCTGAATGTAAAATTGTGGTGAACTGGTGTACAAGTTGGACGGCGACAATAGAATAGATGAAGACGCCAACGGCCTGCGGATGGAGATGGATGGAGACACGCAGGACCCGGCAGATTATGTCTTCAAGCGGCTCTGTCTATAAAGCAGACACGCGCACCGGGTAATGCAAGTCGTTTGTAGCATGAATCACTTTAATTGGCTGAGGTGGGCGAACCTCATCCTCATTATATCCTAATGATCATTGCATCAACATAACTCAGGACCTACATCCTAGCATTTCCTTAACTGGATTCAATTATTCTAAAATGGGATTAGTTTATCAACGGTGCTTCTATATGACTGAGCTTAATCAAGATTGAATACCACAAGGTTTCTGGTTGTAATTCCTGGCTAAAATAATGAACACAAGTGACCAGAAAGCAATGTGGTTTTATAGCCCCCAAAATAAACATTCTATCTATATAATGATGCCACATATCTTCATTGGTATTAAAAAAAATCTGATGACATGCATTCATACGACTTTCTCTACCAATGATAAATTCACATACAAACATTCTATATTATACTATTCATATAAAACGTGATTAGATTATTTATGGTAGATTTTTACCTAGGAATTTTATTAAGCAAGAAGGTTTCAACATACGGAAGCACCATTTAAAGGTTTATTGTGGTAACAAACTCTTCAATGAAAAGAAACGAAAGGGGAAATCGCAAACTTTCATGACGCTTAGGAAAGGTGTTAATTTGCAACATGGAATATTCCGAAAAAGGCTATCGCTGCAAAAACAAATTATTTGACACAAACTGTGTATTTTAATGACCTCTACATTTTACCTGGAAGTTTTTGTCTATCTGTTAAGACTCTTGTTATTGATAATTATACGAAATTAAATCAAATAAAAGGAAGATCACAGGATAATCGCACAAAATTCAACGTATTCATTTTTTTAATCATAGAAATATCTTAAGCAATTATTGAAATTAAAAAGAATCGTTAATAAAAGTGTAAGACGGTTGCCCTCTTTCGCAACTACTTGTTAACACATACATGGATGTCATTGGTAAATGACAATAAATTTAGTAATTCATTTTAAAATTAAGAATGTGTCCCTATATAGATACAATTTTCTTTGCAGAAGACCAGGTTCTAATATGTAACCCGAAGACAACTTACAGAAAGTCATATGCCAATTAAATAATTTATGTAAAAATTCTCACTAAATATTCTACTAATAAAACAAAAATGTTTGCATTTCAAGGGCTCCATACAATTAGAGCAAAACTAATTTTATAGGTAAAAAATATAGAACAGGTGAATAATTTCAACTACTTAGGCTGCAATGTTTCAAATATTAAGATGAAGATGCAACAAATAAAAGCTGTACATTTAACTATACCTAAATGTGGTACAATAAAACGAAACCTTAAAAGTACTAGGAAAGAAACTTAACAAAAATGTTATAAAGTAATGGCTGTACCCATGTTTTTGTATGGTTCAGAATGTTGGGACACTTCGCAAAAATGAAGAAAGAAAAATAGAAGCCGCAGAAATGAGATTCGTAAGGAGCGTCGCAGACTACAGTTTATTAGATAAAAATCTGATGTGTTACATTCACATGACTTTCTCTACTCTTGTACAAACTATTTTTAGAAACGCTTATACTCCATATGCTTCATGTTAATCGAGATGTTAATATTATTGCTAATTTTCTTGTAGGTGCAAGGGGAATATGGTAGGCTTCAAGCGATAATCAAATCTTTTAAGAGCTGGTTGTTATGTGGCGCATTCCATTCTCTTTGTATGTCCAGTACATAAAACATGAATAACAAATTTGAGAAAAAGTATAAGTATTAGAAAATTTAAGGGAATAACAAGCAATATCTTGAAAATGGTTCACTTAACAAAAAAAATATATATGACATAAATTGCGTATTTTAACGCGATCTACATTTTTTGTGTAGTAAAATTTTGTCTATCTCTTATGGTCTACCAGTTATGCAAAAGTCGTTCACAATGAAGAATACTTTTGGAGACATTCCCAGAAAATTCGAAATATACATTTCATTTGTCATGAAAATATCTTAAACATATGATATTTTAATCAAAATCGTTAAAGCCATTTTTGAAAAAATTAAAATTTTCGAAAAATGTTCCATATAAAGGGTAATCTGGGATGGGGGGATTTTCTTGAAAACCTTGGTGTCGTATCTCTGGAAGATACTGAACCTAAATACCAAGTTTGGTGTTTATCCGACTGTTCATTTCTGAGTTACGCTGTTCACAGACAACACATACATACACACACACACACACGGACATGTTTCGAAAAATGCTTTTTTTGGATTTAGGGGGTCTCAAAACATATATTTCCGGTGAAATCTCGGTATCGAATTTTTGGGTGGAATACAATACTTCCCCTGCTTACTATACGTAGTAGAGAAAGTAAAAAGAGAAGTGAAGAGATCAGAAAGGAACTCGGCATTTTTAAGTTAATAGAAAAGGTGCACCAATATAGAACCAACTGGAAAGACATGTGGATAGAATGGAGGCTTATTGCATCGCAAAACTGGCACCAAATTACAAACTTAAGCAACAGAAACAGTGACAGACCGAGGAAGAGATGTTCGCAGCAAAAATTCAATTCATGAGGCCGGAACAAGCTTTTTGAGGATTACTTCTTAAAGAAGAAGGCAATGATATAAAAAATAATAGTTTTGGCATTTTAGAGAAAACAAAAAATACGGACACATTTTCCATGTAAAGTGTAGTTTGGGGTTGGGGATTTACTTGAAGCTATCGCATCTTATCCGACTTTTGTTTTTGAGTTTTGCTTCTCCCTCTCTCACAGCGAGCACTAACAGACACGGATATTTTTTTTCTAAAAATGCTTTTTTGAGGTTTGGATGGAGTATAATATGTCCTCTACCTTGGTGGTAGAGAAAGTACAAATGATATGACAGCTTTACTTGACGACAACCTGCGAACACAGTGTAGACTGGCTCCATGGTTCGGAGATTAGCAAGCTAGCCTCAAAATTCAGAGATCTCCGGTTGGAATCCCAACTGGAGGGTGACAATTTTTCTTTACCCAGAATTATTCTCTATCTTTCCTAGAGTGTGGAAGTCGTCCTCCGTGGTGTAGTGGTTATCATGCTGGCATCTAGTTCCTAAGGTCGCGGGTTCAAACCCGACGGAGTAAAAATTCTTAGCATGGCTTCCTTCGGAAGGAAAGTAAAGCCGGTGGTCCCATGTCGTAGATTTACGGCACGTAAAAGAACTTCAAGCCTAATAAAGAGGCCTCTGAGCAAAGTTATCGGTCTTTCATCACGTCCAATATAGAATGGGACGCTAAGGACCACAGCAGTTAAAGAGCGTCCATAAATAAAACTCAGTTTAAATTTATTCACCAAAGTACTCAGTCTCATTGGTAAAAATCCTCATCTTCATCGCTAGAACTGTCCTCAAAAGCAATTCATCATCAATCCTGCAGCGGTGCAGCCATTGTAAAATGCTAGCTAGCAGTTAGTCTGTACTTTATTCCACAATATTTCGCCGAGTAACGTTACTCTCTGATTTACTCTCGCTTACGCAATTTATTCCAGAGTAAGTTGTTGGTGAAACCCTCAAAGGGCTTACTTGCGAGTAAACCACGTTTTACTCGAGAGTAACAGTTACTGGCGTTTGGTGAAACCGACCCTAAGAATCACAGCAGTTAAACAGCGTCCATAAATACAACTCAATTTTTTCTAGAGTCTTGGAAAGCTGTGTGAGCGTGCGCGGGCATTTAGTTTTAAAGGAAAACCAAATGTAATACAAAACTCAATAACCTAACAGTAAACATCAAGGTCGACGAGCAATTGTCACCAAAATGGAACAAAATGTGTGCAGGGATACTTTATTTTGACAGGAACATGCTTTACGATCTAGATGTCGAAAAACACATTAGTAATCGTGCGCCCTTGTAAATGTGTCATATGGCAGGAATCATTAATTGGTCATTTTGCGTGAAATTTCGTGTATTTCTCAACATCCGTGAAGGCGTCACGGTTGTTGCTTCATGACCGAACGTATCTTTAACGCAAATAAGCATACACTGAGAGTAAGCACATGTATGAACAACTGACTGTGGCATCAAGGCCCTCTGCGAACGTTAGAAAAAAACAACAAACGGATGTGGTGCCATTTGTGACCAACTCTGGAACAAATACCTGTCACTTCTGGCTACAACCGCATGCAAAACCACATCCTGGAAACGCAGGAGTCTCTTCAAATAATAGCCCTCATACAGTTAGTGCACACTAACGAAGCACTAAACAGAGTTTCCTGTTAATATACCATCTCCGATTTCATCCTCAAATAACCACCGGTGGCCTGCAAGAGATACATACAAGTCGCTAAAGCCGGTATAAAACTGCTCAGCTTTGAGAAAGCAGATTACTTAGTATTCATTTTCTTCAAGACCAACGGTATCAGAAATACTTTTTTAGCCTTCCTTCATGTTTGGCTATCGCCTGAGTATGTTTCAAAAATCTGATGTGTTATATTTAAACGATTTTCTCTAACAATGACAATTCAAGTATATATTTACGTATATAAAAATATATTCTTCTATTCACATTACAATACTCGAAACAGTTACTAGCGGAAACAGCATTAAAAGTTTATTCGTGGTAACAATCTCTTACGAAGAATCTCCTTCCAAATTCGTGTCTTGGGAGTGGTCGGACTTTAGGGCGACACAGTGCTAATGGAATAAGAAGTTTCTTTAGACGGTAGGCAAACCGAAAAACAAAATAGGGATATGGGTTAAACCTCGTGTCCTCTCTAGTAGTAAACCCTGTATTAAACTATAGACCTAAGTTGATGGGCAACTTAGAGTTCATAGAGATGAAAACTTAGGTCCTCATGCACCATTTTTTTTAATGTACGGTCTGAAGTTCGCACAGTTGTAGAGTGGCGCCGAGCAGATTTTTTCGGATTCCACAAGATAGTAGCACGAACATTTTCAACCACATTCGGTGTCTGCACTATTCTCTCACTCGCTCCTGGCTTATGATTACAGTCAGATGCAGCTGTTGATCTAAAGGAACCAACACACTTGGTAAAGGTGTGTCCATTCGCACTTTTCCATGGGTCCCAAATTGAAGAGTCGCCTGAATATGTTGTGTACTAACCACACCGCCATTATTCTTGAAATAAGTTTCAATAACAAATGCACGATGCTCAGCACCGACGAGGAGCAATCTTGCTATCTCAATTCACTCTCTCTCTCTCTCTCTCTCTCTCTCTCTCTCTCTACCCCATTCTCACCGTCATCCTGCAACCCCCAGCATTCCAGCGAGCTGCATTCATTATAGAACGACATATTAAAAGCATGACATTTTAAGAAAAATCATTAGAGCCATTTTTGAGAAAGCAATAAACTAAAAATTTCTCCATGAAAAGATAAGTACTTTCTTGAAAGTCTTCTGTCGCATCCTATACCAAGTTTGATATTTATCTGATATCTCGTTTTGAGTGATGTAATGTAAAAAATGCTTACAGATCTTCAAATTGTCTTCCATTTAACTGAATGTACAACTGACTTCCCTGCACTATGTTTTGTCTGCTACGCTCAAAAGTGCCAGGGGTTATTGAAGCTGCAAATTATTCGACAAACTCCTGAACTGGAGAAAAGATTTAGTCTGCAGAAATATAACAGACGAGGGTGTTGTCAGCATTGGAATAGCATAGCTCTGGTTCAAAATACTTAATGATGGAGATATTAGCGCTTAAGTGTCATAGAAAAGACAGCAGTAACTCTCGAATTGTGAGGATGAATTTGTCTCTAAAACAACAGCAGCTACCCAACTGTATCAAATTTGTTATGTAGAAAAGTCGAAGAGTAGAATTTACACAAACCCAGCTCAAGGAATGAGTTTATATTTACAAACAAATTCTTAAAACTACCTGAACCACTGACTATGAAATTTATAAAAATGTCTCTTGTTTCGTAATTCTGAGAAGAGAAAGCAATGCAATTCTGGGAAATAACTCTCTGGTTCATCAAAGTCGTTTTGGGCAAAAGGTGTTAATTTACTTTTGGTGCAATTTTGAAGGTTTTCCAGATGGTCCCAGCCGATAGTGGGTTTTGATTATAAGCACGCAAATGAATTTCTAAGCATTAAAGCCAGGACGAAAGGAAATGAAGTTAAACTGTCTATAGGCAGGAACGTCGAGGTAACAAATCACCCACATCCCTCGTGCAGTCAGTTGGCATTTGCAGACAGCACTCGCTAGACCATTTTACCTGATGGTCGTATCCTTGGCCGCTGTTATTTACATTCCTTGTATTGACATATGGTTTGAATGTAACCAACTTAGAAATTCCTATACATACCTAATCACGAGTTTTACTGTGAGCACGTTCACGGGGTTTATGGAGCCTCAGCACAAGGCGTGTATATCCTATCATTCCTGGTATACAACCTGATTCCACTAGGAAATAGGTTATATGGCACCTTAATTACTTTGCCCTGAGAAAGGAGGGCTGTATAAAAGGGAGGAAAATAAAAATTCGAAACATTATCTTTTATTAACTTTTTGAGAAGTCTATCTTAACTTACCATGCTTCTAACAAGTCTTTTTATTTACAAAATTTAGATACCACGAATATATGAAAAGTTACATAAATGTTTACTTTATCTGCAACATACCTACGGTATTAGCTATTGCATATTAACAAAAAATTACATATCGAGGTTTCATCGGAAATAAATGTTTCGAGGTCCCCTAAATAAAACAAAAACATTTTCAGAAAAAGTTGCTCGCGCAAGCATGTGGAGTGTGTAAACAGCATAAACTTTAAACGAAAAGTGGAATAAATACCACACTTGGTATTCGAGTTCAGCATCCCAAAGCTGCCACATGAGGTTTCCAAGAACACCCCCCCAGCTCAAATACCCTTTACAAATGTTTCAGTATTTTTTGACTTTCCTAACAACTGATCTAAGATTTTTTTTATTAAAATACCACGTGTTTAAGATATGTGCATGATTAATAAACTGTATATCTTGAACTATCTGTTAATATCCTATGAAATCCTCTGCATTCTGAATGAATTCTATATTATTTTGTATAACCAGTAAATCTAAAAGACAGGCGCTTACTATAAAAAAGTAGCTTTCGTTATCACATACTTTGTTAAGTTTTTCGAGGTATTAACCATGCCCGAGATACTCGTTGCTATTGGTTTGGAGTTTTCCACTGCTATATCGTACGTATTTTGAAAAGTAAGCTAATTGTATTTTGTTTTTAGTAACGCCATGCAAAAGGTAGGTAAAGCATTTCAAAGCCAGCACACAGCGAGCATAGTGGGTAAAGTCTTGTGAATGTAATACATCAGATTTTTCGTTACCACCTGTATGTAAGCTATTACCAGAGAAAGTCTAGGACCGATTGCATTTCAAGCATAAGGAAGAGACCCAAATTCCTGTACTCTTAAACGTTTTATTTATGTTTTAATTTTTACCAGCACTCCAGAAAAGGAAGTTTTACTACTTTCCCCCTTCCCAATTTTTCCAAGATCTCAAATTCAACTATTTAGTTCCTTTTTATGCCGCTGGAAAGCTTCGCAAAGGAGCTGTCTTATAGGCACTTAGTAGTTATTATGATACCGGCACACGATAAAACCTAAACAAATAATTGGAAAATTAAAATAAATAAAAAATCGTAATATTTATAACAAAAATTAGAAATAAAACATATTTGGCAGTTCTGTATTTTATTACTTGGTATTTCAATGTATGCTATTGTATCTATTTAAATAGACCAATATAATAAGCATAATAAGGCTACACGCTCTAAAACCCACATACCTACCTATAATGTTCTACTTCCTTATATACATTTTCAAAAATTATCATTTGATACACCACATTTAGATTAAGAAACTTAAAGATACAAATTGAGTTAACAATTACAGTATACTCGATTAAAAATTGTAATAAATGTGTTTATATTACCTGCGTTAATTTACTTCAATATTTTTGTATTCCCCAAAAGTGTGAATTCCTCCACTCTATAAATGTTCCTGATGGCGCAACTTCGCATTATTTTCCAACGCGGGCGGCCCTGGTTTCCAAAACATTACATGATATGAATGTTGCACGAGGCGAGAGAGGTTTGAGAGGAATGAAAAGGGAGAAATGGGAAGAGACAGTGAGGACAAGAGAGAGAGAGAGAGAGAGAGAGAGAGAGAGACGGACGGAACAATCTCTACATTTAACGCAATAACGCGAGCAGAGTTGCAGGATCTGCAAATTAATACAGTGAGCGTTTGCTATTCACAAGAAAAACAAATCTCTGTACAACTAAATACAATACATTTTATGGATATTAAAACGTGGTTAACTTCGACATAGAAGGTCATAAAATATCATTATTATAACTTACAGCTGATTATGAAGTCTATTACTCGTAATAAATTACGTTTTTCGGAGCATCCTAAAGCTTAATCGTAAGTTACTAGGACGACGACTTCGACAAGTCAAAGCCATGTTAGCATCTTTTATTAAAGCTGCAACATGTATACTAATAGCCATGCATTGTAAAGCAATTTCAATCTTTTATTCCTTAAGAAGTTAGAATTAGAAGCTGCCTTATAGCCTCGGGAAGAACAACATAGAAAAAATTATCAAAATCCGTTGAGTGGTTTCGAACATTATCCAGCACAAAGTTTCTTTCTTTACAGATATACCTACTGTTCAGCAGTCGTTGCAGTGCTATGATCTTCATCAGTAATTGTAATACATTCTCAATACTCTTTAGATCAGATCGAGGGGCAGGGGTAGCACAGTAATTTCGTTTCGGATCTCCTTCTGCGGGTCTGGGGTGGTGATTTAAGTCGGCTCTATCCACGCCTTCACCTGACTTGCTCATGTGAAGTACCTCCAAGTTCGGCGTGGTTCGGAGACCATGGACAAAGATGCAGGTCCTCTCATTTCACCACCATCCTCATCACCCTATCATCGGAGGTAAAGGACTCCGACCGCTGGATGTCTTCACCTCAGAAATAGGTCCAGTTATCGCTTGGTGAATTGAGATAACCCCCGAAGGTCATAGGCCATAAATAGGGAGTGTTAGAGACAACTAGACCAGGTCGCTGTGCCAAAATAAATTCAAACAAATAAGATTGCTTCATTAACATGTTGATTTGCCAAAAGTACAGGGTTATTCAAAAAGAAGCAACAGACTTGAAATATTTATTTCTAATGAACGACAATAGATAGCGACACATGCGATATATCACTGAACAGAGAAAAGTTCTAAATTGTATTTATGTGTTCAAAATTAACATCATTTGTTATGCGAGGACGACCAGTGTTTTTGCGTTTGCATACGCAACCACGATTCTACGATTTTATTATATCAATTGTAAATTGTTATGACTAGGCGGCTCATTGTTGAACTTACAACGAAATGCACGATGCAATGAAACAATAGATTCACTCTTTGCATAATATAGCACACAAAACCACTTTTCCTGTGGCGTCGTCATTTTCTCGTACACAAACACAACGCCGCTGTAGTTTTTGTGCATGGGAATGTAGTTCGATGACTCGGTGACACAGAGACACGATCAACAGCTCCGTATCCTTCAAGAATCTAGTTCTTGGAGTGCGGAAGCTCCTCTGCTTCCTCCCTTTATTATGGAATCAATCAGCACAATATTGTATACGGATCCGGAAGCAAAGACAGAAATAACAAGAACGGAAGGACGCCACCTACATAACGCCTGTTAATAAACAGTATTAGATAAACGCAGAGGTGATTGTCGCACTACACAAAGTCTTGTTCAGAAGAAGCTCCTCTGAAATGTCTTGTAAATTGATGGAATTACAGCAGAGGCCTAAGTATGAGAAGAGAAAGGCAAATGCGGGTGGCGGATGATGCGGTCAGGATGTGGTTTGGCCCAAAGATGATATGGCACCTCAAGATCCACAAAGACACTTTGTTGGTTTCTCATCTCGGACACACAAAGCTGTCATTTTTATCAAAGCTTGCACTTCTGCGCGTTTTCTGTCGCAGCTGTAAGGACTTGCTAATTGCTTTCTTTGTAGAGGTCTTGCGGCATTGACTGCACGTGAGCAGTGCACTCATTGAAAACAGAAACCACAAGTTTCCCTTGCAACAAATTAGTGCTCACTAACGAAGCACTAACAGCAGGCTTCCTGCCACATAATTGAAACAAGGGAAACAGGTTGAATGTAAACCGCATGACTGGTCAGCGGTGTAATGAAAAGATGGGCAGTTGAGGTTATCACCAACTTCCGGTTCCGCCAGTCTCTTTACATACATGCAAACATACTCTGGCGTCTAAACCTTCCAGCGACCAAGTCAAACGAGAAAATCTGTTAGCAATTCTTATACATGCTTCTTAACAATGAGTATACAGCAGTACTCTTTTGTTCGCATAATCTTAAGATGCGGAAAGAGGCTTTAAATAATAACTTGATTAGATAAATCATTCCATCAGAAAGAAACCCATTACGTTCATTAGACAACTCCAAGGCTTGACCGATCCTGCTGCATTAATTGAGCCACTCATAGATTCTATACCATTCCAGCGTTACTTTAAGGACTGAAGTAGAAGATTAGCTTTTATTTCTTCTAAAACAGGTGGCAAGTGCTATATACAGTACTGGTGTTTAACGCCCATTCTTCCACAGCATCACAGCCGGTGGACACTGATGATTTGGGCTGTAATATCGGAGTCGCTATGGAGGAAAGCGTATAGAATAGGAAGGGCAGATTTATTTAATTGTTTCAAAACGACTTATGCTACCGACAACGTATTATACCTGAAATGCAGAGGAATTTTGGTAGATTATTTACCTCTATACAAATGTTGAAAATGTCCTTCATCCTGCATAACACACAACTCAACACGTCGTTCCATGTTACTGGTCACTCGTTGGAGGACTCGACTCTGTTGTCAATAGCTTGAATCTCCTTTGTAAGGTTGTGCTTCAGATCGTCCTATGTCTGGGGACGTGTGGTATAAACCCTGTCTTTTAAGTAACCCCATAGAAAGAAGCCCGGTGATGTCAAATCCGGAGATCTCGGTGGCCACAGGCCATTCGGTCGTCAAAAAAACTTGCAATTATGCCATGGATTCATTTGATGTATGGTATGTACCGCCGTTATGCTGAAAATATCCTTGACTCAGCTCTATATCGTCTTGTTGCTCAGCAAACTCCATAAAAATCCGTCGGTACTCTATAGTGTTCACATTGTTTAAAAACAAAATTGGTCCCATTATCCTCTGTGCGGATATTTCGCACCAAACTCCGATTTTAACCGGGTGCATATGTGAGTTCACATAGCTGGATAAATGGAACCAGGCTTCATCTGTGAGCCATGTGATGGACAATATGGCAGGATTTTGCACAATGAACGCCTGAAACCAATGGCATTAATTCAGTCGTCTATCCTTATCTGGTTCCTATAACTGATGGACAACCGTAATCCCATACAGCTTTAGGCCTGCACTTTTCACCGCTTTCTGACACATTGAGTAGCTGTACCCTGCAAAAAACTGTTAATGATTGGGTGGCTGATCTAGTCGTTATCTTACGTCAACAACAACCGTGGGAAGCCTAGATGAACGAATTTTGCCTTTTTCACTCACCAGAGATTCAGTTGTTTCCAATTTGTTTACCAGTCCCAGTATTGTGTTTCTTTGGGGAGGATTCCGAACACCAAATTCTCTCTGGTATGCTCTTTGAGTAGCTGTAATTGAATTCGTAATCCAGTATTGCTTTACAAGAAGAGTCGTTCCTTTAAAGTGTACTACATTTTCACGCTGACTAGAACAAAATCTCAAAAACAGTTGCCGACAATAAAACTAACAGTTACGAATAAAACATGAACATATTCGCATCTAGTGACAGGCAATCGAATCCCCAGAGCATTCTGCTTAATTTGGTGCTAAAATTTGGGTATTGAGTGAATTTCGAACAGAATAATTAAAGAAAGAAATGTGTCAGTTCTTCATAAATCACCCTATGTAACGGAATATGTGCAGAAATAAATACCGCGCATACCTCTTGATTAAATGTTTGATTTGATGGAGGTGACTTGCTGTAGCTTATCCTAACATTCTGCAATACAACGCTTGTGTGCTTCTGTGTTGGCATGTCTTCGCAAGTTACTCGATCTACTATGCCCAAAAGCAATTGTGCTATTGCACGGTTTGCAATAAACGTTTTCATTAATAATAGAGAAAACATTTTCCTCATACTTCAACAGATAGTTCTGCAACTTGACTTTCTTACCTTTTCCTTTGGCACTTCGTCTACGTGAACACTGTGCAGCGATACACTTGACTCAGCTGTACAGTTAATCCTCTCGCTGTAAATAGCCGACTACAAGACGCCTTTAAACAAACGTAACGACTCCGAAGTCGCAGCCCTAATGATGATACATGAAATACAATCATAACTGGGAAAGAAAAACTTCCAAGCCTAAGTTTAGGATACACTCGCTTCCTTTTATGCCGTTCCCGCAACTTGGGAAGGCATTCTACTGGCCTTCACAGGGGCGTAACAAGGAGGTGCGTGTATCTGTTTACCTTTTCGCGCATGCAATGACGTCCTGTTTTCCGTGCACTTATTCTAGATTATTGTTATATGAATGTACAACTTTGAGCAACAGCTTTACTTACCATCACTTACATACAGGGTTGGGCAGATAAAACCACACCATTTCATTTTGAATGATTTGGAAAGAAATTATATTAGCTATGCTTTCTTCAGCGTGTTTAGTTTCATTGTTGTTGTAATTATGTTGGCTATCCTTTCTTCCGCGTGTTTAGTTGCATTGTTACAAATGACTGACAATGATTTATAAACTGCTGTGTTTGCTGTTGTAAAGAGTTGTTTTGTACAGTAAATAAGTATGACTTATTCAAAGGCAGAGCGAATATGCGCTGTAGAGGCGTACATACAGACCATTTCTATCAAGGAATCACAATTATTTAAAGACAAATATCCGCTTCACCCAGTACCAGCGAAAAGCAGCATTCAAGATTTGGTGCAAAAAATGGCGCACGACTGGATCAGATATTCACTGAAGAGAGGTTTGTGAGCAAAGGCTTATGGCCACCGCGGTCATTAGATTTGTCGACACGTGACTTTAATTTATGGGGGTACTTGAAGGGAAAAGTGTACGGCCAGAATCCCCATTCCATTGATGAACTGAAGGATAACATCACGAATTGCATTGCACTATCACCAATGAGGACTTGATACTTGTTTTTATGAACCTTAAGACATGCACAGGAGTGTCTAGATGCAGGTGGAGGGCACTTCCAAAATGTAGTATGAAGGTAAATACAGGACACATTAATTTATTCATTTTATTCTATTTGAAGTTTGTTCCAAATCAATGCGATAACACGGACCGGTTTTATTTGCCCAACCCTCTATAATAACCATGTTTAAATATATAACTAAATAAAATCCTGTTTCACACAATTTCTCCATGAAAAAATAATTTTTAATGGCAACATAATGTAAAACTGAAATAAATAGGTTCTACCCTCAAATAGGATACATTTACTAGACACTGTTTTAATAATCTGTCCAGCCTCTATTCTTGCCCAGTACCTGATTTAGACGCCTAGGCACTGAATCACTCGTCGCCCTCTGGGAACGTCTTCATGAAATGTGGGAATAAATGCGTTTAGTCTTTCAGCACCTTAGCGATTACGTTAGGTGGCTACATCAGATATTGGACAAGCATGGATATTGGACGGATTATTAAAATAATTTCTAGTAAATGTGTCCATTTTAGAATAAAAAATTCTATTTTACTTCAATTTTTCAGGGAGAAATTGTGCATTATTTAGTTGTATATTTAGATTATACATAATTCCAATAATGCCTCGTAAATGTATCATCTTTGAGAGTAAAAAATATAATACGGTTTTGCATTATGTTGCCATTAAAAATATTTTCTGAAATATTGTGCAAAACATAGTTCCGTTTAGTTAAATGTTATTTTAACATATTTATTATAAATGATGAAGAGTAAAGCTATTGCTCAACGTTTACAGGTTGGACCATTTAAGTTGAGACTAAAATATCTCCAAAACTAAGCGTTGTAGAAAGGAATGTCTTGAATAAAAGTTGCTTGATATTATGGGTGAAAGTAAATACTATTAGTCCTGTTTTATTTGGAGGACATTGTAATGCCATTTACTTTCACCCAGGGTCATCAATCAGGAAAGATGATCCTGGCAGAATTTGAACCATGGACATTCCATTCACGAGTCTATGCCTTAAAGGCAGTATAGTGACTGTATTATGGACAATTTGGACAAATGCAGTCCAGCCGCTATATTTGTTCCCCAACTTCTCAATCAGTAAACAGAAAGCGTGGTTAATGCTTCAGTAAAATAAAATAATGTTCATAAAAATGTTCTTTAACATACTTTGCCTTAAGCTAATTGTGCTTTACTATTCACATAATGTGTTAAAATTAATAATTAAAACCAAAGCAGATGGCTGAAGGCCAGATACACTGCAATTAAAGTATGCAGCAGTAGATGGTTCCTTCAAATTGACTGCACAAATATACCGGGGTTTCTCTTGAATGACGAGATTGGCAGTTCACCGCTATGAGTCCGTTCTTGGAGTGAAGGCGGACCAGTCCGCAATTTCTTCCCTAGATAATGCTTACGATCAGAAACAGGGCAGGGAACGAACCTCAGGTATCAGAGTGAGGCAACACTCGGGAAAGTGTTGAAATTAAGGTACGTAGTGAATCTAGAATAACAGAACGCTGATGCCGCATAGCGTAACGAACTTAAGCTAACCGAACTGAGGTCATAGGAGCAGACCACCACGACACCTAATATAGAACGTCTCCACGTAGGTCGTGGTCACAACGAATACTTTTATAGCCTATGAATAAGATGCAACTTCACCACCAGCCAGGTATGCAAAAGCTGTGGTATTTACGGAGTGGGCGGGAGGCCTTTTGCATAGAAAAGAGAGTTCAACGCATGGATAGTAACTTTACCCGAGTTCTCATTGTCACGCACCCCCTACTGGAGCGCCCTCTACAGATTTCCCACTACCTATAAGTTACATTCCCCGTGTAGCACCCGGTATATCCCGGGTCGTTACAGTTTGAATACCTTTCTTTATACAAGGCGCTCGAAATTATACTCCTCTGCGTCTATATAAGCCTGGCATCTGCTGAACACATTATTGAACGCTACACGAATTTCTGCAGCCGAAATATTGGAAAACATACGCCGGATACTTTGTTGCATAAATTTCATCTTTAAGCTTTCCCACAGATAATAATCACATGCATTTAGATTTGGAGAGCGAGCAGGACAGACAATTCTGTCGTCAAAAACACGTTGTAATGCGAGGCAGCGATATTCTTGGAATTACTTCCACAACAACCACTCTCTCATTCGAGTTTTCCTTGCTTAGAGTTGATGACTATTTTCCTCTCTGTCTAACAAGGACTCGGTCTGATTATATGTTTATATTAGGAATCGCGACACCGGAGAATTTCTGTATTAATCCAAGCTGATAGTCCAAGTGTGACTCCACTCGAGCAGAATTCATAAAATAAACTATACTGTTCTGTAGTATTAGCTATGATAAATACAAACTGTAAATACAATCAACACATAACGTTATTTCCGCTATACACCATTCCATACAACGTTACCAGAACCGCAAATGCCGTTATCCTTCATAGTTGTATGGGCTATGCTACCGTAGAGTAATATCATTCAAACCGACACCGGATGCAAGTCGCGTCATTCAAGATAAACCCGGTATTTCTCAATTCGAATGATACTTGCCTTAAAGGAAGACAGTCCATAGCTTTGCGGCAAACATTCATTCGTTTTCATATACGAAGATATCATGGACTTTTCTTTATCTAATTTGCTGTTTTCCATTAAACGGAACTGGGCAAAAATGCATTAAAGGATTATTTTTACTGCTATCCCTCATTAAAGCCAATAAACTGAAGATTTTCATCAATAAGCACATTTCTATGTAGTAATACTTTCGTGACTTTACTCTACAGAAAATAATATAATGCAATCACAAAAAAAACAATCATTGTGTTTGACTTATATACATATGGAAATATTATAAGCTACATAACTTGCTGCATTTCACAGATTATTGTGAACATTATCCTGAACGCATTAACAGTTCTCCTGCACACTTGTATCACCAACGTGCTATTACCTATACAGAAAGAAGGAAAAAAAATTGAAAAGCTGTATTAATAATAAATTCGTAATATACAATGAAGAAGTTATTGTCTTTACGTTGGAGTTGTTTATTTATTTAGCTCCACGTATGACGCCAATTTGAAGTAGGTGGTTTGTTACGTTATTTGCACCACGCTTTGGGCGTCAATTTGAAGAAGTTAGTTGCTGCTACGTATTGAAAGTCAGTTTGAAGATGCTGTATTATATTTCAACTGTTGGGGAGCCGAACTTGTAGTAGTTGCAACAGCACGTATAGTAAACAGTTTCCGGTAGCCTTCGCCCCAAAAATGTATTTTTAGGTGGCCTTTGCCACAAATGTATTTTTACTGTTTCTTTAAATATTTAATATATTTTGTTTGCCTCGTCTGCGTCAGTATTATTGTTAGAGACATGGAAATCTTGGCAGGGCGTGATGCGGCAAGAACGTAGGCTTACGCAGATTTTAAGTTTTAATTCACTACTTTTTATTAATCCTTGACACAAATTAAATAGCACTTCACTGATATTGAGAGCTGTGAGATTCTTTTATTTAATACCTGCACTTTTTAATACGTAAACTATTTTCATCTCACACGAATATGTATTATATTTCTCGAGGACGAATAAGCAACGCATTATGGCAACTGTCTGCAGGCAACTGACTTCTGAATTTGTAAATGTTTCTCCTTTTCAGTTTCTGATTGGATAATCCTGGTCCAATAGAATACCTTCATTTAACTACAGCTTTTTCTGGTTTTTGATTGGCTATCTTATAAACTGTCATTAAAATCACATTATTGCTTACAAGAATCACAAGCAACATTTAAACTCTCAAACTCATTATTGCCTCAAGGTTACCTCATTGTTAGCAACGTTTAACTTATTATTCTCAAAGTTCCTACATTATTAAATTACGTAATGCATTCACATAACATTATTGAACATGTTTACAATAATATAACCATATGCAATGATTGTTACATACATTTTACAAATTATTACATACACATATTGCTTCAAGGCGGGCTGTTATTGAATTTATATATTATATAATTTGACTGAAATCATTTATGTGTTAAAAATACTGGCTCACCAATTATTTTTATTTTATATCCATCTAGTTTGTGAATAGGTATATTATAAATATATTAACGTATTATTATTAAAACAGACTTACAAAATAAGCTACAATTACTAATAAGAAACGGGCAACAATTATCAGTTAATTATCGTTAAGAATGTCGGTATATTCTTAGAAAACATCCTTTTAACGCTTTTCATGAGGGTCGCTTTGTAAAATAAAAATATAAATGCGAACCGTTGTATTTTGTGATCCTTTACCATGCATATGATCAAGTCCGCATTGCTTGATATCACTTTTTGTGAAAAATGAATGCTGAGTAATAACGCAATGCCAATAGAATAATCACGTGCTTATATATCGTAATACACTGAGCCTTCGTTTGGACGCGTGGCAGGCCTAACATGCATTTTCTTGCCTCCAGGAACCACGATGTTTGCCGGCGGAATCGGATATTCACAATTCCTTGAATTCAAGCACATAGATTTCTCAAGCAAGTTATAACTACAATAATCATATATATATATATATATATATATATATATATATATATATTTATTCGCCATAGCAGATGTTGGAAATGATGTCCTTGTACCTCCGCACATCTCTCACGCCTTTTAAGCAAATTTCCATAAACACTCGTTAATTCTTCATGGCTATGTAAATAAAACCATGCTTCGCACATAAAAAAATAAAAATAAACGTGGTTCAATAAAGTGATCATTAACATTATCCAACATCCAATTGCAGAAATTAACTTTATTCACATTATAGCGTGGTTACAATTCCTGAACTACAATTATCTTATAGGGTTTTAATTTTAAAAGATATTCCAAACCGAGGTTTGCTAAATTCCTGATTTCTGTGTAAGCTTTATCAAAGGTTTGTTTGGACTTAATTCTAACTTTTCTCCAATGTCAACGAGTTTTTCCTTTAAGAACACAGCGATTTACATTCGGTTTTTCAAGAATCGATCCAGTTTCGTTAAATCTATTCACAAGATTACGAACCGTTTCTCTGTGAGACGTACGAATAGCAGGAAATCTGTTCTATAAATCCCCCGCCTCACTTCTCTAAAAGAGTTTATTGTCACATAGGAATCATACATGAAGATTCTGTGTGCTAAAGTATATGAACTTTTTGGCATTATAACGGCACTAACACACTATAACACTGAAAATCGTGGTCTCTCAACGTATCAACCTGTGTGCAAAGATTTCATGTCAACTGATTAGCCGGCACACGGAGAGGGAACAGAACCGGTTAGAAACAGCGCAGTGCAGGACAAGCAATTCCCCGTAATACTGCCAAGCGACGAGATGATAGCTCTGTATAAATTTTATATTATTAGTTTCTCTAGCACCTACTTATAGTAGGTAGAGGAACTACTGCATTCCACCCGAAAATTTTACTATCGAGATTTCTAAAATTACATGTTTTAGAGTTCCCTTAATTAAAAAAGCACATTTTGAAAAGATCCGCGCGCGCATGCGTGTGTGTAATATAAATTGAAAATGAAAAGCCAACTTCAGCATCTTCCAAGGATACCCATGAAGATTTTTAAGAAAATCTGGTTACTCTAAACTACCTTTATATAGAAAATTTTCCGTTATCGTTTATTTTCTCGAAAACAGCTCTAAATATTTTTATTAAAATACTATACGTTTTAAGATAATTGGAAGAAAAATAAAATATATATCTTCCATATTCCGTAATTTACCTGTGAAGTCCTCTTTATTCTGAATGAATTTTGTATAACCGGTAGGTAAACCATTAGAGATAGACAAAAATACCCTGCATAAAAATGTAGAGCTCTAAAACACGCAGTTTATGGCAAATTCTTTTGTGGCATTCACGATTTTGTAGACTTCTGTTCCAATTGGTTTGTATTTTCCATTTCTTTATTATTTAAGTGCTTGGTCACGATTTCTTTGTATTTGTGATGTCGTATAAAGAATATGGACTTTCAAAGCATCACATAGCGACCCGCTTTTTAAAGATTTGACTATAGCTTCAGCCTTCTGTATTTCTATTGTATCTACAACGAAATGTGTAATGAAACTATTTGTGCAAGCGTTTATTTCGATTAGTATTAAGAGCTAGAAAAAGGTCAATTGTAACAATTTTTGCTGAAAGAAATAAAGACAGCGGGGAGAGAAACTCAGATCAGATTTCTTTTCTTTCTTCACCATGTACCTAGCAGGTGCAGGAAGCATTGTACTCCAACCAAAACTTCGATTTAGATATTTCACAGGAAATACATGTTTTGAGGTCAGCTAAATAGAAAGCAGTTTTATAAAAAGGTGCGCGCGCGCGTGTGTGTGTGTGTGTGTGTGCGTGTGTGTGTGTGTGTGTGTGTGTGTGTGTACGAGCGCGAGTGTAAAGCGCATAACTCAAAAACGAAATATTGGATTGTCGTCCTCCGTGGTGTAGTGGTTACCATGCTAGCATCTAATTCCCGAGGTCACGGGTTCAAAGCCGGCGGAGGGCGATGGATTTTTTCGGGCGTAAAAATCTTCAGAATGGCTTCCTTCGGAAGGGAAGTAAAACCGGTGGTCCCGTGTCGTACATTTACGACACGCAAAAGAACCTTAAGCCTGATAAAAAGGCCACTGAGCAAATTTACCGGTCTTTCACGCCCAATATAGAATGGGACTCTAAGGACCCTGCAGTTATTTAACTTCATTTTAATCCTAATTTTTCAAGAATGCGACACAAAGATTTTCAACAAAATTCAGTCACCTCCCAGATATCCATTATTATGCCTGAATTGTTCAATACTTTATCATTTTTTAAAAAGTGCTATCGCTATTCATTTGTTTCTCGTGATGCCATGGAAACAGTATGCAATTTTAAGGGCAATATATAGTGACCAGTTTTTTAATATCGACTATCGCTTTTCCCTTTGCACCTATAATAAAATTGCAAAGAAATTATTTATACAAATATTGCTTATCTCAATCAACTTGAAGTAGAATAAGCTTTTGCAAAATAAATATTTTGTTTGTTAACGACGCTGTCAATTGCCAGGATCATATCAACGCGCCGTCGGTGCACCGGAATTTCATCCCGCAGTTCTTTTAAATGCTAGTAAATGCACTTACATGCAGCTGCCACTTTTAAGCACACGTAAAACCATCGGTCTAGACCGGGTTTGAACCCACGACCCTGGGATTAGAAGGCCAGCGCCTAACCAAATGACCCACCAAGACCGACAAAGTTTTTCAGGAATATACTTTAGAGTCAATATAAAAATAAACGATAGTGGGTATGGAATTTTAATTTTTATTCATACCTTCATGAATCCTTGGGCATAGGTAGGTACAGTGATATTAACGCCCTGTATAAACACAGCCTTCTTCATCCCCGTTACCAATGTTGTGAATTCCAAGACGCTTCAATGTGTACCTTAAGTAAGTGCGGTAGCTAGACTCTTTTCCTCAGATCTTTGACCTTTGATATAAATGTGCATGTGGCCGGCGGATGTAAGGAACCTGGGAAACACATGAATTTCCTTGCTGAAAGTACTGTATCCACCTAGCCGTGTGGGGGTGGTCAGGAACTTCAATGGCTATATCCGGTGGAGTGAAGACGATCACGCGAACCCATACCATACAATAGCTCGCAATTACAGCTCTACACAAATGGATTTTTAACGCTTTTTCCTCAGTCCGGATGTCACCCTTCACGATCTGTTATGTCGACTGTGTTTCCCATCGCACGTCTGACCTTGTTTCCCTCTAATGCCATTAATGTAAGTTCGGCCAATGTTGAATCTCACTGTTTCAACTTCTATAGTGTAGAGGAGGTATTGTATTGCAAACCAAAAATTCCATACCGAGATTTCACCAGAAATACACGTTTTGAGACTCCCGAAATAGAGAAAAAACTTTTTTTTAAAAAAGGTCCATGCGCGTGTGTCTGTGTGAGAAGCATAACGCAAAAACCGAAAATTGCTGAAATATCAAAATTGGTATTTAAGTTCAGCTTCTTCCAAAGATACGACACAAAGATTTTCAAGAAACTCCCTAACCTCAAATTACCCTTTACGTGGAAAACCTTTCAAAATTTTGATTTTCTTAAAATTGGCTCAAACGATTTTGATTAAAATGCCATATCTTTACGATATTTCGATGACAAATAAAATATACTTAAAGGTATCTTGAACTTTCTGGGAATAGCCTGTGAAGTCCTCTTCATTCTGAATAAGTTTTGTATAATTGGTAAACCGTAAGAGAGACAAAATCTTACTACACAAAAAAGTAGATATCAGTAAAGCACACAATTTATGCCCAATAAAGATTTTTTGTGACGTTAACCATTTCCAAGATATTCTTTTCTATTAGTTTGAATTTTAAAAAAAGACAACATTCTTCTCAACTGCGAATCGTTACTCGTTTTATTTTCTTCTTCTTCTTCTTCTTCTTTGGTTACTTTCTGTACCACGTAGAAAAAAATATCGATACCGAGATTTCACCGGAAATACATGTGTAAGGGCTCCGGAATCCAAAAAAAAGCATTTTAAGTAAAAGGCCCACGCACGCGCCAGCGTGTGTGTGTCTTTGTGAACAGCGTATTTCTAAAAAGAAAAGTAGGATAAATACCAAATTTGGTACATATATTTGGGTTCAACGCCTTCCGAAGTTGCGACATGAAGATTTTCAAGAAAATCCCTCTAGCCCAAACGATTTTGTTTAAACTTTTTATAATTATTTAAGTAATATTTGATAACGATTTTGAATAAAATCTCGTATATTAAGGATATTTACATGACAAATAAAATCTATATCTTGAACTTTCTGGGAATAGCTTAGGAAGTCTTCATTCAGAAGGAATTTCGTATAATTTTGTATAACCGGTGAACGTAAGTAATAGATGAAAACGTAGTACGCAAAAAGTGTAGAAAACAATCAATTTATTTCAACTAACTTCTTTTGTGGCATCAGGCTTTTGCGAGATATCCGCTATTAATGGTTCGATTTGTTCAATACTTTTATCATTCTTTGAAGAAGTTATTCTGTTGTATAGTTATTTGCCCCACGCTTTGGGAGCCAATTTGAAGAACGTAATTATTTATTACGTTCTTTTTAGTACCACGCTTTGGGAGCCAAATTTGAAGAACCATTATTTTTTGTTTTTTATTGTATTTTGACTGTTGGAGAGCCGAACTTGAAGTAGTTGCAACCGCACGTATGGTAAAAAGTTTCCGGTAGTCTTCGCCACAAATGTTTAAAAAATGTCAACTTTGTAATTTTGACTGTTTCTTTAAATATTATATATTTATGTTTGCATGGCTGCGTCAGTATTTATATGTTTTTAGAGACATGAGTGTCTTAGCAGGGAGTGGTGCCACTGAAGAATGTAGGCTTACTTACACAGATTATAATTTTATTCACTCCTTCTATTAATGCTTGACACGATTTAAATAACACATCACTGATATATATATATATATATATATATATATATATATAGAGAGAGAGAGAGAGAGAGAGAGAGAGGGAGAGAGAGAGAGAGAGCTGTAGGATTTTTTTATTAATTACTTGCACTTTTTAACACGTAAACTATTTCTGTCTCATACAAACTACGTATTAAACTTCTCGAGGACGCATCTCGCGTCCGATTAGAAACACTGTCTACAAGCAACTGACTTCTGAATTTGTAAATTTTGCTCTGTTTTAGTTTCGGTTGGCTAATCCTAGTCCAATAGAATACCTTCATTTAACTAAAGCTTTTTCTGGTTGTTGATTGGCTATTTTATAAACTGTCACAAAAATTACATTATTGCTTTCAAGAAACACAAGTAGCATTATTAAACTTTCAAATTCATTATTGCCTCAAGGTTACCTTGTTGTTACCTCATTGTTAGCAACTTTCAACCTATTATTCTCACAGCTCCTACATTATTAAATTACGTAATACATTCACATAACATTATTAAACAGGTATACAATAATATCAACATATACAATGACTGTAATGTACACTTTTTATATATTGTTACATACACATATTGCTTTAAGGCGGGCTGTTATTGAATTTATATATTATATAATTAGACTGAAATCATTTAAGTGTTAAAAATACTGCCTCATCTTTTAAGTCCTTACGATTTTCTCTGTTTCTCGCAATTGCATGGAAACAGTGTGGAATTTTACGGCCAGCATATACCGTTCAGTTCCTAAACATTTAACTATCGCTATTCCCTTTGTACTCTAACGAAATGTGTAAATGGCTATTTCTACAGAGATTTATCTCGAAGTAGATTAAAAAAAAAAAGCATAAGCAAGAATAATTTGTATACCCACTAATAAACGATAGGGGTAGAGAAAATTATGTGAATGTTATACATCAGGTCTTTTTTCTGGGGGAGGGGGTCCATCCAAAGAGAACGGAATTTCAAAACCATCACATAGCGACAAGATTTGAATATCGCTTTAACTAAATGTATCCTTCCTGTACCTAGCAAGAAATAGAGCTTATAAGAATAAGCTTTTGTAAGAATAGTTTGTATTCAGAGAGAGAGAGAGAGAGAATAGAGAAAGCCATGAAAATGCAACATAAATGTTTGTAATTCTTTTAATTCAGTGGATCTCAAAATGTGTCTTCCTGCTATAATCTCAATATCGAATTTTTGGATCCTATATAGGTAACATTTCTATCTTACATAAACAGCAGATAAAGCATTTTTCTCGGGAAAATAAAGGCAAAATCTTAATGGTCGTGCACACTAACTGCATTCGGATAAACAAATATCCTCCCTCTTCTCTCCCTTTTCCAGTGCCTCCTTCAATCTCTCTCTCCGCTTTGGTGCAATGTACAGACAAGTCATGCGATATTCTGAAGATCTGTAATAAAATTATTTTCTGTCTGAGGTATTTATAAAAATTAAAACTGACGAATATGAGGATAACCATATTATAAATGGTGGACGGATCGCGTGATCTGTAATCATCAAAAGAAAAACTCTTCTCAGTTGTTAATTATCAATATCAGTTGCTGAAGAAATACTGGACACAATTTTCTCTCTTTATATATCTAGTGTACACTCGTAATGAACATGATTAGAATGTAGAGAGGGAATACAACAAACGCTATTCACACAAGAGTTATGGAAAGCTTTTAGAATCCAGTAATTTCATTGTATATATCTGTAGAATTACGTCTATCTCACATTGTGATACTGATACCACACTGCACATGTACAATATCTGATAATATGACATTTAAATAAGTATCACATACCCATGTACACGGCATTAATTCTAAAACCTTTCAGTATAAATAAATTAATAAATAATTTTAAATCGATTTAATAAAACACATTAATTCAATTACTGAGGGGAAGATTAAAACCAGTAGGCTTCTACCTGCCCCCCTTCCACCGCAGTCACATCCTGAAAAATGGATTGGTCGGAGAGGTGCTAAAGAATGGCCAACAAGAATCTCTAGACTTGACACCTCTTCATTTCTTCCTATGGGGTAATTTCAAGTCAAATGCTTATATTACTCCGCCAAAAAAAAAGCTCAAATGAATGAAATGTACTAACAAATGTATGCTCTTTCAAAAATAAGCATAATACTCTCTAGGGTCGTGAAACCGAAATTAAAATTACTGCTGCTTTTAAGCTTCCCTTTCAATATCTAAATTGGCATGCTAATTGTTTAAATTAAAACTATTTATGACTAATTTATACTAGAAAGCTTTAAAATAAAAGCCCCGTATACAATGATATAAGCATAATTCCCTGTCTTTTGTTTCCCTGCATTCGTCCAATATTTGGCTGTTACATCATTGCAATATCCAGCTATGTACTTAACCTACGTGATCAAAAGTATCCGGATACCTGGCTGAAAATAACGTACAAGTTAGTGGCGCCCTCCATCGGTAATGCTGGAAGTCAATATGGTGCTGGCCCACACTTAGCCTTGATGACAGCGTTCACTCTCGCAGGCATACCTTCAATCAGGTGCTGGAAGGTTTCTTCACGGAGTGCGGAACTGAGGGGAGGTATCGATGTAGGTCGGTGAGGCCTGGCACAAAGTCGGCGTTCCAAAACAACCCAAAGGTGTTCTATAGGATTCAAGTCAGGACTCTGTGCAGACCAATCCATTACAGCGATATTATTGTCGTGTAACCACTCCGCCACAGCCCGTGCAGTATGAACAGGTGCTCGATCGTGTTGAAAGATGCAATCGCCATCCCCGAATTGCTCTTCAATAGTGGGAAGCAAGAAGGTGCTTAAAATATCAATGTAGGTCTGCGCTGTGATCGTGCCACGCAAAACAACAAGGGATGCAAGCCCCCTCCAGGAAAAACACGACCACACCATAACACCACCACCTCCGAATTCCACTGTTGGCACTAAACACGCTCGCAGATGACGTTCACCGGGCATTCACCATACCCACACCCTGCCATAAGATCGCCACATTGTGTACCGTGATTCGTCACTCCACACAACGTTTTGGCACTGTTCAATCGTGTAATGTTGACGCTCCTTACACCAAGCGAGGTGTCGTTTGGTATTTTCCTGCGTGATGTGTGTCTTATGAGCAGCCGTTCGACCATGGAATCCAAGTTTTCTCACCTCACGCCTAACTGTCATAGTACTTGGAGTGGATCCTGATGCAGTTTGGAATTCCTATGTGATGGTCTGGATAGATGTCTGCCTATTACTCTTTACGACCCTCTTCAAATGTCGGCGGTCTCTGTCAGTCAACAGACGAGGTCGGCCTGTACGCTTTTGTGCTGTACATGTCCCTTCATGTTTCCACTTCACTATCACATCAGAAACAGTGGACCTAGGGATGTTTAGGAGTGTGGAAATCTCGCGCACAGACTTCTGTCACAAGTGACACGCTATCACCTGACCACGTTCGAAGTCCGTGAGTTCCACGGAACGTCCCATTCTGCTGTTTCACGATGTCTAATGACTACTGAGGTCGCGGATAACGAGTACCAGGCAGTAAGTGGCAGCACAATGCACCTAAGATGAAAAACGTATGTTTGTGGGGCTATCCGGATACTTTTGATCACATAGTGTATGTATTGTTTGACATAAAAATCTTGTATGTTGCATTCACATGACTTTCTCTATCCTCTATCATTTACTTTATATCTTCTACAAACTATTCTTATAAAAACTTACTTTTCTATCTAATTCTTGTTAATCAGATAAATGTAGGTTTCTTTGTAGGTACAAAGGGCATACAGGAGGCTGCAGCGATAGTTAAATCTATATATACTGAAATTAAAATTCCATGCTATCGATAAAAATAAATGAATGGTAACCACTTCAAAATTTGAAGCATTGAAAAATTTGAACCAATAACAACGAATATCTGGAAGTGCTGATGCCACAAGATATATGTTTATATGAATTGTGTATTATAAAGATATTAAAGAAATCTACATTTTACGTAATAAGTTTTTGTTTATCTCTTATCATTTAGTTATACAGAATCACACAAAATGCATTCCGAATGAAGATGACTTCACAGACTATTCGCCAAAAATTCAATAAATATATATTATTAGTCATGAAAATATCTTAAATGTATGGTTGGTATTTTAACTACAATCGTAAGAGCCGTTTGAGAAAGTAACACACAAGAAAAATGTTCCATCTTAAACGTAGTTTGGAGTGGAGAGATTTTCTTCAATATATTTGTGTCGCATCCTTAGAAGAGGCTGAACTTGAATACGAAGTTTGGTATTTACCGAGTTTCTCTCTCCCTCTCTCACGGAACTTTGTCTAAAGATGCTTAATTTATTTATTCAAATGACCTCCAAACATGCATTTAGTGTGAAATCTCAATATCAAATTTTTGGCACAACTCAATACTTGCTCTACCGGACTTTAAGCAGGTGTTAGAGAATATAAAATGGGTTGTTTCACGCGTCTTCTTCCTTCCTTCCTTTCTTTCTTTCTTCCTTCCGTGGAGTAACAATTGTCAATGTTATGACTCATTAAGGTAAATCCTTTTTACTTTCTCTACTACGTATAGTAAGTAGGGGAATTATTGTATTCCACCCAAAAATTCGATACCGAAATTTCACTGGAAATATACGTTTTGAGGCCCAAAAGCATTTTTGGAAACATGTCCGTGTGTGAGTCTGTGTGTCTGTGAACAGCATAACTCAGAAACGAACAGTCGGATAAACACCAACCTTGATATTTACGTTCAGTATCTTCCAGAGATGCGACACGAAGGTTTTCAACAAAATCCTCCCACCTCAGATTACCCTTTACATGGAACATTTTTCGAAAATTTTAATTTTCTCAAAAATGGTTCTAACGATTTTGATTAAAATACCATATATTTAAGATACTTTCATGACAAATAAAATGTATATCTTGAATTTTCTGGAAATGTCTCCAAAAGTATTCTTCATTGTGAACGACTTTTGCACAACTGGTAAACCATAAGAGATAGACAAAATTTTACTATACACAAAATGTAGATCGCATTTAAAAACACAATTTATGTCATATATATTTTTTTTGTTGAGTGAAGCATTTTCAGATATTGCTTGTTATTCTCTTAAATGTTCCAATACTTATACTTTTTCTCAAATGGGAATTCGTTATTCATTTCTTTTTTTGTCCTGGTAATGCAAAGAGAATAGAATAGTGGGCATAGCAACCAGCTCTTAAAATATTTGACTATCCCTTAAAGCCTACCAATTCCCCTTGCATCTACAAGAAAATTAGCAATAAGATTAACATCTCGATATCTCGATTAACATAAAGCATATGGAGAATAATAGTTTGTTAAAATAGTTTGCACAAGAGTAGAGAAAGTCATGTGAGTGTAACACATCAGATTTTTTTTAAATAGTTATTTAGGTGTCAATAATTTAGGTATATTAAACTTTTTGGCTATCTAGAATACACAAGGTTTACGTTTCAGTGAAACCCGGGATGGATTTTGCCGTTTCATATACAAGATATTTCCCCCACTGGCACATTACTGTTATGTTTAAATTAGCACTTACTCCAACAAGAAGACCGATGGTGTCGCCAGGATAACATTCACTTATCAGTTACCAAATAAGTGCCGACATCAGTGACGGTCCGTGCGTGGGTCGGTAAAGTTGCTATCTACAGTGTCCCCATTCATCTCGAGCTGTCGCTGCTCGCCGTGACATCTTAACTCCAGCTCGTGTCGCGCCGGGTCTTTTGAGATGAAGGAAGTTATTTCTCTCTTCTTGATGAAAGGTTTTCTGGTGAAAACTCTTCACCCTGATGCCGTCATTGCTCTTTGTCTTTATTTCTCATATACTATAACACAAAAATCTGATTTACTGCACTCACATGACTTTCTAAACTCAACTCTCCCACAAACGGTTCTTCTATCTCTTGTTGCTAATTGAGATATTTCATTACACATAGGTAGGTATAAGAATACAGTAAGCTAAAGGGATAGAAAGACCTATGGGATCTGAGGTGATTACTCAGCCCGCACCCTCGGACCCCAGCGAACAAGTCCTTGAGGATTTTCCATTAGGACGGTGTCTCTTTTATATATCGACATCCCTGCAGTAGAGGGACTGAAGTAGATACGCCACTTACGCGCGTCAAACCTGTATGGAGAAGACTATCGAACTATCCTCGGTGGCGGCGACAGTGTCTAGCCACATGTCTACCAGCTCTCAAGGTATGTACCGGAGAACATCGAGACGTCTCACAATCCCGCCTGGGCGTTTCCAGCCAGGGTACCCAATCTCCCATGGGTTTCAGGAAACACTTCCCGCCGAGTCCAACACAATCCGATCAGCTTCCTTACGGGAGGGGCTGGAATATCCGGGACGGCGTACTTCTAGTAACGTCACCAGTACCACGAGTGCTCAGGGTCCACAGTGCCCTCACCATGCAGCTCAAGGGGGTCGCAAGTCCCCTCTTACGGGAAGGTTAAAGGGATATTCGACACCAGGGGGTGCACTGCCCCCATGTGACCCAGGGGGAGGGCATCCGAGTGACCCTCCCAGCCCGAGAGCTTTCCTGCAGGCCGGTACCTGAAAATGTTAATCCGCCCCCCAATGCAGGGGCGGAAGTGGATACGCCACTTACACGCGTCCAACCCCGAAGCGGGAGACTACCGAACAATCTCGGTAGAACCGACAGCATTTAGTGGATTGTCTACCGGCTCTCCAGTGGTACCGGAGGACCTTGAGGCGTCTCACAACTCTGCCTGGACGTTGACCGCCCAGACTACCCAATCTCCCGTGGATATCGGGAACCACTGTTCCGCCGAGTCCAACCCAATCCAAACAACTCCCTGACGGGAGGGGCTCGGATGTTTGGCCCAGCGTATTTCTAGTAACGTCAGAAGTACCACGAATGCTCATGGTCCGCAGCGCAAGCACCACGGCAACTGAAGGGGTCAGAACCCCATCTTTACGGGGGGGGGAGGGCTAAAGGGATAGTCAGAGTTTTAGAAAGTGGATCGCTATGTGATGGCTTTGACGTTCCATGTTTCCTTGCATGGCCACGAGAACCGAGCGACGTGACGCCGCGGTAACGTGTGCGACTCACATTCGGGAGATCTCGGGTTCGATCACCGGCGACCACCCACTCTGACCTATGGGCTTTTCGTGGATTCCCCAGGTCGGCAGGCGAATGCTGTGGTGGTTTATCTTCTATAACTTTCGTATTCCTCATTTCCTGTACCCATTATCTATCTTGTCATCTGTTTCAGGGTTATAGCAGCGGTGGTGTTCGGCCAGTGCGGCTCGGCGGTTGATGTGCGCTATGTAGAGGTTTTTCTTTCACTGGCGTCGTTGCTCAGTTAGACCGCCTCCGAGTGGGCCCCACCACGGGGGCTGCCGGAGTTCGGAGACTTGTCAATGGGTCCGGGCGGCGTCGGATACGTTCGATCTGGAAACGCTAGGGGACCCCATCTGCTTGCGCCCGTCGTCAGTCAGATCTGATCGCCCTTAGGATCTCTTCCCTCCCTCCCAGGGGTTAAGGTAGAAGCACGTAAAGGTCTACTTGCGGTGCTCTGCCCAGTTGCGGGGGACCCTTCGTTCGCCCGCACCTTTACCTTTCTGACCACGAGAAAAAACCTCATTGCTACTTAGCACTTAAATTGTGTGCTTTACGACACCTAAATTACTGTTTATCAGTTACACAAAAGTAATTCAGAACGAAGAGGATTTCACAGAATATTATCAGAAACTTCTAGACATACATTTTGTCGTGCAAATATGTTACACATGATATTTTAATCAAAATTGTTAAGAGACATTTTTAAAGAAATAAAAACTAACGATAGTTTACCCATGTAAAATCAAGTTTGGGGCGAGAGAATTTTCTTGGAAACCTTCGTGTCACACCTTTGAAAGACGCTAAATTTGGTATTTAACCAGATTTTCTTTTTCGAGTTACGCTGTTCACATATACACACACACGCCTACTTCTGAGCATTTTTTTATAAGTAGGTGCTAGAGAAAGTTAACCGGTCAAGCTGAAATCGAGAAAAACGCTAATTCTTTAACTGTGAGGTGGGTGGGGGAACTGCTAAGTATCCCATTTTACAAAATCATAATCAAACGAATTAAGCAAACTGATTTTGCAGCTATATGATCCCATCATTCGATGAAATGCAATCTTAAAGACGTGTAAAGCAATTGGGGACGACTGCTATTGTCGATAGTAATGTTTTCGACATATTCTTTATTTCTATCGAAAGGGAGAACCCCTTGAAGCAAAGGACAGAGTAAGGTTCAGCTCCATTGGGCGTTTCAAGAGCATCATGAAGTAGTAAGTCTCAAGTCTTCAAGACAGTTGTATTCTAATCGTCAGATGACTCCAAAAATGACACTCTCAGCAGGATGTGTCAGACGGCCTTAGTTGTACAGTCGCCCTCGTATGCCTACTGCTTATCCATTATCCATTGGAAAGGATATAAAATAAAAAGGTTATAACAACATGTCAATCACTTCTTTTTATTTTTACTTACTCCAGCGTTTTCTAACAGCAAGTTAGAGGAAGTACTGCATTCCGCTCAAATATTTGATACGAAGGTTTCATGGAAATACATGTTTTGAAGTCCCCTTAATCCAAGAGAGTATTTTTAGAAAAAGGTCAAAGTGTATATGTATGTATAAGAAAGAAGGAGAGAGAGAGAGAGAGAGAGAGAGAGAGAAGTGAACAGCAGACTTCAAAAACGAAAAGTTGGATACGTAATAAACGTTCATTTTAATGCGCATACTTGTGTCTCATCATGATAGCTCCAGCTATGAAAACATTGGCACTGAGAGCCGAAGGTCTATAGTTCGAATCCCGCATTTTTAAAAGCTGTCTTCTTGGAATATGTTTCTTCTTGCCCAAATCGTAGTTTTAAATGGCATTTGGGGTGCGCAAAGGGGTGTTTATCTACACATCCTTTCACATCTACCTGCACGTTTCGTAGCTCAGCGACTAGTACACGAATTAAACATAAGCTCAGTTAAAGAAAGACAAATAAGCCTTATTTGCTGCCTGTAGAGAACGCCATGTTGCGGTACGAGCGCAGGAAATTAGTGTTGAAGCGTCCGTCCATCCACGCTCGTTATCTCCATGTCTGATGGAACTAAAGAGGACGTCCTTAACGTGATTTGATCGCTGTAACCTTGGAAACGTTTGTGTTTTGTTACTCTGCGCGTGGTTTCCTCGTTTTATCCAACTATCAACGGTTTGTCCACTGTAAAAGTTTTAAAAGCCACTGTTTCCCTAACCCGCCTCCCTCTCCGCACAAAATGATTCCCTTAATTTAGTAATTTGCTACGGTAGAGGCCAAGAGTAGCGGAACTGGGAATGGGAAGAGTCGTATTCCATGAAAGGTTTCTCATCAAATGGGGGAGGGGAGGAAGAGAGCTCAATAAAATTGTGCACTGAGCTTGCAAACATCAAACTCTGTGCTTTATCCCTTATAAGGAGCGGGGAAAATGTAAAAAAGAAAAGAAATGGATATGTGGTAAAACCCGATTTTGCTGTCAACGTTTTACGGACTTAGATTTGTAAACTGAACAGTAACAGAGAGCATAAAATAGTTAATTCAACACAAGATCGTGCAAACACGGTGGCTCTATACCTAATCGGTAACACTGACATTGAACATACAGACCATAGACCACCCCATTGCTGAACTCAATCATGATATTGTGACAGTAAAGTATTATTTTAAAAGATTGTGATAAATATGATTTTATAAAGTTTGAGATATTTAGGACAAACTTTAAGTAAATCCAGGAAATTGGCTTTGGATTTCTTACACGTCATTTCCCGGATGTTGAAGTAAGCAGAGGTTTAGTGGCAGCTGTTTAGAGTAAACATCACTTCGTGTACAACACGTGGGTCATTTAAGTAATTTCTGCTGACATAAGCTTACGTCAGTTACTAGTTAAACACTAATCAGCATTCTGTCGGGTATTTAAATTTAGGATTTTTGACGGTGCTCTCTCGATCGATCACGTGTCTAACAGGATTCTTTGCTGGTCACTTGTTTAAAATTCATGTAGTGCTAATTTGTAACCAGGCGCCAGGCACGACGAAGATGGGCCGCCGGATTTCCCCCGCCACTCAGGTAAACCCACAAGCTGTCTAATTCTTTCTCTGTGTAATGTAGTTTAGTTTATATTAGAATGATTAAAGTTGGGAACGGAAATTACATTTCAGATGTCACCCATTCACCACCCTTGTATATAACCCTCTCGCTGCTATTCTGTGCTGCGTCCCCTCCTTTACGTGATGTCTGATGAAGGCGCTGATGGCGTCGTCGCTATCGTTACGTCACAATATGCTGTGCAGACAGTGGTGGTGGCGGAGGCGGTAGTAATTCAGATACGATTGGGTCCAATTAATCGCTTCCGATGTATGAGACATCAGCAAATCCTTGACTGACTCGGAGAGCCAAACGAGGAACGCAACCACAGAGATTATGCAGGAAAATGCATATGAGTTATTTGAATTCATCAGAGACAGGCGAATATACGAGGAAGGCGCGGAGTTCCCGTACCACCTAATATCGAATGCTAATTGATTTACTTTAGTACAAGTACTTACGTGTTAAGTGTCTAATATATCTGTATGTTCCCCATCATGCTGTAAACACAGTTCCATACGCCTCTATGTTCTTCTTGACATATTCTTAAGCATGTCCGGTGTTATAGTGCGAAATGCATCCTCAACAGCATTGCGCAGTTCTTCATTTGCAGCATGACTTGCAGATACATAAGCCTTAATGACTCCCCATAACGAGTTGTCACGTGTGGTGACGCCAGGACTTCTTGGTGGTCATTTCAAGGGAGCTGGTGTTACTGACGAACCATGACCTATCCACCGTCCTGGAAAGTGTTCATTTAGGAACTCACGTACTGCAAGAGCGTAGTGAGGAAGGCTCCATCTTGCTGCAACCATGTGTGTTCTGTGAGTCCCCTTTCCTCAAGCTGAGGTATTAACCATGTTTGTAACATGTGTAAATAATTTGCGCCATTCACAGTCCCTTCAAAAAAGTACTATCCAAGCAGATGTTGTGATGTCATCACTGCCCATATCATTACGCCCTTTCTAATTCGACTGTGTAATGAAGATTCTCTTTGGCACAAAAGACAATATTTCTAGAACGTGAGCTGCGATAAATCGTACATTAATCTGAAAACATAACCTTGAGGCAGTATTCACTTCAGTATGATTTCAGTCTAATTATATAATATATAAATTCAATAACAACCCGCCTTAAAGCAATATGTGTATGTAACAATATATAAAAAGTGTATATTACAGTCATTGTATATGTTTATATTATTGTATACATGTAATAAGGTTATCTGAATGTATTATGTAATTTAATAATGTAGAAGCTGTGAGAATAATAGGTTAAAAGTTGCTAACAATGAGGTAACCTTGAGGCAATAATGAGTAAGAAGGTGTAATAATGCTACTAGCCATTCTTGGAGCAACAATAATGTAATTTTTGTGACAGTTTATAAAATAGCCAATCAACAACCAGAAAAAACTTTAGTTAAATTAAGGTATTCTATTGGAGTAGGATTAGCCAATCAGAAGTTGAAATACAGAAATTTACAAATTCAGGCGGTAGAAATCAAGTCAGATGCTTGTAGACAGCGCTCATAACTGGACGTGTTGGCTGTAGACAGTGCTCCTAACCGGACGCGAGATGTGTCCTCGAGAAATTTAATACGTATTCAGTGTGAGATAAAAATAGTTTACGTGTTAAAAAGTGCAAGTAATTAATTAAAAAAATCTCACAGCTCTCTCTATATCAGTGAAGTGTTATTTAAATCGTGTCAAACATTAATAAAAGCAGTAAAGTAAAAAGTATAATTTGTGTAAGCCTACATTCTTCAGTCGCACCACAACCCTGCAAAGAAATTCATGTCTCTAAAAATAAATACTGACGCAGCCCAGGCAAACATAAACATAAATATATACTTAAAGAAACAGTCAAATTACAAAGTTAATATTTTTTAAGCTTGGGGCGAAGGCTACCGGAAACTTTTTACCATACGTGCGGTTGTAACTACTTAGTTCGGCTCCCCAACAGTCGAAATATAATACATCTTCAAACTGACTTTCCATACGTAGCAGCAACAAACCTTCTTCAAATTGACGTTCCAAAACGTGGGGCAGAAACCGTCTTCTTCAAATTTGGCTCCCAAAGCGTGGTGCTAAAAATTAACGTAATAAATAATAACTTCTTCAACCTTGGCACGGTTCACTGCATTTGAAAATTGAGTTAACAAAGCACGGCATGCTAAAACGCCCTCATTCCGGTCTCTATCCGATAACTCTTTCACGAATGTCGGTCAAAAAGGTCTAAGCTTAAGGTTTTTTTTCATGTGATCTCGAATTGTTGTCCTCGGTATACCGGGTTCCGAAGCCGTTTACGTGTCGACTTCATAGGAGGTTATTCAATCGAAGCAGAGACTCTAGCACGTTTCTTCTCGTGTCTTTTTCCTTCCACTCCGCGGCCTGTCTTTAACACTGCCAAAAGCAAAAGCACGCCTTTCCCAAAGCAGAAGTGTTGGTTTTCGCGGTAGAGACTTATTAAATCTTTCCTGGAATGCTTTCATAATCTGTCTCATTGTCTGCCCTGTGTGTTGTTCGTGCACCCACACACTTGTCACTAAGCGCTCCTCAGCAGTGTAACTATGACCGCTCAATCTGCCATGGTGAAACGGCAACTCTAGGCCGAGCCCGAGAACTGTAATTATAGACAATTTATTAATTAATTTTTATTGATGTTAAATCATACTATGTACATATCTTTTTCTTATACTGCTTGTATAGTTTAAGAAGGGTGATTTAACGTTATGTATGTATCTAGGTTACTAATATTAGAAGAGTTATAAATGGTTTAATGTAAATAATTTAAGCGCTATGTTAAAATACTGTCCACGACGAAATGTTTTAGCTACAGGAATAGTGTCTTCGAAGGCAGAAAATCTAGTTTTACGACGTCTCTCTGGTCGCAGGGGCATTGTTCCTACAGCGAGGGTGTAGCGTCTTTGTTGCTTTATTCGATAATTCGCCGTGACCAAGTGAGAGAGACAGCTAGCTTAACGGTAAATTTAGGAAAAGGCGCGATTTATGTTAAACTTGGACCAATGAGATCCCTGTAAGTTTATACGAAATAGTGAGACGCGTCGAGTGGCGCTAAAAATGGACCAATAGGAAAGGAAGCAGCCCCAGAAGCCTGCGACTATAAATGGATCTGCTAGGAACAAATTCGTGGCATTTCATTTTGGCATTTTGTCATTTGTGGGCAAGGTGAGATGCTGCAGGATGTTTGAGAGATATCGCGCCAAAAGGGAATAAAGACAGTTCTCGAAACACATGTAAGAATCGCTACTCGTAAAGAGATAAGAAGCATATCTAAACTTCGCGTCCTATCCGCGCCGTGTTTCAACAGCGACGGACAGTATTTTAACGGCGACAATATCAGTGTTGTGTACTACGTGGATTAGCTAAATAAAAAGAAACGGCAGTGTCATCTTTTCATAACCAAAGCACGTCTATTTCTCCTTTCACCACCACCCGAGATCGACGCTTCCTTTACCAAGGATAAGTCCATGCTCCCACATAGTTTAAAGAAAATTACTGCGGCTAGCCGAGGATAAAAATGCAGAGAACCAACACACCGCGAACATCTGGAGCCAACAAGGAGGACGCAGCAAGGTAAGCCGCGAGCAACGGACAGGAGGAGGTGACTGCCACAATGGCTACAAATTAAAACTTGACTGCGAAAACATGTAACCATGAATTCCAACAATTGATAATAAGTAACATAACTATATAGCATAATAGCATTTGATACCCACAGGGGTACGGGAACTTCTCGCCCACCCTGTACTTTAAATTTATACTCGTATAACAGAGGTACACACAGGTATAATGGACGTTTCGCCGAACTGTACAATTACTCTCCCTATATCATTTAGTGTTGAGTATCACGGGGATACAAATCCGTACTTTAAGGGAACTACCTACATAGAACGTAGGTATATAACTATAAGTTAATTATGTTTAACTTTCAATAAAATGCTGCAGGTGCGTTTTCTGCTTCAAACTGTCATGGTTCAACTGCCATGGAGCAGGGATGTATTAAGTTGCAAAACTTTGAAAGCGATTCCTTTTAAGTTCACTTTTCTCTTGCTTAAGGACAGTGGCAGCTGAAGCTTCTATGACTTTCTTTATCAGTCGAGCCATTTCATTACGTCTTGAAGAAAAAGCATGGCTGAATTTCTGGTACAATCGGGGAGTATACAAACAATTTAAAACACCTATTTGTTCATCGTAGTAGGCACTACCCCGGACCTACCCCTACTTGAACATTTTCTCGGGTGCATTAAGATAGAAGCATGCAACCTTAAGGATTTGTTTATGTTGTATTGGTGCAAATGCTGATGATATTAATTCTAGATTATTAAGATTAAAGGCTGGCATAAAATAAACATGATTAAAAAATTAGGAAAAAATAGAAACATTTATATCTCGTGAACAAAACACCTAGCACTAGTAGATATGAACATAGATTGTCCATACAAGTACTAAAAAACATCATGTGTGTAGCTTTAGCGGTTGCTGTGAAAATTTACCTTAAATTACACATACTTTTACATTATGAGAATACGATATTCCATATACCCTTAGCTTGAGGCATACAAGAATCCCTCTGACTGATTTAATATAAAAATGCCTCATCAACCCCATTAATTTGCATCAGCTAAAACTCTCTAGCCTAAAAACAATGGCACAGATCTAGAGTGATGATGAAAATGCAATATTATAGCAAAATTTGAAATATCCCAATAACTGATTAATCGCTGACATAACTCACTATAGTCCAAGAAGAAATAGGCGCCAAAAAGAGAAAAGACACTGCTTGTTGCAGCCGGACCGATAGCATAGTGTGGAAATGCACGCGCAATAACAAAGTATGCAGCTTGACAAAAGAATACCCAAGCACAAATACAGTAACTTACCTTCATACGACGGCTGCCACAGCTCGGACTCCTGCCAAAACAGTTATATCTCCGCAACAGCCTCATGTTCTCTTAGTTGCAACTACAATTGCATTGATAATAAACACATACCTTACCATAAGAGATGTTGGAAATGTCGGTTATCCACACATTTATAGCATCTTCTCAGGAAATTTTCATTCATATTCGAGAGTTCAATATCCGAAACCAAGTGGACTTTTTGCCTGATGTTTTCTTTTCGTTCTTCTAATGTATGGGGGTTTGCTGTATACACTTTATTACTTTCTCTACTATGTATAGTAAGTTGGGGAAGTATTGTACTCCACCCAAAAATTCGATACCGAGATTTCACCAGAAATATATGTTTTGAGACCCCCTGAATCCAAAAACAGCATTTTTGGAAACATGTCCGTGTGTGTGTCTGTGTCTGTGAACAGCATAACTCAGAAACGAACAGTCGGATAAACACCAAACTTGGTATTTAGGTTCAGTATCTTCCAGAGATGCGACACGAAGGTTTTCAAGAAAATCCCCCCACCCCAGATTACCCTTTAAATGGAACATTTTTCGAACATTTTAATTTTCTCAAAAATGGCTCTAACGATTTTGATTAAAATATCATATGTTTAATATATTTTCATGACAAACGAAATTTATATCTTGAATTTTCTGGGAATGTCTCCAAAAGTATTCTTCATTGTGAACGGCTTTTGCATAACTGGTAAACCATAAAAGATACACACAATTTACTACACAAAAAATGTAGATCGCGTTAAAATACACAATTTATGTCATATACATTTTTTTGGTTGAGTGAACCATTTTCGAGATATTGCTTGTTATTCCCTTAAATTTTTCAATAATTTTCTCAAATGGGAATTCGTTATTTATTTTTTTTTGTCTTGGATATGCAAAGAGTATTAATCTGTGGCAAAGAGAATGGTGCTGCACCTAGCAACCAGCTATTAAGAGATATGTATATGCTTAAAAGCTACTGTATTTCTATATTGCCCTTGCAATTACAAAACAAGGGGAACATAGTACGCTTTAAGCGATAATCAAATATTTTTAGAACTGCTCACTATGTGTAAACTGTAATTCTCTTTGCATGTCAAAAGATCGCTTCTGTAAATGTTTATCTCCGTTAATATGAAATAGATGGAGAATAAGAGTTTGTAAAAATAGTTTTACAAGAGTAGAGAAAGTCATGTGAGTGTAACACATCAGATTTTTTTACATGTTAACATCAGAGTGGATAAATTTCCGGAATTGGATTTTGCGAAATGATAACAGTAATTGACCCAGGCTTAATATTCTTCTCTAACGATGCATAGTTCCAATTGTATGGCAATGTTCCGTCCCAAAATAAAACATATTGGAATACAGAGGAATCCGATTTTACGCTCAAGATTCCCTTGCATGACGCGAAAATTGATGTGCAGTAAATGCATATTTATATTTTTGGAAGAAAAAAACAATGTCATACTCACACCATTGCTTTCAACAGCTGACCGACGTTCAATGTCAATCTATATTTTTCCAACAACACTCTACTACCGCGCATACCGCTGATGAGTCGTTAAATTTAATTCAGAAATGTTTGAAGGGTAATTAGTAAAGGATTATAGTCCTCACGATCCCCTGATTTAACTATGTGCGATTTTTATCTATGGGGGAAATTTAAATTAAAGTAAATGCAAGAAATCCCCATACATTGACACAACTACGAGGGCGAATTGATAAGTCAGTGACTTTTAAAGGAAAATCAAAATGTTTTCCAAGAAATCAATTTCAACTCTCAACATAGTCTCCTTTCAATTCAATACACGTTGTCCGACATTTCTCCAATTTTTTTACCACTCCAAAAAATATGATTTTTTGAAGTCTACAAAATATGAGGTTGTTTCTGCCACGATGTGTTCACTAGACGTGAATTTCCTCCCAGCGAGCCAAGTTTTCAGGTTTGCGAAGGGGAAGAAGTCGCTCGGAGCCAAATCTGGAGAATATGGTGGGTGAAGTAGCAGTTCCTAACCCAATTACACAAATTTTGCGATGGCAATGGGTGACTTGTGTGCGGGTGCATTATCCTGATGAAAGAGAACCTTTTTCTTCACCAAATGAAGTCGTTTTTTTAACAATTCCTTGTGAAACCGGCCCAGCATTGCGGCATAATATGAACCTGTGATGGTTTTACCCTTTTCCAGGTAGTGGGTGTCTATCACCCTTGTGAATCTCAAAAGACAGCTGCCATGATTTTTCCTGCCGACGGAATGGTTTTCGCTTTCTTTGAAGCAGGTTCGCCGAAGGAAAAGGAAATCCACTGCTTTGATTGTTTAGTTTCAGGTTGATAGTAATGGAGTTTCATCAACCGTGATATAACGCCGCAAAAACTCATTTGGGTTGCGCTGGAACATGTTCAAACATCCGTGTGAAATGGTCACACGATTCCGCTTATTCTCAACTGAGAGCAGTCGCGGCACCCATCTTGCTGACAGCTTTCTCATACCCCAAAATTTGTGCACAATGTTATACACCCGTTCATTCGAGATGTTTACTGTCTTGGCTATCTCACGGATTTTCACTCGGCAGTCTTCCAACAATATCGTGAACTTTGATCACCATTTCTTCTGTTGTGTCCTCAACCGGCCGTCCTGTGCGCACGGCATCTCTTGTGCTCGAACACCAAATCGAAATTCTGTGAACCACTTGTGAACCATGCCATGTGATGGAGCAGTCTCCATAATACTTGTTCGGCTTTTCTTTCGTTTCCTTCACCGTCTTACCACGCAAAAAGTAGTGCTTTATCAGAACACGAAATTAATTTTTCTCCATTTTCTATGAAGCAACACACATCTGCTTATTTTAGACTCTCTCAAAAATGTTCTAAGAAACAGATGACGAATTGCTTCGATTATACCGAGAATAGATGTAAGATTTGGGTGCAAATAAGAAACCTGTGATTAGAACGCTATCTTTCGTCAAAGTCATGGACTTATCAATCCGCCGTCATAAACGAAAACATCAAGCAAGAAATGCACATTCAATTTCGGATATGTAACTCTTGAGTGTGACTGTAAATCTGCTGAAAAAATGCCAGAAACGTGTGGATAGTGGAGGAAATCTCCAACCTCTCTTATGATAAATTATGTGGTTATTATCACTGTAATTGTAATGAGAACGTGAAGCAGTTGCGGGGATAATTACCTTTTTAGGCAGTAGACAGAGCCGAGGCCGCAGTGCGAGGAAAAAGCACTCTACAATAATCAGAAATTATGTCACAAAACTTAAATCTGAAACGAAAATCTGAGACAACGTAGACAGAACTACAAAAATGAGACAATTTATGAGTACATAAATAATGACACTCTACCTTTCGATAGAACTCAGTTTGAAATGTTTACGGTAGGTAATAAATGCTTACTTATGATACAAGTATGAAAAGTGTAGTTTTATTTTGCATGTAGAAATGTTTGAGGAACGAGACTAAATGCCGAGTGTAGCAATCCTGCGAGCAAAATAAAATCACTTTATAATCTACTGCTGTTAATTATTTTTAGGCAACCCTCATTATTTAAAGGGAGTCGTCAAGCCATATCTCACTAATGTTAAATTAGCTATGTTAATGACAAGCTCTCTCAGAACCTACTTGACGTAGAAATATGATATTTTCACACGATGTTTATTCATTCCTTCTGAGCACACTTATTCGTTTTGATGTTAAAATACTGATTAAAAAAATATGATCCTTTTAAAAACCTCTAAAATTTTGAATAACATTTCTTTCATTTTATTTCTTAAAAAATAAACTATCTTAGCAATTTCAACTAAAAAAGTTGCTCATCATCATAGAATTGTTTGTATTATGCGGTAAAATCTTTTTTATGCTGATGACATTGTAGTTTCAGAGAAGACGGATCATTTATGTTGAAAAATGTTGTTTTGAGTAATTCACATTTAAAGAAAAATGTCTATAATATTCACTCAATCATAGGAAAAAATCTGTAAAATCCTCCTGGATTGTAGTCCTTATCTTATTCTTCGTTTTGCCCATCTGGTTCTGCCCTCCTTCTCTTAGATTTTGCCTCTTTGGCGGTGATAATTTTTTTGTAAAATGTCAAATTGTTACTCTAAAATCTAAATATACTCATATTTTAGGAATTAATTTATAACAGTAAGTATTTGAATATTTTAATGAACACATTAAGTAGAATTAACTATATTTTCATAAAATACAAAAATAAAAAGGTATTTCTTTTTCATTTTTGGCTTGACAAATCCCCTTAATTATAAAGTATCCTGTAGAGGTTTGTGTGCAAATAGTATACATTCAGACATGCTCTTTGGCCTTCGTTGTTGTTTGGCCATCATAGCACCAGTGCAGACAACGAAAATATTTTTTTGCAAGTTTTACCTTGCACCATTGAATAAATTTGCTGCATGTAACGTCGTAGTGTTTCCTCGACTTATTTGGTAACAATTCCAACATTATCCTTTCCGCTGCTTGCAAAATTTCTTTTGATTCTACCGAATCCATTTTGGAGTCATTCAAATAATTAATTGGTCAGTACATTAATCGATATAAAGCCTCCGCTTAATATACATACAATTTCCATAGCAAGAATCAAGGTTGGCAATAATTGTGTGTTATAAACATTCTATTCCACTGTGTGTTATAATCTTCAATTTCTAGTATGAGCGGCTGGTGTTAAAAGCTTTAGTACTTTTAGAGCCAGGTGTCTAAAACTGCATTTTAAAAGCCCTGTTCATTAAAGACTACAATACTTACCTTTGCAGGCGAGTTCGTGAAGGTTCCTTCTTTCAAGGATGGCGTTCTCGTAACGCATCTGTAGCGCCGTGGCTGCAGCTTCAACCGATATACCTTGTCGCTGAAAGATGTCCAACAATGAGAGGAGTTTTCAGGTTTCAACACACATTACCTGCACTATATTATCATTAGCAAATGAAAAGAATCTGAGGTTATTTATTTACCTTTCTTCGTTTTCCTGAAGTGTCACTGGAAAGGCGCAAGACCTGCAAATTGTGTTCCAACGTTTCTTCTTGCAGTCTGTAATGAAAACATTATCTCAAAAGTGGATGAAAGGATGCGCATATACGAGGGTGGATTGATAAATCCATGACTGACGACAAATAGCGTTCTAATTACAGGTTTCTTGCTTGCACCCAAGTCTTACATCTATTCTGGGTATAATCGCAGAAATTCGTCGTCATTTGTTTCTTAGAACATTGTTGAGAGCGTCTAAAATAAGCAGATGTATGTTGCTTGTATAAAATGGAGAAAAGTGAATTTCGAGTTCTGATAAAGCACTAACTTTTGCGTGGTAAGACGGCGAAGGAAACGGAAGAAAAGCTGAACATGTATTATGGAGACTCTGCTCCATTTCATGGCATGGTCACAAGTGGTTCACAGAATTTCGATGTGGCCGTTCGAGCACAAGAGATATCGTGTGCACAGGACAGCCGGTTAAGGTCACAACAGAACAAATGGTGAACAAAGTTCACGATATTATGTTGGAAGACCGCCGAGTGAAAATTCGTGAGATACCCAAGACCGTAAACATTTCGAGTGAACGGGTGTATAACATTCTGCACGAATTTTTGGGTATGAGAAAGCGGTCAGCAAGATGGGTACCGCGACTGCTCAAAGTTGAGAATAAGCGGAATCGTGACCATTTCATAGGGATGTTTGGACATGTTCCAGCGCAACCCAAATGAGTTTTTGCGGCGTTATATCACGGTTGATGAAACTTGGATCCATTACTATCAACCTGAAACTAAACAATCAAAGCAGTGCATTTCCTTCGGCGAACCTGCTCCAAAGAAAGCGAAAACCATTCCGTCGGCAGGAAAAATCATGGTAGCTGTGTTTTGGGATTCACAAGGGGTGATAGGCATCCATTACCTGGAAAAGGGTAAAACGACCATAGGTTCATTTTATGCAGCAATGCTGGGTCACTTTCACAAGGAATTGTTTTTGGTGAAGAAAAAGGTTCTCTTTCACCAGGATAATGCACCCGCACACAACTCAGCCAATACCATCGGAATATTTGTGGAATTGGATTACGAACTGCTACCTCACCCGCCATATTCTCCACATTTGGCTCCGAGCGACTTCTTCCTCCTCGTAAACCTGAAAAAATGGCTCGCTGGGAAGAAATTCACGTCCAGTGAACACATCATGGCAGAAGGAACCTCATACTTTGTAGACTTCAAAAAATCATATTTTTTGGAAGGGTTAAAAAAATGGAGAAACGTTGAACGACGTGTATTGAATTGAAAGGAGACTATGTTGAGAAATAAAATCGATTTTTGGAGTAAAAAATTGTTATTTTTTTAAAAAGTCACTGACATCAATCCGTCCTCGTATATATCGTTCAATCACCAATTCTGAATATTAAGGTGCATTTTTATACAAATTTACAGAAAATAATAGTGTAGTAAGTTTGTTGAATTACTGTGAATAATATATGACAGTTTAGGCTTTGTTGAAACCCAAATGCTCCTGGATTAAGAACTGCTCTTACCTTATCAGATGATCCTCCAGCTGTCGAACAAACTGTATCTCAGAGGGTGAGAGAAAGATAAGGGAGCAACCTGCGCTGCCAACCCTCGCTGTCCGCCCCACCCGATGTACGTAATCGGTAGCAGTTGGTGGAGCAGTATATTGTACTATCCAGTCCACACGGGGAAGATCTAACCCTCGGGCTGCCACATCCTTTAGGGAATACAAACCATCATTATTAACTGGTGGTCTATACAGCTTTCAGTTTAAACAATACAATATTATTTTAAAATTGTTAAGTCCAGCAATCTCTTAAGGGACATGGATTGAATTTATCAACTTCTGTGAACTTATTTGTTAGGCTACTTATCAGTTTTTATTTTCTCTACTAAGTATAGTATACCGTGATTTCACCGTAAATACGTGTTTTGAGGGCCCTCGAATCCAAAAAAACACTTTTAGGAAAGGGTCCGTATGTGTGTCTGTGTGAACAGCATAACTCAAAAACGAAAAGTCGGATAAATATCACACTTGGTATTTAGGTTCAGCATTTTTCAAAGATGCGATACGAAGATTTTCAAGAAAATTCCCCACCCCAAACCACCCTTTACATGGAACGTTTTTGGAAAATTTTGATTTTCTCAAAAATAGCTCTAACGACTTCGATTAAAATATCATATATTTAAGATACTTTCATGACAAATAAAATGTATATCTTGAATTTTCTGGGAATTTCCCAAAAGGTCTTCTTCATTCTGAATGGTTTTTGCATAACTGGCAAATCGAAGACAAAATTTTTCTACACAAGCAATGTAGAGCGTGACAAACCAGAATTTATGTCATATACATTTTTTTTTTTTTTTTTTGTTGAGTGAACCATTTTCGAGATATTGTTTGTTATTCCCTTAAATTTTTCAATACTTATTTTCTCAAATGGCAATTCGTTATTCATTTTTTTTACGTACTGGACATGCAAAGAGAATGGAATGCGCCACATAGCAACCAGCTGTTAAAATATTTGACTGTCGCTTAAAGTCTACCATATTCCCCTTGCACCTACAAGAAAATTAGCAATAAGATTAACATCTCGATTAACATGAAGCATATGAAGAATAAGCGTTTGTAAAAATAGTTTGTAAAAGAGTAGAGAAAGTCATGTGAATGTAACATCAATTTTTAGATCACGCATTTACTTATTTAGTTATTAATTACTTCCTCATCATGTACATAGTATGTAAAGGATGTAGGTTCAGGTTCTATGTATGCAGACGATTTTATGGTAGGCACCATATCGTTGATAGGGTTACAAAAGCGATAAATGAAATTCAAGAAAGTGTGAAAAATGGGGAATTGGGGTAAAAACCATAAAGATGATTGACTCAATAAAAGGCTCTGAGAAAAAAAACAAGAACTTGAGAGAATAATAAGGAAAGCAAAGGGAAGAAAATGGTATAGAAAAGTAAGGGCCGCTCAGTGAGCGAAAAGGCCAGGGAGCCAAGCAATCTGAGTGGCCCAATAAGAAAACAAGCACCAACAAATTGTACAACAGATAAAGGATGTATTGTATTACACCCAAAAACTCGATATCGAGAGTTCACCAGAAATACATGTATTTCACATCAGTTATTAACACATAATTTTTTTTCCTGATTTTTAAATAAAAAATACAGTGCACATTATGTCTACAATTTTTATTTTGGTCAAAACAGAAGCATTAAATAAAACGCTGACTAGTTTTGTGGACATATTTGTGAAATGGAACATAAATATTTTGAATAAATCCAGTCTACAAAGAACAATTTAAACTCTGAAAAATGCATTTACGAAAATAAGCCATAATACTGCAAGCATTTAAATACCTATTCACTGCCCGTTTCAGCATTGCATTTATTACACCTATGTAAATGACGAAATACAAATAGATGTAATGCCGCGTGATGTGCATTGTGCCAAAGTGTATTTACATGTATTCAATGATTTGCCTCATTTTTGGTCAAAAGTTCAGTCTCCAGTTCCCTTAACGCCACCAAAAAATTGTCGACAATTTCCAAACAAATTTAAATACTGCACATTAATTTATGTTAGTACTCATAAGAAGAATGTGTAGGTATATGGCGGTGAAGGCAATTAAACAATTAAAATGGCTTGCGGATTTCAAGACTATTGCCACTTCTCTACCCTTAATTTTGCTTCTATCTTCATTAGTAGTTTCTATTACTCATTGCAGTACAAATTTGTATTAATTAATTTGAAATCCTCGTCAGAAACTCTTAATGTGATAAACGTTATTATGGTATCCTTCACGAAAATTGATCTAGAGGTACCATGCTAGCCTCTAGTTCGCAAGGTCGCGGGTTCAAAGTTGGCGGATGGCGATGGATTTTGTTCGGGCGTAAAAATCCTTAGGATGCTTCCTTCGGAAGGGAAGTAAAGCCGGTGGTCCCGTGTCGTAGATTTATGGCACGTAAAAGAACATTAAGCCTCATAGATACCTTTGAGCAAAATTTCTGGTCTTTCAAGTCCAATTTAAAATCAGACTCAAGAATCATAGCAGTTAAAGAGCGTCCATAAATAAAAATCGATTTTTTTTTCACGGAAATAAACGGCGTATGCCTTTAGAAATCATTAAAAATGTAGAAATACAGAAGTTTATACTTCTATATTTTCTTTCTAAAGTAATTCATTTTTATTTGCAAATAATTTTATAAGCCTTGTTAGAATCAAATTTAAAATTTGTTCCAAGTTTGTTTAAAATAACCGCGAGAATATTCGTTACGGGAACTTCTCAGCGAGTTAATCTGAACTTTTGGGAGTTTCTTATTAAGAAATATATAATTAAATTTTACATGTTGGGTCATTTAAGTGCAGGTAAACCTGTTGGAAACAAATACATAGGTAAATGTACGCAGAAGATTATATTTCTACTGTGTTTGTTTTGTAATGATCAAAGGACATTCTGGATAGATATTTTATGGACACTGGAGTGCGAATAGAATGCTGTGTGTTTCAATGACATTATTTCAGAAAATCCCCCAGAAAACTATGATTTCATAGATGTGATTTGTAGATAAAAACATTAAGTCGGAGCAAATTCCCTTCTCTGGAAGAGTAAGTTTTCTGTGAGAACTTCACTTTGCCCTCACCAGGGTTCAACCCGCCCTCTGGAAGGATGATTTCATCACTGTAAAGCACTTACGTGAAAGGCCTAAGTTACGATCACGCACATCCTCACATTTCTTGGACACATGGGTTCAAATGCTGACCCTTTCGTGATGATGCAACACAAATCTGTTCGATCGCAGCCGATGACGTTACATAAGTACCGCCCATTGAGCACAAAACGTTTGGATAAGGTCTAGCACAAAAAACGCACTACCCCATGCCTGATATATGATACCAATAGGAGGGGGTGGGGAGCAGCAGTGACGTGTAGTGTGTGTGAAACAACACTTGGTGATTTCACAAAAATACACCTCATACTGTCCAACAATGGTCATTATCTGCAGAGGTCATCTGTAAAGTTGTTATCTGACTTTTCCAGTAAACAGGGAACTTGTTAAAAAATAAAACAGCACTGATTACCATATCCCTGTGTTTTACTTTCTTTAGCAACTAATTATAGTAGGTAGAGGAAGTACTGCATATCACCCCAAAATTAGATATGATACTTCACCGGAAATACATGTTTTGAGGTCCCCTGGACATAAAAAAAATCACAAACGCGCGTGTGAGAAGCTGAATTAAAATCGAAGTCTCGATCAATTACCAAACTGGGTATTGAGTTCAACATTTTCCAAGGATGCAACACTCCACATTTAAGATCTTTCTCCCTCACTACCGAAACTGCTCCTCGTATAGAAAATGTCTCCTTATTTTATATTTACATACTCAAAAATGCCTCTAGCAATTTAAATTAAGACCATAAGTTTACGATATTCCATCACTAATAAAATGTGTGCCTTGAATTACGAGAGCTGTCCCAGAAGTACCCGACCTAACAAAGAAAGCACAAACATTTTGGGAAAAAACATCTTTATTTCTCTACTTAGTCTCCTTACAGCTCGATGTTTCCCAGCGATGTTCAATAGCTTCGAGACCTTGCTTATAATGAGAACGTCGAGCTCTGCAAAATAGCCATCAACTGCAAACTCCAACTTTTCATTGTTGACAAATCTTTTACCACCAAGCCATTTCTTGAACTTTGGAAACAGAAAATTATCAAAGGGGACTAAATTTGGCGAATAAGGTGCACGAGGAAGCAATTCGAACTTTAACTCATTGATTTTGGCCATGGCGATTATGGATATGTGAACTGGTGCATTGTCTTGATGAAATAGAACCTTATTTTTCGATAAATGCGGCTGTTTTTGCTTGATTTAATCATTAAAATGCTGCAATAAGTTGCCTAATACTCGCCATTGATTGCTTTTCCTTTTTGAAAATAATCAATGAAAATTATCCCAAGCGCATCCCAAAAAACTGACGCTATGACCTTGCCTGCAGATGGAACTGTCTTCTTTGGAGCCGATTCTCCCCTTTCAACCCACTGTTGTGATTGTTCTTTCGTCTCAGGTGTGAAGTGATGGACCCATGTTTCTTCCATGGTTATGAACCAACGCAAAAATGTGGCCTTATTGCAGCGAAACATCGCCAAACACTTGACTGAAACATCCTCACGATGCTGCTTTTGTTTCATTGTGAGTAAAAGCGGCACCCATCTTGCGCACAGCTTTCTCATGTCTAAATTTTCAGTAGTATGCGATGTACAGCACTTTTTAAAATGTCTACGTCTGCTAGCTCGTGCACTTTCAGTCGATGGTTATCCAATACAATTTTGGGAATTTTCTTCACAACTTCTGGCGTGGTCACCTCATTTAGTCGACCACTGCGATGTTCGTCTTGGCAGCTCGTACGGCCTCTTTTAAACGAAGCCACCCAATATTTTACTGTTGTAAACGAAGGAGAAGATTCCCTCAAGAGTACGATCTAGCTCTGCTTTAATATTAGTTGGACTAAGACCTTTCAAATGAAAGTATTGTATCACATAACGATGGCCAGTTTTATCCATGTTTACAAATTCGCCTGAGAGCGTTCACTATTGAAGGCTGCCAAACAATTACTAAACAAAGTAGCACCGTCAACCTTCAAACTTAAGCTTTATAAGGTTGCACTTTCTACCATAGTCATTTGTTTGAAACAACAACCGCTATCTATACGTCAGGTCGGGTACTTTTGGGATTTTCCTCGTATACGCATAGCCTGTAAAGTGATTTTCATGCTGAATTAATTTTTATAACTTGTAAACCATACGATATAGACAAACACTTACTACACAAAATATGTAGATCTAGTTAAAACACACATGTTATGTTATTGTTTTGTGGAATTTATCATCCGAGAAAATTTTCGTTATTGGTTAGAATTTTCAAATACCTTGCAATGTTTTATTTAAAATATCTAAATTAAGAACACTGTAACATGAGAACTATTATTTTTCGGGGCAATTAAGTTAATTACGTAACTGTTTAGGAAAGTGGGTTTTTCAGGATAAGATGTTTATGGCTTCGCTTCAGCCGGAATATCGAAACTAGTATTGATAGAAACACGTTCCTGCAGTTACACACAATGTTTTGTTTCACACTATGTCGAAATACTTTATACGAGGTGTGTTTTTAAAACAAGTAGCGTTTATTGTTTTGCCGCTGCAGTCGCGATTTTGAGCAACCACTTCCATTCATCAGAAAACCAGACGCAACTGTGAGTGATGTGTTTTCCTGTAGTTAGAGCGTTTCGAAATGTTCAAAACAACCGAACGACCCGCCGACTGTGAAGTCTGCATGATTCGTTTTTTGATTGCGAGAAATGGTATGCCAGCAAACAAACAGTCATCGCCAATTGTGCGAAGTTTGTGGGGAAACAATAATGAGTGACAATGCCCGGCCACACACAGACAAACAAACTCAAGATCTGATTGCATTATTTGTTGGGAACAATTCGACCACCCTCCCTATAGTCCAGATTTAGGACCAAGCGATTTTCATGTTTCTTCGTCTGAAGAAATTCCTTGGTGGAAAACCTTTCAACGACTATGATGTGATGAAACTAGAAGTGCAGACTTGGCTTTCATAACAGGTGGCATCATTCTTTGAAGAAGACATACAAAAACTGCTGTCCCGTTACGGCAAGTGTGCTAACTATGTAGAGAAGTAGTGTAATGTAATGGATGAGAATAAAATATTTGTAAAATAATGTTCTGCTATTTTTTAAAAAACACTGTCGGTACTCTAAAAACACGTCTCGTATATTCGTTAAATATAGTACTGCATATTAGGTTGGACCTGGACGCAGTCATATGTCTCATATGCTTATATGAGTTGATGTAATACACGTTGGTAACCTTGGAGTTGTCGTAATGTGACGCCGTTGTCGGGAGTATCAACTGTTGAGTAAGACGCATCTGGGAGTCTCTGAAGGAAACGCAACAATGATATTTGGTGAAGATTTTGGGAAAGTGGATATTGGCGAGCGTATCTAAAAGGTATTCATATTCATTTTGTGGACGTTTACTTTCATATACAATATGCAAAACATTCTGGAATGATACCAATGCCTTTATTTTTAAAGTTTGAGATTTATGCTAATTCCATTTCTCAGCACCTTCAATCATACAAAATGTTCCATATGATGAAAGTTTTCAACCAATTCCTCTGAATTTGTCATCCTACATTATGAAAAGTATAAAAATTAAAATTCTCATACAACTTCTATGTTGTGAAGTGTTTTTAGTTATATATCTTTACTGCGACAACAAACTTAGAAATTAACTAAAATCTGATGTGTTACATTTACCTACATTACTTTCTCTGTCCACTGTCCACTATTTTTGTATAGCTGTTACGAAAGCTTATGTTTCTATCTGGTCCATGTTAAACCAGGAAAACTTTTGCAGAAGGTTTCAGTACACATTTTTCATTGCAGGTACAAGAGGGATGGGTGGGATGGGAGGGAGTCGCTATAATGCTGGCTTTGAAATTCCACACTCCTTCCTTAACATCGCAAGAAACAAATGAATGGTAACAGCACTTTAAAAAAAATCTAATGAGTTGACAATCATTCGACTTTCTCTACCTGCATAATTTATTTTTATATCTATTCTGCAAATTATTCGTAAAAAGTATTTTTGCGACAATCGCATGACCTTCTGTACCCACTCTTCTAAAAACTATTATAACAAAAGATTATTCTTCCATCCGCTTGTTAACCGATATACACACCTATTTGGAGAAAGCTTTCACATTTCTTTGTAGGGACAAAATATATCAGAGAAATGCAAACGATTAACAGCTAAGCACTTAAATACGAACTATTTGCAAATTCAAACCATTAAAAACGAATATCTTGGAAATGGTAAATGCCACAAAAAATTATATAAATTGTGTTTTAACGAGATGTGCATTTTTTTGAGTAAGCTTTTTGTCTATTTCTTACGGTTTGCGAATTTTACAAAATTATAAAAAATACATTCAGGATGAACAGGACTTAAGCTATTCGCAGAAAATTCAACATATACGTTTTATTAAGACATGTATTTCAATCAAAATCATTAGAGCTATGTTTGAGAAAATAAAAAATAGTTGGCTGTGGGAGAATTTACTTGAAAATCTTCGTGTCGCAATCTTGAAACATACTAAGTCTGGCATTCATTCAACTTTTCGTTTTTGAGTTATGCTGTTCACAGGTTGACAAACAGAAAGAAACACAGATATAACACAAATGCGACCTTTTCAAAAAATTATTTTTTATTAAAACGTTAATTTCCGGTGAAATCTCAATATCGATTTGTTTTGTTTTTGTTTTGTGGAATACAATAATTTCTTCCTCTAATTACTATTTGTAAGCAGTAGGGAAAGTACAGTATGTCTTTTGAACTAAAGCTAGTACACACAATTATATAATAACTTTGTGCACTACACTAAAATAAATATTTAATCATCGCGTGAAACTTTTGGCACAAGACAAAACTGGTTTTGGAACCAAAAATCAAACCCAAATAAAATTTTTAACTTTTTTGTGCTTACTTACGACAATGTTACGATTCAATTACCACTTAATTGACTGAAAAGGTTTAAAATCGTATTTTCATTTATTCAACCCAAGAACCGAAAAAATGTATTTGTACCGTTCTGTATCTCATAGCTTTATTTATACTACGAGATCATCAGTGGCTGGCCTCGTAGCCCAGTTGGTAGAGCAACTGGTTCCGGGTTCGATTCCCGGCTGGGGGATGGGAATTTTTCTCTAACCAAGATTAATCCTCAGAATCTAGAAGTATGAATGAGAGTGTGAATGTGTGCATGATCTAATGATAAAGAAACCCAACACAAGAATTACACAAGTTAACATAATTGCCAATAGGCAATAAGTTCCAAAGGAAAGGCCGCCGATACGACCAACGCAGTTAACAGCGGGGTATAAATAAAACATAAAAAAAGAAGGGATCATCAGTAATGAAACCACGTTCAGAGCGCCACTGTTTTGAAATGATTGCCGAATCTATTTAGGGATAATCGATCATTGAGTAATGGTATGCAAACTAGATTTATTATTTGGATCTTTTTAGCAACAGTTTTAACAGATATCCGCAGTACAATGAGGTAACCATATTCACCATATAATAGCAATATTCTAGCACGTAAAGAAACTCTTAATATTAATACGTAATTTATAACTTTTTTTTTTCATTCTTCAGTTTACGGTTTACGATACCAGAAGAAAGACTACGAAGATACGCCACTGCTTGGCGCATATTGACAAAACATTTGTTGCTCTCCTCACGTGTTGAGCAACATTTCCAACAATGTGGTACGCCCTCTCACTGCGAGGCCACGTGTGTAGCTATTAGGCGGATCAGCACAGTGAGGGGCCACATTGGGGCTGTCGTGCCCCGCCCCGGGAGGGCAAACAAATAGCTACCTGCTCCACAACCCTGGTGGTGCCCTTCGGGGGGCTAGCGGCCATAAACACGTCCACTTGCTTCAATAACGTTACCAGCAAATGCCGAGGGGTCATCATTCCCGGCTCGGCCCGTGTTAAATTAATTTCTGATATTCGCTTTCGATGAACAGGCTCTAAAGCTGTTACATGATACAAACTATGTCAAATGAATGGATACTGTAGTTTATCTAACTGCACAAGGGTTTTGTTAAGCCACGGTAATGCAATAGCGGTAACATTTCACGCTGTGGGTTCGGATTCGAATACAGGTTTAGTCAAACTGTCGATAGCAGGAACTCATTTCTCTACCAATTTCATTCGTTCAGTCATTGTTTAATATGACCTGCCTGATTAAAATAAACTGAAATAGGTACGTCAATGCAAACCAATCTTTCCTATTTTCCACTTTCCTCTTCAGTCCTCGCATAAGTAACAATTTAATAATAGCATAACCCGCAGCAACACTTGTGTTGTTAACTACGAATATTCTTATTCTCTTTATCTCCCCCTCCCTTTATCTCCCTCTGCTCTAGCACTCTCACCCTTTCACTCTCTTTCTTCCTCTCTATTTCTCAACCTCTTTCACTATCTTCGTCCCTCTACCTCTCACCATATCTCCCCGTCCCACGTTCATTCTCTCTTCCTCTTTCTTTCTGTCTCTTCTCGTTCCCTCTTCCTCACATCCGTCGTCCTCTGGCCCTCTCTGTTTCCCTCTGTGTAACACACTTCACGCGGCTTTTTGAAAGTGGTAATAAAACTGTTTTTAGCACGTTAAGAAAAATTGAAGGGCTGGTCTCGTAGCTCAGTTGGTAATCTTCCTGCTGTGCGAAAGGTTCCGGTTCAATTCCCGGCTGGGATTGAGATTTTTTTTCTCCAGCCAAGATTATTCCCTATCTGCCCCAGAATCTGGAAGTATGAATGAGAATGAGAATGTGAATGTGTGTGTGTGTGCGAGAGAGAGAGAGAGATCCAATGTATAAACCCCCCCCCCCAAAAATCAGAAATCCAATGACAACGGTATACGAGTTTATACCATTGCTAATAGGCAATATGTTCCAAAGGTAAAATGTCGCCGATGTGACCCTGCAGTTAAAGGCGGGGTATAAATGGAACAACAACAAAAAATTAAAACGTAAGTTCGGAACTACACTGTTTGGCATAACTCGTTTTCTCACATGAATAATGTTAGCCAAAAAGTTGTTTAACTTCTTAAATATTCACACCATCGAAATTTTGTGTATAACACAACTCGTTAGAATCATCATACTCATAAAGCTTTGTTACCATTTTTTCATAAAATTCAATAATAAGCCAATATTTCGATTTTTTGATTCCGCGTCCCATTATAGCCCGCCCTCTTCGGGGAACGTAATTTCAATGTCATACAGCCTATTCTCCAAGTGGCACCCAAGTCATATTAAATAACCAAATTTCACAAGTCTGTTCCGCCGTTCTTGCATGAAAGCATAGCATACACACAAAAATGCTCAAAATTGGACTTTTGGTTTCAGGGTAGCCCATTATGTACGTAAACATGAATTATTCAACCGAAACTGAAAGGTTTCCGTTGAATAACTCCGTTGCTGCCGCATGTATATCCCATAGTTTTTGTTATTTTTGTGCTACAATTAGACGATGACTCCTGTAGGGAACAGTAAATATAAAAAGTGTTTAGATGTAAGGCGTATTATATTGTAAACAAAATCGCCAAACGGGCTGGCCCCGTAGCTCAGTTGATAGAGCAACTGCCTGCTGTGCGAGGGGCCCCGGGTTCGATTCCCGCCTGGGGATGGGAATTTTTCTCTAGCCAAGATTAATCCCGATCCCCACCCTCCAGAGTCTGGAAGTATGGATGGGAAAGTGAATGTGTGTATGATCCAATGATTAAAAACCAAAACTACAAGAAACACAACGACAAGAGTTACACGAGTTAACACCATTGCCAGTAGGCAACAAGTTCAAAAGGAGAGGCCGCCGATAAGACCAATGTAGTTAAAGGCGGAGTATAAATGGAACTAAAAAAGAATAGAAAAAAAAATCGTCATGAATTTCGCGACCAAAGCTGAATGTTGGTGGGGAGGTTAAAAGGAACGGAGGGGAGCATACAGTCATGCCTTTCTCTCTTCCCGCATGTCCATCGGCCTTCCTAAAAGAAAGCTATAAGAAAGCCAATGAAACATTATTCTCTCAAAAGCTATTAGATATATACGTTTAAAAGTTAAACCATGATTGTAAGTACGATAAAGTCGCATAATACAACCTTTTGAAGGAAAAAAAAAAGAATTTGCTTAAACACTGCAACATTTAGAAGTTTCGCCTATTAGTACTCTTCAGAAAAGAAAAACACGCAATGCTGGGAGCAGATAGAGGATGAAGATGCAGCAAGTACCACTTTGTGTTCGTGTTTGAACAGAGGGCAATGTCCCGGCAACGCACCAGAGAACTAAAGGCATTCAGTTCCGGTAACAAATCCCCATGTCACAATATGTAAATTGTCCATTACAATGAGAGGAGCACATGCACTGTTAGCACAACAATGCACACAGTTATGTTCCATGATACTCCACCTAAGTGCGTGTGGGTGTGCAGAGAACTTTGCTAATCAACCTTCCCATCCAACACAAAAAGTACAACGGACAGTTTAACGAAAAGAAACAAAAAATTCAGATGTGGTACATTCACATGACTTTCTCTACTCTCTCTATCTTTATTAGGGGGTATAAAAACTACTCTTACTAAAGCTTATTTTTCTAGCTACTACATTTACATCCAAATAAACTCTTGAAGGAATAGCTACTTTTTTATTGATTTATTTATGGACGCACTTTAACTGCTGTTGTCTTTAGCGTGCATTCTATATTGGGCGTGAAAGACGAGCAATTTTGCTCAGAGACCTCTTTATCAGGCTTGAAGTTCTTTTACGTGGCGTAAATCTACGGGAAGTAGAGGCTAGCATGGTAACCACTATACCACGGAGGACGACGAGAACAGCGATAGTCAGATGATTAAGATCTGGACACTATTGCTGGCCTTAAAATTCCATACTGTTTCCATGCAATCGCGAGAAACAACTGAATGTTGACAAGACTAAGGGAATGACTAAGTAATGAACAATTCAAACCATTAATAACAGATATCTCAAAAATGGCTTATGCCATAAAAAATCTACTTGAAATAAATTGTGTGTTTTGAAGAGATCAACATTTTTTTGTGTAGTACGTTTTCATCTATCGCTTAACGCTTACCAATTATACAAGACTATACAAAATTCCTTCCGGATGAAGAGGATTTCAAAGGCTATTCCCAGAAAATTCAAGATGCGCAGTTTATTTGCCATGTAAGTTTCTTTAATATACGGTATTTTAATCAAAATCGTTAGGGCAACTTTTTAGAAAATCAAGTTATCGAAACATGTTCCATGTAAAGGCTAGTTGGGGGTGGGGGATTTTCTTGAAAATCTTCGTGTTGTATCTTTGGTAGTTACTGAACTTTAATACGCAGTTTGGTGTTTATCGGACTTTTCGTTTTTGAGTTATGCTGTTCACAGACAAACACGCACAAGCACGTACACACCGATCTTTTCATAAAAATGCTTGTTTTGGATTCACGGTCTCAAAAAAGCGTATTTCCGGGCAAATTTCGGTATCGAATTTTTTGGGTGGACTGCTATATCTTCTCTACCTACTATGTACATACATGGTAGAGAAAGTAAAAATATGTGTGTACAGCATGAGGCAATCTTCCAGGATGTTGTATTATTCTGGACACGGAAGGAAACAAAAAATATCTTGAGTTACTGGTCGGGAGCTAACAGGTACATGAGGACCTGGGACGTTTTGCTCACCTTGTATAAGCAACCTTCTTTGTATATGAAAATCCCCACTTTGGTTGATAGAAATACAGTGCATTCAATTTTTACTTTATCTGCCATCTATATTACCCAGAGCAAGTATCTATTACAACTAAAAGTCTTTATCGATATTTCACCGAAAATAGACGTTTTAAAGTTTCCTAAATAAAAAAATATATATATATTTGTTTAAAAAAATTTGTGACGCGCACGCGCTTGCGTGGTGTGGGAAACGCAACTCAAAAACGAGAAGTCGGATACTTAACATGGAGTTGGTATTAAAGTCAGCATCTTTCAAAGGTGTGACAAAGAGTTTCAAGAAAATTCCCTTATGCAAAACTACTTATGATTTTGATTAAAATTTTGATTAATGTTTAAGATATCTGCATGACCAATAAAACGCACAACTTGAATTTTACTCCAATAGCCAACATCATCTTCATTCGTAATGGGCTGTAGGTATATCGCTTTGTATATCTGGTAAACATTAAGAGAAAGCCAAGAGGGTTACCCTACCGAACATGTAGATCTTTAAAGATGCACAATTTGTGCACAATTCTTCATTTTCAATAATACCCACGATATTTGTTGTTCCTGGTACGAATTTTCGAATAATGTTATTTATTAATTTTTTTAATGGATTCAAAAATAAACTATTCTAGGAATTCTTTGTAGCGGGTATATAAAAAGTGGTGTGAATGTAACACATAGACTTTTTGCAGGTTATCTATAATAACCTGAATTCAATTTAATTGAGTTTTATTTATGGGTGCTCTTTAAATACTGTGGTTCTTAGCGTCTCATTCTACATTAGGCGTGAAACACCGGAAATTTTGCTCATAGGCCTCTTTATTAGGCTTGAGGTTCTTTTACGTGCGCTAAGTCTACGATACGGGGCCACCGATTTTACTTCCCTTCCAAAGGAAGCCATGCTAAGGATTTTCTAGACCGAAAAATCCATCGCCCTCCACCGGGTTTGAACCCGCAACCTCGGGAACTAGAGGCTAGCATAGTACCACTAGACCACGGAGGACGACTAATAATCTGAAGTTTATACTGGCATTAGAGATGTGTCTATCGCAAGATAATATCGGACAAATTTAAATGGGTTGAATCATTTTAAGTACTGTGGTACGGAAGGTCAAACAGCGCCATTTAAAGAAAAGCATTTCAGCAGAAGCTATCACATCTACTGGTGTGAGATACTGATGGTCCACGGCCTCTTGACTGGCTATTTTTCCGTGTCGTTGCCACTATTCCTCCTGTACAGTTAACTCAAAGGCTTTCCATGTTCAAAGTTTACTAAAAACATTGGCTTTGCCATTATATCTTTATACCAGCGAAGGCTGGGTATTGTAAAAAGGATATGAAACCACACAAGCTGTAGAAATAGAACCTGAATATCCGTAATGAATGTTCAAGATCTGATTCAATAAAGAACATAGATATTAGACATCTAGGAATGAGCAGTATGAAAAACACTTTTAGTAATCAGTGGTAAAAATGACTAATCCATGTAGCTCATAAGCGAACAGAAATGCTTCCTAAAAGAATAATCACTGTTAGGAAGAGCACAAAGAATATAGAGTACCTTCCAAGAGATTAATAAGCCTATAGCAGATTTCTTGCGTTGACAGCAGAACGAACATGGAAACAGAACACTGCCAATAAGGTGATAGTTGTGTTTTGACTGAGAAGAAAACCAGGCTTTTATATTCCTGTGTTTACATTATCAGCGCTTATGTCATTTGTCTTAGTGATTTTATCTACAAAGACAAATGTAAAATTAGAACAGAACGTTTGCCAGTGAACGCTTATATGTAATTCACATACCGAACAATTAGGGCAAATCTTATGGAAGTACGATGATGAAACTTGAGTGGCCTGTTTTAGAAGTCTGTATGTAGGTCTTAGAGCCCTTTGTGCCTCTTAACCTGGGCATTTAATCAAATCCGCAGGTCCCGATTAAACGGACCACGTCTTTGATAGCTGTCCTTGCATCCTCAAGTTCCAAGAAAAACGAGCCTAAGAGTAGATATCTATACATAGCGAATCCTTCGCATTCGCATAGTATATGCTGGGAGGTTTCATATTCCTCCCGCATATATGTATAAATACATACATACATACATACATACATACATACATGGGACGAGTGTGCGCAAAATGTTGTGGCCTGTAAGAAAGCCAACATCCCATCTGAGCTTAGATCTACTTAGATTCAGAAGAATCTGGCTCTGTTTACGCGTGGCCTCGAAATAAAATAATCCACAACTCAAGATGAGCCCTCTCAGTTAGCTGGGTTATCTCATACTTGACACTTCTGGTAGACACACCACCATCTCATTACCTCCTATAACACCAGCATGTCCAGGAACCCAAACAAGGGTGACCGCGCAGCTGGCACAGAGGCTCTCCAACATGCTTTGGGATTGCAGAACAATTTGGATGTAGTTTTTTCCGCTGTAAGGGATATTGAAGGAGCAGCAACTAATCTATATGTGTTGCTATCTTAGTTTCTTTCTTAAGGCCTGGTTTTGTGGCACTTTCGTTCTGTAAAAATCGTAATTTACGCTAGATTTACAATGCCACAAATGCAGCTAAATACTAACCCCCCCCCCACACACACGCACACGCACATGCACACGCACACACACACACTTCGCAGAGCTATGGTATTTCCCCTGCTCAGAATCACGTGCCCATAGTTTTAGTATGAATGTCGTTGCCAATATTGGGTGTGTTTTAATTTGTTGTTATTGGATGTTTCAATACAAATCAATTCAGTGCATTTCAAAATAAAAAGGTTATTTTGTTTTATTGCATTTCCTTAACCTGTCAAATAAAAATATCTATTTTCTTTTTGCATTCAATGAATACTTCGATAAACACCTGAACTACTTTTAAGTTATAATTACTAAGCATTATACCTAGTTGGTTTTTACATTATATGCATTATACGAGGGCGGATTGATAAGTCAGTGACTTTTTAAAGAAATTAACAATTGTTTCCTAAAAATCAATTTTATTTCTCAACATAGTCTCCTTTCAATTCAATACACGTTGTCCAACATTTCTCCATTTTTTTAACCCTTCCAAAAATATGATTTTTCGAAGTCTGCAAAATATGAGGTTGTTTCTGCCATGATGTGTTCAATGGACGTGAATTTCGCTCGGAGCCAAATCTGGAAAATATGGTGGGTGAGGTAGCAGTTCGTAGCCCAATTCCTCAAATTTTGCGACGATAATGGCTGACTTGTGTGCGGGTGCATTATCCTGGTGAAAGAGAACCTATTTCTTCATCAAATGGGGTCGTTCCTTTAACAATTCCTTGTGAAACTGATCCAGCATTGCGGCATAATATGAACCTGGATCGTTTTACCCTTTTACAGGTAGTGATTATCACCCCTTGCGAATCCCATGATTTTTCCTGCCGACGGAATGGTTGTCGCTTTCTTTGGAGCAAGTTCGTCGAAGGAAATCCACTGCACTGATTGTTGTTTGGTTTCACGTTGATAGCAATGGATCCAAGTTTCATCAACCGCGATATAACGCCGCAAAAACTCATTTGAGTTGCGCCGGAACATGTTCAAATATCCCTGTGAAATTCTCACACGATTCCGCTTGTTCTCAACTATGAGCAGTCGCGACACCCATCTCGCGGCGGTCTTCCTACACAATATCTTGAAAATTGTTCACCATTTCTTCTGTTGTGGCCTTAATCGGCCGTCCTTTGCGCATGCATCTTTTGTGCTCGAACGGCCACATCGAACTTCTGTGAACCACTTGTGAACCATGCCATGTGATGGAGCAGAGTCTCCATAAAAATTGTTCAGCTTTTCTTCCGTTTCCTTCACCGTCTTACTGCGCAAAAAGTAATGCTTTATCGAAACACGAAATTCACTTTTTCTACATTTTCTACGAAGCAAAGCACATCTGCTTATTTTAGACGCTCTCAACAATGTTCTAAGAAATTTCTGAGATTATACCTAGAATAGATGTAAGACTTGGGTGCAAACAAGAAACCTGTGATTAGAATGCTATCTCTCGTTAAAGTCATGGACATATCAATCCGCCCTCGTAAGTAAAGACTCAGGCCAACATTCTTGTTTTATTGCTTAATTCAAAATTAAATAAGTGCATTTCGATTATAGTTTTTTCCATTAATAATAATTATTTCACTGAGTATTCACGAAAGACTGTCTTGGAACTTAATATTACATGCAAGGTTGATATGGTTCCCTGAGGCAGTCACCAACTCGCCGCGGCATTGGAGGTAACGCGCGCATTCTACTCTGCGACGGACCTCACCGTACCGCAAGTGCAATTTTTCCGCCTGCAATGGAAAGCGCGCTCTTGCCAAACATCTGTGCATTTAAAAGTGCTTTTCTAGAAATCTATGAAAGGCGAAACAAAAGCGTTGTTAAACGTTATCACCGAGAATCTACCTCAGGTTTAAGGGATGACATTTATACCCCATCCACATTACTACCTATGAACTGGAAACAAAACATTCACGATCCTGCATTAAAATATGAATCTATGAGCAGGTATTTTAATCTGCCAACTGTGCAGGTTTGTACTCCAGTGAAGAAGCCCACACTACGGGTGGCCTCGACATGAGATAGGTGCGAGCAACAAGTGGAGGGAACATGGGTAATACAAATGGATGGACACGTGTAATGGCGGGTTGCCGCCCCTACGTCATTAGCCTCTCCGCGGGCACAGCACGCACCGAGATGTATATACATAGGTATATAGGTCATCTCCATCAGACTCCTCTTATGTGTCGGAGGAGTGAATTCTCGTTTTCAACTTTTAGTTTCTCTAACACCTACATATAGTAGTAGTAGTAGTAGTAGTAGTAGTAGTAGTAGTAGTAGTAGTAGTAGTAGTAGTAGTAGGAGGAGGAGGAGGAGGTACACATTCCACCCAAAAAATTCGATTTCGATATTTCGCCGGAAATACACGTTTTGAAGCCCCTGAAGAAATAGGAAAGGAGAAAAAGAATTTTTACTTTCTCTACTTCAAAAAAAAAATATTTTAGGAAAAGGTCCGCGCGCTCCTGTGAACAGCATAATTTTAAAAAATTAAAGTCGTATAAATATCATAGTTGGTATTCAAGTATCTTTCCTAGATGCGACACAAAGATTTTTAAGAAAATCCCCATCACCTCAAACTATATTTAGATGAATCTTATTTTCCTCAAAAATGGCTCTAACGACTTTGATTAAAATATCATATTTTCATGATAAGCAAAATGTAAAGTATATCTTGATTTTTTTTGCACTATAGCCTGTGAAACGCTATTATTCGCAATGGATTTTGCACAACTGGTAAACCATAAGATGGACAAAAACTTAGCATATTGATCTCGTTAAAACACGCAATTAATGTAAAATTTTGGTGTGGCATGGTTTGAATTTACCAATACTTCATACATTTTTGAAGTGTTGCGTCACCTTTTTTTCACGATATCATGCAAAGCGTAGAATTTCAAAGCCAGCATATAGCGATCCCTTTTATAATATTTGATTATTGCCTAAGCTTCGTGTATCCCTTCTGTACCTGGAATAAAATGTGTAGTGAAACCATTTTTGCAAATGCTTATCTCCATTAATATAAAGTACACACAAAAATAAAATTTTTCTAACAACAGTTTGTAATATGATAGTGAACAGAGAGTCATGTGAATGTAACGCATCAGATTGTTTTTACAGTGTATTAACTCGAAAGTACACTATCATTGCTCCTCCAAAAGAAAGCAATTTAAATGACTAAATCATCAGAATGCGATGCCCTATGACATCGGCAAACTTAACTGGAAAACGCTTACAATCATGCTTTATTATCGCTGCGCAGTTCATCATTACTTCTAGGTTTTGATTATTGAACTGTCTCATCTTGTTTTCTGTAACTGTCTCCTATGTATAATTTATCCGGCTACTTATATCAGCAAAGGCTGAATTAATTTCAAACACTGCAGAACATTGCATCCAAAACAGATGCAGTACGAGGGTTATTTGAAAAGTTTGGTAAAAATGTAAGTAAAAATTAGTATTTCGTAACATAGGCTCAGCAATGTCTATACACATGGACCAGCGAGTTTCCAATTGTTTCATCCCATTATACGATCTGCCAAGCCCTGTTAAATACCCACTGACGGCGAAGATCACTTCATTTGCTGAAAACATATTGCCACCAAGTCAAATCTTCAAGTTTGAGAACAGGTAAAGGTCGCTTGGGGCCAAAGCCGAACAATAGGGTGAATGAGGAATCAATTCGAAGCCCAGTCCATGCATTTTGGACATTGCTGCTGCTGTGTCGGCTGAAGCATTGTCGTGGTGAAAGACCAGTTTTTTTGTATGCCGATCTTGGCCGTTTTTCAATCAATGCATGTTTCAAAAGACCCAATAATGAAGCATAATAGTACCCAGTTACGGATGTGTCTTTCTCCAAGTAATCTATCCGGATTATATCCTAGAATCCCCCCTCCCCCCAAACAAAAAAAAAACCAGTGACCGTCAATTTCCAAGTCCTGGCGTTCTTTGGTGCGCTGTCAATAGTGGCCATTGTCTTGACTGCTGTTTTGTCTCCAGTGTGCATTGGCCGATCCAATCAGCCACAGAATAGGCGCAAGAAGTCCTGCGGATTACGACTTAATGCCAAACACTATGCTGAAATTTCTTTCGCATGCGTTTTTTTTATTAAGCAGCAATCGCGGCAATCAACTCTCATTTCAAATTTTTCGTGCAGGATAATGTGCACTCATTCATCTATTTCGCGCCCTTTCATCGGTGTCTTGCATTACGACATCACAGCGTTTTTTAATGATTTCCTTTAAGTCGACTTCAATTGGGCGGCGGGAGGTGCTTCATCTTCGGTGCTACTTCAAACACATTTAAACTCATTCGTTCAGAAATGAACGTCTTCAATGATAGATGCTGAATACGCATGAACTTCATCCAACTCTGCTCTGATCTGTTTTGTAGTCCAACCCTTTAAATGAAAATATTTTAACACACGTTTTTTCTTTCTCTCCCCCCCCCCCCCATTTTCTATGGCACGTGTGACACTCCTCACTTCAAATAGCTCTCAGCAATTAACTGAACTTCACATCTATTTGAAAATTTATGAAAACCGTTACACAACTATTGTGACGTTTGAGGCAGTATTTTATATCACAACACTGTGAATGCCAGAATGATTGTAGTGTAATTATTGTACGACAATGATTTTAGATGTTTGTTGGCCAAAAGCATTGTTAGTAAATAAGTTTACATGGCCTCACTGAAACTGACAATAGGAGTCGGTAACATGAAGCGAGGGGGTGAGTTGTTTATCACTAAGAAGAGACAAACAAATGACGTCAGGGTAGCGTGCCTTTCTTTAGAAATGGAGGGAATATCTTCCCTAGAACATATGTGTTTGTAATTATGATTGGCTTACAAAACAGACGCTAATGTTGGCGCGATTTGGTAACCAATAGCAGCTCTATTATAATGTTAAGCATATCGGGGTGAGGGAGTATAAATTCTTGAGCCAAAAGCAAGTATCGCGCAGTTCAAAAGAATCATTCGCGAGGTACACATTACGCAGTTCTACAGAATCATTCACGAGGTAAACGTCGCGCAGTTCTACAGAATCTCTCGCGAGGTACACATTACGCAGTTCTACAGAATCTCTCGCGAGGTACACATTACGCAGTTCTACAGAATCTCTCGCGAGGTACACATTACGCAGTTCTACAGAATCTCTCGCGTCGTAAAGTTAGTTACAAAATGTGAAGTAGGTACGCGACAACTATTACGACAGTAATTACATTCGGAAATATAACAGTTTCAGTAGGCGTGTATAAAGATTACAGATGTGAACTATTAATTAAGCGTGACGGCAATAAAAGTGTAAAAACAAATTCCTTTATCAGTGTTATCTTTTAGTAACAACTCCTTTCCGTTTACACGCCCTGCTTAGAGACATTTGCTCGACTGAGTAGTAATAGCTAGCCGGAGGACAAAGAACCCAAAATTCAAAATAGTAAAAGAATAACAGGCGCCAAGTAAAAAAGGAAAACACGAACAGATTACTGCGACACGTTAAATGAACTTACTCGCCACTTCGTGGAAATTTACTAGACTGATCAAACCACCCTCTTAACTGCTGAGAGTTAATGATATCGTAAATAATACATTTGTCAATAATGGTTTATGTTAGATACTCTAACTAGTACCAGTTTGAAGCCGTCATGATAGTTAAATTCTTTCAGAAAATATCCCACTTTGGAATAAACAAAGTAAGAGACAACTGGATGTAATGAGATATGCATTGTTTCAGATCGAGTGTTGAAGTAAATAGTCATCACTGATAAGGACAGGGACGTGCATTTGTTGGGGGGATGAAACAGGAATAGCTGAAACTCACGATGTCAATCATACCTTCATACCTTGGTCACTTTTAGAGTTATCCAAGTGAGGGAGACATGAACTGAATCACTGAACACTCGTCCTCCGTGGTGTAGTGGTTACCATGCTAGCCTCTAGTTCCCGAGGTCGCGGGTTCAAACCCGGCAAAGGTCGATGGATTTTTTCGGGCGTAAATATCTTAGCATGGCTTCCTTCGGAAGGGAAGTAAAGCCGGTGGTCCCGTGTCGTAGATTTACGGCACGTAAAGCAACCTCAAGGCCTCTGAGCAAAATTTCCGGTCTTTCACGCCCAATATAGAATGGGACGTTAAGGGCTACAGCAGTTAAAGAGCGTCCATAAATACAGACACCTTTTTAAGTATTTGTAGGATCAAATGGCAAACAGAAGCAATTAGAGATCAAACTCCCCAGCCAGGACTCATACCCAAACAGGTGTGTTAGCCACTAGACTACAGCAAGTCCCACTCACTTCACTACAGCTACAGAGGAGCTTGTAATCTCTAATACTAAGTACCTGTGACTAAAATAGTAAAATGAGCGGAGCAAGCCATTTAATCATTGTTACCAACCAACGTATGAAATTATGATTTTCCATAAGAACAGATTAAATTCCCTGTCATTCACCAATGTTTACCACTGTTTTATTGACTTGTTTATTAACACGTACAGTGAGGTATACTAAACCTGTAAGCATAAATGAGTTACAGTAAACAAACATGAGATTGCACCGCATCGAAATTATGGTTATGGATATCTGGGGGGGGGGGGTTGAGCCCCCCTCCCAGCGTTCGCCGCTGGATGAAAGAAACGAAGTAAAGCAAGGCCCGATGAAATAGATTACATTATTTCACTTTGCCTTTACGGTACATCCCTCAATACTATCTGCATATCTATCCAACAAAAAACGTTACATTTACTTGAAATAAAAAGCAAGCAATAAGTGCGAATGAGCAGGTAAGGACGTTTTGCATCGGAGAGAAGAACCTGTGAGGCGGGAACCCTGGAGTGCTCCACTGGGGGGCAAATTCTACATGAGAACTTCGCCCAGCGTGTGTTCACATGTACGGAATATTTTCAGTCGCCCTCTTGCATGTAAGGGTTTCCAAAGTAAGCCGATATGTGCAGCTTGGCCTAGAGGTATCACACTTAAAAATTAGTAGCAATGGCGAGGAAAAAAAAGGGAAAACGAAAGAGGTAAATGACAGGTGGTATCTAAGCGCGAAAAAGACAAGAAAATGGAAAATTCTTTCAGAAAAGGAAAGAGCGAGGAAATGAAGAAACAGGGTAAGCATGAGAAGAAAGATGAAAATAAAAAGATTAAGAAAGTGCTTAGAGGAGGAGAAAGGGGGAAAAAAAGCATACAAAGAGAACTAAGCATACCAAATGAATAAAACTGATGTTACATTCACGTGCCTTTCTCTACACAACCTTCAAAAACCTTCTTCTATCTGCTTCAAGTTAATCGAGATAAACATTTGTAGAAATTATTATATTACATATTTGCTTGTAGGTAGATACAGTGGGAATAGGGGAATACAGTAGACTTAAACGACAGTCAAATCTTTTGAGAGCTGGTGGCTATGTAATGGCTTTCAAATTCCTTCTTTTTGCATGACCAGGACGTCCCCTCCCCCCAAAAAGGATGACTTCCCATTTGAGGAAGTACAAGTGTTTGAAAAATCAAACCAATAACAGGGAGTATCTCGGAAATCGTTAATTTAAAAAAAGTTGACATAAATTGTGTGCTTTACATTTCCTATGTAGTAAGATTTTGTCCACCTCTTAGGGTTTACCAGTTATATAAAAGTCATTCAGAATCAAGAGGACTTCAGAAGGTATTTCCAGAAAATTAGGATATACACTTGATTTGTCATGAAAATATCTTAAACATATGGTATTTTATCCGAACCGTTATAGCCATTTTTGAGAAAATCAAAATTTTCGAAAACTTTTCCTGTAAAGCTTAGTTTCAAAATCTTCGTGTAGGATCCTTGGAAGATGCTGAACTTAATACCATGTTTGGTATTTAACCGACTTTTCGTTTTTGAGTCACGCTGTTCCAGACACACACAAGGAGCTTTTTCTACTTTCTCTACTACGTATAGTAAGTAGGGGAAGTATTGTATTCCACCCAAAAATTCGATACCGAAATTTCACCGGAAATACATGTTTTGAGACCCCCTGAATCCAAAAAAAGCATTTTGGAAACATGTCCGTGTGTGTCTGTGAACAACATAACTCAGAAACGAACAGTCGGATAAACAACAAACTTGGTATTTAGGTTCAGTATCTTCCAGAGATGCGACACGAAGGTTTTCAAGAAAATCACCCCACCCCAGATTACCCTTTACATGGAACATTTTTCGAACATTTTAATTTTCTCAAAAATGGCTCTAACGATTTTGATTAAAATATCATTTGCTTAAGATATTTTCATGACAAATGAAATGTATATCTCAAATTTTCTGGGAATGTCTCCAAAAGTATTCTTAATTGTGAACGACTTTTGCATAACTGGTAAACCATAAAAGATAGACATTTTACTACACAAAAAATGTAGATCGCGTTAAAATACACAATTTATGTCATATACATTTTTTTTTGTTGGGTGAACCATTTTCGAGATATTGCTTGTTATTCCCTTAAATTTTCCAATACTTATACTTTTTCTCAAATTCGTTATTCATTTTTTATGCCCTGGTAATGCAAAGAGAATGCAATACTCCACATAGCAACCAGCTCTTAAAATATTTGACTATCACTTAAAGCCTACCAATTCCCCTTGGATCTACAAGAAAATTAGCACAAAGATTAACATCTCGATTAACATGAAGCATATGGAGAATAAGCGTTTGTATAAATAGTTTGTACAAGAGTAGAAAAAGTCATGTGAGTGTAACACATCAGATTTTTTCAAAATGCTTTGGTTTTTTTTAATCAGGGAGCTTCAATGAGTGTATTTCCGGCGCAATCTCGATATTGAGGTTTTGAGTGGAATGCAATACTTCGTTTACTTACTGTACGTAAGTAGTAGATTCAACGACATCGACATCTATAACAGTTATAGATATCTATTTCCTATGAATTACCAGTTATTTAAAATTATACTCGCATATCATTCCGAATGATGACTTCACAGGCTATTCGCTTGGTATTTTAATCAAAGCAGTTACAGCAATTTTTGAGAAATTTAAAAAGAACGAAAAACGTTCTATGTAAAGACCAGTTTGGGGAGGCGAATTTACTTGCAAACCTTTGTGTCACATGTTAGGAACGTATTGATTTCATATTTGAGCTATGCTGCTCAGAGACATACCTACTTAGTGGGGCTTTGGACCTCAAAACGTGTACTTCCGCTGAAGCCTGAATACCAAATTTTTGGGGGTGAAAAACATTTCCTTTCCATAACATAGGTATAAATGGTAGAGAAAGTAAAAAAATTACGCACCAACTAAAGTTCAAACTGGTAAAACCTCCTCCTACGCCTTATGCTACGCACAAGTTATTTGACAAAATTGTATATCCTAAAAAGATCTACATTTTCTCTTTGGTAAATCCCTTTCTCTAAGCTTCCCGATTATATAAAATCCAGTGACAATTAAGAGACTTCACAGCCTATTTCCAGAAAATTCAAACCTACCTTATTAGTCATAAACAATATATCAGATACATGATATTTTAATAATAATAATAATAATAATAATAATAATAATAATAATACATATATATATATCTGATGTGTTACACTCACATGACTTTCTCTATCTTGTACAAAGTATTTTTACAAACGCTTATTCTCCATCTACTTCATGTTAATCGAGATAAACATATCTTATTGTTAATTTTCTTGCAGGTGCAAGGGGAATATGGTAGGCTTTAAGCGATAGTCAAATCTTTTAAGAGCTGGTTGCTATGTGGAGCATTCCATTCTCTTTGCATATCCAGAACAAAAAAAAATTAATAACAATTCCCATTTGAGAAAAAGTATAAGTATTGGAAAATTCAAACAAATAACAAGAAATATCTCGGAAATGGTATATGACATGTACATGCATATGACATAAATTGTGTGTTTGCACAAGATCTACGTTTTTCGTGTAGTAAAACTTTGTCAATCTCTTACGGTTTACCAGTTATGCGAAAGTCATTCAGAATGAAGGCGACTTTTTGGGACATTTCCAGAACACATTTCATTTGCCATGAAAGTATCTTAAACATATGATATTTTAATCAAAATCGTTAGTCATTTTTGAGGAAATCAAAATTTTCGAAAAACTTTCCATGTAAAGGGTAGTTTGGGGTGGGGAATTTTCTTGAAAATCTTCGTGTCGCATCTTTGAAATATACTAAACCTAAATACCAAGTATGGTATTTATTCGACTTTCGTTTTTGAGTTATGCTGTTCACAGACACATCCGCACAGACGGACCTTTTTCTAAATTTTTTTTGGCTCCAGGGCGCCTCAAAATATGTATTTGCGGTGAAATCTCGATATAGAATTTTTGGGTGGAATACAATATTTCCCCTACTTATTATACGTACGAGGGGCACTATTTATATTTTGAGCCTAATAATTAAAACAAAGTAATTTCTGATTGAAAACTGCTTTATTGTTTTTCAAAATATTCTCCTTTATGATCAATACACTTTTGCATCCGTTTGAACCATTTGTCAAAGCATTTACTCCAGTCTTCTTGAGACACCTCCAAAACATGGTTTTTGAAGGCATCAACGGCTTCTTCTGCCAACGAAAATCGTTGTCCACGCAATTTATTCTTGATGTTTCGGGAACAAAAAGAAGTCATTGGATGCCAAATCAGGACTGTATGGCGGATGACCCATAAATTCAATTTTTTGAGCCTTCAAATACTGTTGTTAGACGAGATGTGTGTGCGCTCGCATTATCTTGATAAAGAACAATCCTACGGTTCTTGTTGGTTTTCCTTACTTCACCGAAGACTTCCGGCAAACAAACACCTATACATCGGCTGCTGTTTACGTTCCGGCTCATACGCATAGATCCATGATTCGTCACCTGTTACAATCTTATATACGTCTTTTGAGGCACCGCCATTGTATTTCTTGAGCATTTTTGTACACCAATCGACACGAGCATCTTTTTGAGATTGCATCAAATTATGTGGGATCCAACGAGAGCAAACATTTTTCACGGCTAAATAATCATGCAATATTTTATATGCTGGTGGAACTAATGCCTAGGGTTGCCTCAATCTCACAATATGTCGCATGACGATCTTTCATTATTAGTTTTTGCACAGCATCAATGTTTTCTGGCACAACAACTGATTTTGGACGACTTTCACGAACTTCATCATTGAGCGAACGGCGGCTACGATTAAATTCGTTATACCAGCGTTTCACAGTGGCAAAGGATGGAGCTTCGTCGCCAAATGTGGAAGTTAGTTGATCGACGCACTCTTCTCTTGATAATCCACGTAGAAAGTCGTAATAAATCATTGCACGAACATTTTCACGAGTTAATTCCATGTTTTTGTTGACACACAATTTTCAAGTTAATGTACACAAAACAAATGACGCTCTATTGACAAAATGTTTGAAGTAGATTATGGTAAAAAATGTCAAACTTTCCATTGGAAACGTCAGATGGCACCTACAACATTCAGGGTTGCCAAGGCTCAAAATATAAATAGTGCCCCTTGTAGTAGATAAAGTAAAAAGTGATTGAATCAGATTACCTAATGTTCTTTAGAATGGGAGAATTTCATTAAAAATTTTCGTGTTGGATTCTTTAAAGACCTTGTTTTTTATGTTTATGCCCTTTAAACGGTCAGGTCAAATCAGACGGTGAATTAATGATGAATTCAATGGATAAAGTTATTCCGGGGGTTCAATGAGCTTATAACTACCTAGCATCGCCTTCTCAGGACAAGGGAAAGCCCGGCGAGGTGGCGGGCGACCTAGCAGAGATTAGAACTCAGGCTGTCCAAAATAACGCAGGCGTTCTACCCCAAACCAAGGAGGTAGTTATCCTAGACCTATAATAAAGCTTGATATTTCTTGAAGTTTACGTTTAGGTTTTAGAGTTCGTCTCTCTCTCTCTCTCTCTCTCTCTCTCTCTCTCTCTCTCTCTCTCCCACACATACAAAGAGGGCACGCAAATCTTTTTTCAAATACTTTCTTTTTGAAATCAAAATACCCTCAAAAGGCATATTTCTGATGAAATCTGTATATTGAACTTTTGGTTAGAATGCATTAGTTACTCTAACTATATCCTAAACCGTAGAAAATGTAATAAAAGGGAAAGAAAATGAGTGAATGAATGATTCTAAGAAAACAAGGGGAAAGAAAGAAGATGAAAACAAAGTGAAAGAAGCAAAGCAAACCCGAAGGTGACGACAGGAAGAAAAGGCAGAAAGAAAAGAAGATAAACACAAGGAAATCAATGCTGAAATTAAACAAAAGAATGTTCTGCACGAACTAAATAGGAATAAGATGCCATTACATTAACTCTCAGATTCCAAAGGGCAAGATCAGTTTTTGTTTTTTCTTTAATGCCCAAGTTCCATCGCTGCCAAACAATGAAGTCGAAGAAGATGAGTGGTTATGAGGATCGAAGTTGACCACAATAACTGACTTCAAACCCGGTAGCGTATTGGGATGACTACCAGGAAACTTAAGAATACTTCAAGATTCTTTATGGTTTTATTAGAAATCGAAAGCAGTTGATCCATGATTTTAGAGAACAAGTCCTGAAGATTCTGAGCCAAGAGCCGCTGAATACACGACTTATTAAACGAAGTTTGATATACACCCCTGAATGTAGAGCTTCGTGTAGTCGCAGCAGGTTCGTGAAAGTTCTACAAAGTGCAAGTATTTAAATTACAAAACGGAGATCTTATAACGTTTCATCATCTTTTAAGTTGCCTCACTGACAGAAAATGTTGTACAACCTCTCTGTAACATTACCATACACACTGTTCTTGAAATCATGATTTGTTCTAATGCTTGGGGACTTTTATTTGCAGACGCCTGAAACTCTCAAGAATTAGGAAAGAAAAAAAAAGACTTAAAAAAACTAAATGTGTTAACTTCACACGACTTTCTCTAACCTCTATCGCTTATTAGTTGGTATAAAAACTATTTTTACGAATGTTTATTTCCCTACCTACTTCATTTTAATCGAGATAAACCTTTCCGGAAATAGCTGCATTACACGTTTTGTTATAGATACAAAGGAAATAGCAACAGTCAATTTTTTTAGAACTGGACGCTATACTGGCCTTAACATTCTATACTCCTTCCATGATATCGCGAGAAACAGTTGTAAATCGACAGGAATTTAAAAGAATTGCTAAACATTAAACAAAAAATATTATTGGAAATAAATTGGGTTTTAAAGATATCTACATATTTTTACTTTCTCTCCTACGTATAGTAAGTAGGGGAAGTATTGTATTCCACCCAGAAATATGTGATGTTTGTAAACGTGTGTTCAAGACAAAAACAGGTCTAAGGCATCATGTTGCTGTTCATACCGGTGAATATAAATTTTGTTGTGACTATTGTGGGAGGGGTTTTATGTCGCGTATGATGATGGAGGAGCATAGAAGCATGCACACCAAAGAAGAAAACTATATCTGTGATGTTTGTGGACGCAAATTTAGCTTCCAAAGTACATATTGGATATATCGCAAGTGGCATGATAACCCTTATCCTTACAAGTGTAGTTTCTGTGGGAGAATGTTTCGTCATTCATCGCTTCTTGCTGTCCACAAGAGAAAACACATGGGCGAACGTCCATATAAATGTCCACATTGTCCACTCACATTTCCGGTTGGTGGTACTCTCAAAAGACATCTGATCCTTCATACGGGTGTGTATCCCTTCAATTGTGAAAGTTGTAAGCGTGGTTTCACAACAAGACACAAATATGCTGCTCATCTCGCAAAAATTCATGGGGACTTTGAACTGCTAAATACCAAACCACCGCAAAATGAGTACAAAATGGTAGTTCGAGAAGATCCCATCCATCAGCAGTCGGTTTGGCAGGTTGCTGACGATTCTATTCCAGAACAACTGAACTTTAAGCTAGAAGCAATTGCAGGAGAAGATGAAACAAGCAAAGTTTTGGAAGAAGGTATAGCTTGTGCAATTGTTCCAGATGATATGCTAGTGGATAATGTAGTTCCTACTCGGGTGGTGAAAATTGTTTTAGATGAGGCAATGAAGCTACGCCAAAATACCCAAGCGTCAGTAACGCCATATCCCTTCCAATGACACTGTTTCCCCTCATTCGCCCCTACTCACAGACACTGCCGAGCTTCGGAGTCCAGAGAGCATCTTAATATTAACATCTGTGCACATGCCACAGTATTGTATTCCACCCAGAAATTCGAAACCGAGATTTCACCGGAAATATATATTTTGAGACACCCTGAATTAAAAAAACGCATTTTTAGAAACATGTCCGTGTGTGTGTCTGTGAACAGCATAACTCAGAAACGAACAGTCGGAAGAACACCAAACTTGATATTTAGATTCAGTATCTTCCAGAGATGCGACACGAACGTTTTCAAGAAAATCCCCCCACCCCAGATTACCCTTTACATGGAACATTTTTCGAAAATTTTAATTTTCTCAAAAATAGCTAAAACGATTTTGAATAAAATATCATATGTTTAAGATATTTTCATGACAAATGAAATGTATATCTCGAATTTTCTGGGAATGTCTCCAAAAGTATTCTTCATTGTGAATGACTTTTGCATAAATGGTAAACTATAAGAGATAGACAAAATTTTACTATACAACAAATGTAGATCGCGTTAAAATACACAATTTATGTCATATACATTTTTTTTTTTTTTGTTGAGTGAACCATTTTCGAGATATTGCTTGTTATTCCCTTAAATTTTCGAATACTTTTTCTCAAATAAGAATTCGTTATTCATTTTTTTATGTCCTGGACATACAAAGAGAATGGAATGCGTCACATAGCAACCGGCTCTTAAAAGATTTGACTATCGCTTATAACCTACCATACTCCCCATGCACCTACAAGAAAATCAGCAATAAGATTAACATCAAGCATATGGAGAATAAGCGTTTGCAAAAATAGTTTGTACAAGAGTAGAGAAAGTCATGTGAGTGTAACATATCATATTTTTTATTTTGTATAATAAGTTTTCGCTCTATCTCTTAACGTTTACGAGTTATACAAGATAATACAAAATTCTTTTCGAATGAAGAGAACTTCAAAGGCTATTACCAGAAAATTCAAGACATACTTTTTGTCATGTAAATATCTTTAATATATGGCATTTTAATCAAAATCGTATATCATTTTTTAGAAAATAAAAACTTTCGAAAAATCTTCCATTTAAACGGTAGTTTGGGGTGGGGGAATTTTCTTGAAAATAGCAAGTTTTGTGTTTATCTGACTTTTCGTTTTTGAGTTATGCTGTTCATAGAAACACACAAGAAACATTCTCTAAGAAGTATTTATTCAGGGAGCTCAAAACATGATTTCCCAGTGAAATCTGCGTAACGCATGAAACGCAATACATTCCCTACCTACTAGGTACGTAGTACACAAAGTAAAAAATCTTACAGTATTCATAACAAGTGATACTCCTAACCTAGTTAAGTTCCTCAGGATACGTTTTTACCTAGGAATTATCACAAACCCATATAGAAGTGCTGATATTAGTTACAACATGTGGAAATAGTATTTAATTGTTTAGTATTTTAGTCTGAACTTTTGTTTTGGTAAGGCTACTGTAGATTTTCGTTATTTTTTTAACTTACTTTCACACGCGCCTTCACTCTCACATCCACACTTCCAGACTCTATGGAGAGTAGGGAAAAGAAAAATACCCACCCCGGCCGAGAATTGAACCCGAGATCTCCGAGTGGGAAGTCGGCTCGCTGAGCACTCGACCACGAAGGCAGTCAGAAAAAAGCTTGCTTCAAAAAAAAAAAGTAAAGTTCATTGAAATAAACAATTTGTCAAATAATACCTTTTGGTAGCATTAGCCATTTTTCGGAATATGTGTTCTTACATACACTATGTGATCAAAAGTATCCGGACACCCCCACAAACATAAGTTTTTCATCTTAGGTGCATTGTGCTGCCACCTACTGCCTGGTACTCATTATCCGCGACCTCAGTAGTCACTAGACATCGTGAAACAGCGGAATGGGACGCTCCATGGAACTCACGGACTTCGAACGTCGTCAGGTGATTGGGTCATGTACAGCACAAAAACGTACAGGCCGACCTCGTCTGTTGACTGACAGAAACCGCCGACATATTAAGAGGGTCGTAAAGAGTAACAGGCAAACATCTATTCAAACCATCACACAGGAATTCCAAACTGCATTAGTATCCACTCCAAGTACTGTGACAGTTAGGCGTGAGATGAGAAACCTTGGATTCCATGGTCGAGCGGCTGCTCGTAAGCCACACATCACGCAGGAAAATGCCAAACGACGCCTCGCTTGGTGTAAGGAGCGTCAACATTACACGATTGAACAGTGGCAAAACGTTGTGTGGAGTGACGAATCACGGTACACAAAGTGCCATCTGATGGCAGGGTGTGGGTATGGCGAATGCCCGGTGAACGTCATCTACCAGCGTGTGTAGTGCCAACAGTGAAATTCGGAGGTGGTGGTGTTATGGTGTGGTCATGTTTTTCTTGGAGGGGACTTGCACCCCCTGTTGTTTTGCGTGGCACGATCACAGCGCAGACCTACATTGATATTTTAAGCACGTTCTTGCTTCCCACTGTTGAAGAGCAATTCGCGGATGGCGATTGCATTTTGCAACACGATCGAGCACCTGTTCTACAGCACGGGCTGTGGCGGAGTGGTTACACGACAATAACATCCCTGTAATGGACTGGTCTGCACAGAGTCCTGACTTGAATCCTATAGAACACCTTTGGGATGTTTTGGAACGCCGACTTCGTGCCAGGCCTCACCGACCTACATCGATACCTCTCTTCAATTCCGCACTCCGTGAAGAATGGGCTGCCATTCCCCAAGAAACCTTCCAGCACCTGATTGAAAGTATGCCTGCGAGAGTGAACTCTGTCATCAAGACTAAGGGTGGGCCAACAACATATTGACTTCAAGCATTACCGATGGAGGCCGCCACGAACTTCTATTTCACTTTCAGTTAGGTATCCGGATACTTTTGATCACGTAGTGTAGCTACTTGAATTTTCCCAGGTTTAGCTGTAATGCACTGCCAATATATAAAGAATCTTATGCAATTCTTACCCACCGCGCAAGGAAAAGCTGACAACTGACTTACGATACGAGAACATTGTAGTTTCTTTTCTATATCGTGCATGTAACCAAGTCCATATTGCTAAGTTTGAAATATTTCTGATCGAAAGTTTAAGGTAAATCTAATATTAACGAACAAATTTTATATAAATACCAGATAATATATAAACGGACTATAGGAACTTCTAATGGGTAAAGAAAGTCGTATTGAGAGTCACACGTAGGATTTTGTCAGTTTTACTCTCTCTACCTCGTATAGTAATTAGGGGAAGTATTGCATTCAACTCAAAAATTCGATACCGAGATTTCACCGAAAATATATGTTTTGAGGTCCCCTGAATCCAAAAGATTTAGAAAAAGGTCCATGTGTGTGTGTGTGTGTGTGAATAGCGTAACTCAAAAACGAAGTCGGATAAATGCCAAACTTGGTATTTAGGTTCAATATCTTTCAAGGATGCGACACAAAGATTTTCAAGAAAATCCCCCAACCCAGACTACCCTTTACATGGAACATTTTTCGAAAATTTTGATTTTCCCAAAAACGACTCTAACAATTTTGATTAAAATATCGTATATTTAAGATACTTTCATGACATATTAAACGTATATCTTGAATTGTCTGGGAATGTACCCAAAAGCCCTCTTCACTATAAATAAATTTTGCATAACTGGTAAACCCTAACAGATAGACAAAATTTTACTACAGAAAAAAATGCAGACCTCGTTGAAACACACAATTTATGTCATATACACTTTTTTGTGGAGTGAACCATTTCCGAGATATTCCTTGTTATTTATTTGAATTTTCCAATACTTATACTTTTTCTCAAATGGAAATTCGTTATTTTTTTGATTATGTCCTGGATTTACAAAGAAATGGAATGCTCCACATAGCAACCAGCTCTTAAAAGATATGACTATCGCTTAAAGCCTACCATAGCCCCCTTGCACCTACAAGTAAATTAGCAATAAGATAGTTTCAGAAAATGTTTATCTCGATTAACATGAAGTAGACGGAGAATAAGGGTTTGTAAAAAATAGTTTGTACAAAAGTAGAAAAAGTCACGTGAGTGTAACACATCAGATTTTTTTTCTATTCCTTTGATATCTTTAGTAGCTAAGCGAATTGTTCTAAAGCGATTCTTGTTTTTCTCTCCTTTCACTTCAGACAGCTTTCCTAATTTCTCTAATGGAATATAATAATAGAGGACATCAGGTGCAATAAGATCAGTAAGAAGACGCTTGATGCGCTGGAACAAAACATTTTGCATGCCATTTGGGGCAGTTTAACGTACCCTGGGAGAATCCCAGTAAGCCGACTGCATGTGGCACCGGAAGAAAATTATGATGACCTTTTAATGGTGGTGGTATCCTGTGAGAACGTTAGTACAATGACAGAATCGCTTTTCGTTAAAATGAGGCCAGATTACAATAATTTCTGAGAGGCAAATCCCCGGGATGTGGGAATGGAGTCGAGGGGTCTCGGCCCCAGGGCTTGACGGCGGGCGCCTACCCCAGCAGTGACCACGGTTTAACAAACAAGAGACGGCACGTTGCAATGATACACTCTGCTCTCTTGATTTAAGGGCTGCCCGCCGATATGTAGCACCACTGTACGCCTCAAAAATACCAACACTGACTGACTCAACAGGAAAATCTTTCTGAGGCGTCCATGCGGTCAGGAACTAATGAAAACTGTTAGCTTCGTTGCAGCTAACTTCTTACCTGTAGCAGCCCAGTGTCGTGCCCCAGTAGACAAACTTATTCCAAATGTTTCACTTCCTAAAGATCGCTGTAAAGCCATTATAAAGCAAAGAGGATTTTGACCATTGATCACCGGTTTCAAGAATGATAAATAAAACAACGGATTAATGGTTCAAAACAGTCTATATGTTACTACCACATGAACTTTCTCAACCCAATATAATTTATTTCCGTAAATATTGTATAAATTGATCATTAAAAAGTTGCTTTCTATTTACTGTTAAAAATCATAAATGCTTATAGAAATAGTTCAAATATGCTAAGCAGGAGCATACAACAGTCACATGTTTGAAAATCAGGTCGCTATATCCTTCCTTGCCCCCACTCTTTGAATGACCTCACGAGAAACAAAAGTTGGACTTATCATTTCAGAACCGCATTGCATAAAACATTGGAAAATTCAAAGGAACAACAGGAAATATATCACAAAAAAATATACATAAAATTTATTTCATACAATTTGCATGTTTTAAGGAGTTCTGCATTTTATCTGTAGTTAATTTCTGTGTATTGCAGTTAATATATAAAATTCTCTAGCATTCAACAAGTGAACAACTTCCGGGCAATTTAAGACATACATTTCATTTGTTCTAACATCTCAAACGTATATCTTAACATCGTTAAGCCATTTTGAGAAAATGAAAAACAAACACTACATTTTTCCATGTAAGGGACAGTTTAGGCAGGGGAATGTTCTAAGAACTCTTCGCCTGACATTCTTATCGGATTCCACTTAAAAGTCGATATGGATATTTAATTGATAATACAGGTTTTGAGGTACTCTGAATCCAAAAACGAAAAGTCGCTAAAATACCAAAGTAGGTATTTAAGTTCAACATCTTTCGATGATAAAATATCAAGCTTTTCAAGCAAATCCACGCATCTCAAAACACCCTATCCATATGTAAACAAATGTATACCTTTGTACACTAATTTTAATAAATTAAGGAAATCTCAATTTTGGTCATTTTTTGTAATTATCTAATTTTTAAAAATTTATGCCATTTTATAGGTAATTTTTCAAACATTTTAAGTCATCAAAATCCAGGACCTGATTATCACCACTGCGTGAGGCCGGCAGTCGGGTTAGTAGCCCTTGTCCCTTCACGAGCTGACTTGTTACAGATCATCACGAAGAAAAAATTATTATTACCTGTTTGCTTTGCAAAAGACAAAACATATAATTTGTACCTTAAAATATGGCAGGAATTTATAAGCCATCAGTTTAAATAATTAAACAAGCTTACGAAAACGTATCCTTCGGCGTGTTTCCTTTTAGAGTACTACGCAATGCAGTTGATCGATATACAAAAAATCTGATGTGTTACACTCACATGACTTTCTCTACTCTTGTACACACTATTTTTACAAACGCCTATTCTCCATATGCTTCATGTTAATCGAGATATCGAGATGTCAATCTTATTGGTAATTTTCTTGTAGATGCAAGGGAAATATGGTAGCTTTTAAGCGACAGTCAAATATTTTAACGCTGGTTGCTATGTGACGCATTCCATTCTCTTTGCATGTCAAGGACATAAAAAAAATGAATAACGAATTTGAGAAAAAGTATAAGTATTGGAAAATTTAAGGAAATAACAAGCAATATCTCGAAAACGGTTCACTCAACAAAAGAAATGTATATGACATAAGTTGTGTATTTTAACGCGATCTACATTTTTTGTGTAGTAAAATTTTGTCTATCTCTTATGGTTTACCAGTTATGCAAAAGTCGTTCACAATGAAGAATACGTTTGGAGACATTCCCAGAAAATTCGAGATATACATTTCATTTCTCATGACATTATCTTAAACATATGATATTTTCATCAAAATCGTTAGCCATTTTTGAGAAAATTAAAATTTTCGAAAAATCTTCCATGTAAAGGGTAGTCTGGGGTGGGGGGATTTTCTTGAAAACCTTCGTGTCGCATCTCTGGAAGATATTGAACCTAAATACCAAGTTTGGTGCTTATCCGACTGTTCGTTTTTCAGTTATGCTGTTCACAGACACACAGACAGACACACACATGGACATGTTTCCAAAAATGCTTTTTTTGGATTCAGGAGGTCTCAAAACATGTATTTCCGGTGAAATCTCGGTATCGAATTTTTGGGTGGAATGCAATACTTCCCCTACTTACTATACGTAGTAGAGAAAGTAAAAATGGGCAACCGATCCTAGAAAAGATGCTAGATTTAAAATAAGCTTTTACATAGTAGTTTCATTATAACGACTTTTCAATTCTCACTTTAGTATCAATAGGTATGTTATTGATCTTCACGTCCATTAGCGTGATTTAGTAACTTTTCGTGCCTAAAACTAGATATTTTAAAGCAATACTGACATAGTTATTTATGATACAAGAGCTACAAGCGAGATTTTATTCTGCATCTAGGAATAATTGCAAGACGAGCGTAGCGAGTAAAATTACTTTGAACATAGGTGCCAAACAACTATATTTTAGACAGTCGTCAATATTTATAGACAAATTATAGATTATGAATTAGATTCTTTTTACCTATTTCGTATCTGTGATGCTCAGCGCGGCTGTAATGGTCACTTGTTTCTTTTTTAGCATCAGATGAGTTAGAAAAATCATATGTGCATAAAGAAGGCTATGAGAATAATTCGGCTTCTAACCTTCAGACATCCCTTTCAAGAATGCTATTAGTTCGTCCTTGATGTCCTTGACACTGAGGTACAGTTTCATCATAGTAATTTGCCCACAATATTGAAGATATATATATATATATATATATATATATATATATATATATGTGTGTGTGTGTGTGTGTGTGTGTGTGTTTTGGCTTTATCTTCAAAATATGCTAATAGCACATTTTCATTTTAATTACTTTGTACGTTTCTTACCCTGCATCTTGAAAAAACCTGTTATGTGCTATTTCGCACATTTCCTTGACGTTTTTGGCAGTAAATCTAATGTTACCCTCTCCACTGTTGTAAAATTTCGGCTGGTTTTTCAGACTTCATAATTACTGCATTTGAATTATCCGCCATTACATCAACAATACAAACTTCTTTGTAATAATCTTCACATCTTCCAGCAAGTCAAAAGTTGGTTACCCTGGCATGTTATAATTTTATATCACTTAGTGGATAACTTTCTTCGTTTCAGTTAATACAAAAGCGCTTCTTTTACCTTCGACTGCCTAAAAAAATGAGTTCTAACTAAATATGTATTTAGTATTCTATAGTTCTTTGATTTCGGGGAGGTTGTCAGCATAGTCGTCGCAGCTTCTACTCAGTTTCCACGTCACTAATTTTCTTAATAAAATTATATTTATCGCTTTCACTTTGATAATAGTATATTAAAAAATTATACGATGCAAAACTTCAGTTTAGGGACTGCCTAACAACCACCACTACCTACCACATATTTAATGGCCGTAAAATTCTTGTCTTTGCATACCAATCTAATATTCTCTCGTCTTTAATATCACAAGTTCGCGACATTATAAAAGTGAAAAAGAACGAATCGACCACTTTATTCTCTCTAAAATATAATAAAACCCTATTTTTTTTTTAAATTCTTGTTACTTAGCATACAAACATCGACCAGAAGCACACTGTTGGCGACCAACTATAATGGATCGCGCTTCATTGTTGATTCCCTTCCTTTCTATGAATGATGAATTAAATCTTATATGATGCATTCACACGACTTTCTCTACCAATCAAAAATTAACATATTCATTATGATCTACAAAGTGATTCTGCTTCCTCGCTACATTACTCACGATATATTTGACCTAGGAATTACTCCAAATTAAGTAAGAAGTTTCAACTGTTTATTCGTGGTAATAAGGGGGTGGGGGGGGGAGATTGCTGACTTTCAAGCATACCCATTACGCGAAGCTTTGTAAAGGTCAACAGGTTGCAACAGGGAATGTTTCAAAAACGGCTAATGGTAAGAAAAAATTATTTGGTGCACACCGTGTATTTAATAAGTTTTTGTCTATACGTTAAGATTTCCTTGTTACACAAAATTCAACCAAACAATGGGATATTCCAACGAAAGCCACGGAAAATACAAGCTATACATTTTATTTATAATGTTGAATTTATTAAACACGTTAAATGTTGTTAAACGTCGTTAGAGGCGTTTTGGGGGAAATAAACAACCAAAATTGTTCCATGTAATGGGGATTTTGGGGTGGAGGGATTTTCCTAAAAATCTTTATTCACATCCTTGGAAGATGCTGAACTTACAAATCACGTTGGTGCTTACCGACTTTTCGTTTTTAGTTATATTGTTCACAGACAAACACAGCACATGGACTTTTTTCTAAAAATGTTTTTTAAGGGACCTGAACTGTGTATTTTCGGTGAAATATCGATATCAAATTTTTGTGAAGTACAATACTTCCTCTTGCCTACTATTATATGGTAAACAAAGTAATAATAGTTTTTATAAACTACTTCTATTGGCACTTCTAAAAGCATAAACCAGGACTTTTAGGTAGTATACTTAATTGTTTAGGGAGTTCTGCGCAAAGACGTATTAAAATAGCGTCAACCACACTTTAAGGACGTTTTAAGCAGCATAAAGCTCATTATGTAGGATTAATTGTTCACGATTCGTAAATATAAGCAATTATTTTCCTCATCCTCCTAAAATTAAATAGGCATTTGCTTTTAAATCCGAGGTTTACCGAGAGAAGGCATGTAACTTGGCAAACACCCTATAGAAGGGCCCGCCAGCAGTCTAGACCTACTCTACGGCAGTCAGTCAGAACCAATTAATCCAGGATTGTCATTTCGATGTGAGACTGCATACCAATTGATGAATACCTTTGCCAGCATGTGGTCCTTCCTTACAATGCAACTCTTTTCCAAACCCCAATTTTTACTTACTAGGGCATTAAAAACCTTTTCCTGAATACTCTCTCCAGATTACCCACTTGAGAGCCAAACGAAATAACCTGGAAATCTAATAACAGCTTGCATTTTTCTTTTTGGAGAATTTAACCAAAGGTTTATGCTCTCGATGCTTTTTTTTTTCTCCTTCTTTTTGGACAAAAAAGAAACAGATGTGGTTTCCAATTTCACCTCCCTGGTTACCGTGAACCATCCGTGTTTATACATCGCTATTTGCTGCTCAAGTCAATAATCTTGTTCTGCTCCATTCAGCTATTCTGTAATTTGTTAAATCTCAGGAAGCTGTTTATAGCAAATAGTATAAACGTTTCGAACACGGGTTGTCTGTGTTAAGGGGAACCATGAAAATAATATTCCATAGTATTGAGAATTATATTTGATGGACCTCTTTGATATCTATGGAAACATTCCTATCAATTTTGTCTCGGTTCTATGCAGAAAATCTCTGCATGTAGAGGTTACAATATACGAGAGATTAATAAAATGCATTTTCCCAACATAATAAGATAAGTCGCTAGAATCTGGTAACATTCGGGTTGTTAGGTTCCATACATAACCGGCAACTCCTCCATATATCCGCACCTGCTTCATATATTGGGAAGGTTAGTTATATTGTATCTGTTACGTTGACGTGCTGTTTTTATATTGGCATATGTTCAAACCTTACATGCCGATTATTTAGTTACCAACTGATGCACTGATTATATTATTTATTATATTATATTAATTATATCGCTATTTATATTAAATTAGTTATGTTAATTAGGCTATATATATTATACGGGTATTTAAGTAATTATTATTAGGTTATTACTACATATTAGGTCTTACCTTTGCCGTTTACTAGAAATTTAAATTATTTTCGCAATTTTTGGTGTAAGCATTGTCTGTTTGGGTGGGGTTTTATTTTTAGAGGAAGATCTGTGAATAAGAAAATAAGAATTTGAATTGTTTGGTTTAGTTGAGTTGTTCTTCATACTATTATAATACAGTAATTTTTAACGTTTAATAACGTACACCTGTTATATAAATTAAGTCCATTGCACGGTTCACTGTTTAATTTAGTACTTACTGTGCCTCCAGGTTATAAGTTATATACGAGGGCTGATCAACAAAGACTGAGACTGATTTTTTTTCACAGATGTTTATTACTCCAATTCAATGTTTACATGATCTTTTTCAAAGTAGTCCCCTCCTACTTCAATGCACTTTTTATAACGTCTCTGCCAGTCCTTGAACACGTGCTGCAGACCATTCTTTGTCAGGTCCTTGAGAATCGCCTCACTTTTTTGAGCACTGCTTCAGAGTTCTCAAATCGAATACCCTTAAGCTTTGCCTTTAGTGATGGGAATAGAAAAAAGTCACAGGGTGCAAGATTGGGCTATAAGGTGGATGTGGTACACGGGTAATGTTGAATCGAGCCAGAAACTGTATGACTTGATTTGCGATGTGAGGCCGTGCATTGTCATGATGAAGTCGCCACCCAGTCCGAGAAAGCTCTGGTCGTTTCTTTGCAATGTGCTTCCTAAGTGTAGCCAATACTGAAGTGTAGTATGCTGCTGTAAAGTAGTGTGAGGGGGAACTGCATGCTGGTAAATCATTCCATTACAGTCAAAAAATGTGATCATCATCACTTTCCCTGCAGATGGAACAACTTTTGCCTTTTTTGGTGTTGGAGAACCTGGCGATTTCCACACTGTGCTGGCTTGTTTTCCTTCAGGATCATAATGATGCAGCCATGACTCATCACCGGTGATAATCGATTTAAAAAATGCATCACCTTCATTGTCTGGTATGCGAAATGCACGTAGGGTCTACAAAATAGAGCACTACTACCAACCTACCAATACGAGAGTGCTGCCGCCTACCAACATTATAGATAAAAACTCGCTCTTTTCAAATATTTATGTTACAGATACGAAACTATCACGGAAGCTACAGGAAAAAATCAGTCTCAGTCTTTGTTGATCAGCCCTCGTACGTAATCAGTGATTATGGCAGAGAAGGGAGGTAATGACTAAACCTTTGCACCGAAGAAAAAAATTAATACGCAGTAGTATACATGATATTACGATGGCTCAAACACTAGCAGAAATGGTGAACAGGGGTAGAAATAAAGAAAGGGGGAGAAAGAAATAGTAACGGCTTCTGGACAACAGTAAGAAATAGAGTGGAGGACATAGAAAGACAAGAGATTTGGGGAAGCTTAGAGAATAAGAGATCACTAGGGTTCTATAGATTAGTAAAAGTAAATGGAGAAGAGAAGGGTATATGGATTATTGTAATAGAGCTGAAAAAGAAGCGTTTGCATAGATGAGAACAGGATCAATGTACCTGAGAAGGCTAAGAAGTAGAAAAAGCGGAATTTGTGAACTATGCGGAGGTAGTGAAAGCACAGAGCATTATATGACCGAATACAAAGAATTAGCAGAAAGGAACAGGCATCGACCTATAAATGTTTTCGTTTTAATGTTCAATAGATACTCGAAATAGAATAGTTGACACTACACCTCTCAAAGTTCCATTCGGTCGTACCTATTTAATACACTCACTTGGGTCTTGTTCACAGACTAAAAAGAATATGGGGTAACAAAATATACATGTGCATCATGGCATTTCCGAGTGAGTGAGTACTCGCGTGGTTTAGTGTCCTTTTACCAGGTATGTCACATCGACAATGAATTATTGAAATGGGTATAACGATGCTCAAATGAGTCAGGGGTCCATAGAGCTTAAAGTTACCAGACATTCATCTTTTCAGGATAAGGGAAAACCCCGGATAAAACCTTATCTGGATAACTCACCCTAACCGAGATTCGAACTCGGGACCTCTTGAATGTGAGAAAGACAAGCCACTCCCACGCCACAGAGGAGGTAATTTCTCAATTGTACCCCCAAATAACTTTGATGTAAGTCGTTTGATGACCTTTATGGGCTATATAATTATTAGCTAAATGGTGCATAGTAATATACATCTAAACTTTGCATAGTATTCAAACGTCCCATCAATATAAATTTTAGCACACAGTCATTTGCACACATGAAACGATTCACGGACCGCTGCATGTATGGAGTCATCATTTTATACCTAAATCTGAAGAAAAATGTGTCGACACATTTCAAATTTGGTTGAAATCGATACAAAATTGTGAATAATTTACATGAAGTGTGTTATTTTCCAAAATATCCATAGCATTATTTCTAACATACCTGAGATTTAATGCTACACTTACGTAATTTTGACACCTTTTTAGAGGTTCTGATTGTTCCGAGGACTGTACAAAATGACGACAAATGGAAGTAACATGCGCGAGGGCCACACACATGTGCCGAGAGACGATGAGGGATGTTTTATTGTAACGTGTTGAGGATTCGGGAGGCAGATCAACAGACAGACTCAATCTGTCTCACAGCGAGAACTCCACAACAATAGACGAGAGGATGGATGCCAGGTACAGCTCCAGAAAAAAAGAAACATATGAGGCGAGTTCCATTAAGAATGGGGCCATTATTTGCTTCTGCAACTGTACATAACCGATGATTCTTGTTTATTTACCTTGGGAGAGGTGTTCGGTTTAATAGCAGGTATTATTGGGTGGTTTTAAGCATAATTAATGACAACGGAACATTTAAACTAGCGAAAGTTGTAAGCGCGGGTGTTTAGAAGTCGAGTTCTGGCCGTTATATGAAACGCAAGTTTTCCCCCTCGCTTAAAGTAAAATTCTGTTTCATGTTGGTGATTAGTAATTGATTTTTACTTTCTGTACAATGTACAGAGTAGGTAGAGAAGGTATTGCATTCCACCCAAAGATTCGATATCGATATTTCTTCGAAAATATACCTATATTTTGAGGCACCTTAAATAAAAACAGCAGTTTAGAAAAAGGTGTGTGTGAACAGCATAACGAAAAATCGTATAAATACCAAACTTGGTATTTAGGTTTAGTATCTTCCAAAGATGCGACACAAATATTTTCAAGAAAATCACGCCATCCCAAACTAACCTTTACATGGAACAGTTTTCGAAATTTCTGATTTTCTAAAAATGGCTCTATGATTTTGATTTAAATATCATATATTAAATATATTTACCAGCTTGACAAATAAAATGCATATTTTGAAGTTTCTAAGAATAACCTGTGAAGCCCTCTTTATTTGGAAGGAATTTTGTATAATCTCGTGTAACAGTAAACGTTAAGCGATAGACGAAAACATACTACACACAAAATGTAGGGCTCTTTAAAACAGAAAATTTATTTCACATGACCTTTTTTGTAGCATCAGCCATTTCCGAGATAACCGTTATTAATGGTTCGATTTGTTCAATATTTTGTGATTCTTCTAAGTTTCATCGATTTTCAGTGTTTCGCGCGATTGCATAGAAACAGTATGGAATTTTAAGGTCAGCATATAGGTCCAGTTCTTAAACGTTTGAGAAACAGTTCTCTTTGTATCCTAACGAAATGTGTAATGCAACTATTTCTGCAAAGCTTTATCCGGACTAAAATGAAACAGATAGCAAAATAAACTTTCCTAAGAATAATTTGTAGATATAGGGTATAGAAAATCATGTGAATGTAACACACCAGATGTTTGTTTTCTTATTGCTCCATTTATACAGCGCCTTTAAGTGCAATTGTTATATTGGAACATATTGTCTATTGTCACTTATTCATACTTCCAGACTCTGGGGAACATAGAGAATAATCTTGGCTAGAGAAAAGCTCGCATCCTCCATCCAGGAATCAAATCCAGACTCCTTGCACAGCAGGCAGGTGCTCTACTGACTAAGTTACGGGGCCAGTCCAATTCATTAGTGTTGAGTAATTTCGTGGAGGATGCGAATGTGAAACATTCTTCAAGTGCCGGAAACAGTTCCATCGCAACTTTCCAGATGTTTAATTTCAAGTAGGGCGGCCATCAATCTCGTGAATAAAATCAAGCGTATAGGGTATTTTTCAATAAATAATAATAATAATAATAATAATAATAATAATAATAATAATAATAATAATAATAATAAACAAGTTCAACAAGGCGGCTGAAGAAAATCTTGGTGAAATTAGGACCAGTTTGGAACGTTAGCAAATAAGACCATTTTCACACAGCCCTGCATGTATGCTCATATAGTTTTGCATTGTGAACTGCCAGCTACAGAGTAGCCAAAAGACTCGAAACCGCCTGCGCTGTGTTTTTCCTGTCCGCGTCCTCGGCGCTCGTTGCCATCTGCCGCTATCATAGAAAGGCGCGGAAGAAACCATACAACATTTATAAAACTACTTTTAAAGGCTTTACTTACCAGCTTTATGAAAGGAGATGCTGAAACTGGCCACCGTCGTTGTCCATACATTTTTGGTACCTCTTTAGGAAACTATCCATCACTCGCCGCAGTTCACGTCGAGAAACTTCCTGGTGGATATTTTGTTTTAATTCTTCCAAGGTGTGTGGGTTTGTCTTGTACACTTTATGTTTTAAGTTATCCCGGAGGGGTATTTTATGAATAATATTATCGGCTGCGTGGTGTTTTTCCACTGGGCGTGTGGGAATATGATAAAAACACCATAACGCACTATTGCTATAAACAAAGTCACGCTGTTGTGATTTTGCTGTGCAGTTTTGAGTTGACGGTGATGTGATGTAGTTTAGTTATTATGAGTTATTTATTATTTTGTCCCGTACTTAGTCACAAAGTATATTATGGCTCAGTATATGTTTTCTACTGCACAGCATGTATTTATTTATGATTCTTATGTGTTAACTCGGTCAGCTCGCCAAGTGAAAGTACGATTTGCAGAAAGTTTTCCAGGTGTAAAAGTTCCAGGCCATACAACAATCCATGAACTTTACAATAAATTTCAGGACATAGGAAGTGTTCAGGCTAAGAAATCTAAAAGACGGCGTTCGGTTCTTACCAAAGAAACATTAGACATCGGTCATCGTTTGGAAAATTCCCCCCAAAAATTCAATGATGGATAGTTTCCTAAAGAGGTGCTAAAAATGTATGAACAACGACGGTGGCCAGTTTCAACATCTTCTTTCATAAAGTTGGTAAGTAAAGCCTTTAAAAGTAGTTTTAAAAATGTACGGTTTCATCCGCGTCTTTCTATGATAGCGGCAGACGGCAACGAGCGCCAAGGATGTGGACAGGAAAAACACCGCACAGGCGGTTCGGAGTCTTTTGGCTCACTCTGTACTTATACGTAAATCGGACGGTGGATACGGCACTGTCTCTATACTCCAAGGCCGCTGCGCAGTCGGTCTAGTTAAAATCTAGACTCACTTCTTCCCAACATTCATGAAATCGTAACGTGCTGGTAACAATGCTAATCAGATAGATCTAAACATTTTTATATAATTACTACCCATGTTCATCGTCGTCGCAGTAAGCGTCACATCAGGATGCCAATTATTAAGTGCAGTGCGTTGTTAAATTGCCGGGCCGCGGATCGTGCGTATGCGTGCTCCGCGCACTATTACACTGGAGGATTTTCTGTTCTAAAACTCCCGGTTGCTTACTCTTACGAGTGATAGTAACATGCACTGTAATGAGTGCTAACCTTGTTATAAGTCGTGTTGAAAGTGGTGTTCCTCTGCATTGAGACATTCCTGGCATCTTCGGACGAAATTTCCATTCACACATTTTTCGTCACGAGGTTGTAATTCGCGAACTATACTCACTCTGTAGGGTTTCAATTTTAAAGGTTTAGCAGCTCTATGAACAGAGACTTTTGAAACACGCAGTTGCTATGCAACACGTCTTTAGACACTTCCTTGGAGAGCGTTCGAATGATGCACCAATTTTGTCATTTTTCCCCATGTTAGAACATTTCTTTTTCACTTCTTAGGTTTAGCGATACCGTTGTCCTGAACACATTATCCAGATATCTATTTGTTTACCTGGAACTGGAAAACCGGGAAATTTCTCCTGATATTGTCTACATATTTGATTTTTAGATAGCGCAAATACTTTTTTTTTGTTTAAGCGTGAATTTTTCCGTAAGCATTTCAGTAGACTAATAACAACATAACGTATTTCACACAACACAGATGTCTTGAATAAACTTTCACTTTTAAGATGCACAATGAGCGAATACTAGTCTTTACAGTTCGAACTGAAGGCAGCAAATGGTATAATGCAGCTGATAAATGTAGCCTTGAGCGGGTCATTCACAGCTGGTGCACTAGCGGAAAAATACCGAGGTCACTGCAGTACAAGAGAACTATGCATGTATGCGATATGTGGCCCCGCTATAAATCGAACGCATAGATATCTCAAAATGGCATCTCGGATAATCACTTTTCCCATGCGATTACTAAGAGCTCGATAGCATAACTAAATCTGGTACCCGGAAGATTTCTAGCGCTTGTCTTGTACTGAAACTTAGAAGCACTAAAGCAGTGTGATTCCAAGGTCTCACGTCATACTTACCTTAACTGTTCTTTGTTATGTAATAGACTCTCTATGATCAAATCGTTAATTATATGGCCGGGTAAAAAAACATTCGAATGATTGCACAAATGGGAAGCTGGAGGATTGTCATTTTGGAAATGTATAACTGGAGCTATGGTTGTTGTTATTTTGTCTACTACGTAGTTACAGCAAGTAAAGGAAGCACCTGTTGTATCCCATCTAAAAATTTGATATCGGGATTTCACTGGAAATTCATCGAGGCCGCCTGAACTCCCCCTCCCAAAAAAAAAACATTTTTAGAAAAAAAATATGAATAGCAGAGCTCGAAAAGGAAATGGTGGATACATACTAAACTTGGTATTTACGTTCGGTATCTTCCAAAAATGCCAAACAAGATATAAAAACTAAAAAAAATTAAAAAAGCATAATAGCTCCCGCCGCAAACTCCGTTTTACATGGATACATTTTCGAAAATTTTTATTTTCTCAAAAATGGTCCTACATTCTGATTAAAATGTCATATATTCAAGAAAATACAAACACAATGTACATCTTTAATCTGGGAATAAGCTGTGAGGTTCTATTCATTCAGGTGCAATTTTATATAATTTCGTACAACGGGTAAACCATAAGATACAGACAAAAACTTACGCACATTTAGATCTCTTTAAAAGACAATTTATTCCAAATATCTTTTTTCTGTGGCATCAGCCATAACTGGTTAAAATTTTGTAGTACTCTACAGTTTTTTTAAGCTGCTGCCGTTATTCAGTTGTTCCTTGCGATGTCATAAAAAGACTATGGAACTTAAGGGCCAGCATGTAGAGACATAAGATTATCGATTCTCTTTTCTGTATTCCGTTGTACCTACAACGAAATATGTAATGAAAGTATTTCTGCAAACGTTTATTTCGATTAACTTGCCAAAGTAGCTAGAAAAGTAAGCTTTCGTAGGAATAGGAGTGTAATACATCACAAATTTCTGGGGGAGAGAAGGATTTTATTCTCGTAACGGTTATTCTTTTCCTCTACTCCTACAACTGACATACACATTTGCGGAAATTCACATATAAAAATGACCCAACCATGTTTTTGCGACAATTCACCCGTTACACATATGATTTTAATAAGTTATCATATTGAAACGAATAGAATTTGATCTCGGAAAAATCCTTGCTTTACCTCACTGTATTTTCCGGATACGCCCGTGCATGTTAATAGTGTTCTAATTAAAGGCTAATTTGTTTTGCCGCAGAGGCAGAAAGCAGGGTGTTGCCTTGCTGGTTCCTGCAGGCTGGTAGACGGACGTCCCACTGCGTCTCCAATTCTCGGCGTGTTGAACGGGAGTCTGCTCCAGGTGTAATTGCCAATCAGCGGACAATGGAATGGCCGCTATTCATCTAGCGCTGCAGAACCATAATTACATTCCACCCATTGTTTTCATTTTCTTGTGTAGCCACTTAGAGCCGCAAACATTAGGATCCATATGGTGCGAGACTTAGCCGTCGATATTCTTCTTGACGTTCAGTCATCACATAATTTACGCAATCTTAGACATTATAAACACGTTGCAATGATAATAAAAGGCGTGCATAATTGCATCTTCCAAGCACGGCTGCCATACTGGTTGCTTAACGACAATGACGTAATAAATCTATTGAAAAGTATAGATTTATAATGATTCCATTCAAATTCCCTCTTAACCAGCAACATTTTAAATCCTTCTGCAATATCGCCCTTTGGATCCCTCTTTGAGTTGGTCACGAAACGCTTATTTTTGTCCCAAAAATCAAACATTTACTTTATATCATTGCCTACTATTTATCTTGTAGCAGTGTACGAGGGCAGTCCCAGAAGTAGCCGACCTGACGTATATGTGTGTGTGTGTGTGTGTGTGTGTGTGTGTATATATATATATATATATATATATATATATATATATAGCGGTTGTTCTTTCAAACAAATGACTATGGTAGAAAGTACCAAGTTTATAAAGCCTAAGTTTAAAGATGCTAGTTTGTTTAGCAATTGTTTGGCAGCCATTAACAGTGAACTCTCTCAGCGAATTTGTAAACACCGATAAAACTGGCCATCGCTATGTGATACAATACTTTCATTTGAAAGATCTTAGTCCAACTAATATTAAAGCTGAGCTAGATTCTACTTTGGGGGAATCCCCTCCTTCGTTTACAACAGTAAAATATTCGGTGGCAGAGTTTAAGCGAGGACGTAGGAGTTGCCAAGATAAACATCGCAGTGGTCGATCAAATGAGGCGACCACGAAAGAAATTGTGAAGAAAATCCACAAAATAGTATTGGATGATCGTCGACTGAAAGTGTGCCAGGAAGCAGACATTGTGGGCTTTTCAAAAGTACTGTACATCTCACACTAACTGAAAAGTTAGACATGAGAAAGCTGTGCGCAAAATGTGTGTAGCGTTTACTCACAATGGAACAAAAGCAGCGTCGTGAGGATGTTTCAGTCGAGTGTTTGGCAATGTTTCGCTGCAATAAAGCCGAGTTTTTGTGTCGATTCATAATCATGGATGAAACATGGGTCCATCACTTCACACCTGAGACGAAGGAACAGTCCAAACAGTGGAATAAAAGGGGAGAATCGGCTCCAAAGAAGGCGAAGACAGTTCCATCTGCAGGGAAAGTCATGGCGTCAGTTTTTTGGGATGCGCGTGGGATAATTTTCATTGATTATCTTCAAAAAGGAAAAGCAATCAATGGCGAGTATTATGCTAAATTGTTGCAGCTTTTGAATGATGAAATCAAGCAAAAACGACCGCATTTAGCGAAAAAGAAAGTTCTGTTTCATCAAGACAATGCACCAGTTTACACATCCATTATCGCCATGCCAAAATCAATGAGTTAAAGGTTTGAATCGCTTCCTCGTGCACTCTATTCGCCAGACTTAGCCCACTCTGATTATTTCCTGTTTCCAAAGTTGAAGAAATGACTTGGGGGTAAAAGATTTCCAACAACGAAGAGGTTTAATTTGCAGTTGATGGTTATTTTGCAGAGCTCGACGGTTCCCACCATAAAACAAGGTATCGAAGCTATTGCACATCGCAGGGAAAAGTGTATCGAGCTAAAAGGAGACTATGTAGAGAAATAAAGATGTTTTTTTCCCAAAATTTTTGTTCTCTTGTTAACGTCGGGTACTTCTGGGGCACACCTCGTATGTATATGTATGTATGTATATATATATATATATATATATATATATATATATATATATATAGTAACGATCAAAATCTTCATTAATCAATATACATGAATTATGTATTATAAAGTTAACACTCATCCCGGCTATTACTCTAAGTGCTTATAGTTTTCTCGTAAACAAACCTTTCATTTTTGGCTGAATCAATGAAGACTTATAGGAAAGATATAAACTTGAAGTACAAACAAACATTTTAAAAGTTCTTGCTTCCTGCATATTTATGGTACTAAATAAACAATGTTATAACCATGTTTATTTAAACCTGACATACACTGATAATTTAAAGCTGAATTACTTCTCCTGTCCCATGGTGTACCTAACTACAATTTGTCAAATTGGAAAACGATGACGACTTACGTTTAAGGGTGCTGAACTACAAGGTCATTAGCGCTCTTAGAAAACACATCATGGCAAAGGCCAGAGATAAAGGTCAACATAAAAACTCATAACTCATTGTAAACGTCAGACATAAAGATCAGTATAGAGTACTAACCATGGTAAAAGCCAGAGATAAAGATGAATTACGAATCTAGGCCGACAGGAAGGAAAAGCTTGACATGAATATGACTAAACCCCCATTTAAAAGCTTACCTTTGATAAAAAAAAAAAACTTAAAACCGTTTCGACCGCTTGGTTATCGTCCGCTAAGACCTCTGTTAGACTTACCGGCAGTTGAAGAGAGTCCGTAGATGTGCTAGAGGAATACATTCCAGCAACACATGACGGACCGACAGATCTTCGCTACGCAGTGATGAAAGAGCAGAGTCCCCCTTAAAAAGGTAACCGTGCGTAAAATTGCAAAGGCCAATACGCAACAGGGACAATATTAGCTCCTCAAGTGGAGATAACGAGAGGAAATTACCCGTTTATCGGAATGTCCTTCACTACTCTAAGCTTATTTCCGCAGGGAGCTGGCCACTCGTTGTGCTAGCACGATACACCGCTATCCTCACAAGCCTAAAATCTTCCGAGTTACACAGATATTGCATCACTGGGTTCTGTAATTGCCACTTTAGCTGCCAAATCAGCTAGTTCATTCTCCAGTAAGCCAACGTGACCAGAAATCCAAGCACATTCCACATTAACGCCAGAGGCATGTAAAACATGAGCGCATCCTGGATGCACTGTACAATGAAATGGTAGTTGTACAGTTCACGAAGGTTCTGAAGTGCACTACGGGAATCACTCAAAACCAGTCACCCAATTTTCGACAGCGCACATACAAAAATGACTCGGTATATGGCATACACCTCTGCACTATAACTGGATGTGCTACTGTGAAAACGTAATTATTGCGGTTCGATTATATAAACCTAGGCGCAGCCAACACTGATACTCTTACATCCATTGGTGTAGATGAAAATACGGTCACTGTAACCTGACAAAATTCCCAAGAAATAAGTGTGGATACTAAACTAGGCATCGTAGACTTTCGGTATGCCAGCATACCAATATCTACATGAGATGTCGCACGTAACCAAAGGGGGGAAACATTCCAGGCATTTGAATATCATGTTTTCTAAGAAGCTCCCGGAAACGAACACCTGCACGCCTTAGACTAATGAAACGGTTCCTGTAACGTCCATCCAATGTGGGGTTGAAAAAAGAAGCGAACGTTGGATGCGTAGGCATACATTTAAGCCCTCAGCCGCAATTCCCTAACAGGAAATTGTGGCTGTGGCGGTTCGAAAAAAGCGAGCCAACCCTTACTCGGGAAAACCAGTCCTTCATAAACTCCTGAATGAACAGTAGTAGATCCACGTGTGTTCTAGGCGTGTTGGGAACGTAGTATTCCTACTCGCCAACACGTATCATAAATCTTCTCGAGATCGAAAAGCATCTTAACAGGTTGGGGAATTCTTCATGAATCCGTTCGTGATCTGCGTCGATAATGATACAAGGCGGTCCACAGTTGAATGGCGTCGTAGAAATCCGCACTGGTTGTTGGTCAGCAGTTGTAAGTTTCCAGCCACCATACCAACCGTCCATTGGCCATGCGTCCATCACCTTGCAAACGCAAATGATTAGGGAAAAAGGACGGTAGCTGGACGGAAGATGAAAATGGATATGAGGTGGCCTCCCGGCAGTTTTCTAGAAAAGTGGCGTCAACCCAAATGGGATTATAGACCTCCAGCAGGAGAGCCTTGCCTTCAGGGCAGAGCTGTTGCAACATTCGCACGTGTATAACATCTGGTCCTGGTGCTGGTAGTCGTGAAGATGAAACAGCATTATCCAACTCCACTCTTCACAACTCCACGGTGAAAAGGCGATTGTAATCTTCAAGATTTCCAGAACGAATCGAGAAACCTCGAGGTTCCACCTGAGTTTTAACTGCAATGAACTCAGGCGGATAGTTATCTGAGCTAGACACATAAGCGAAAGCACTGTCAAATGTGTTAGCCACATCAAAGGTATCAATAACAGCTCCTGCAGCTGTTTTAAGACCGGCGATTGGCATGTGGTTCGATTTTGCGGTCACACGCCTTAACTTATCCCATACGACAGAGGAAAGTGTATGTCGATTAAATGAAGCTACAAACTTTCTCCATGACAGCTTGCATTTTATTGTATTGGATCAGGTTATCCAGTATAGAGCGATGCTGAAAAACCCTGAGGTACTGCGGCATCCATATGTCCACCAAGATACCGGAAATCGACCGAGGAGTAGATGCTGAGGAGTAGAAAGAATCGTTTCTGTGAGATATTCGACTAAAACTTTCAGAGAGTCGTGTTTATTGTAACTAAACCCAGCCAACTGGGAGTAAAGGTTTCAGCTGGCTTGATTCTAAGCGCCATCTAGGCAAACGTTTCGAACATATATCTTGTGACTAAAAAGACATGGAAAGTGGTCACTAGAGTGCAAATCAGAGATGACATTCCATTTTACGAAACTGCTAACTGTAGTGAACAAACTGCTTAATCAAGATGTGAAACACTATTTAAGGATATGAAAGAAACGTAGGCTCTCCGGTGTTCAGAAGAGCTAGGTTATAATTGTCTAACAAATTGGCGATTAATTTGCTTCTCGCACAAGCCCGGGATAAGTCCCAAAGAGGGTGTGGGCACTGACGTCTCCCACCAGAGAGCTTCTAAATCAAAGAGCGAAAGGTCGTCAGATGTAGGCAGATAAATATTAAAAATTGTAAACTGACTGGATGTCAGACTGTATGGATACGGATTCCACGAATATATCATCTCTGATGAGCATCATAGTGGCCCCGTGGGCAGGGATACACTTCAGATGTAGATCACACCGTGCTGGGCTATAACGCCTGATTTGAAAGCTGTCGTGCAGGCGAAGCTTAGTCTCTTGCAAACATATGACCAAAGACTCATTCTTGTTGAACTCAAGTTAAAGCTCTGCTCGATGTATTCTAATTCCATATATGTTTCATTGTATGATAGTCATAGCAACTATAATTGGATAAGTTCTCAATCGTAATACTCTCGCACGTTAAGGATAGCACGGGTCGAATCAACTTACCCTTTTTCTTTGGTGTCGGGCTAACACCTTTAACTGTAGGTTTATCCTGCCTCTTTTTTCGTTCTGGCAATGCGGGCAGAAACCTCCTGCTCCAGCTCCTCCGCGGGGAGGACCCTTTTGCAATAGAAAACTTCCAAACGATTGGAAGTGGAGATCAGCGAAGATGAAGATCGATGATCGGAGTCTTCCCAGAATATTTCTAAAAAAAAAGGATCTCCGAGGAAATGCTCGTTGACGTTGTTTCCCCTTTGATATTCTGGGTACAGACTTTTCATTTACTTTCAGGAAGTCGCTTCTCTCCTAGTTGGTCCTGAACTTTATCGGTGGTGCATTATATGTTACGGGCTTGCCAGCCTTATTGATTGAGGTCGACGGTTTTGATGGTGACCATACTGGTGATCCTGTCAGTAACAGACTTGGCAGAGGTGATGCAGATTTGATTTCGAGGGCTTTGGAAACGCTCTGGCTACGAGAATCTTTTCTAAAATGGTGACCACGTTAATATCGCTGGTCTGGTTTGCGATTTCCGACTAGGTACCGATTTAGTTGCAATTGAGCTTTAGGTACCGGACTTCGGGACATAGGGTTGGCGGATAAGCAGGAATTTACGGGCTTACGAGAATACCTTTTCTCTAACCCGAATCTCTTGGATCGCTCTTTCGTCTGTAAAACTAGGGCACTCCCGTTCTCGGGGACTTGATGGGTGTTCACCGCTGCTGTTAACGCAAGTTGGAACTCATTCACATGCTCCGTCGTGTGACACGTCTCCACAAACGCAGGTAGATTCATCGTTATAGAAATCATTAGTATGTCCAAAGCGCTGACACTTATAACATTTCAGTGGGCTCGGGATATATATATATATATATATATATATATATATATATATATATAGATAGATAGATAGATAGATAGATAGATAGATAGATAGATAGATAGATAGATAGATAGATAGATAGATAGATAGATAGAAATATATATATACATATAACTTCAATGTCTTCATACCTCGCCTTGATTCTTTGAGGAAGATCTACCCGATAAAAGGTAAGGAATAGGATACAAGTGGGCACGAATTCACCTCTTTCTTTCCGCTGAACCCGACATACACATGTCACACCTTGATCTTCCAGATTTTCTTGAATCTCCTCGTTGGACATACTGTCCAATACATGTTGGAAACATGTTTGACCTGGCTCGCTTCACCACTAGTTGAATGCGCTCTCGGTAGGCCGACAAAAACGCCAAATCTTTGCGAGTTCCATGACTAATCCGAGATCTCATACAAGTTCGATGCAATATTAGCCTGCATTTCTGCAAGGGATTCCGTATTGCGTGATAAGCGTGACGCGATCTAAAAGCATATTGAGTTTTAATGGAAACATCATATCACGCGACACGACAGTCACGCAAGATCTGAGAAGTCCAAAGTAAAAAACACGTCGCAGAGCGTTTGAGTTCGCGCGACCAACGTAGCAGTCGAATGGTTTAAATATACATACATTGGTGTATATTGGCCTGTTTATGATGGTCGCTTTGTCGCAAAACAATCGAGTCACTCTTGCCACTTTGGGAAACTCAGATCTGTAGTTTTCACTTCTCAGTGTGGTTTGTGCTTTCATGTGTTGCGGGAATGATATGATTTTCGTCATTCAGACTTTTATCAAGTATGGATGTGTAACATTTTATAGAAGAAATTCGTATGGGAGTTCAATTTGGGATAATGCCTCAGAAAATTACTATTTGTCGCTACCTCCTCCCAATTTTACATACAGATTCCTAACTGTTTATCGGATGGACACTCCATCGCCGTTTTCATCTGTTTCTTCGTGGTATGAGTTTTTAGCGATAATAAAACACACGGATCCATACTAGCTGTCGAGCCAAATATGGAAACCGGCTGGTAGAACTGATAACCACAACAGTACACAGCGTGATGAGTCTCGCCAGATGCATAAATAGACCACTAAAAATTCTGCCGCGTCGCGTAATTCTTTGTCGCGCTACACGAAATCGCTTGCATACATGGAGTCTTAGCTCAGTCTATTGCTTACGAGTAAAACAGACAGAGACAAGATCAGTATCACCAGCGTTATACAACAATCACTTCCCACATTTCTTTCTATTGCTTGGCATTTCTCTTGTTTTGCAAAAAACTGCGATTGTTTGGGACGTGTTTCTCAGAACAGAGGGCGAGACATACTATTTAAAATTTTAAATACTAGTTTAAATAGTAATTAATTTGTAGTAGAGCAGAGGGATGTTTACAAAGCAAACATTTCACGCATTAGTGCTAAATAGCGAATAGATACTGTGAACTAGAAGGTTAGTCGTCCTCCGTGGACTAGTGGTACCGTGCTAGCCTCTATTTCCCAGGGTCGCGGGTTCAAACCCGGCGGAGGGCGATGGATTTTTTCGGGCGTAAAAATCCTTAGCATGGCTTCCTTTGGAAGGGAAGTAAAGCCGGTGGTCCCGTGTCGTAGATTTACGGCACGTAAAAGAACCTCAAGCCTGATAAAGAGGCCTCTGAGCAAAATTACCGGTCTTTTACGCCCAATATAGAATGGGACGCTAAGAACCGCAGCAGTTAAAGAGCGTCCATAAATAAAACTCAATTTCAATTTCAACTAGAAGGCCGATACCTAACTGTAACTATAAAAACGTGTATAAATTCTTGAACGTTTGTGGCCAGTTTTCACCGATGCACAGATACCTATAAAAAGAAACCAACGGTCACTTTTTATAAGGCATTGATCTAAACTCTTATATAATTTGCAGACGATTCACGTTTTAACTTGTTTGAACCGTAAAGATAGGCTGAGCTTTCGTTTTGCTCACCGAATTTGCTGAAGTTCGGAGCAAGTCACAGTTCGCCTAGATCTGATACAACCGGATGAACTTGGGTGAGAATGTACAATTTGCAGTGCTTAAATGTTCACTTGAGTCCACATTCTGATTAAATCAACATAAGAGGCAGTAAAGTAAGGTAATATGACACCGAGGGTATCTAGAGGCGCCGTCACGAACGAAGGCGCCTGGACAGTAGTAAAACCTCTGCGACGCCATAAAACACGTCATATACACGCATTTCCTAACCAACCGGTGTGAGCTAGTTGGGTGTTTAACAGTGAAGTTTCATATTTTTGAGTTATAAATCAACTCCATTCTGCAAACAAATTCGGGATTCGGACTACAAAGGAGAATTCAGCGACGAAGAATAAAATAGCTTCGTATTACATAGTGCATTGGGATTTAACAGGAAAATAAAGTTTTGCAGGGTTCGCGCCAAACCACCAAGTGCTTACGATCACTCCTTTCCCCACCTCCTTGCCCCTATCTGCTGGGCAAGTGTCATTTTCCGCCTTGCTGACGGAAATTTAGCAAATTTACTCAAGCAAATAATACAGAAAGACAACAAACATATCTGTACCTGGTACACTCTGAATCAAGTTTACAACCGCGATATGAGGTACAGCTTGTGTAAGACGTCGTGACAGTCCCCCAATCCTGAAAACGTACATGTGCAATATCACTGACCAATCCACTTGCATAAGAGGTGGGGGTCAGTGTTCCAGTTGCTGTGAGTGTCATAATCACAATAGTTCCTTGCACCCCCTTCATTCTCACCATTCTCATTTCTCCTCTCTTGCGCATATTAAGCGTCACGACGTTTTACACAAGCTGTATGTGTTACAGTGACATCAAAAAAAGAAAAGAAAACCATAGCGTCAAGTTTCGGGTGCATTTGTTTTGAAGTGGTAACATTGAGAAAATTTCTTGCTATTATTAATTTGGGAAATAATCCTGGGAACCTTCATATAACTTTGTATCGATTTCAAGGAAATTTGTTGTTTATCAATAAACTTTCTTAAAACTATGATACATAAAATTTCAACTTAGTATGTTCGTTTGATTTTCAAGATTTTCTTCATCTACCTCGATTTTGTACTGATCTCATTCAAATTTGTGAAAAGCTGACTTTTCTTCAAACTGTTATACATGAATACTAAATGCTATCTTAGAAGAGCAGGGCTTGATAGAGAATATCTAGATTCAATGTGGGTATTGTCATGTTATTGTGATTACTTTTTGAGGATAGAAACAGTTATACCAAGAAGTCACATGGGGTAATAGTTACTTTGTTTCACAGTGCATGGTAATTGGAGTTAAATGTGAAGAAAACAAACAATCTGATACATGTACCATACCACTTAAAAGGTCTAAATCCCTGGCAGTCATTCAAAAATGTGTGTCTCAGTAGTGACACAGTAATATTCAGTGAACCTAGCGACAAAAATGGAGGATTCCTATTATATCAAGTGCATTTCAGTATTCAACTGTACTGTAAGCCATAACTAGTTTATCCTCAAGAACTGTAATTTCTCTGTGCAGTGTCAAGAATGATGTTAGAGTAAGTATTTGTTTAAAATTGTGAAGTAATGAAAGCATGATATGAGTGCATTTGGTGGGAAGAGGAACTAAACTGTTATGGAACAAGTGGGAGGGGCATCGGAAGGACATTCAGGTAAGGAAAACATCTGCAGTTCTGAGTTGCACTTACTAGCTAGGCTGAGGCAAATATGTAGTACTATTTTCATTGTGCAACTGTGCATTCCCGTATCATCTTGCCTCTCATACCTCTCTGATCCCTAGCCTTCATGGTGTTATGCATTGTCAACAAAAACAGTGGCAACCTCCTCCAAGTACACTCATTCATGGCCGCCGACTAGTACACACCTGTCAAACAGTTTATTCATTTTCCTCCAACTGCCGTTGAATAATGACATGGATATTTCAAAGGCATTTCCCAAATTCCACCCAGAGATTAAAATAAATAGAACAAAATAAAAGTGCAGGAGACCAAGTAAGGTTATATATCTGCTTTACAGTAATTAAGTACACCAACAATCCATATTGTAGAGCTTCCATCAAAATAAAATTTCCACATGAGAATGTACTTATAATTGCTTGACTTTTAAGTTGTCAGGTTTTGGTGTTGTTTGCTCTTTTACAATAGCCATGTTAGGTACTAAGCTGAATCATACTGGAAGAATTCAATATGAACTCTTCGTCCTAAACACTAAATCGTTCAGCAAAACGAAAAACTAGATTTGAAAACTTTGAATTGTTGGTACTCTGGAACTGGAGTAAGACCTGCATATCATTCTCCATAAGCAAGCCAAATGTTCCTACACAGCAGACTAAATAGCTGCTAGTACGGTTCCAGGAACATTTCAGATTATCATTCTATACCCTTTATTTTAATTTAATGAGATTAAAACATTAAGTTGATACCCAAGCCAAGTTTTTGTCTTTCTTCTCTTGGAAGCAGATTCAAATTATTTTCTTTTAAATTGTTTCATTTTTATAGCCCCCTTTAACTTCTTTGGTCATATCGGGGGCTTTGACTTGAGAAACAATTCATGGTGTTATTGCTTGCTGAACTCTAAGGTTTCAACATTGCTTTTTATCATTTTAGCATTAAACACACTCACATTTATACTTTACAGACTTTGTGGGAGATAGGGAGTGATTCTGGTTACAGAAAAATTCCCTACCCCAGCCGGGAATCGAACCTGGGACCTTTCAAATTATTGGATGGCTACCGCCAGCAAATAATGAGCAGAAAGTCCCACCAAACTAAAAACATTAACAGTATGTACGTGAAACACCTTTGGAGCATAGGAATGTTCTAATCTGCATTGAAAACACTTATTTAGTAATTTGCACCTCCTCAGAGAAACATAGAGCTTTGCTTCTGAGATAAATTTTAAAATAAATTGAAATATAACTGATATGATGATGATGTTACACTTATACTGTCCTTAAGTTGTGCTATATGAAAGCCTATAGCACAAACTGAAATAGCTGATATTACACAATAATAGAAGCAAAAGAGACAGTATGGTACCACAAATGAACTACTTCTGAGAAGATTGCAAATTGAGGGTTATGAGTAGGGCTCGGATTTTTAGGTGGAATAAACCTTCATTTTAGGTTTCGTATATGCTTAAAATAGTTTTTTTTAGGTTTTTCTTGATTAAAATAGTTGTTTTTTTGTTTTTTTATGTTTTGCTTAATGGATCAATACAGGTATCAATAATTTTGCTTTTCTGGTACTTAGTTGTAAGATTTATTTCTTGGCATTGCAGTAGATACATATATTCTGAAATTTTTTGGCGTAAACGATTTCCTATTATTACATAACACATTTTTGTATGCAGAAAAGGTTCCTTCAACGGAACATGGTGTCATTGGAGCATAGAACATAGATGCCAGTGCAGCAGGTTATAGAGGTAGTTCTCCTGTATACTTTTCTCCCTGCAATACTGAATTGATGATTTTCATATCTTCAAAAGCAGGATTTCATTGAAGAATCTTCTGTAACTTCGAAGATCATGCAACTCCTACTGGTCCAGGTATTTCTTTACTGGAAACATTGCCAATGATATCTAGTAATTTAGGGCATCTTTCAGTGGCAAAGCTGTAGCTTCTGGTATAAAACAAAAATGTGTCTTAATGTATGCAAGGGAAGTGGCAAGTATGGGGCACTCGAGTGATTTCTTAGCCTTGACAATGCAGGAAGCTTCTGTTTCATCCAATTCGTTGACGACATTTTTAACGCCTTTTAAGTGCTCGGCATAGTAAATGACAGAAGACAGCCAAGTACACTCCTCCTGACCTTCTATCAGCTTGCAAGCAGATGTCACCACGTCACATGTGCTGTGTTTAACTGTAGTAACTTGAACTATCTACTGGCTATAACTGGTGGAAATAATTTACAATGAGTTTCAAACCGAAAATAATATTCTTCATTTCTAAAAAGGAAAAACAGCCACTTAAGTTATTTTAGGTGTCAACCCTCATTTAGGTTTTTTTAAGTGTAATGAAATTTGTATATTCTGCTCCAGGAAGTGTGAAACAAATATATTTCTTGAAATGTGTTAATTAAATAGCCAGGCAAAATATAGGTTAAAACCTAAAAATCCGGGCCCTAGTTATGAGTATCTGCAAACATTGATTGTTTTTCCCCTTGGCTACTACAAGCAGGCCAAGGTTTATTGCTTGATTACAAAAACTCAACTGAGGTGTAATTGCAGTTAAACCATACATATTGCACAAGAGAAATGTGGCATGCAACACGAAAAGATACAGTAAACATATTTCTTGTTTGAAAAGTGTCAGTTGTGCTGTGCTCCAGGGCTAATGAAACCACCTTAAAACAACAAAATGTGGACAAACACTGAAGCCAGTGGCAGTGCACATAACCAGACATTCAAATCTTACAAGTGGTTTATTTGCAGACACATTTTTACTCAGACAGTTTGCTTCTGTTACCAGAAGTAGCTTCAGTTTGCAATATTAATTACAGTAAACACCCTGTATATGAAGCAACATTTTCTAATATTTACTTTCCATACATATTATGTTATTCAAATACTTGTGAATGTTGGCAAGTCTTTTGTCCAATAGAAGTTCTCATAAGATAACAACTCAAGTTGTTATAAACTTAGACTGAGAATACTATAAATATCTAGCAAATTATGTATGTAAAATAGAATTAATGAAAAAGAGAACACTCACCGTACACAGCAACACTCCTGATTCTGCATCTCGAAATGTCTTGAAAACATCTGTTCTTTCCTAGAACAGTTTTATCACAAGTATTTTAGTAATTTTTAAAAAGCAGTCACAAATAGTAACAACTACCACAAACTTTTTGTTTGCAGAAAAGGAAAGTGATTTTTTTAAATTAAACTTGTTACATTTAGATCTCACATCAATTGTAATAGACATTAACTTTAAAATAGCTTGCAGCAACAAAACTATGGTTACAAGAAATGTTTGAATTTCAATAATTACCTCACTTGATATTTGAGTGGTTTGCTTCGAAGTTATTAATATTCTCATACCTTAAACTGAATAAGAAACAAAATTAAAAAGCATGATACTCTCTTTCTTTGTTTAAAACTTTAAATGCAAAACATGTGTTTCAATATGTACTATCAAATTTCTATTGACATTCCTGCCAATCACCAATTATTTCTCCTAGGCCCACCCTATCTTTTACCACAAACTTGGTAGCAGTGCAGCAAAAAGTTGAACCCAGCTAACTTCCAGTTACATTCATCGCTTTAACTAACTGAAATAGGATCCTGAGAGGTAGGAATTGTATTTAATGGCACAAGTATTTGTGACACGATGTCATGTTTCAGAAACTGCTTTTGGTTGAAAATAAATCAGATCGGAAAGAGTTAATTACTTCTTACTCTTGCTAAGAGAGGAAGAAGCAAGATAAAGAAATATCACAGCTTGAAAGTAAAGTGCAGTACACCAGAATGTAGCAAAGCACAAGCACAGGACAGAGGTTGAAAGCAAGGCACAGAATTATGCCTTTATCCTGCTGATTGTGATATGATTGTCACTGCTATCATCTATAATGACATTGATGAGTTTTTAAAACAAAGCCTTAGGAAAACATTTCTGATACTGACCTTCTGAGTCATGTTGCCATGGAGCCTAAAGAATTCCACATCTACTAATCCTTCCACCTCTTCTTCCTCATCATCATCACCTCCTTGGTTGTCTGGCATGCCAAGCACAGAGGAGAACAGTTCTGTATGGAAGTCCACCATGTCCTGAGTGGCCATGAAAATGAGCATTTTGCGTTGCTCAGTCATCTGCAATAAGAATTGCAGATAGAAAGAAAAAAATTCTGATGTGTTACACTCACATGACCTTCTCTACTCTTGTACAAACTATTTTTACAAATGCTTATTCTATCTGATTCATGTTAATCGAGGCTTTAAGCGATAGTCAAATCTTTTAAGAGCTGGTTGCTATGTGGCACATTCCATTCTCTTTACATTACCAGGACAAAAAAAAAAAAAAATGAATAACGAATTCCCATTTGAGAAAAAGTATTGGAAAATTTAAGAGAATAACAAGCAATATCTCGAAAATGGTTCACTCAACAAAAAAATGTATATGACATTAATTGTATATTTTAATGCGATCTACATTTTTTGTGTAGTAAAATTTTGTCTATCTCTTATGGTTTACCAGCTATGCAAAAGTCGTTCACAATGAATGCTTTTGGAGACATTCCCAAAAAATTTGAGATATACATTCCATTTGTCATGAAAATATCTTAAACATATGATATTTTAATCAAAATTTTTAGAACCATTTTTGAAAAAATTAAAATTTTCGAAAAATGTTCCATGTAAAGGGTAATCTGGGGTGGGGGGATTTTCTTGTAAACCTTCGTGTCGCATCTCTGGAAGATACTGAACCTAAATACCAAGTTTGGTGTTTATCCGACTGTTCGTTTCTGAGTTATGCTGTTCAGAGACACACACACGGACATGTTTCCAAAAATGCTTCTTTTTTGGATTCAGGGGGTCTCAAAACATATATTTCCGGTGAAATCTTGGTATCGAATTTTTGGGTGGAATACAATACTTGCCCTACTTACCATACATAGTAGAGAAAGTAAAAAATATTCACTAATGACAAGCCAATAATCAGTAATTGCTAATGCTAATTCCTAATGCAGGAATTATAAGGAACTAAGAAACAAGAACATCAAGACAGTACATATACATATAACATTATATTAATTTGTTTTGGGTAAAAAGGTGCTGATATTACTTTGCAAAAAGGTAAAAAGCAGCAGGAGGAATAACTTACACTTAGCCTTTTTTAAGGTAAGCATGAGAGGCTCCACTTAGTGAAAGTACTTTGTTCAAGTTGTAAGAATCTAACTTGATAAGAAAATAAAGAGCATGGTTGCAATTCGTTTAGAGGATTTGCTGTGGTTCCCAGTAAGAGCTACATGGCTGATGAAGGTGTTCTCTATTTCATAGGCAATGATTTTAAGGGAATGTACCACTAATAATATTGGAAAACAGAATTTGGATTTCACGTCAACAGAAACTATTTTAAAAAGTATAGTATTTTGAAAATTTAACTTTATAAGCAACGTTTTTTTTTTTTAATTCTAAACCTCAGATTTCTGAAATGTTTTTCCTCTTACCACTGCACCTTTAAAAGTGATAGCATGGATTTCCTTCTTACAGGTTACTAACATTTTGGCATTTGAAGCCTATGAGTCTTAAGACCAGTTGTAAATAATAAAAACTATAGTTCATGTAGTATTCTTAGCATATTTGAGAAAGTACACTAAGTAAATAAGTATTATCTTAAAGGTAACAGATATGGTACAGTACAACATATTAATAATTATGCTATAATAATTATTATTTAAGTAATCTTAAGGGCTCAGAAGGTAAATAATTAAAACTGAATAATTAATAAAGCCATCTCATAGTACCAGCTTTGAATTAGTGATCTTCAAGTCCAAATCTATATAATAAATATTAAAAATGGATGATGGAGATGAACATCTCCAAAAACGTTCCATGATTTTAACAACCAACAAAACTGAAGTTTAACTGTACATATATAACTCACATGTTTCTAAATCCAAATATATTCAGATGACAAGGCCACTTGGCCAAAACAATTTTTGATAGTATTCTCCATAATGAAACATTCCTGCATCATTCCTACTTTTAGATTTATGCATTGGTTGCATTTATACAAATATCTAAATCTACATGATTCACCTTGTATAAACCCAAAAGTTTCCTGCTATTATTTGCAAGAAACTGCTTCAGTCTTGAACACAACCAAAAGGCATAGGGGTGGAGCACTTTGGGCAGGCAATGATGTATGATTGATGGCTTTGCTTGCATCGTTTACATTAAACACATGCATTTTTACCTTCATGAATCTAACTTGCACAAAATTGCTTTAAATGGTATTTCATTGGTTTCAGTAAAATATGCTTAATATTACTAAATTGGGCCTGCTATTCCAAGTTTACCAATGCAACAAAAACATACTAGTTATGCAGTATTATTTCTATCATAATGATAAAATAATACTTCTAAGCAGACTGTATCCTATTAAACCCAGTTGGAAATTACAACTCAGCTATTATACTGCATTCAGCCCAAGAAAGGATCTTGTGTAAACAAATACACATGCCACTGCTGCAGCACCCTTTCAAGCAAATAAAAATAGTTTGTTAGTGCACCGCATGTATTACCAGCCATTTTGTACCTCAAATAATAAAGACGGTGAATAATGATAGTACTTTAACAATCACTTCATTTAAACTTAACTTAAACAATTAGCTTCTCTCAATTATTGTGGCAATGCGGACATTGGTATTCCTGTGTTATTTGCTGGCAGAAAAACAGTGGTCATGCTAAGGAGCACAGTTTATGTAGTGATCATGGCTAAAAGTGTAGGGATTGGAGCAGTGTAATTAAACATAGAAGTGGTAAAGCCTTACAATTGGTGAAAAAATTACAGTTTTGAATGTGTTCAACCTTTTTTTTATAGATGCTCTGTAACTACTATGGTCCTTAGCATCCCATTCTCTCTATTGGGCATGAATTTTACTTAGAGGTCTCTATCAGCTTGAGGTTCATTTACATGTCGTAAATTTGTCATGGGACCACTAGCTTTACTTCCCTTCTGAAGGAAGCCATGCTAAGGAATTTTACACCTGAAAAAAAAATCCATCGCCCTCTGCCAGTATGAGCCCTCAACCTCAGAAACTAGAGGATAGAATGGTTCCCCTACACCACGGAGGACAACTGTTCAATCTTTTGTTTTGAGGTTTATAATAACCTTGTTGTTAAGATATAAAATTAACATCGGAAACAACTGGTGGGTCTGTGAATACTTTGCGACCAAGTTGTAGACAGGCTGATTATAAACCTGGAAGATGACACAAGTGATATCACACCAAGCTGGACGAGTACCCGAGGACTGCGACTAATACTAATAAAAGATATTTCATAACATTTTTTCACCTATTCTTGAATTCGTAGATTTAGTTAAAGAAGTATAAGAAAAAAAAAAATCTGATGTGTTACACTCACATGACTTTCTCTACTCTTGTACAATCTATTTTTACAAACGCCTATTCTCCATATGCTTCACGTTAATCGAGATATCGAGATGTCAATCTTATTTGTAATTTTCTTGTAGATGCAAGGGGAATATGGTAGCCTTTAAGCGATAGTCAAATATTTTAACGCTGGTTGCTATGTGGCGCATTCCATTCTCTTTTCATGTCCAGGACATAAAAAAACGAATAACGAATTTGAGAAAAAGTATAAGTATTGGAAAATTTAAGGAAATAACAAGCAATATCTCGAAAACGGTTCACTCAACAAAAGAAATGTATATGACATAAGTTGTGTATTTTAATGCGATCTACATTTTTTGTGTAGTAAAATTTTGTCTATCTCTTATGGTTTACCAGTTATGCAAAAGTCGTTCACAATAAAGAATACTTTTGGAGACATTCCCAGGAAATTCAAGATATACATTTTATTTGTCATAAAAATATATTAAACATATGATATTTTAATCAAAATCGTTAGAGCCATTTTTGAGAAAATTAAAATTTTCGAAAAATCTTCCATGTAAAGGGTACTCTGGGGTGAGGGGATTTTCTTGAAAACCTTCGTGTCGCATCCTTGGAAGATACTGAACCTAAATACCAAGTTTGGTGTTTATCCGACTGTTCGTTTTTGAGTTATGCTGTTCACAGACACACACACACACAGACACACACATGGACATGTTTCCAAAAATGCTTTTTTTGTATTCAGGAGGTCTCAAAACATGTATTTCCGGTGAAATCTCGGTATCGAATTTTTGGGTGGAATGCAATACTTCCCCTACTTACTATACGTAGTAGAGAAAGTAAAAAATATATATATTTCTTTAATACTCAGTGCTGATTAAGTGAAAGATAACACTGGGAGGTAATAAAGGCAAGTTCTTGAGCTCCCAAAATTAAACAGCTGAGGGGCTGTTGAGGGGAGAGAGAGGAACCTTCACCATGTGTTCACAAAACATCAAAAAGTGGAATCATACTACGTGCAGTGCTTATGATACAACCCATTCTCAGGCTGGAAGGATTATACCATTTCACAGTAAAAGTGGCTATTGAGAACAAGTGCTCAAATGATATGTCATTGTATTTGGTTTTAGAGTAAGAAGCACTCATGTAACGCTACTTACTGGGGTGACACTGAAAACTTTTAGAAAATCAAACAAGGATTAGTTTTAAAAAATTTAAATGATTTTGTTGTTTTTCAAAATATTCCCCTCTACCATCAATACATTTGTGCATTCAATGAACTCAGTCCTTAAAGCAATGATGCCACTCTTACAGGGGCACTTCAGAAACCAGGTTTTTATAATGTTCCACTACTTCATGTGATGATGAAAAAGTGATTCTACACATTTTATCTTTAATTCTTGGAAACAAAAAGAAATCAAATGTGCTAGGTCAGGGCTGTACGGTAGAGGGTCCTTGGTGCTGAAATTAAGGTATTCAGATACTCACTTGTTAGTTTTCCTGTATGCAATGATGCGTTGTCATGATGTAACATTATTTTTCCTTTTGGGTGTTTAATCGACAGTAACGGTACATGTATCTTCCAATTACAGTACAATATGACTCATTTTAGAAGAAAAAAAAAACCTTCTTAGCAGCACTGCAAATTTGTCAGACTTCTGTAGGCTTAGGTTCTGTTCGAAAGACCCATTGAGCCAATTGACTTTTCTTTCCAGGATAACAACAAATCCAAGATTTATTACCAGTAACAATATTCCAAACCAAATTTGGGGTATTGCCTTGGAATTTTTCCAGCGTTCTTCTGTGCCAATCAATGCATTGTTGTTTTTGATCGGAACTCAATTTATGTGGAATTATTTGACAACAGTTTTCTCATGTCTAACTGTTAAGATAAAATGTTTTGGATTTGGCTCATACCAATGGCCAATGTTACCCGAATAAATTCATAAGATGTCTGTCAATCTTCTTCAAGCATTGCTCAAAGAGCAGCAATACTTTCATTTCTAAGAGCATTCTTGGACACAACTAAGAGGAAACCGATCTCTTTTGAATTCACTGTACCAATTGTAAACTATTGCCTTAGATGGGGCTTCTTCGCCAAATGCATTTCTAAGCCGATCTTCACACTGTTTAGGTATTAATGATGATTTAAAATCATAAAAAACCATAGCCCGGATATGTTCTCTAGTCAAATTCATTTTTGGGTGAACACAAAACCTTTAAATGATGATAATTAGCAAACCATTTCAGAAATTCATACAAACTAAATGGCAATCAACCCGCAAAACATTAGAATGTAGCTGTCAAATATAAACACCTTCATTTGTTTTTAGAAACATGGCATTCTAAGAATTTTCAGTATTTCCCTTATACTTGACACAAGCATAAATAACAGCATTGGGTGATGGATATTTTTTTTTGGGGGGGGGGCTGTAAAAATCCTCGCATGGCTTTCTTAGAAAAGGAAGTTAAAGCCAATGGACATGTGTCGTAAATTTATGACACAAAAAAGAATCTCAAGCCTGATAAAGAGGTCTCTGAGCAAAATTTTCAGTCTTTCACACCGAATATAAAATGCGATTCTAAAAAACATACTAGTTAACAAGCCTCCATAAATAAAACTCGATTTCATTTCACAACCGGGCAGCCATTTTATCCTGAACATTGACGTCAGTGACAGCGGTATTGGTGGCATAGTATCTCAGGTCAAGATGGGCAGGAGCAGGTAACAGCATACTACAGCAAGATGCTCTCCAAGGCAGAAAAGTACTACTGCATTACCCAGCGGGAATTCCTGATGGTAATAAAGGTGCTGAAACCCTTCCATAGTTACCTGTACAGTCCGTCATTTCACTGGCTGAGCACTCAGCCATCACCTGGCTCTTGAGCTTCATGAACTTAAAGGACCAGACAGTCCACTGGGTCCAGAGGCTTCAAGAGTACAACCTCACATCAGAACATCAAAAGGAAGGAGCCACTCAAATGCTGATGCCATGTCAAGGAACCTGCTCAAAGGAGTGCGGCCATTGCACTAAGTGGAGCAGAAGGAGCGTACTACAACTGTATGTGTGTTCAGTGGTGCCTGCAGTTGGATGGGATAGTGCAGACCTGAGGAGGAAACAGCTGGCGGACGCCGTATTGAGGCTGCTCCTGAGAGAAGTAGAGGCAAGGGATAGGCCGAGCTGGGAAGACTTTGCACCCAGGAGAAGTGTGTTTAATCCCTACTGGACCCAATGGAACTCACTGAAGACCAAGATGTGTTGTGAGTGTCATCTGAGGGGAAGACCAAGAGCAGAGAGAGAAGCTGATCCTCCTTTGAAGTAAGGTGACGGAAGTCCTAGAAAAATACATGTAGGCACTCCAGGAGGACATCTTGGACCTAACCAAACAATCAACAAGCTCCGACAAAGATACTACTGGTTGAGGCTAATGGCAGACAGTGAGAGTTAGTGCTGCCAATGCCATGTGTATGTAACAAGTCGTGACCCACAGACCAGGAGCCAGGGTCACATGCAGCAGTAATGGATTACTTCACTAAGTGGCCAGAGGTATATGCCATCCCTAACCAGAAGGCCAAGACAATCGCGAACTGCCTTGTGGAACAACTGATCCCTTATCTAACTGCCTGGATTATTGGCGCTAAGGCCAGCACCTTTAGAACAGATGGTCCACACAATAATGACCTTTAGAACAAATGACCAATACAATGATTGCCCAAACAACAAACCATTTATGTGCACTTCCTGCCCTCCTGGAAATTTCCTTAGTGGCAGGATTGAGAAGCTGCTCCACAGAGAACTTCCCGTTTTGTTGCCGGAAATATAAGGGGATTGCTGGCATGGATTGTGGTTGAGTTGAGTCAGAGAGACAGTTAAATGCAATCAACAGCTGAGAGCAGCAAAGATGTTGAGTGCAGCTGAGCATCTAAGTTACAAAAAGCAAGTTGTTCTGCAGCAATTGGACTCAACATTTGTCACAACATTGTACTTGCGAAAATATACTGGCTTCTATGAAATGAAAACCTGTCCATAAAATTCTTCCTGACACACACATGTATATTACAGTTTTGATGAAACAGAAATTCTAAATATACATCATGAATTTGATGTATGGCATCTTGCTAAATCCCTTATGAAAATATTTAATAAGATTCCAAAACCACCAGTCTTTCATGAATGAAAGCATTCTACTTATAATCATCTGGGGTGGACATCTGCTACTTGTGAAAGTGACAGTGTGCTCCTGTTAGGAAAAGTTCATGTTAATTTTAATCACATTATTAATGTTTGGCCGGCCCTCGTAGCTGTGGTCGCTGGAGTGGTCACTCCGGCGCTCCGCCAAGCTGAGGGTCGCAGGTTTGAGTCCCGCCATGGGCATGTGTGTATGTGTGTTGCGGAAATAAGCGGTATGAAAACAATAAAACACAGTAGCATAAACTGGGTACAACAAGGGAACTCTAAAAAAAAAAAAAGTCCATAATTGCATAGGTTTTGAGAAATTTCATTCATGCGCTCATAATGTGTTGAGTAACAAAAAAATTAAAACACAAACTGGCTATGTAAGAATTCTACAGAATAATGACTTGCGCAGTATCATAAATAATGCAAGATTATTAAGTGACATTACACGTATCAATAATTTTCATCATACAGGAAGCTTTGTATCCTTTCACGATGAGCGCTTCAAGTATATCCCAAAACAAACACATTTTTCACTTCTAGGCATGCTGTCTGATCAATGATAGCTGCTCTATATCATAATTTTCACCAAGGGAAAAAAGTAGTGGGCAGTTCCATGGAATATTCTAAATCAGCTAGAGAATGGATGAATACATGATGTGTTACACTCACACGACTTTCTTTACTCTTGTACAAACTATTTTTACAAACTCTTATTCTCCATCTATTTCATATTAATCGAGATAAACATTTGCAGAAACAATCTTTTGACATGCAAAGAAAATAACATTTTACACATAGCGACCAGTTCTAAAAATATTTGACTATCGCTTAAGGCGTACTATGTTCCCCTTGTTTTGTATTTGCAAGGGCAATATAGAAATACAGTAGCCTTTAAGCATAGACATGTCTCTTAATAGCTGGTCCTATGTGCAGCACCATTTTCTTTGCCACAGATTAATACGCTTTGCATATCCAAGACAAAAAAATGAATAATGAATTCCCATTTGAGAAAATAAGTATTGAAAAATTTAAGGGAATAACAAGCAATATCTCGAAAATGGTTCATTCAAAAAAAAAAAAAAATGTATATGACATAAGTTGTGTATTTTAACGCGATCTACATTTTTTGTGTAGTAAAAGTTTGTCTATCTCTTATGGTTTACCAGTTATGCAAAAGTCGTTCACAATGAAGAATACATTTGGAGACATTCCCAGAAAATTCAAGATATACATTTTATTTGTCATGAAAATGTCTTAAACATATGATATTTGAATCAAAATCGTTAGAGCCGTGTTTGAGAAAATTAAAATTTTCGAAAAATGTTCCATGTAAAGGATAATCTGGGGTAGGGGGATTTTCTTGAAAACCTTCGTGTCGCATCTCTGGAAGATACTGAACCTAAATACCAAGTTTGGTGTTTATCCGACTGTTCGTTTCTGAGGTATGCTGCACACACACACACGCGCACTCCCGCACTCGCACACACACACACACACACAGATGGACATGTTTCCAAAAATGCTTTTTTTGGATTCAGGGGGTCTCAAAACATGTATTTCCGGTGAAATCTCGGTATCAAATTTTTGGGTGGAGTACAATACTTCCCCAACTTACTATACATAGTAGAGAAAGTAAAAAATTGATAACAATCACACAACTTGCTCTACAAAGTATCATTTACTTTCATAGATGCACAACAAATTATTCATACAAAAGTTTATTTTCTGCACATTCCCTGTGAATCATGATAGAAATTCAAGACAAACCATTTCAATATATTATACTATAGAAAAGCAGAGGAGCCTGGGGTGACAGCCTACAGTTAAAATGTAAGTCAAATATGCTAGCCTTGATACCCTTTGCATGGGCTGATGAAAAACATGAGAACAGACACATTTCAAAAGTGCTTTTCTAACCAACAACAGAAAGCACCTCATAAATGGTTAATAATACAAAGCAACTGTTTAACATGAATTCTATATATTTCTACATCAAGTTTTATGCAGTTTTTATTATGGTTATCCAAATGCACAAAATTCATTAAGCATGAAGAAGGCTTAAGAGACTACTCACAGAAATTTTAAGATATACGTTTTATTTATCAGGCTAGTATCTCAAGCATAGGATCTATTAATCAAAATTGCCCGAGTTATTTTTAGAGAAAATAAGAAGAAGAAAGAAAAAAACGTTTCTATATAAAAATTGTTTGCGACTGATTCTGTTTTTAAATGCCATTTCTCTTTTTCCAGGCAATCCTTGTAATGCTTTCTTCCTGCAAATAATATTAATGGCAGTAGCTAAATAGGAGTTACCATATTATAGCTGATGCAAGAAACCTACCTGACATTTTGAGATGATGAATGCAGACAATGTTACAAGTCGAAGCTTTGGTGGTGTTACAATGTAAAACTGTGTAAGACTTTCAGGAATAACTAGCTTTGTCATCGGGGCACCATGCCCTCTTGCTACTGCTTCTGAATCCTTGGGCACCTGTATAAGATCTGAATCCACTGCATCGATAAACATAGGCTTATGTAACGTAAGTCCTGCCAATTTTTCAACAGCACTCGTCAAAGTTGCAGACAGCAGGACTGTTTGATGTTTTATTTCCATTTCTTCATTATTATCATCTAATTTACTGCTGTTTTCAGTTTCACTGTCCTCAGATTGTTTTGTTTCCTGCTGTTGAGCATTTAATGCTGCTATAAAACTGTGAAAGGAAACCAAAATAATGCAACATATAGGATACTTTATTCATCAAAGTCAAATACAGTCAAATGTATTAAAGAGTTAAACAGGAAAAATTCTTTACGTTGAGAACCTAAAGCACAAATCACAGCGACCTCAAACTTCAATGTAGCTATGCTGGATGACAAAAATGTTTACTTTTACAATCTTTCAGGGATGATACAGAATATTAAAATGAACATTGTTTTATTGACAATATTTTTACCAGTGCATCAACTGGTATGGTTACAAATGTTTGCTCACAACTTTCAAAGGTGAGAGAAACATAAAAACAAATTTTACCATAAGTGACAAAAACTTCTCAGATTTGTCATTTAAATCCTTCATGTTATAGGTGTTCTTCCTAATTGTTCTTTTTTTTTTTTTTTAGCTTTTATTAATTGAATGCATACAGGCTGTCAACAAATGTTGTTGGAACTTCATTCACTTAAATGGAAGGCAATTTGAATGTATCTAAACTACATTTGTTGACATCCAATATGCATTCAACTAACGAGTCTGAAAACCTATTCAATGGCAATGTTTGTGAACACAAAGCATCTGGTCGTCCTCCGTGGTGTAGTGGTTACTATGCTAGCCTCTAGTTCCTGAGGTCGCGGGTTTAAGCCCGGCAGAGCACGATGGATTTTTTTTGGGCATAAAAATCCTTAGCATGGCTTCCTTCGGAAGGGAAGTAAAGCTGGTGGTCCCGTGTCACAGATTTGTGGCACATAAAAGAACTCAAGCTTGATAAAGAGGCCTCTGAGTAAAACTACCGGTCTTTTACACCCAATATAGAATGAACCACAGTAGTTAAAGAGCATCCATAAATAAAACTCAGTTTTTAACAAAGCATCTGAAAGACAAGTCTGAGAAGTTTCTGTACTGTACATTAAAACAAATTTCTTTACATTCGTTATTACCATTAAAATTTTGGAAAACATCTGCCATAGTTTCGTCACAAAAAAGTGTTTTATTTTATCTCCTCTATCATCCATGAAATGTGAATGAATTTTCTTGACACCCTGTATAACTTTAAACATTCAAATGACATCTTATTAGCTAAATATATCTCTTTAACTATAAGGCAGAAACAGTCCAACTAGCCCAGATCCTTCACTCCATAATGCCCACCAAGCCGAGGACTCATACTCCCCAAGTATACAACAATGTCTGGGGGCAGACACTTAACGTGGGGCAGAGGGCCTACGGATCAGAGAGTGAGAGACCAGGTAGGTGATCAGCCACACTCCCAGGATGAGAGCGAAGAAGTGGATGATAGATGCAGATGAGAGATGAATGATAGGAAAGGTGATGATGGAGCACCAGTGGAATGAAACAAGGCAGGAGAAACTGTAGAACCCGGAGAAAACCCACCCAGACGCTGCTTTGTCCACCACAAATCCCACATGCATGTTCTTGGGATTAAACCTGAGCCACCTATGTGAGAGGCCAGCGATCTAACCACTCAGCCATGGAGCCAATATCTGTCAATCTTATAATTTTCTGGGTTTTAAAAAATGGTAATACTCCAATGAACTTGCTAAACACAGACTGTTCAGAAATGTCATTAAAGCTCCTAAGTTTTGCAGACAGAGTTCCATGTAGATAAATTTGTTGTTTCATTGCTAAAAGAAGCAACCACTTTAAATCACGTGTTTGCATTTCCTGCTTGTAATGAATGAAAAAGTGACTGTAATTTATTTAGCTGTAACTCAGTTAATAGCACTTCTAATGAACCCAAAGGTAAGGAGAAAATAAGCAGTTTTCTTTGGGGGGGGATAGTTTAACAATTTCTTTTTAACAAACTTAATAACACTAATCATTTTTCTCTAATCCTTTTTACACATCAAAGATAAAGCATTGGTTTTGCAACTTACAAGGGAAGTATCAGACCCCTCCTGTCGAAACCCACCCTAAAATTCATGTAACAAAAGTAATGTAGTATAAGGAGGCCAAACCTAAAATATCAGCTGCCAGTTTTAACTGCAAACCCTCGAAAAAGAATGCTAAATAGTCCATATAAACTACATGAAAATACTACTTCTACTAACCAGCTCAATTGGATAGACTAATTACTGGTTTGTCGCAAAGGGGATGGGCACAGGATGTTTCATCCAATTATTCAAATTTGTTCATTACACTGAAGCATGCCTCTGAAGAAGGGATGTCCATCTGGATCGCATAAAGAGTTGAAGGATCCCAAATTAAATTTCCACATTTCAGTTTAAAATTGGCAGCTGGTATTTTGGGTGTGGCCTCTTTTCACCTAATCGCTTCTATCACAGGAAATTCAGGATGGGTTTCAGCATGACGAATCTGATACTTCCCTTGTTACACGTTTCCAAAACATGTTATGATTTCCATTAAATCTCTGGCTGGTTTTTACTTAATGGTCTGTTCAAACCATCACTGTCTGCATATAATGCACTTAAAATTGTAATTGACAATGCTGTTTTCAATTTCATTCAAGCTTTCTAATACTTAAACTGATGTTACAACAACAACAATGATGTTAACAATGATGATAGTAATTGGGGAAAGTGCTTTATCAAATAAAGATATACTTTAAATTCAAAGAGCTGCATCTATTATTAAACTCCTTTTTTTTCCCCCCCACACTCAGCTCCGAGATGGCGAGGAAGAAGGGTCGCTCTGTCGCCGCTCCTGCTAAGGCAGGAACCTCTTCATCTCCTCCGGCACCCGCCGAGGAGATTTCGCCGCAGCCTAGGGCAACCTACGCATCGACCGCCGCTTCGCCACGTGCCAGCTCAGCTTCGCCGGGACTGCCTCCGCAGTTGCCGCCAGCTTCACCGCAGCCAACGCCGCCGATCCTGGATACTGTCCAGCCAGCGCAGATATAGCCTGTGCCTCATGGGAGGTACAGTGCTGTGATCCGAGGGGTCCCGAGGGACCTGCCAGTCAGGTTCCTCATCAGCGCAGCACACCAACAGTGGCCTTCAGCCATGAAGGCCGCTCGGATCCACGGATCACAGGGACCCACATCGCTCGTCAGGATCGAGTTCGCAGACCCTGGTGACCAGGAAGCGGCCTTGAGGGCGGGCCTGCCCTTATTAGGGCGGTGCTTACGCATTGAGGCCAGCCGAGTGGAACGCCAGGCTCCCTGCCGACGCTGTTGTGCCTACGGGCACAGAGAGAGCTCCTGCACGGCGAAACCAAGGTGCCACTACTGTGGCGCTTCCAGCACCACGACTTCGTGCACCCAGCACGACCTTCGCCGCCGACGACGCTACTGTGCGACCTGTGGAGGGTCAACACATTTCACCGGCCAAGCGCTCTGCCCCCTGCATCCTCGCAGGAAGGCAACGCCGAAGTCGCCAGCACCTTCATCGCAGCCAGCATCACCTTCACAGACGCCGACACCAGCTCCATCACCAGCGCCGACACCATCATCTTCAGCAGCGATCATCGAGGAAGTCCAGGGCCTACGCGACGCCGTTCAGGATCTCCACGCGGAGTTCCTGAACATGACGACGAAGCTTACAGCCCTGGAGGAACTCATCAGGACCTTCAAGACACCTCAGCTGCTCAGCAGGTTTTCCTAACTGGGCAGTTGGAGATCATCACTACCAGAGTCAACTCCATCGACAACTCCATCCAGACTACATCTACAGCATCGGACACTATTGCTCAACACTTAGACTCCATCGACATGACCATCCGATCTCTGGAAGCGCAGCAACACGAGCTCCGTGCCCACTTCCAGCAGCCAGCCAAACCGGTGGCCCGAAGCAACCGCCGAAGGCCTTCGCCCAGCGCGACATACTCAGCAGAATTCATGAGCAGGATGCAGCTTCACAAGAAGTAAGTTCTACGCCAACCTACACCTTCCATACAATCACCCTTCCAACTCTTACCTAAACCCACGCCATTTTTTCACTAGTGTTGCAGTCAGGTTTCATGGCTGCAACCTAGTAGCCACCTATCCCGCTCCAGCCCACAGGGCGGAGACATCCATCTATCACATACTAACGCGGGTGCTATGCGGGACCGCACAAAGCCACGCCATTCCACTTTTACCTTCTTCCTTTTTCCACCGGTGGAGGAGTTTTTAGTGGGTATGCCGACTATTGGTGAGTCCCACACTCTCAGTCCCGACTCCCATCGGGGCTGGGGTCAGAGTCATTTTCTCCTCCACTCGGAAAAAAAAATCCTTTTTTTCCAAGCTGATATGCGAACTGACCTCAGCATCACACTTACTAGGTGCTGGCTTTCTGTACCTTTGGTTGTGTGTTTGATCCCACCAGCATTTAAATGCGACAGTCTTATGTAAGAAGTTTTAATCGTAAATAAAGTAATTGCTGCAGAACAAAATTCTAGTAGGTACACTAGTAGTGTTGGCAATTGTTAATGTTGTTAAATAAACTTTGTACCATTGAAGTATCCTGGGGATAAGAAAATCAATGTCCACTTCTTGAAAAAATGAGCAAATGGTGCAATCTAGACAAGAATTACCTTCAGCATAACAATTCACTTAAGAACATAGGTCAGTGTTACAGAATTAGGGGTAGAAATTTGATGTCAAATGAAAATGTGATCGTCTTTGCATTGTATGGAAGAATGATCAAAGACAAAAGTTTTATGAAAAGCAATAATAATAATAATAATAATAATAATAATAATAATAATAATAATAATAATAATAATAATAATAATAATAATAATAATAATAATAATAATATGGTAACTAAATACAAAGAATTCAATGCTACATGAACTTTATGTATCTACATTCAAATACTTTCTACTCTAGTTTTGTTATTTTACATTGTACTTCTACATTACATATGCTGAGACTATACCTCCAGAACTCAATTAACTGTTACTTCATCAATAAAGCATTTCTAAAAGCTGCACTAGAACCTTTCCAGAAACACAATGAACGTCAGCTCAGGAGGAGGAGGAGGAGGAGGAGGAGGAGGAGGAGGAGGAGGAGGAGGAGGATGCCAACTGACAATCAGCCAAGGAGGAAACCAAGTGTTCTCGAAACATGTTCTGATTAAAAAACACGTTTGCAGAAGAACAAAAGTGTTAGTTAAGGTGGACTCATATGATTTAAAATTTTAAATAATGAAATCTACTTCACATTAAGCCAAACTTCCGGTAATATAATAACAATTTCTGTGTTTCTCAAAACAAAAACAGCAATCTTTTTTCCATTCCAAGGTGTGTGCCTATTACACAATCCTTAGATATTGTTGTGAAAACCTGTAAGTAGTCCTGAATGAGTTTCTTAATACATATTATCTGTATTCTCCCTAAGCATGTTTCACCAAGAGTATCAATTTTCAATGTTTTCGTTGTTGTGCAAGAAGATTTGTAAGATTCAATACAAAATAATTTTTTTCAAAGAAAGCACACTTTGTTTGTTTTACCCCTGAGTCCTTCAATTATATTTTTTTCTTATTAAGCCAACTTTTGTGCTCCTTACCTGCCCACTTCTTTTTCATATCCCATGTCCAGCAGTCGATCAGCCTCATCCAGAACTAGCCAACTGACCTTCTGTAGCTGTAGACTCTTGGTGTGATGGACATGATCCACTAGTCGACCAGGAGTACCAATCAAGATAGTAATGCCTTTCCTCAAACGAGCTTTCTCTGATTTACGTTTTTCTCCACCAACAAGATATCCTGGCACCAACCATGTGAAGGGCTACATTTTAATCAAAGCAATTAGCACCATATTTCACTTAGGGTCAAAACAAATAGTTCTTACTGCGGAGAACATCCAAGTCATTTCTTACCTTTACAAGCTTCACAAACCACTCATAGGTTTGCAGTGCCAATTCTCGTGTAGGTACAACCACAACTGCCTGAACTCCATCAGAACGTGGAAGTTTCGGTCTAATTTTCTGTAAGGCCTCCACAATTGGCACAGCATATGCCAGTGTCTTGCCACTACCAGTTTGGGACCTAACTAATGCGTCTCTACCTGACAGGAGCACTGGTATAGCTTTCTGTTGTACTGTTGTCAGTTTTTGTAACCCAAGATTTTGTTCTAGATTTGAAACCTGTTGAGTAATGGCAGAATAAAAACATTCAAAATAATTCACCATTTTATTTCTTTAAAAGTTTTTAACACACTTTAAACTACAGAATTTTACAAATGGAGAATTAAATCATACTGAAATGAACACTATGCATCACAACAAGTATGGCTACAAGTGATAGGCCATTCCAAAAAATGAGAAAAAAATCACATGATGCATTCGCACAACTTTTTCTACCAATAAAAAATTCATACATATTATTATATATCATACTATTCATATAAAAAGTTATTCTTCTATCCTCGTTACATTTCTCATGATATATTTTATTTAAGTGACAGCCCCATGTCAGTAAATTTACTAGCATGTAAACGAACTCCTGTGGGACAAAATTCTGGAGCAGTGGCACCACTGATATAATATTGGCAATTGACAGCATCGTTAACTATATATGTATATAATTTAGGAATTGTTTCAAATTAAGCAAAAACGTTTCAATGTGCATAAACACCATTAATATGTTTATTCATGATAACAAGCGCTTGCAATGCAAAGAAAAGAAAGCAGGAGAAAATGAAGAATAGCAAACTTTAAAGCATGTCTGTTAGGTGATTCAAAAGAAAGCTCTGAACTTGCAACACGGAATATTTCGTAAACGGCTAATGTTACAAAATACTCTGGCACAAATAATGTATTCTAATATCAGCAGTTTTCCTGTGGCAAGTTTTTGCCCATCTATTAAGATTTCCTTGTTATACAAAATATAGTCACATAGTTCAGAGGATATTCACAAAAAATTGTATACATACATTTTATTTTTTAATGTCAAGAGAGAAAGATTTATTAATAATCTGTCCTCCAGTGAGGTTGACCACATGGATACAGAATACAGAGATATCAGATATATTTTTAAAATTGTTCACAACTGATTTTGAAAATACACCATCCTAGCTCAGTATCCTAAACATGTAACATTTTAATGAAAATTATTAGATACATGTTTGAGAAAATAAAAACCAACAAAAAATTTTCCAAAAGGTAGGATGTGGTGGCAGATTTTCTTGAAAATCTTCATATCCCATTCCTGGGGCATATGCACACATATGCATGCACATACACACACACTATTTTTTTTAAAAACCCGATGTTCTGCATCCATCTAACTTTCTCTACCCACTGTTCTAAGAACTATTCATAGGTAACCTTACTCTTCTATCTCCTTCTTGTTAATCTTCATTAACACATTTACACATTTTGTTGTAGTTATAAGAAGAACATTGTATACTACAACGATAGTCAAATGTTTTAAAAGAGGGTCACTATGTGATGGCTTTGAAATTCCGTCCTTCTTGCATGATCATGGAAAAAAAAAAAAAAGCAACAAATAGTGATTTACAGTTGAAGTATTTGAAAATTCAAGTCAATAACAAAGAATATCTCAAAAATAGTTAATGCCACAAAACATTTATTTGAAATAAATTGTTCCTTTAAGGAGATCTAATTTTACTGCATAGTAAGATTTTGTCCATCGCTTACAGTTGACCAATTATACAAAAGTAATTCAGAATGAATAGGACTTCACAGGCTATTTCCCAAAAATTCAAGATATATATTTTATTTGCCATGCAAATATCTTAAAGGTACGGTAGTTTAATCAAAATTGTTACACATTTTTTTATAAAATAAAAAATAACTAAACTTTTTCCATTTAAGCATAGTTTGGAGTGGAGGATTTTCTTGAAGCTCTACATGTTACATCCTTGCGCAAGAAAGACAGAAAGAAAAAGAAATGGTCATATGCATGCACACTTGCACCTTTTTCTAAAATTGCTTCTTTTGGATTCAGGGGTCTCAAAGTGTGTATTTCTGGTAATATCTAGGTATCAAATTTTTGGTGGAATGCAATATTTCCTCTTCTTGAATGCATGAGTTTATTCACAGACTTTCCATACATTAATTATTTTTTCATTGGTACAGTATTACTATGAACTTATTACTACAATTACAATTATATTTTGTATCTTAAAATACTTTAGTTTATGGAGTTGCATTACTTTCATTCCCCCATTATATTTAACACTAGGTTAGCTATATAATGAGAATGTAGAGTGGATCCGTCATCCTAAAAGTTAAAATTTTCTTGTATATCTCAAAAAGATTATCTCCATTGTCCAGGTTGCCCACCTTCCATAGCCATTTTTATCTCACGTTACCTATGTACTTTCCCATTTTTGTTTCCTCTGATCCAAGACTTAAAATTCTCTTGCCTCTTATTTCCTTTGGTAAATTTTCCTAATTTTGTAAAAGGAACTCATCCCTTCACATTTTAGTTTGTTTACATTCCATAATGCAGTGCTACATATCTCCTCTTCTTATTACAGATAAGTAATAGAGAAAATAAAATGCTTGCTATTTTTGGATTCAAGGTGCCTCAAAATGTACATTTCTGGTGAAATCTTGATATCAAACTTTTAGGTGGAATATAATACTTTCCTCTTTTATAGGTAAACAGAAGAACAAGTAAAAAGCATATAATACAAATTAAAAATCTGATGTGTTACACTCAAATGACTTTCTCTACTCTTGTACAAACTGTTTTTACAAATGCTTATTCTCCACCTACTTCATGTTAATCGAGATAAACATTTGTAGAAACTATCTTATGGCTAATTTTATTGTACGTGCAAGGGGAATATGGTAGGCTTTAAGCGATAGTCAAATCTTTTTTAAGAGCTGGTCACTATGTGAAGCATTCCATTCTCTTTGCATGTCCAGGACATAAAAAAAAAAACAACGGATTCCCATTTGCAAAAAAGTATAAGTATTGGAAAATTCAAACAAATAACAAGGAATATGTCGGAAATGATTCACTCCAAAACAAACAAAAAAGTGTATTACATAAATTGTGTGTTTTAACAAGATCTACATTTTTTGTGTAGAAAAATGTTCTCTATCTCTTATGGTTTACCAGTTATGCAAAAGCTATAGAGAATGAAGAGAACTTTTGGGGACATTCCCAGAAAATTCAACATATACATTTCATTTTTCATGAAAATGTCTTAAATATGATATTTTAATCAAAATAGCTAAAGCTGTTTTTGAGAAAATCAAAATTTTTGAAGAATGTTCCATGTAAAGGATAGTCTGGAGTGGGGGGGGATTTTCTTGAAAACTTTGTGTCGCATCTCTGGAAGATACTGAACCTAAATACCAAGTTTGGTGTTTATCCGACTGTTCGTTTCTGAGTTATGCTGTTTTCTCACGCACGCGCACACGCACGCACGCTCACGCTCACGCACAAGCACACGCACACACACACACAAACGGACATGTTTCCAAAAATGCTTTTTTTGGATTCAGGGGGTCTCAAAAGATATATTTCTGGTGAAATCTCGGTATCAAATTTTTGGGTGGAATACAATACTTCCCCTACTTACTATAGGTAGTAGAGAAAGTAAAAATGCTTTTTTCGGATTCAGGAGGCCTCCAAACATGTACTTCCGGTGAAATCTCAGTATCTAATTTTTGGGTGGAATGCAATACTTCCCCTTCTTACTATACACAGTAGAGAAAATAAAAAAGCACCAAAAAAGGAAAGAGATAATAAAAATGGTATTAATTTTCTTTCATTTAAGGTGCTTTTGTTTAGTTCTTTGTTTTTTTGAAAATTCATTTACAATAAAGCAGTTAACTAATGAATTGAGACAGATTCAACACACAATTTCACCACACTTTCTTTTTTTTTTAATCCAGAATGTGCCTCCAAGGAACTTTGCTTCATCAATAGGCTCTGTCATTCCTCCAGTAGCAGATGTATATATGTGTATATTGTGATTAAACTATCTTTAATACAAGTAAAACAATTGTTAAATTTTCTTCATGTTTATGAATAAACAGTTTTTCCCAAGTTGACAGGGTTAATACTCTTGCCTCAAATGCACTGGTAGAGAATGCACTGTATTTCACCAAAAATTCTATATCAATATTTCATCGGAAATACACTTTTTGAGTGTAAAAATAAAGAATTTTAAGAAAAATGTTATAGGTGAGCAGTATAACTCAAAAATGAAAAGACAGCTAAATACCAAATTTTATATGTGAAACACTTAGGGTTGCCTTAGGTTCCCGAAAAATTGGGATTGTCCTGATTTTGTGTGCTGAGAAAAGCAACCTACCAGAGTTCTGTAAAAATGATAATCCAAAATTTAAAAACTTATGGGGAATTATGAATAATCAAGATAAAACATTATATTCAATTTAGTACTTTATTACCATACTACAAAAACATAAAATCGGATAATAAGACCATTTTACTTCTTTTTGAGCAAGTTATGAAAATATTGTTCAAGTCAATGGGTAATTTTCAGCAAGATCTCCCAATGGGAAAACATTAAAATGTCCGTTGAATGTATATTTGTAGCACAGGATATCAGGTTAACGATTTGATCACTCACTATGCTTAAGACAATATTTTTAAAAAAAAATTATGAGGAGAAAAAAGTTGACAGTTTCAAAAATAAGCAGACTGATGTAAAATAGGTTTTGTTTTGTTTTCTCCCTCTCCAAGCATGCAAATCTCCCAAAGAATTTTCAGAACTACTGAAAATAACTAAGCTTTTTCTTAGCATTGCTAGCCCATAATGCTAATGTTGAGAGGATGTTTTCCCTGTTTTCAGTGGTCTAGTGAGCATAATGGATTAAACATATCATCCATTAATGCAATCTTATTAAAGAATAAAATGAACAACTTTACTTGTAGAGGATTTTAAGACTATATTTTGAAAAAGTAAAAGCCTGCTAGTATGTATAAGAACCCTTTTATTGATATTTGTAAGTGCTATTATTTATTCCTCCCAACAGGTGTCCAACATAAAGTTTTCCCATAAAACTTGTACTGATTTCATTTGTCATATACATATGGAAACTCTAGACACATACAAAGTTTAAACATACCAGTGAAGATTTTTCAAGAAAACACCCAACCTCAAAAAAAAAAAAAATTCTTCTCTTTATTTTCTCAAAAATGATTCTAACGATTTTGATTAAAATACAATATATTTGAGACATTAATGTAACAAATTAAATTTAGAATATAATTTGAATTTTTTGTGAATAGTCTGTGAAATCATAAGAAATGGACAACTTACTACAGAAATAATGCACGTCTCATTACATCACGCAGTTTATGCCAAATAAATGTTTCGTGGTTTAGCCATTTGCAAAACAATGTTTACTAGTTTTAACATTTTAATAAGTATATTTTTTAAAGTGGTACGGTACCATTCCTTCATTTTTTGATGCCATGTCAAAAAGTATGGAATTTCAATACCAGCATATAGGAACTTACTTTTTAAAGATGTGATGTCACTTCAGCCTACTTATGCCTATAACAAAACGTGTAATGAAATCATTTCTGCAAACATTTATCTCATTTATATGAGATAGAAAAAATATGCCTTTGTAATAATAGCTTTAAAAGAGAGGGGTAGAGAAAGTCAAGTGCATAAAACCAATCAGCTTTTTTTATTTCATGTCCTTTCCAAAACTGTGCTGCAATTGCTGATTCTTCTATCACTTGAGTTTTATTTTCTGAATTCTTTTTTCAATTCAAACTCAAGGCTTCATTTTGTTTATCTAATATAAAACTTTTTACAGTTCATGCAATTGATTCTGTAAAAACAAAAAGATAGGAAATAAATTTAAAACATAAATGTAATGAAAGGAAGAGCTTATAAGGACAATGTGCAGAAAAACTATACAACTAATCTTCTTCAGAACACAAAGAACCTAGTGCGTGCTAGCGTGCGTGCGTGTATGTGTGTGTGTTGCTTGTAAACATCATAAACTGCAGAAGAAAGAATTAAAATGCTAATTATATTTTGTGGTATTTAAAAAGCTGCACATTCCACATTCTGGCTTCTTCAGTTTTGCATCTTGGCACTTGAAGTTCCAAAAAAGAGAGAAATGAGAGTTTATTCCCCTAAAAAGATAAAATAAAAGACAGCCCCAAAAAGGAGACTGAAAAATAATAGAGTGAAGCTCTTAGGCCTGTCATATTCACCAATAAGGAACACTGGAAACCTGGAGCAAAATTCTCCTTTGTACAATTTTTCTTAACAACATGTATTAGGTTCCCTTGTAACCTCTATGAATTTAGTGTTTAACGACATGCTCAACTTTAGATATGCAAAAACACTCCATAAATGCTATCTTCTCACAGGTGATAAAATGTCTGTAAAGAAATTACTCAGCTGGTTTCCCAAAAAGTAATTTTCAACAATAAGAAAGTTTTGTATTTGGTTATCTCAGTACTTCCTTATGATCCCATCTGCGCCTCTTCAACTGAACTGTATAAACACTTAGCATTTATTTGGATTGATTAATGCAGCATGTCTGGCGTGCCAGCACTCAGCACACAAGCAAGACAATATTTCCTTATCATCCTAATGAAATCATCAAGGGTATATGTTTAAATTAAAAATATGGTTTGCAGCATGTTCTATTACATAGTTCTAAGTCATGCTGCATAAACCCTGTATACTTTAATAAAAAACAAGTTATGCTTTATTAAGAATTTCCATGCAATTTGATTAGGACACCTACAAGAGGAGGAATTCTTAAGTTTAAGGCACTAATGCAGAATATAAAATGCAGCATGTTACAATATTTTCATGATGAAATTGTTATTAAATACTGAGGCAGTATTTTTAACACTTAAATGATTTCAGTCTAATTATATAATATATAAATTCAATAACAGCCCGCCTTAAAGCAATATGTGTATGTATCAATATATAAAAAGTGTATATTACAGTCATTATATATGTTTATATTATTGTATACATGTGTAATAATGTTATGTGAATGTATTACATAGTTTAATAATGTAGGAGCTGTGAGAATAATAGGTTAAAAGTTGCTAACAATGAGGTAACCTTGAGGCAATAATGAGTTTGAAAGTTTAAATGCTACTTGTGATTCTTGGAAGCAATAATGTAATTTTTGTGACAGTTTATAAAATAGCCAATCAACAACCAGAAAAAGCTTTAGATAAATGAAGGTATTCTATTGGACTAGTATTAGCCAATCAGAAACTAAAATGGAGCAAAATGTACAAATTTAGAATTCAGTAGCTTGTAGACAGTGCTCATAACTGGATGCATTGGTTGTAGACAGTGTTCCTAACTGGACGTGGGATGCGTCCTCGAGAAGTTTAATACGTATTCAGTGTGAGACGAAAAATAGTTTACGCATTAAAAAGTGCAATTAACAAAAGAATCTCACAGCTCTCTATATCAGTGAAGTGTTATTTAAATTGTGTCAAGCATTAATAAATGGAGTGAAGAAAAACTTAAAATCTGTGTAAGCCTACATTCTTCAGTCGCACCATTCCCTGCTAAGACATTATAATACCGACGCAGCCAGTAACTGTTTAAAGAAACAGTCCAAATTACAAAATTAATATTTTTTAAACATTTGGGGCAAAGGCCACCGGAAAGTACATTTGGAGCAAAGACTCCCGAAAACTTTTTACCATACGTGCGGTTGCAACTACTTCAAGTTCGGCTCCCCAACAGTCGAAATACAATTCAATACCTTCAATACTACAACAATCTTCAATACTCCTCACTGTTATGTGTATGTGCACACAAATTTCCATTATCAAACTACTAGCTTTACAATGGTGTAATGGATGAACAATTTGACCAGTCTCCAAGGAGACCCAAGTTTAATTCCATAGTGTGGCATTTGTGTCAAAGTAATACATTGACAGATTCTCTCTGGAAATGCACATTCTCTTCCAATTAATTCTCCCAAATGCTTCACGTTTTCACCCCCATAATCATCTACTATTCAGTTCAATATAATCCATAGATGTAAGAAATGTGAATTATGATGCTGCCCTTTGTAACCGCTCGATTTTGAAAAAAAAATTACTGGAAGGAGGTTTTGAGGGGTGAGAAATCAATATAATATGTCTTGTCTGGAAAACTCATTGTCATATATTATGGAGAAAAGATATTAAAAATTTCAGATCACATAACTGCATCTGAAGATTTTGATGAAATTTATACTGGAAAGAGGTTTTAAGGAAAATTAAATTAATCTATGTGGGTCCCATCTCCTGGAGAATTCTGTATCTCAAAATTAGTTCATAAATTTTGACTGAATATACTGTAGTGTGTGTTTGAGGGAAGGAGAAATTTTGACAGGCCTCATCTTCATGAGAACTTATTTTCATAGATTTTCAAAAAATTATTATGAGAGTACTTTAAATTATAGACAATAATCATGCTGATACCTTCACTTATATTCAACTACTAGAAGCTTAAATCTACATCAAAGCATCCCTGTTACACTATTTATTGCAAATTGCATGCTTCACAGTCATATTATTTTTAAAAACTCAGAAACCTTTTTAATCAATACATCCCGTGAAAATAATTCCCCTTCAAATTTCATGTATCGTTCAGCATCTACTACTACATAAGCATATGCTCTGATAAAAAATATTTTTACTTTCTCTTCAGTTTATTAAGGGCATTTAATTAAAAAATTTGATACTGGGATTTCATAAAAAATCCACAATTTGAGAAATAGATTCTGTATCTCTCTGTGTATCTGCCAGACATGAACAGCATAACTAAACAATCTTATATATTGCACTCAAATCACTTTCTCTACTTATTCTTCTACAAACTACGCTTGTTAACACAGTTAAACTTTCAATTCACATTTCCGCATTTCGTTGTATGATACAGTAGATAAAGCAAGTCAATTTTTTTTTAGAGATCATGCTGCTATGTGATGGCTTTGAAATTGTATGCTCTTTGCATGACCATGAGAAAAAAAATGAATGACTTTCCAATTCAGAAAAATCTAAAATATGAAAATTCAAACCAATAACAGGGAATATCTCCAAAATGGTTAACTTCGCAAAGAAAGAAAGAAAAAAAATTGTCACATAAATTGTATGCTTCAATAAGATCTGCATTTTTTGTGTGATAAGATTTTCTGTCTCTTATGATTTACCAATTATACAAAAGACATTCAGAATGAAGAGGACTTTATAAGCTATTCTCAGAAAATTCAAGAAATACATTTCATGTTATTCACACACCTTAAATATATTTGTATTTTAATCAAAATCATTACCATTTTTGAGAAAATCAAAAATAGCAATTTTGTTCCATATGAAGCATAGTTTGTGGTGGGCGGATTTTCTTGAAAATCTTCAAGTTGCATCCTTGGAGGGTAAAAAACTTATAGGGCATATTTGGACCCAAAGTTGTCCTTTCAAGAGCTCTAGGCCATGTCCATCCATTTTTCCAAGCAGAAATTCATGCAACAGAACATTGTGCCTACGAAAATAAATACCAAATGTGGTAGTTATCAAACATTTCATTTTTGGGTTAACTGTTCACCACACACCTTTTTTTTCCTTTCTTTCTAAAAATGACCTTTTTCAAAAACCTGTTTTTCTTTTTTGATTTCAAGGGATCACAAAACATGTATTTCTGGTGAAATCAAGATTTAGAATTTTTGAGGAGAATGCAATATCTTCTCTACCAACTAGATACATGGCACAGAAAGTAAAAATAGAAAGACGGGAAGTGGAAACTTGCATAATTATCACTTGGCTATTATGACACTATTCGGCATAACTTTTGCAATGTCAAGATCTACTAAACTCACTTCCTACAAATGGCTCCATGACCACGGAGGTCCGAATTATATGAACTCCTGGTATACAAATATAACAATGTTTTAAGTGAAAACTTATAAATAAAACCAATAATTGTTACGCAAAAGTTACTTACTGCTCACTACTTTGGCTAATATTCGCTGTTTGTGTTGTAAAAACACTAAATATAGTGAAATCTCACTTCAAAATGAAATATTATTTGCGAAGTAAGGGCTATTGGGAAGTCTTAGTGGCAACTATGTTCGAGGTGGTATACAGCAGATGAAATAAGGGAGCATTAATTGACATGAAAGAAAAACACAACTCTCAAAGACATGAAGATTTTTATACTCATAATCAATCAATGTAAACCAGTTCATGCATTTTAGCTTCAGCGCCAAATATGGTATATCTACAGAATTATTGCTGATCAGCTATATACTGGCAAAACTGTTTGTAACCAAGAATTTGTACTTACCATAAAGGCATGTATGGGAAGATCCTTGAAGTGTTCCGAGGAAAAGACTGGTTCTGATATAGGTTTAACCAGTCGCCTTGCAAAAACTGGAATGTCTGGATTGTTACCAAATAGAGATGATATTTTTCCACACGAAGCACTGTGATCTCCTTTGTACTTAGCTTGTTCTTCAAAGAAATCATAATCATCGTCCTGAGGATCAATCAGCTGCTCGACATATTTCAGTTTTCTGTCTTTTTGCTTACTCACATTTATATCCGTCTTATCAGCAAATATGGTTATTTCACCAGAATCGTCAACACTCCGTTTTGTATCTTCACTAACACTGTGTTTTTCTCCGTGTTTTCTTTTTCTTTTATGTTTCTTTCCCTGAAAGAGGGTTAAGCATGTGTTATGTAAACTACAGAACATCCTAATTTCCTTTATACCAGAAGCCAAACATATAACTGATTAATGGCCAATATGGCTACAATACTATGCTGAATTCCTAACTGCATTTTCTGCAGTTTATGAATCTCTGCATTTTAACGATAATTACAACATTCTCCATTCTTACGATAACCTATTATTTCCCCTAATGTAGTGTATTTTTAACTATACTATCCTAATACGCATTACTGGTTGCCCGATTAACAAACAGTGATCCTGTGCTGGGACACAGTATTCACCATATGGCTGCATCACATCGATTTCATGGTAACCTAATCGAATCGTAATTTTACAAAACTTAACTGAATTGTGACTTTTATTTGAATAACTGAAAGACTTTGAGGACATTATGCATTTAATACTAATCCAAACTCAAAAACCACGTTTAAACACCATTTAATCACAATAACAACACTTTCAATCGGTTATTTACATCCTTGGGGATCTAAATTTCAACGAATAATTTCATTAAAAAAATTATAGCGACTTTCTCCGTTTTATTTTATAATGTACTGTATAAATAACTGGTGTAAACATACAAAAATATAGCTTATAATTCAAGCTGTTATATTAATGTTAAGGTTATATAGGTTATGGTTACAGGTCGAAATTAAATAATATAATACTTGAGATTACCACCTCATATGTAGTCTCGGGAGTTTCAGGAGATGCAAATACATTCAAAGTGATGTCGCCTGTATCTTCTTGAGCCATGTCTCACTGTTAAAAACTGATATATCTATTTTATAACATTTATCACATGTTTCACATAACCTCAAGCAAGTCCACCATACTGAACATTCAAGCTCTACCAACCTATGAACCTAAGGGAACCAGAGTGACCAACCAAAAGAGCAAATGTGTAGTCATTCCAAAGTTGAGCTGGCATAATGTACAATATTTCATTTAGTAACTCATTCCAAAGTTGACAAGCTTAAAAATGTATAATAGTTCGTTTAGTAACTCAATTCCTTATTTTTTAATCAGACAGATTCAGAGATAAACAACCAAATTAGTATTTTCATGCCAGTAGTGATTAAAATAAAATTTATAAAGATACATTTGCCATGGCATTGTAGGTATATCGTGGCAGCAAAGTTAAAATCGCTTTTAAATGAGAACAAATAAGTCATTAAGCCCAATAATTTGTAACCAGAAAAACCGCGTTAGAGTTTTTCTGTTCTCCTTTATTGTGACACTTTTATTTTTTTCGCCGGAAACACATGTTTTGGGGCCCCTTGAACAACAACAAACATTTTTACTAAATGGCCCGTGTTTGTGTCAGTGTGTGCGTAAACAGCATAATACAAAAACTAAAAGTCCGATAAACACCAAACTTGGTATTTAGGTTCAGTATCTTTTAAAGATGCGACTCGATCATTTTCAAGAAATTCTCCCGACCCCAAACTACCCGTTACATGTAAATTTTTCGAATATCTTTTTGATTTTCTCAACAATATCTGTAATTGTATCATTATTATTGTATCTGTATCATTAATTGACCTAATAGTGGATGTAACTATAAAGCCCGGAACTTAAAGTACTTACAAACAATGTAAGTCGCTATTGGGATATGACATCTCAATACAATTTGAGATCTCCTTGTGGTTTACCGGGAAAAATGCGAATCAGTTGGATACATGCGTATCGGCATGTTGCCATGGTAGCTCAGTGGTAGAGCAACCGGGAAATCCGTGGTTCAAACCCCGACTATGGCATTGAATTTTTCAGTCATCTGATTCTACCTTTCCAACACACGGCTTGTGTGAAAGAACAATTAATTTCAATAGCTTTTAACGATTTTGATTGAAATGCCATGTATTTAAAGATTATTTGTATGCCAAATAAAACGTATTCCCTGGGAATAGCCTATGAAATGCTCCACTTTAACTTTGGGCTTTAATCATTTCTAATATTAAACACACATTTACTCTCACATGCAAGCTTCCAGACTCTGTGGAGGATAGGGAAAGATTCTAATCCAGACAAATTTCCCCAGCGAGGAGTCGAACCCGGGACCTCTAACTTTGAACCATTCGACCACAGAGACCGTCTTAAGTAATTTTGTAGCCATAAGAAGAGGGTTAATGAGGATGTTCAGTATAAGCGTTGATAATTCCTGACGTTGATAGCTTTTTTCTCCATCAGATCAAAACCAGTTTTCACCCCAAACATGCCCTACTAAATGCATGTAAAGAAATATTGTAAACACCGCACAAGAAAAAGTTGAAAAATCGTGCAATTTTGAATAACGTATAAAAGTAATAAAGTGAGAAATCTTGAAGAATATCAGAACACCTAGATTGTAATATTGTTTGTTCTTTCTGCATACTGAACATTAGAATTTTCTCTCCGTTAAATTGGCTGCTAAAATTTTTTAAAGTAGAGACCAAAACTTTCTGGAATTGCCGTAGTTACGCCAAAAAGAAAAGTCTGATGTAAAAGCTCATGACCTTCTCTGTTCATTACCATTTCACTTACTACATACTATACTATTCTACATTATTGTAAAAGATTATTCCTTTATTTATAAAGATATATATCCATATGTGGACAATCCAGAATTGTGCACGTAAAGCAGGACGCCACTGCATACGCGAGAAGGTGAACAGATATACGTAATTCCTCCTTGCTATACATCCTCACCTGTGAAGGCCAGAGATTGCCTGCCAAAGTTGCGAAGTCGGTATAAATGAAAGTCAGTGTACAATGCAGAAAAAGTAGGTACTGCAAAATATTTGTGGTAATTTCATGAGGTGCTGTTAGAGGACTTTATACCGACTTATCTCTGTAGTTCCAAACAGCAATGCTACCACCTTTCATAAAGCGATGCTTAACTTCTCACTTAAGATTAATGATATGTGAAAAATCATTTAAAATGAGGTTTGGTTTTATTGGTTATGAATTCCCAAGATCTTCCTGCGTCTGAATCTACACAATTACATAATTCTGAATTTAAACGTCCAAGAGACATTTATGAGTGAATAAATGGAACACACTCCTACTCCTTCTATTTTTATGCAAACTCAATTTTTGCATCTTTATTTTCTTATCTCATCTGTTATCAAATATAGTCATTTTTAGAGCGTACAGACAAATAAGAACTTTAAAATGAATGTAGTGATGTTCTTCTGAATTAAAATTACGTGAAATTTCCTACAGAGTGTTCCCCGAAGTGTGAAAATAACATAAAAGGTGCTTAAAATTGAATTTATTAAAGATGATCCATTTCTTTTGCTTAATTGTGAGTTTTTAATAGCTACAGTATGAAAACAGAATAGTGCTGAAGTAAAATTATAGCAGAAATTATAGCGAGGGGAAACAAAATTGATATTTTTGTGACCATTTTAAAAAAAATTTCTAAATTTTTCTGTCAATTTTAGATTATGTATGAACAATTCATGTTAAGGTGGAGGTATAATGAGCCATGAAGCTAAAAAACGCAATGTGTGTGTGTGTGTGTGTGTGTGTGTGTGTGTGTATGTGTGTGTGTGTGTATGTGTGTGTGTGTGTGTGTGTGTGTGTGTCCTTTTCACGCAAGAAAGCTTGAACTAATTATTATGAAAGTTGCTACATAGCATACCTTACAGTTGATTTAGAAAATCGGCTATATAACAGCAATAAAATTACTTGCAAGTGGGGTTCCAATGGCGTGGAAAATCAAATAGGTTATTATTCAGTTTTAAGCTTGTAAATATAGCATTTTAATCAAGTTATGTTATTTACAAACCTCGATAGGATAAATATTTAAGATGGTGTACCAATTTTGTATTACCATTGCTTTTGTATACCTAAACCGATTACTCTGAGGAACAGTATAATTACTATAATTCTGATCGCATTATAAACACGAGACTAAGTTTGCGTAGTGTTGAAGCCTTTGCTTATGCTTAAATTTGTGTTGACATTGCAGAAAAAGTTTCTGCTGTTACATTCACATGGCTTTCTCTACCCTCTAGTGCTTACTAGTGGTTATACAAATTATTCTTTCGGAAGTTTGTTTCCTATCTACTTCATTTTAATTCAAATAAACTTTTGCAGAAATAGCTACATTACACATAGCTACATTATATATACAAAAGGAATAACGATAGTCAAATGTTTAAGAAATGGACGTATATGCTGCTGGCCTTTAACGTCCATACACTTTCCATGCAATTACGAGAAACAATGGAATGCTGACAGGACTTTAAAAGAATGATCAAGTATTGAACAATTCGAGCCCTTAATAACGGATATCTGGGAAATGGTGGATGCCACAAAAAAGTTATTTGAAACAAACTGTGTGTATTAGAGATCTACATTTTTTGTGTAGTACATTTTCTCTATCGCTTAACGTTTACCAGTTATACAAGATTATACAAAATATCTCCCGAATGAAGAGGACTTCGCAAGCTATTCCCAGAAAATTCAAGATATACATTTCATTTGTCATGTAAATATCTTCAATATATCTTATTTTGAACAAAATCGTTAGAGGCAATTTTTAGAAAATAAAAAACTTAGAAAAACCTTACATGCAAAGGGTAATTTGGGGTGGGAGGATTTTCTTGAAAATATTCATGTCGTATCCATAAAAGATACTGAACTTAAATGCCAAGTTTAGTATTTACCCGAATTTTCATGTTTGAGTAATGCTCTTCACAGACACACACACGCGCGCGCGCGCGCGCGCGGGCGCGGATTTTTGGGTGGAATGCAATACCTTATCTACCAACTATGCACGTGTAAAGAAAATAACAATATATTATGGTTTTCAAAACGTATGACATGCAAGTGGCACAAAGGAAAGAAAAGGGGTGGCGATGAAAGGTGAGAAAGGGAGAGGTATAGAGCAGAAGAGGGTAGAAAAAATCGAGAGAAAGAGAGAGCGGAGGGTTAGTGAGATAGGGAAGAGAAACAGAAGAATAACGCATATATATAGATTATTCAATGGAGGGGAGCACTGTGATCTACAGAGATCTATTGTGACTATCACCTCCCTGGTGAAGGAACCAGAGGAGGCTACAGGCCACAGAGACGCACGGAAGTCCCTAACATTTCCAAGCTCGCAGATCCGTCCCATTGCTGGAGCCACTGAGAGAGGGCGATAGAAAACCCGCCAATCAAGCAGCCCTCTGATGTCCACGGCGAATACTCTTTCCATTGAGCATGACCATCTGTCTGGCACCGCCAAACTCCATGAAAAGCAGACCTGAAAGATGGGAAGGAAACGGAATGAAAAGGAAATGAAAAGAAAATCGTGGTAGAGAAGAAACCACCCCATCTACCGACCCCGAGAAACGCACGAAAAACCCACGGGTCAGAGTGGGCGGTCGCAGGGGATCGAACCGGGACCTCCGAATCTGAGTCGCACACTTTACGGCGCCACCACTCTCGGTGAATATCCAGATTTAGCGCAATAATGTGAGGAGAGTGTTGTTTCTGTTAGAGTTGGAATATGTTTAATTCATTGCAGCATAGAAAACTAATGCCTTGAGATGCTCACCGACCTTTGTATATATTCAAACAGGGGAAATATATGAAAAATGCTCTTATTTTGTGTGTGAAAATTGGACTTACTACTGCAATATTCTTACTATTTCAGAGCAAGGTTCACAATATATTTTCTTCCCTTTTTCCGTTTCCTTGATATATTCTTCATTGTTTTCGAAGCGGTAATTTGGGTCAGTCATCAGGACGGAGTTTTTCGATCTGTCAGTGATAATTATGTCTGCAGCTTGCTAGACTCAGCTGATGATTGGCGCACAACTTCCTGGAAGACTTCGTACTTTTTGGTGTTCTCAAAGGTTCAGCAATGTTGGCATAGATCTATGGTATCTTGTCTCTGAGCAATTATCTCTATGATTGAAGATAATGTGTGAAAGCGTTTCAACCTCGTTGCAATGACAATTGCAATGGTTTTTCTACACAACAGCTCTGAATTCTGGGAGACTGCGTTGCTATTGCGTTGTGTTGGTCCGTTATAAGCAGGAGAGGATGTTTAGTGAAAATCCATTGCATTAGGTTTCCGCCAATCTTGGAACTAAGACAGGCCAATGCTGCCATTCATAATAATTTTTACGGCACCTTAAAATATTTGTGTCCGTCCGAGAAGAAACTAAGGCATTGTAGACTCATTTCCATTTCTGCATCAAATTTCCTAGCTTCGATTACGTATGGGCCAAAGACTGTATTAACCTCATAAAGTATTACGTCTAACGTCTACCATTTTAATTTATTTATTGAAATGTAGGTATATACTTTTTACATTCTCTACTACGTATAGTAAGTAGGGGAAGTACTGTATTCCACCCAAAATTCGATACCGAGATTTCACCGGAAACATATGTTTTGAGGCCCCCTGAATTCAAAAAAGAGCATTTTTGGAAATATATCCGTGTGTGTGTCTGTCTGTGAACAGCATAACTCAGAAACGAACAGTCGGATAAACACCAAACTTGGTATTTAGGTTCAGTATCTTCCAGAGATGCGACACGAAGGTTTTCAAGAAAATTTCCCCACCCCAGATTACCCTTTACATGGAACATTATTCGAAAATTTTAATTTTCTCAGAAATGGCTCTAACGATTTTGATTAAAATATCATATGTTTAAGATATTGTCATGAGAAATGAAATGTATATATCGAATTTTCTGGGAATGTCTCCAAAGTGTTCTTCATTGTGAACGACTTTTGCATAACTGGTAAACCATAAGAGATAGACAAAATTTTACTGACACAATTTATGTCATATACATTCTTTTTGTTGAGTGAACCGTTTTCGAGATATTGCTTGTTATTCCCTTACTTTTTCTCAAATTCGTTATTCATTTTTTTATGTCCTGGACATGCAAAGAGAATGGAATGTGCCACATAGCAACCAGCGCTTAAAATATTTGACTATTGCTTAAAACCTATCATATTCCCCTTGCATCTACAAGAAAATTAGCAATAAGATTGACATCTCGATATCTCGATTAACATGAAGCATATGGAGAATAAGCGTTTGTAAAAATAGTTTGTAGATACAAGAGTAGAGAAAGTCATGTGAGTGTAACAAACCACACTTTTTGTTTTTATTTTGGTAGTGCTTAATCCCCGTTCTTTTCATACGGCATTACAGGTGATAGATACTGATGATACAAGTAATGAAAGGAAATTTGGGGAGGAAATGTTCCAGACCTAAGTTTTGCATACCTCCTCGGCATTTGCCAGTTATGAGGACTGAGAAAACCCTGGAAAAAAGCTCATTCAGGAAGGATGGTCCCGACGAGATTTGAGCCTAGACTTCTCGTTCATTAGCCCCGCCTTAACGACCTCGGCTACCCGTGTCGGTGGATATATGTTGCAGAATTTTGCTGATACCCGTCATTTCGCGAAGATTCTAGGTAGATCATGAATAGCTGATATATACTGAGAATTTGCGAAAACACTTTCTGCAGCGGATCTTAATGAAATATGGGGCAGCAATGTCTTGGTGAAGGAAGGAGAGGGAGAGATACAGGGGTGTGTGGGTGGGATGATGGATCCCTTATCTCACGTCGGGTTCTTCAATGCCCAATAATGATGTCGTTTGTGGCTAAATAACTTTATTCACGTGCATTCTTCCCTTTAGCTTCACTCCCGCGGTTCGATCTGACCGCATAAGCATTTATATCTTCGCGTCAGAGGAGTGAACTGTAGGCTATAAACTTCCTTTACTATAATTCCGAAAAAACCTTCGCGTTCGTTGTCACTACATAACATTTTGCAGTTCCACTTTTGTGAATTACATTGCCCGTTTTTGCGTACTCCCAGTTTATTAGTCTTAGTGTCAGCCTAAGCGTACTTCCAAATTGCACGTGTTACTTGTCCGTCCTTGCTTACTTCCAAATTGTAAGTACTACATGTCCGTCTTCGCACACATTCTGATTATTAGGGGAAAGGTCCCTAATTTGAACCGCCTCTTAAATTGAACCGCTCCGATATTTTCCAAACTGTTCGACAGGTGGCACCATAATCCTAGCAGAAGGTAGCGTGTACAGCTATGAAAGCTTGGAGTTGTTGACTTGGCATTCTGAGCTGTGGTTTCAGTTCTATGAAGTGTTGTGTGTTTTTGGTGCTTCAGAAGTAATATTTGAGTCATCTAGCTAAGCTTATACGACCAATTAGATAAGTTTGAGATGTTATATATATATATATATATATATATATATATATTACATGTTATGAAGTGTTTATTTAGCAACAATTTTCATGCATGCGTGTTTTTAAGCAGCGTCTCTCCTTGTCACATAGATGCTAAAGTTTCCAAAATGGCGTGGCTCGTAAATTGAACCATTGTTTGAACCCTATATTTAACTGCTCCAATTTAGGAAACCTATTGAAGTTCTAGGATCGCTCAACTGCAATAGTATATCGTGTGAATAAATTTCGATATAATATGTTACGTTAAAAAAAAGCATGTTAAAAACAGTGGATGACATGAATATGTGAATTGTGAATTTTCTGAAATGGACATGATCCAGTGTATGAGTTGTAGGATATAGCTTCACTAAAAGTGTGCAAAAGTTAGTGCCAAGAAGAAAGTATTTTATTGTGAAGACTGAGTATAATTAGACTCTTTTGTATGAGAGTAAAAATTAGTAAAAACTCTATATTTGCAAATAATACCTATTCCAAAAATCAAGTGATTATGAAATAAATATTCAAAATGTTCAAGGAAATTGCTATTCTTATCACAATTTTGGACTCTACTTTTGTTGCTGATAGCATATTTGTTTTGAATTTACAATAAAATATGTGTATTTTGTATTAATAAAAATACTTTTTAGCTTAAAAGCATGTGGTTCATTTTAAGACACGGGTGGTTCAATTTAAGGACCACGTTCCTAATTTGAACCGATTTACACCATCTCACTTTTTAAATATTATTTAATTGATAATTGTATTAATTTTAAATTGTGTTTAGGATATTTATAGCGCAAGGATTTGTCACTTTAACGCTTCTGTTTCTGAAAATTCTGATTTGAAATTATAATTTTTATTTATTATTTAGTAGTAAGTGGTTCAATATAGGGACCTTTCCCCTATAGGTGCTTCATGACTGTCTACACGTACTCCAAATTTCAACTGCCTTACTCGTATATTTCAGACCTCACCATTTAATGCTTGTGTTTCTCCTACCAAGTCACATGCCATCTTCCTTAACATTATTCGTTGACAGATTTCCTTAAAATAAGTGTAATTTTCCTATTGGTAGATAAATATTATAGAAATTCCCACACTTAGCTTTCCTACTTGAGTTTGAAGCATAAACGTTCTAACTGTTCCCACGGGAACTGATGCGATCTCAAGATAAAACAAATCTAGCCAAACCTTCACTTTAAAATATAATCTGTACTTGCAAATAATTATACCACAGACCTGTTGGTGTCCTATAGAAGTCTTGCCTGTTGTATTTCTAAAAAGGGCTGCTTTTCCCAGCGAACGTAAATTTTTGTCTGCCTTCGATACTATATATGCTTTTAAATGTTAATGTCTAATTCATATTAAAATACATATTATTATCTATCACTATGATTTGCTTCTGCAGGTTAGGTGCAGTTTCAACAAAATGATGCAGCTTGTTAGGCATATAGTGTCATTCAAACTTAGCCTCTAGCCTAACCTAGCCTAATCTTTCGCTATCTGCCTGTTTTTAGAGGCCCGTCAAATGGTGTATAGAATGAAGTTACACTAGCTATATGCCGGCTTTTCAATGATCTGTCTAAGATCTTCTGGAAATGAGATTTCAGCAAAAACCTAGGACATATATATTTGGAGTGCCGTTGACCACTGATACACATTTTGCACAAACAACAAATATAAATCCTGAGTAATTGAAAGTGACTGCAGCCAAGAAAGGATAGGACGAAAAAAAAGAGGGACAGACTTTTTGGAAGCAACAACAAAAAGCTATGAAATGTGGTGTATGGGGTCCAACTAAACCCTTAGTCTCTAATTTACCAAAACATGTGAGTAAGTCATTTATATTCTATAAATGAAGTACAATAAAACTCAAGAAATCAAATAGTTAAAAAGTCAACACTATTACCTAACGTAATTCATCTAATTCCAACAAACAGGTATGAGATTTCTTATTTCTGATGTTATGTATGTTCAACCTTTACAATACTAAGTTCATAATCTGGGTTTTGATTGCTGCTTCAGTGGAACACTAATTCAGGCATTAAGGGGTTAAAATTGTTGCTGATGCGTTTGTGCTGGAGATAAACTTCTAAAAAATGTTTTATTAATCCCAGGCCAGGAACTTTTCTTGAGGAACGTAACCTTAAAATAGGAACATCTATTGCAAAATCTAAGCTTTCTTTGATGCATCTTCTTTTAGGACCTTCAATGGAAGCCATTCCGAAATTTAGGAAGAGGTACTAATTGCAGCGGTTTTAAAATAGGCTATGTGTACTCATTCTGGATTTTAACTGTTTTAATCTGCTTTAAGAAATGAGGAATTTGTAAGTTTCGTATGTTATTTCATTTGGACATATATTTTTCATTTCGATTTCAACGTAGAAAGTGTATTTTATTGAAGCTAAGCAAGATCGTTAATGTTTAAAAAAATGGATATAACTAAACCCTGTTCTATACGGAGTCCGGCATAAGTAGCTTGACACTTAGAGACTCTTGTTTTAATGAACAAATTAAGTTAAATTACATGGAGTAATTTTATTTTGTCACAGATATTAAGTAACTTGACACTTAGAGACCCTTGTTTTAATTAACGTATTCAATTGAATTAAAGTAAGTATTTTTACTGTATCACACATATTATTGTTTTACATGTTCAAAATGTCCTCCCTCAGCACTGACACAGAACTGTAAATGGCCTGCAACACTCAGATACGCACTCTGACATAATGTATTATTAGCGTCTACTTCCTGAAATGCCTGTGTAATGTACTGGCACATCGTTAGAACTGGTTATCTGGAAAACATTTTCTCTTATACAAATCCCCAGAAGTAAAAGTCCATTGGGGTGAGGTCAGGAGAACGAGGAGGCCACTCAATTTGTTCACGCCGGCCAATCCAACTATTTGGGAACCTCTGATCCAGGTACTCACGGACAGCCAATGAAAAAATAGGCAGCGCACCATTCTGCTGGAAAATACATCTTGAGCGTCATATTTCCCGTGGATAAGTGACACGACAGTACCTTGTAGCATCTGCAAGCAATTTTCACCCGTGACAGTGGTGTTAAGGAAAACAGGACCGATAACATCGTCACATGAAATAAGGGACACCAGGGTGGTTCTATGCAGTGTCCATGACTACGTTCGGATTAATGTCACTCCAAATCACACAAGTGTGTTTGTTGGCAAGTCTGGACAACTTGAAGCAAGCTTCTTCAGACCAAACGATTTTGCACAACATGTTTGTGTTGTACTGCAGTTCATTTAGTAGTATTTCACAAATGGTGCAGAGAAACAGACGTGTCCGTTAACCCGTTAACGTTAAATAATGACCTTCACAAGGAGAAGGAGGCGCCAGGTTTGGTGGAGCTCCACCTGTTTGGGAAGAAGCTGAAGCTTTCCGGAGCGGCAAGTATCTAGGAGTTATTCTGGATGCTGGGCTGAGCTGGAAAAAAGCATGTAGATAATAAAGTTAAGAAGGCCTACAATGCATTGTGGACCTGTCGAAGATCAATAGGAACTGAAGTGCGCAGAGACCTGTCCGAAATTCCTAATTCAAAGGAGCCTTTACGGGCCGACTTCTTCGGACTTGCAACAAACGCCTGTGCAACCACATCTCATTTTCTTCTGTGCACACAGATCGGGGCCAACCGATTTCGGGGCGTTGTGAACGGATCCTGTTTCATCAAACTTATTGCGAATTGAGTAATAGTCTGACAACCTAGGGCAGGTCTATTGAATGTTTCTCGAAAGTTATTCTGTACTGTCGCTATGTTTCCAGACTTCACATACTCCTTGAGAATTCACTTCCTATCCTCCACACTGGAATTGCCCGCCATCACTGTTTAGCGCCTGTAAATAAGGAAATAACAAGCTATTTATGCCACACTCTGTTTAACTTTGCTCAGTGTCTCTTAACTGTCACGCGCACTAGTCACTTCTCATCGGCTGATGTCGTGGAATAGTTGTGCAATACAAATTAGTTACTTATTTAACATTATCATTTTTCTTAATATATTCTAAGGGAATTGCCATATTTACATTTTCATATCCGCATAAGTAAAATACGAGGCCAGTCTCAGAAGTACCCAACCTAACATATATATAGCAGTTGTTTCAAACAAATGACTATGGTAAAAAGTACCACCCTTATAAAGCTTAAGTTTGAAGTTTGACAATGCTACGTTGTTTAGTAATTGTTTGGCAGCCATCAATAGTGAACTCTCTCAGCGAATTTGTAAACATGGATAAAATTGGTCATCGTTATGTGATAGAATACTTTCACTTGAAAGGTCTTAGTCCAACTAATATTAAAATTGAGCTAGATACTACTCTGGGGGAGCCTTCTCCTCGTTTGCAACAGTAAAATATTGGGTGGCAGAGTTTAAGTGAAGCCGTAGGACCTGCCAAGACGAACATCGCAGTGGTCGACCAAATGAGGTGACCACGCCAGAAATAGTGAAGAAAATCCACAAAATGGTATTGGATGACTGTCGACTGAAAGTGCGTGTGCTAGCAGACACCACAGGAATTTCAAAAAGTGCTGTTCATCGCCTACTGACTGAAAGTTTAGACATGAGAAAGCTATGCGCAAGATGGGTGCCGTGTTTACTCATAATGGAACAAAAGCAGCATCGTGAAGATGTTTCAGTCGAGTGTTTGGCTATGTTTTGCTACACTAAAGCTGAGTTTTTGTGTCAATTCATAACGATGGATGAAACATGGGTCCATCACTTCACACCTGAGACGAAGGAACAGCCAAAACAGTGTACTGAAAGGGGAGAATTGGCTCCAAAGAAGGTGAGACAGTTCCATTTGTAGGCAGGGTTATGGCGTCAGTTTTTTGGAATGTGTGTCGAATAAGTTTCATTGTTATCTCCAAAAAGGAAAAGCAATCAATGGCGAGTATTATGCAAACTTATTGCAGCATTTGAATGATGAATTAAGTAATAACGGCCGCATTTAGTGGAAAAGAAACTTTTGTTTCATCAAGACAATACACCAGTTCACACATCCATTATCGCTATGGCCAAAATCAATGAGTTAAAGTTCGAATTGCTTCCTCATGCACCTTATTCGCCAGATTTAGCCCCCTCTGATTAATTTCTATTTCCAAAGTTGAAGAAATGGTTTAGTGCTAAAAGATTTGCTAACAGTGAAGAGCTGTTGCCTGCAGTTGATGGTTATTTTACAGAACTCGAGGGTTCTCAGTATAAAGAGGGTATCGGAGCTATTGAACGTCGCTGGGAAAAGGGTATCGAGCTGAAAGGAGACTATGTAGAGAAATAAAGCTGTCTTTTCCCCAACATTTTTGTGTTTTCTTTGTTAGATCGGGTACTTCTGGGACAGCCTTTGTATATTATGTAACAGGGTTTAACGCAGCTGGAATGCGTGTAAATTATTATCAGCAAATAGGTAGGAGAATCCTTCGGTTTATACCTGCCACTTAGGATGATGAAAGCACAGCATCTAATGACAGTTGTTTATATAGCTTTTATCATCTGACACTGTACTGCACAGGGCTTGTTGTTTGTCATACATACTGAGTCAGGGGAAAGGGAGCGCGGAGTAATATATGTCAGTGGGGAAACATAATAAGAAGCAGGGCTGAGTTAATGGATTCCAATAACAAAAACAGAATCTGAGGTTAAGGTAGATTTGAAGAAGCAGATACTTAATTTTAAGAGCATTCAAGATAGCTTAAATTATTAAACGAAATTGTAGAGTAGTAGAGATATTCACTTCTAGCAGAAATAAAAGAAAAACAATTAAACAAAGCAGAATAACTTAAAGGTAGCGCAAACAGAATGATCCACCATCCATGAGATTCAAAACCAATTTTCACGGCAAGTTTAGATACTACACCAAAAATATTTGCTCTACTAAATGCATGCAAAATGATTTTGCAAACATGTACATGAAAAATTGAAAAATTGGTACAATATTCAAAACAATTATAATAAAGTTAAAAAAATCTTTAAAAAAACCTTAATACATGAATGTAATATATAGATAGTTTGCTCTTTATACTTATTATAAATAACAAATTTCTCTCCCTTAATTTGGCTGTTAGGATGTTTTAAAGTGGGGACCTTCTGAAGTCACTGTATTTATAAAAAGCTGCATGAGAATTTCGAAGCTTTAGAAAACATTTAAAAATATTTTTATTTTAATAAGGTTTTTTTTTGTCTAATGAAAACACTTTGCGATGTTTGCGATTCGATTTATTCAGGATGCACTAATGAGAATATTAGGGCTTAAAGGATAAGGCCGAGAAAATATTCTAGGCTTGTTGTACGAAATCAATTCAATCACCTTTCACAGTACGCATACTTCTTTAGTAAAACTATATAAATATTATTTATGCTTGAGAATACAGTTTAAGATACTTTAAGATAGATTAATTACGTCAAAGTGGCTTTAAATAAATAAACTTGTGTCGTCGAGCACGTTCTGAAATGCTCACTTTCTGTTGGAAGAAAAGAAAGCTACTGGCCAACGTCCATTAGACGTTTTTCCTTCCCTGGCTGTCTTGAGAACGACGGCACTGCCATCTCTCAGACAATTAGAGCAATAGAGAGTGGTCAGAGACCCGCCTAATAGTATCAAGCTATTAGCAACAAAAGACGAACGAGCACGGCGTAATGGATCTCGCCTGACTGACTTGACTGCCTACACAACAATCCATTTGCAGTGAAAAAGCCAAAAGAGGAGAAACACTGAGAAAAGAGCTTTTCTTTGTCGATTAGAGCCCGAAACGGCCGAGTGGACTCAATCTTGGGGAAAAATGAACTTGGCCACAACGGCCCCTCCCTGCAAAACAGAATACTGCTTTTTTTTTTCTTTCTTTCTTTTCTTGTAGCACGAAACTTGCGAGAAATAGCAGTAAGAAAGAAAGAAACTTGCGGCTAGAGACTGAGTTTAGGATGAGAGGGGGGAGACGAAGAAAGAAAAGCAAAGTTTAATGCATTACTAGTGAAAGAATTGGAAGGCGTTTCGTACAAAACAATGAACTGTGGAGGGAAAGTAAAACTAAGTGCAATGCATGGACAAAAGAGTAATCTGTGCTCTGGAAAGTTAATAAAATACTGGCCATTTTCGGCTATAACCCTCTCAAATGTCATTTTGAATAGACTGCCTATAATTATGCCACAGCATTTGGTCTCAAATTCCCTTGATTTAAGTGATTTCACTCCCTCTGCCACTTAGGTATCTAAGGGCAATTATGGCATTCTACAAAAACTTCTATATCAGTGTGTCATCGAGAAGTACACCTTTTGAGCTCCCCTAAATAACAAAACTCTGACAAGGTACAAGCATACAACATTCTCTGCCCATTACAAATTCGTATAGTGCTTTAAAAAGTTACACTTCTGTCCACGTTACGTCATTCACGGTAAATTTTTATCCAGAAATGTTTCAGACTAAGAAATAACCTACATACCGTTGTTATGTAAACTCTTGCAAAATAAAAGGAAAAAAATCTGTATTACATTTACATGACTAACTCTGTCTATCGTTTATTTTTATATAGCATCTATAAACTATTCTACTTCATGTTAATGGAGATAAACCTGTCCAGAAAAATTGTATTACACATTCTATTGAAGGTAAAAGGGGGAAGGAGGATGAGGTGTTTAAAAACCATTAGCTGTTGGCCTATAAATTCCATATTTTTTCCATGACATGGTGAGAAACAACTGAATGGCGACAGCACTTTAAAAATACCAAGCAGTGGCAAAATACCAAGGATTCAAACCAATAAGAACATATATCTCGGAAATGGCTAACCCACAAAAATCTCCTTATGAGAGATATCTAGATAATCCCTTTATCTCTTAATGAAGTTAAATCTCTTTAAAAAAAAAAACATGTGGATGCAACAGAATGTTACTAGTCCTACAGGATTAGTGGTAATGAGAACCTTTCGACAATTTCCCTGGACGTCTTATTTCCAGATTCGGCGATATCCATTGGCCATCGAGATCCCCGGATCTAACTCCACCGGACTACTTTCGGTGGGGTTACCTAAAGGAAAAGGTGTATATACATGACAAGACTCTATACCAGAGGTGGCGAAAACGTGACTCGCGAGTTATTTTGACTCGCAGGCGCAATCCCTCTCTGCCACATTCCCATTTGCTTTTCACGTGCTGCTGAGTGGTGCAGTGCGTGTTGCATATTTGGTGACTCGCGGAAGGAAGACGTTTTCGCCACCCTTGCTCTATACGATTGATGAGCTGAAAGAAAACATCCGAAGGGCGATAAAGGCCATTCCAGCCGAAATTCTGCGCCACGTTATGGAGACAATATGACTACGGTATTAGAATGTTCTCGTCAAGGTGACAACTATCTAAGGGATGTGATATGCAAAAAATGAACATAGTGATAAATCCCATATTTTGGTAAAGTGTTACACTTGGTATTTAATAAATATATGTTTTCCTTGCCCAGAAATACGTATCAGAAATATGATCAGAAATATTTAGTAGTCATATAAATATCTTAAACATATGGCATGTTAATCAAAATAGTTAATAGCCATTTTTGAGACAATAAAGAATTAGAAACAAAATTTCCCATGTAAAGGGGTGAAGGATTTTCTTGAAAATCCTCGTGTGGTGCTGAGTCACCAAATCTAAATGTAGTATTTATCCGATATTTCGGTTTGAGTTACGCTATCTCTCTCTCTCCCCCTCTCTCTCACACATACACACACCTTTCCCTAAAATGATTTTGCACCTCAAAACGTATTTCTGATGAAACCTCGATGTTGAATTTTTAGGTGAAATGCAATACTCCTTCTTACTAGTACATATTAGAAACAAAGCAATATATGCTGTTTTTATTTACGTAACATGTGTACTATTGTAGGAGCTATTTATAATAACGACAGAAAACGTATTCAGTAAACAAAAGAGTCGAGTCAAATGCATGCCACAGCCAGACAAACACATGTACATCCCTGCGAGTCCATTCTGTGGATAATCACAGTGCTCTGTTATGCGGAATCGGTCCCAGACCAAAGACGCCAAATGATATAAAAGTAAACCCTCAGATTTCTTCCTACTGGTTAGGGAGAGAATGAGAGTAAAAAAGGGGGGAGAAACCTTGCGCTGTGACGAAGAGGAAGGGAAATGCTATGTATCAGAGAGAGAGAGAAAGAAGACAAAATCTTTTATATAGCAGCGTTTGTGTGTAGAATTCGGCACCCGCCTTACATTAGAAGAGAAGAGTGTTGGGGAACAAGGTATTTGTTAAACAATAATATCTAACTTTCAAGTGTTCCTTATTTAGTGCGGAAGGTCGCGTGTTTTGATTCCATGCGTTGAATAGGAGCCCTGCACTATTTACATCTAGGCCCACTCTAACAGAAACTAGTGTGGGAGATTGATAGTATCTTCTGGTTGTTTGGGGGAAGGTACTACAGTGAGTCCAGGGTTAGTCTAGACCGACTGTATAACAGCCTTAGACTGGGAAACAGTTGCCGCATCTATTAACTAAGTTAGGTTAAGCTGTAGGAACATCTTCCATTGGTAGTTCATCTACCAATCACAATTTTTTTCAGCAGAAAACAAAAAAGAGCCGAATACCGCCATAGTTATGAGCGTACAGATATTGTAGGCAATTAGATATTACAATCCCCTCACAAGTAACAAAGAGAATCGACATCTTACCTCCCTGGAAGATGGTAAAACCCCAGATTAATTTACAGTTAGCGCAACACATGACAAATGCAACTAGCAATATCGGTACTGTTAGGTATAGAGTGAAATTAAAAACAGATACATTAATCACACAGCGAACTAGACAGATGGTTCCAGGTCTAAAGAATGAAGTGAGTAGCAGAAAATGAAACAGAATGCTTCGAATTATTTGATGCCACTTGTAGCGGGAAAACGTAGGTCCTCTTGGTTGATGCCCTCTGCTGCAGTGTGCTGGTCTCCGGCCACCTCTGCTCAGTGGCTGATGATGTCTGCATTCCTTATAATTACCTATCTAACTAATTTCACTGGTCTCAGGGTTTTCGTAGGTGAGGCAAATTAAAATACACTGCAGTTCCCTTAAAATATGATTTATTATCAATAAAATACTTATGGGCGGCTAGCTTTCCCCGCATAATAATAAATAAGGAGCCTAATCTAACTGCACACGCTTCCCCACCCATATTCACACACGTGCATCCGTCGTCCAGAGGGTATCACAGAGTGTCGAAGAGATTGTATAAGAGAGAGTGAAATCTGGAGCCTGCTTCCCACTTTTATACCCAAACCTACTGACGGTCACCTTCGCGCCCTAAAATGTAACGACATTTCTAATTGACCTCTGACGGCGTTACCTTATTATGAATGAAAATATTCTCCTCCAAAACGTTTAGCACACGCGTCCCAGTGATGCGTCCGGAAGCAAATTCCTATCTTTGTATCTTTCCTTTCTACATGTCTCTCTTTCTATTTCTTGTTATTCCTTCAAGTTCCGTGCTCATTAGCTTGGGAAAGGAGGTGTACTTCTACCTACAATTACTTTTACCTGGAATTAGCTAGCTCGCCCGTCCCTTACTTATGTAAGTTACAATCTGCTTTGTACATCTCTTGGCTGCTAAATATTCTAACATATTTCTTGGTGAATTATATTATTATGTACAATTTTGTACATAATAATAATGAATAATAATATTGATATATATGGTATATTCCGTTTCACCCTTCTATATTTTTATGTACATTACACCCACTTAAAAAGGCTCTACTGTACATACAAAATAGACCACAGTAAGTCCATCATCTTCGACTCCACGAGTTCCGTAATAATTGCGATAACAAACTCTTTGAATACAGGTAAGTTTGTACAGGACATCCAAGAACAATTTAACACTTTCAAAACTAGGATTTAATCTATCTAATTTAAGTCTTAAAGGGAGTGAACGTATTTTTATCTAAAAGTTGACTGAAGATCAAAACTATTGGTTTTTATTTTAAATTTATTACCAAGAATTTAGACTTGTATAATTTCTCAGGTTCAATTGACATGCATCCGGAAATACGAAGTTTGCCTTGGCAGCTCTTAAGATACATTACAAATTAAAACAATACAAGCGCCGCCATTAAAAGTAAATAAAACTTTCGGGAATCTTACAGGTTTACAAAACACTCTACCGCATAATCCCATTCATGTATGCAAGCTTGCAAAATGCAAACAGCGCACCGATGCATGTAATGACAGTTTGGTTATATTGGTATTATTTAAATGACGAAAAGCTAAGCAAAGCTCTGCTAAGTGAATATTCATGCATGCAGTTTGTTTTAAATCAATGCAAATGTAAAGGGTAGTTTATATATAGAGTCTGCTAAAAATTTTAGGACTATTTTTAAAAATATTTACTAAATACCAGAACACAAGATGTTGCGAACGCATCTGAAATGTAAGGCTATATGCATATTTACAATCTTATTATTTATTTAACATCAATGCCTGTTTTCTTTAAAAGCTATTACCACATCCCTTAGTCCTTGGCTGGTTTACTCAATCCTGCTTATAATTTCGCTACGAGTAAAGAAACAAATTAGGCTTTCTTATGAGTCGCATAATGTATTGATACTTGTCCTGCTTTTCTCCAGTCATTCTTCACCTTCTTCTTGCGCCTAGTGTTGCAAAAAGCCACGCGCAAAGCAGCCTCTTCCCTCTTCCGATCACTCACTAGAGTTTCGAACACAGTACTCCTCTTCTCTCGCTCTATCGTTCGCTGGCGCTCGTAGCTGAGTAATAGCACACAGCACGTCACACTAACAACACTCCTCTTTATACCTACAAGAGTTCCAAGAAACGTCTTACGCCGCCGAGGAAGGTTCAGATCTCGAAATTTCGCCGTTCTCCTTGATTAGCCTTCGAGACGTTTCCTGAGCCTGGGGCGTCTCCCCCTCTCTCTCCAACCAACCATGCGCCGGCCAGCCTGAAGGACAGGCCCACTATCCACGAAGCGGAAGCTCTGCTTTGTGATAATATTTTGTCTCACACTGTATCGAAAGTTACTGGCTTCCAAATACAGGACGTCAAAAACGGAACCTTTACATCTTATGTTTGAATTTAATCGATTACGCTAAATATGAATTGAAATCAACATTTTATAAATAGGACATCTGACTTTAAAAGCAATTTCACACTCAAAAATAGTCGGTGTTTGCGTTACATGGGTACAGTCGGTTTTAATGCCAATGCTACCTTTGCACATGTCGTATCATACCGGATGCACTGTGCATATTCCGCAAAATTTCTGTGGCCAATTCCTCCAAATCAATTATCGTCTTCCTGTTTTCTAACTATGAAATACAATTGACATTGATATTTAGTTGTGATCATGAATTTAGTGACTAACAGCTTAATTTGCAAACAAAGCAAAACAGGAAAGAAAAAGGTGAGAAAGCAGCTTCAACTTGCTAGATAGCTAATACTTATCCACAACAGCACGACCAATTTATCCGAATTGCAGCCATTTACTGCTGCCAGTACCTAGCGTTTGCACAAACCTAGTAGCTACAGAAGGTATTGTATTCCACCCAAAGTTCGATATCGAGATTTCACTGAAAATGATGTTTTGAGACCCTTTGAATCGAAAAACAATCAGAAAACGGTCCATGTGTGTGTGTGTGTTAACACCATAATTCAAAATCGGTAAATACCAAACTTGGTATTTAAGTTCAGGATCTTCAAAGATGTAACACGAAGATTTTAAAGAAAATTCCCTCTTCCCAAACTACTCTAAGCATGGGAAATTTGTCAACCTTTTTTTTATTTTCTCAAAATGGCTCTAATAATTTTGAAAAAAAATTTGAAGATTTACATGTCAAATAAAATGTATGTCTTGAATTTTCTGTGAATAGCCTGAAAGTATTTTTCATTCGAAGGAAGTTTTCTTTAATTTTCAATAACTGGTAAACCATAAGAGATAGATTAAAGCGTACTACAAAAAGAATTAGATCTCTTTAAACACACAATTTATTTCAAAATAACGTTTTTACATCACAGATAACCGTAACTATTGGTTTGAATAACTTTTCAATACTTTGTCAATATTATTAAAGTGCTTCGCATTTCAACTGTTTATCGCGATGTCATGGAAAGAATGTGGTCCAGCATATAACGATCGACTCGCTTTAAACTTCTGATTATCGATTTGATTTCCTCTGTCTCTTGTGCCTACAACGAAATGTGTAATGAAAGTATTTCTACCTCTTTAAGTAGATGTAGAATAATAAGCTTTCGTAAGAATAGTTTGTAGAAGCTATACCAGGTGACCCAATCGCGCCGTATTTCAAGTGTGTATATATTCCTTCGTGCGTTGAAAGATTTGCAGAACTCAACGGAGCAATCCCCCCCCCAAAAAAAACTGAGCTTCGTTTTCTTCTTTAAGTTATACCCCGCCTATAACCACAATACTCTTATCGGCTTTATATACTTTGGAATATATTGTTGCCTATAGGCAATGGTGTTAACTTGTATTCGCTTGACTTGAATTTCTAGTAAACTTTGTGCTTTAATAATTAAATCACGCACACACACATCCACACTCCCATTCATACTTCCAGACTTGGGAGAATAGAGAATAATCTTGGCTAGAGAAAAATGCCCACCCTAGCCGAGATCGAACCCGGGACTCCTTATACGGCAGACAGGTGAGCTAAGGGGTCAGTCGAGCTTTGTTCTACTCCTCTTGCTTATCAACAAGGACGATGGGCGAATCACGCTCATTGAGAACCTTTTCCCAGGCTTGCAACAGAATGTACAATCCGTGTGATAGACAAAAACAGACCCTTGCGCTGGAGTGTACTGTTTGTGATGATAAACAAAAATAGACCGAAAATGTCTTAGTATATTTTCTACTTCAGTTACACGACTGACAAATAATTACGATGTCTTTATTTGACCTATCCGTATCCGACCATAGCTATTTTACTTTCTCTACTACGTATAGTAAGAAGGGGAAGTATTGTATTCCACCCAAAAACTCGATACCGAGATTTCACCGGAAATACACGTTTTGAGACACCCCGAATCCAAAAAAAGCATTTTTGGAAACATGTCCATGTGTGTGTCTGTGAACAACATAACTCAGAAACGAACAGTCGGATAAACACCGAACTTGATTTAGGTTCAGAATCTTCCAGAGATGCGACACAAGGGTTTTCAAGAAAATCCCCCATCCCAGATTACCCTTTACATGGAACATTTTTCGAAAATTTTAATTTTCTCAAAAATGGCCTTAATGATTTTGATTAAAATATCATATGTTTAAGATATTTTCATGACAAATAAAATGTATATCTTGAATTTTCTGGGAATGTCTCCAAAAGTATTCTTCATTGTGAACGGCTTTTGCATAACTGGTAAACCATAAGAGATAGACACAATTTTACTACACAAAAATGTAAATCGCGTTAAAATACACAATTTATGTCATATAAATTTTTTTTGTTGAGTGAACCATTTTCGAGATATTGCTTGTTATTGCCTTAAATTCTTCAATAATTTTCTCAGATGGGAATTCGTTATTCATTTTTTTGTCTTGGATATGCAAAGAGTATTAATCTGTGGCAAAGAGAATGGTGCTGCACCTAGCAACCAGCTATTAAGAGATATGTCTATGCTTAAAGGCTACTGTATTTCTATATTGTCCTTGCAATTACAAAACAAGGGGAACATAGTACGCCTTAAGCGATAGTCAAATATTTTTAGAACTGGTCGCTATGTGTAAAATGTAATTCTCTTTGCATGTCAAAAGATCGTTTCTGCATATGTTTATCTCGATTAATATGAAATAGATGGAGAATAAGCGTTTGTAAAAATAGTTTTTACAAGAGTAGAGAAAATCATGTGAGTGTAACACATCAGATTTTTTTTAATTGCATCTACGCTGTCTTGTATAATATTACAGATTATAAGCAACAAACATGAGAGCGCGCAATGTTTCGCTGCAATTTTTTCTCTTGCGATTATAAATGTTATTGTTACTACTATTATCATCATCATCTAACGGTACTGTTATGCTGACTTCGCTCATTGAATAAGTGATCGAAATTTTGCCCCTGTTGATTGATACGATGTTCGACAGTCTCCGTGTATCCATATAGACGTTTCTGAGAAACGTTGGTGGTGGTGATGGTGGTGGTGGTGGTGGTAGTGGCGGGACTTTAGGGTGCTAATGCGCCAGTCCCCTACTAACCTGTGTTTACTTGGAATTACCTCGTTGCGTTCTGCAACTCTTTTAACGCCCGATACGTGGGCCACCTGGTATAAAAATAAATAATGATAGGTAAGAAAGTAATGTAAATATGACATATCAGATGTTTCATGCAAGCACTATATTTGTTTTAAAAAAATCATTTACATAAGAGATTTATCACGCATTACTCTGTGATGGAGAGCGAGAAATTATGAACTTCAGAGAGATTATTTGGGTTGCAGGACTTAGAAGCGCGGCCACGCGTTGGGTGACTAAGGCGACAGCGGCTAGATGTATTTGCAAGATGCTACAACCGAGCTAGATGGCTCTGGGGTAATGTGTGAGGATATCATCCGGTAGGTTCCGGGTTCGATTCCCGTGGACCACCCACTATGACCTTGGGATTTTGATGGTTTTCCCTGGTTGGGTGTGAATGCTGGGGTGGTTTCTCATCTACCATGATTTCATTTCAATAATTTCCCTTTCATTCCGTTTTCTTCTCATCTTTCAGGTGTGCTTCCAGGTTTCGTGGCGTATGGCAGCGCCAGACTGATGGCGCAATGTATGGGAAGAGTACTCCCCGTGGACATTAGAGCGCTGCTTGGTCAACGGGTGGTTCATTGCCCTCTCTAGGCAGCTCCAGGAGTGGGTCGGGTCTTTTAGTCTGAAACTGTTAGGGACTTCCGCGCGTCTCTGTTGTCTGTCTGCTTGTAGCCTCTAGCCTCCTGTGGTTTCCTCACTTCATACCTTTCTCCTGCGCGGTGGTAGCCACAATAGATATATGTAAGACACAGTGCGCGAGGTGTCCCCCTACGTTGTATAACCTGTGTTACGGTGTTCTTCAACTGTAATATATTTCCAACATCTGCATATGAAATTCTCTTGAATATCCATAAGCTTCGGAAGTGTGATTCTAGCAATTTCTCCTGGATATTGTGGCATATTAATTTTACTGTCATTACCAGACGCACTGTTGTGCTGTATTGTTGCTACCAGACGTAGCATTATTGGGTCTCCTTAGTTATATTTCGGCTTAGCAGTCTTTCTTTTAGGCGCGGATCACGCCAAAGGGAAAGATCTGTTTGAAATTATCTGGTATGACGTCAGCTCTGTCTGGCTTTGATTAAACACGGTTGGTGGGCTCAAGATAGCGTCACTCCAGAGAAAGTGGTCGTTGTGTGGCCGGTCTACGGTCTGGGGCATCTCCCTTCATCCTGTTTCCTTTGGTAACTATGTAGAGAAGTCAAACGTTTGTGAATAAATCACAGGTGATGTGTGTTATGTAATCTTTTACTATAATATAAACCCCACGCCGTCCCCTTAAAATGCGCACCAAGATCCCAGACTTCTTGCTGCCAGTGAGATGCGGCCTTCCCCATGTGCGTGTTGGGGTGACCTAATTTAATCATTTTCTGGTAACCTTTTAGGTCTTCACCCCAACATGTAAGAATATTTTATTTTAGATATATTGTAAATAAGTTATTCTTATACAGGGTGGACCAGACCACCCATAACATGTGAAGTTTCACCTGAGCTTTACTTCATCAATCAGCTATAACCGGAATATGGATCAGTGGCATATAACTTTAAATTTCAAATGGGAGTGGTGGTCAAATAGGGCACCATTAGACAGAGCTTTCCAAAGCAAAGAGTTTTGGTAGGAAACGTTTTTATGAATTCATACTCTTTCAAGGAGAAATATATACGAAAATACACTATACCCGAGACCCAGATATGCATCGCAGTGCCATTCCTATTGATAAATGTTACAAAAATAAAATTAATGTTGGCAAAGGAAGCTTGCTACAACACAGTGACAATCGAAAGTTTTGCTCTCTTTATTTTTGTGGCTAATGAAATAAGTATACAAGTTAAATGGTTACAAACACCATAATTATACTCAAATAAAGTTAGTTTTGATATGTTGATGGTATTTGGCGAATGTCGTTTACATTTCAGTGCTGCTAAGATGTATACTAAGAGGTATGTACCGTAAACGTGCTCGTCAGTCTTGAAATGTTTTCAGATGTCTTACTGCTCGTGAACAACCGAATAACTGCACTTTAGCACAACAAAGGCATATCTTTTCTCCTAGAAAGAGTATGAATTAAAAACGTTTCCCACGAAAGTTGTCTACTTTGAAGAGCTCTATCTAATGGTATCCTATCTGATCGCCACTCCCATTGGAATTTTAAAGTGATAGCCACTGATTCTACTTCCGGTTATGGTTGATCAATGAAATCAAGCTCAACGTAGTTATAAATATTTTTGTCTCGCAAATATTAATACCATAATTTCAGAAATAAATTACTGTTGCGGGTAGTCTGGTTCGCCCTGTACCCTGATTTTAGGTTTCACCATAAATATAAACCACAGAGACTCAGGTCTGGCCACATTCAAATATTGATAATTATTTCCTCAAAAATCTTCGTAAGCAGGAGAAGATTCCTGCTGCAAGAATGATTGCTAGCAGTCAAACTGTTCGAAAAATGGGTTTACTGTGTAATTTGGATATCTTTGTTGATGCTTCGGCATTTGGTGACACCCCTGTGCCACACACAGTAGTTCACTACAGTACGTGATGTTAGTTTAGCGCTAGGGCTCCCTTGTCATCATCCCACACACACATGCTTGCACGTAGTACTCCGCGGTCAACCTGTGGTATTCAAATTGCCGACTCGGCTCAACTCCAATCGAAAATGCTACACGTAGGCGCTTAGAGGCAGGCGCATTTACCGAACAGGTCCATCGAGAAATGAGATTATCTTGCTGCATATTGTGAAACATTTAGTTTTCTTTGTGCCGCTGGCTACCGGATGCTGAGAATGACCACTTGAATACTTTATGTACAGTTGTTCAATACTACAGGCGTACTGAAGACTCACATTAGAATTTAGCAACGATCATCAGTTCTCAATAAATATTTTTAATTAACTGTAGGAAGCAATGATCGAATTTGTTTTGATGCATCTTTTCTTATCCTCAAAAAATAATTACACTATGTGATCAAAAGTATCCGGACACCCTCACACACATACGTTTTTCATCTTAGGTGCATTGTGCTGCCACCTACTGCCCGGTACGCATTACCCGCGACCTCAGTAGTCATTAGACATCGTGAAACAGCAGAATGGGACGCTCCGTGGAACTCACGGACTTCGAACGTGGTCAGGTGATTGGGTGTCACTTGTGTCAGAGGTCTGTATGCGAGCTATCCACACTCCTAAACATCCCTAGGTCCACTGTTTTTTATGTGAGAGTGAAGTGGAAACGTGAAGGGACATGTACAGCACTAAAGCGTACAGGCCGACCTCGTCTGTTGACTGACAGAGACCGCCGACGTTTGAAGAGGGTCGTAAAGACAGACATCTATCCAGACCGTCACACAGGAGTTCCAAACTGCATCAGGATCCACTCCAAGTACTATGACAGTTAGGTGTGAGGTGAGAAACCTTGGATTCCATGGTCGAAGGGCTGCTCATAAGCCACACATCACACAGGAAAATTCCAAACGACGCCTCGCTTGGTCTAAGGAGCGTCAACATTACACGATTGAACAGTGGAAAAACGTTGTGTGGAGTGACGAATCACGGTACACAATGTGGCGATCCGATGGCAGGGAGTGGGTATGGCGAATGCCCGCTGAACGTCATCTGTCAGCGTGTGTAGTGCCAACAGTGAAATTCGGAGGTGGTGGTGTTATGGTGTGGTCGTGTTTTTCCTGGAGGGGGCTTGCACCCCTTGTTGTTTTGCGTGGCACGATCACAGTGCAGACCTACATTGATATTTTAAGCATCTTCTTGCTTCCCACTGTTGAAGAGCAATTCGGGGATGGCGATTGCCTCTTTCAACACGATCGAGCATCTGTTCATACTGCACGGGCTGTGTCGGAGTGTTTACACCACAATGACATCTCTGTAATGGACTGGCTTGCATAGAGTCCTGACTTGAATCCTATAGAACACCTTTGGGATGTTTTGCAACGCCGACTTCGTGTCAGGCCTCACCGACCTACATCGATACCTCTCCTCAGTTCCGCACTCCGTGAAGAATGGGCTGCCATTCCCCAAGTAAACTTCTAGACCTGATTGAAAGTATGCCTGCGAGAGTGAGCACTGTCATCAAGGCTAAGGGTGGGCCAACATCATATTGACTTCTAGCATTACCGATGGAGGGCGCCACGAACTTGGACGTCATTTTCAGCCAGGTGTCTGGATACTTTTGATCACGTAGTGTATTTAGCTTTCAATAAGTGAATAGCTAGAGGACAGAGGGAATATCTCACACCTCGACCCAACGCGAATATTTTGTGCTTGCCACCCCCAGAAGGAAAGGATGAGGTGAAGGAACCGCAGGCAGTACGGCCGACAGAGAGGCGCAGAGGTGGCTAACATTCCAAGCTTGATGACCTGCTCACACCGGAGGGCTGCTCAGAGAGGACATTTTTCCACCGGAACCGGGTAAAACTCGATCTACTTGAAGCGGCTCAGATAAGGCTGTCTTCTGGCAGGGCCAAGAAGAACTTTCTAACGACCAAGCACCTTTGCCATCGGTCCAACACCGACCGACTCTGCACAGTCCCTAAGCGTGCCTGAAACATGTAAGGTGAAGCGAAATTGTAGGAAATAAGGAAAAGGAAATTCGGGGAAGGAGAAAATAAAAAATAAATTGAGTTTTATTTATGGACACTCTTTAACTGCTATGATCCTTAACGTCCCATTCTATACTGGACGTGAAATAGCTGTAATTTTGCTCAGAGGACTCTTTTCAGGTTTGAGCTTCTTTTACTGCCGTAAATCTACGACTGGGGACCAGCGGCTTTACTTCCCTTCCAAAGGAAGCCATGCTAAGATCCTTTACGTCCGAAAAAAATCTATCGCCCACCGCCGGGTTTGAACCCGCGATCTCGGGAACTAGAGGCTAGCATGGTAACCACTACACCACGGAGGACGACGGGGAAGAAGAGAAACCACCCCACCATTCGTCTAGCCAACCGGGGAAAACCATAAAAAAAACTCGTGGTTTTTCCAGTAATGGAACCCAGCATCTCCCGAATGCGAACCTCGCACCTAACCGCGGAGCCATCTCGCTTATTAATTATTTAACCTTATACAGAGTGTTTCAGTGTGATGTCCCACTTTTTAAATAATTCTATTAATTGACTAATTAATGGTACATGAAAGCACCTATATGTAAGTGAGAGGTTATCTCCGGAAGAAATAATGACAATTACAAGATATGCTGCAAGTGTTCTCCCTATTCCTGGAGACATTGTTGTCCGTTTCACCATATTGTTAGATACAGGCCTCAACATGCTTACGTCGATATTGTTTATTTCGGTTCTTATGTTTTCACGCAGATACACAACACGGTTCGTGGTGTGTTTCTTATTATAAACTATTGCATTGCGATAGCCCAATAGAAAATAATCCGGTTACGTCAGATCCGGTGATCTTGGAGGCCACAAATCTTTAAAGATAACACAGTTCTCGAAGAAGTTGGTGATGTGTGCCATGGTTTTATTAGAGGTGTGGGAAGTGCACCATTCTTTTGAAAGTGTTTCTGTGTACGTTTCATGTTCTACCTCCCCCAGGAAGTCCGTGAAAATGTTTTATGCACATCAGTGTTTACAGTTTCTTCATAAAAATTGGTCTAATGATCCTCCTGGTTTCGTGCTTCATTTCGAATTTACTTACAACTTAAAGTTCAGTAATGGATGTAGAGTAATTGCTGTTTAAAAAGTAGGAGTTCGCATTGAACCACTCTGTATCTTTAGTTTAACTTTCAAACTGCCTGCGAAATTTGTCTTCTTGCAAGTTATTTACAGAAAGCTGCTTAGGCAAGCCAGAGCCGAGTAATGTAAGTTGCTCTTTTCAAAAAGTCTTAATAGCTTTATTCTCAAAACATATAAACAGACTAACTGTGCTTCGAAATGAGAGTTTTAGGAATTGTGCTGCTTATATAAAAATATCTTTGTTTCATAGTATTTGTATACGTCAAGTCTAGAATTTTATTCATTTATAACAATTAAATTTGAGGAATGGGTTTTCAAAAGGAAATATGGAATAGCTCGATATCTTCTACAAGATAGCATTTCTTAAATTTCGGGAGTGGATTGTATGGGTTTTGAAAATGAGTGGCTTATATCCTAAAGGGTATAAATAGCGTTTTGCACTTAAAAATAACAGTTATTCATGACTCTATCGTGTTTCCTAAAATTACTTCACTAAAAGTAATTTTTCCTAAATACTAACTCATACCTCCTAAATTTATTGTAGTAAACAAACATTCCCAACAGTTACTGTTCCTAATACATCTGTATTATGCCTTAATTTTAATTCCTAATGCCTTTTCCAAACACAATATCCCTAACTATAAAATTTTCCTAAAATAACCAGTTATTTCCATAAAATGTACTTATTAGGTACTCTAGAGTTAAATATTACTGGACAACGATGGTGGCCAGTTTCAGCATCTCCTTTCATAAAGTTGGTAATTAAAGCCTTTAAAAGTAGTTTTAAAAATGTTGTATGTTTCATCTGCGCCTTTCTATGATATTGGTAGACGGCAACGAACGCCGAGGACGTGGACAGGAAAAACACTGCGCAGCCGGTTCGTAGTTTTTTTACTCTCTCTGCAGTTACCCATAGCTTTTATATTTTTATACCGTTCTAAAGTTATAATTATCCTTATTAATACTTCCACATCCAAATTTTTCCATTTCTGTTGCCAAAATTGTTCTCTCCATGTTTTTCTTTGATTATAGTATAATATACGGTGGAAATCCGTGTTCACTTCCCCACACATTGGGCATTTCACTATATCCTCGTCATGCCTTATGCCTTTCAAGCTTCTAGCTCCTGTTCTCGCCCATGCAAATCCTTCTCGTCGTAATTTACTTTCGTACATATCTCTGTGTATTTTTCACTCTTCCATGCTGCTTTTATTTCCCTATATAGGAGCTTTTCTCTCTTGAAGTGCCAAAAATATCGTCTGTCAATATATTCTAGCCTTAATTGCACTTTTTTCCAAAAGCCTCTAATGGGATATTCTAAATTTGTCTATACATCTCCCATAACCATCTGTGCTATAATTTCCTGAATTTTTAATAACCATGATCCTTTCCACTTACTTTTATGTTGTATATAAAAACATTCTTTGATACTAATCTTCCAGATTGGAAACTCCATACACATATTTCATGCCTCTTGTGAAAATGTTGATCTTGGTGGAGTACCTACCAAGTTCTAACTGTGCTGCTCCATTTGTTGATGCTATCCGTAGATCAAAACATATTTTTAGAAAGCTCTCTTGACTATGTCGACATCTCACCAAGCATCATCTATTCCCAATACCTCTGCCCATGCAACACCTTGCTTTCTACTGTACTGTGGCAGTGTGAATTCCTTCAAGCCATTTGACATTTACGTCTGGCAATCAAAAATAATCAGATTTAGCTTCTTCTTATTTCCTTCCTCCAAGTTTTCCAGTCGAATTAATCTTATGTTATACTCCTTTACCTCACTTATAAATTCTCCTATGGTTCTCTTGTCAATTCTGTTTTCCATGCTCTTTATTTCCTTTATTTCTTTGGTAACATTTTCTAGCATCTCGCCTATCTGATTCTCGTTGGTCCAGGATTCATTTCCACTCCACCAATTACTAATAAAGTCCATATCACAAAAATATACCAGAGGCTTATTCCTATACATTCTTGTTCTTCCCTCTGGTTGCGTTAAAAGCACCGATTCTGATTTGGTACGTTTGCACGTCAATACCCATAAGCGAGCGCTTATGCTGAAACGTCCGTCTCCCTTCGCGACTGGTAAGTAACCCCTATCACCAGTAACGATATTCCAAACTAATTTCAAGTGCCGCCTTAGAGTTTTTCCAAAGCTTTTCTATACCAATCAATGCGTTGTTGTTTCTGATCGGGAGTCAGTTTATGTGGAATCCATCGACAATAAAGGTTTCTCACGTCTGTTGATGTAAAATGTTTTGGATTTGACTCATACTAATGCCCAATGTCGCCGAATAAATCCATAAGATGTCTGAACAACGGCAATATTTTCATCAGTAACAGCACTTCTTGAACCTTCACGAAATTCATCACTAAGATAAAACGGATTTGTTTTGAAATTGTTGTAACAATTATAAAGTGTTGCCTTAGTCGGGGCTCTTCGCCATATGCAATTTCTAACCCAATATTCACATTGTTTAGGCGTTAATGATGATTTAAACTCATAAAAATCATAGCCCGGAGATGTTCTCTAGTCAAATCCATTTTGGGGTGAAAAATATTTAAATGATGATAATTAACAGCCATTAGAGCAAATCGAATAAATTACATGACAATCAACTCGCAAAACATTAGAAAGTAGCTGTCAAATATAAACATTTAATTTGTTTTCAGAAACTCGGTATTCTAAACTTTTTCAGTATCGCCCTCGTATCGATCCAGACAACAGCCTTGTTAAACAACACATGCATATGCTTATTAAACTGTGTTGGCTACGTTAGCAATTCGTACATTTAAAACTCGTGCATTTTTTTTAAAAAAAAAGTGAGATAATAAACTTTCCATCACAATTCGAAGTCACCCTCTAAATGAAAAGAGAGGTCCTTGGATGTTTGTTTTCCAAACAATACTCTCTAAAGTCATAGATGTTTGTCTGATGCGAGGCAGATATAATACTTCCATACCGTTTTTAAAATAACAATTTAACAACCTTGCGTGTAGAGGAAATAAGTTAGACGCCTGGGTATTGCCAGTGTAACAGCAAGGCAAGAAAGCGGCAACTGTCCACGGCGTTACTACGTATGTTATATGGCCTGTGAATCATGTGATTGCCTAGGGAGAGGGGGGAGTGGTCCACAGTCTCCATAGCTCTGGGGAAGGGAAATGGTCTTGTAAAAGTTGATGACTTCCGGAAGACATCTAAATAATGTGATTACCAACAATGGGAGAGCATTATTGCACCATTCAGTTTGCAAGCCTGCGGGGGAGAGGGAATTTTAGCGCAGCACTTCCGCCCATTACGGGATTCCCCCGCCCGATTATTGTGTTTTCCCGGCGCGATGCTCTACTGTTTGTTGTTGACTCTGCCAAAAGCCGCGTGACAACGCCATATTTATTGTTCCTGGTTTTGTGGCGCACGAGAACTTCTGTGTTGCTTTATAAAAAACATCCATCAGAAACAAAAACCAAGACGCTGCTCTGTAAACTACCGGTTCCGAAGGGTTTTAAAAAGTTCTGCTATGAAAAACGATTTGACAAAACGACATAGCAACACGCTGCTACAAACACCGTACTTGGCCGTTCAGTAGCATTAGCAAAATAAACAAGTGTGGAAAACATGGAGTTAGTGAAGAGCTGTGACTTCCTGACTGTGTCCCAAATAAGTTGCATTGCCCAGACAGAGACGCGTTTTTCGTTCGCTAGAGGCACTATTAGATACGTAAACTGCAGTTTATCTTATTGGAAGTTACATGTTTTCTCATGTACTACCAAGAGATTTTAACTAAACATGTTAGTATCTGCAAGATTATCGAATGGGATGGCTCAGGTGATAACGTCTGAGGCTCGCATTTTGGATTCTTTTCCCGTTGGATGGCTACCTGGGTCTTTTTCAAGGTTTTTCCAAGTTGACAGATGAATGCTGAAGTGGATTACTACCACAAATATAGATCTGGAGCTTGAACGAATGCGGGCAGGGAGAAAGCTACTGTGCATAGAGAGAGATAGAAATAATGCACTGTCTCTTTCTTTCATTCTCGCTCGCTTTGAAACTTGACTCCTCTTCTCTCAACGGGCTCAATGCCAAGGAATACCGCCAACGCGCCACGACTTGTACTCAGGAAGCAACAATGACTGACTGATGCTCTTTGGCTGGCAGGTAATGCAACTCAAATCAGTGCTACTGCGCAATCTACTCACCCGTTTTTGTTCATACTCCCGGCTCTAGGATTACTACCCTGTTCCTCATTTCGTTTTTCCTTTCATCAGGCAGGATTAGGCACAGTTCACGGTGGTGTGCTGTATATGCGTGGATGTGCTTTGAGGGTAGAACTGTTTCTTCACTGGCATGTAACCTTATGTCCGAACCTTCCATTAGGATATGTATTTAATCATTTATTCGCCCTGATGGGAACTAAAACCATGAGACCTTCTCTTCCGCTCTACCAGGCAATATAATACAATACAGCATAATAAAAACATAAACATACAAACATCTAACAAGGATAGATTCATAACCAAAATGCTTTTAAGCGGAATATTCATACAAGTAAAACAATTACTCTAAATGGTTTAATATATAAATTTGAAATATTAGTTGTTAACACATAAAATAATAGTAATAAATTAATGTTGCGAGGTATTTACCATTATAATATAGCAGCAGATTAGCCTGGAGTATAAATGTTTTCCCTAATTTTCCTCTTGAACTGTATAACGTTCTAGCAATATCTTACGTATTCCAGCAGGGAATTTCAACTAATGCTATAGTGAATTATGATGAATAGAAGGTTGTGTGATGAGCAGGCACAGCAAGAATGAAACTTTCATGTGGGAGTTTCTCGATTATGACAGTCATAAAAGTATTTAAAGCGAAAATTTAGATAGTTTGGGATGCAAGAATGAAGGAGTTGGTAGAGAAGTGATAAGGAATGCAATGTTCTTCATTCCCTAAGCTGGATCCAGTACAGTAATTCGAATGATGGTGTAATAAAATCAAACGGATGGAGGTTACATACAAAGCGTATACACGCACTCTGATCACATTGAACTTTTAGAGTCAAATTTCAGTTAAGTTAGTAAAAAGAGAGTCATAGTAGCCAAAATGGAGCATCACGAGCGTTTATATTAATACTTCTTTAATTGAAGCTGATAGAGAGTCATTCATACGTATTCAAGGATAGACTATTGTAATACGTTTTTGCATATATGGTAACTTGCATGTTCCAGTATAAATTCTGGTCTATAAAAACTCCAAGATTTTTATTGCGTATTATGAAATGGGATTTCTTGTACTTTTAGATTACATTAAGGCGTTTGATAGAGTACAATGGGGTGAACTATGGTAAATAATGGCGGAAGAATATAAAGTACCATACAATTTAATTAATTCTCTGTATTCCAAAACAATTATAACTGTCAAGGATAAAAGCACAGAAGTTAATACTGGACTAAGACAGGGTAAACTGTCGCCTATTCTCTTTGCGATATACATAAATAAAGTTATAGAAGAATGGAGAGAGATATTTAAACCAAAAGGGATAAACCATAAATAATTTAAATATAATCACAATAATTTTTGCAGATGACCAGATATTAGCAGAGAACGAAATGAAACTGCATATATCAGTAATTAAACTGAATGAAATAGGAAAAAATATAATATGAAAATCTCGAGTGAGAAAAGTAAATCCATGGCTATGATAGGGAAAGAACAAAGAAGAGCTAAAATAGTTATTAATGGACAAATTATAGAACAAGTTTCAACATTTCAATATCTGGGATCAAAAATATTAGTTATGAACACCAAGGGAGATGTCGAAGAGAATATAGAATCATATAATGAATTAAATGGATGCATAAAACGATATTTTAGTAAAAACATGAGGAAGGAAATAAAGCAAATGATCCACTATATTATAGCTAAACCAGCATTGATGTACTCTAATGAAACGTGAGAAAGGAGTATTTTAGAAGGAGTTGTATCGTATTTCAACTGTTGGGGAGCCGAAATTTAAGTAGTTGCAACCGCACGTATGGTAAAACGTTTCCTGTAGACTTCACCCCAAATGTACTTTCAGGTGGTCTTTGCCCCAAGTTTAAAAATTATTAACTTTGTAATTTAACTGTTTCTTTAAATATTATTTATTCATGTTTGCCTCGGCTGCGTCAGTATTTGTTAGAGACGTTTCTCTTAGCAGGGTTGTGGTACGACTAAGAATGTAGGCTTACACAGGTTATAATTTTTTATTCACTCCTTTTTATTAATTCTTGACACGATTTTAATAACACTTCACTGATATAGAGAGCTGTGAGATTCTTTTGTTAATTACTTGCACTTTTTAACACGTAAACTATTTTCGTCACATACGAATACGTATAAAATGTCTCGAGGACGCATCTCGAGGACAACCAAAGCGTCCAGTTATGAGCACTGTCTACAACCAACTGACTTCTAGATTTGTAAAAGTTTCTCCTTTTCAGTTTCTGATTGGCTAATCCTACTCCAATAGAATACCTTCATTTAACTAAAGCTTTTTCTGGTTGTTGATTGCCTATTTTATAAACTGTCACTAAAATTACATTATTGCTTCCAAGAATCACAAGTAACATTTAAACTCCCAAACTCATTATTGCCTCAAGGTTACCTCATTGTTAGCAACGTTTAACCTATTATTCTCACAGCTCCTACATTATTAAATTACGTAATGCATTCACATAACATTATTAAACATGGATACAATAATATAAACATTTACAATGACTGTAATATACACTTTTTATATATTTTTCCATACACATATTGCTTTAAGGCGGGCTGTTATTAATATTTTATATTATACAATTAGACTGAAATCATTAAAGTGTTAAAAATACTGCCCCAAATGTGGACACTAAGAACTAGGGAAAAGAGAAGATTGGAAGCAGCCCAAATGTGATTTTAGATCATTGTTGGGAATTAGTAGAAGAAATGGGATTATGAATACTATAATAAGAGAACAGCTAGTGGAAGAAAACATTAATGAAGAAATACAGAGGTACCAAAAACGTTGGTCTTACGAATGCCCCTTTCAAGGTATCCACGCAAGCTTTATTTTACAGACCTTCGGAAGAAGAAGTGTTGGATGACAACGGAGGAGATGGAGTGACCAGTTTAGTTAGCTTCGGAACAGGTCGAAAGGCCTATACCTTGAATGGAAGAAGAAGAAGAAGACATGGCAATTCAAAATTATTTAATGCAAGATGTTCTATATTATCCAAATTCGAAATTCCCAACAACCACTCGTGACAAATAACGTTTCAACTTCAGTCCATATTTTAACGACCAGATCGATAGGAATTTAAGTCCTCATTTACAGTCTTGAGTGGCTTAAATTACTATAGTCCGTGCGTAAATATAGTTGAAAGTCATCAGCAAAAAGATGGTGTTTACAACGCCTTATACTGTCTGTAATGTCTTTATGTAAATAGCAAACAACAGAGGCCCAAGTGTCGTCCTCCGTGGACTAGTGGTACCGTGCTAGCCTCTAGTTCCCAAGGTCGCGGGTTCAAACCCGGCGGAGGGCGATGGATTTTTTCGGGCGTAAAAATCGTTAGCACGGCTTCCTTCGGAAGGGAAGTAAAGCCGGTGGTCCCGTGTCGTAGATTTACGTAAAAGAACCTCAAGCCTGATAAAGAGGCCTCTGAGCAAAATTACCGGTGTTTCACGCCCAATATAGAATGGGACGCTAAGAACCATAGTAGTTAAAGAGCGTCCATAAATAAGACTCAATTTAAAGAGGCCCAAGCACTGATCACTGTTGGACATCAGCTTTCGTTTATTTCCAATGAGATTTGATCTATTTATACCTACAACAGTTTGTTGGCGCTCAGATAACTAAGATTTAAACCATGCTGTAACACTATTTGACAAGTTCAAATTTTCAAGTGTACACTGTGTCAAAACCACTGAATAAAAAGCTTTAGAAAAACCCAATAACGTGAATAGCAGGGGCGGGGATGCTCCTGGAAACATAAGAAATGTCGCTAAGCTACGCCTGCCGCCCTCAGTATCCTCCAGCCTCATCCCTTCCTCTCAGTTTATTTATGGACGCTCTTTAAATACTATGGTACTTAACATCCCATTCTATATTGGGCGTGAAAGAACGGAAATTTTACTCAGAGGCCTGTTTATCAGGTTTGAGTTTCTTTTATGTGCCGTAAATCTACGACAGGGGACCACCGGCTTTACTTCCCTTCCGAAGGAAGCCATGCTAAGGATTATTACGTCCGAAAAAAATACATCCCTCCGCCAGGTTTGAACCCACGCTTCGGGAACTAGAGGCTAGCATGGTACCTCTAGACCACGGAGGACGACATCCCTTCCTCCCAGAGGCCTATAAGACATAATAGACAATTTGGGCACAGTGCTGAAATTCTAATCCATACGCCATCTGCCGGATCTAGCAATATTTTTGTTAGCTTGGTTATAACTTACACTAAATACAGCAAAGTTGGGTTGTAAATTAGGTATAACACCACTCATTGGTCTCCTCAGTTTCTTCCACATTAAACAAGTTTTCTAGCAGATTTTTTCTGAATATGTCATTAGAGACTGAGGCACTAGATACATCTTTCTAATTGGTTCTCGAAAAATAATTAAACATCATTCATTAAAAGAGGTTTGTTAATGTGATAAAGAGGTTAAGGGGATTCGTTACTCGATTTTCTAAATTCTACAGTTTAAAGGACTTCTAATTTAACAACATTTTATCCACATATTGTGCTCCTAAGTATGAGCTATTGTTATAAATTTCAATGGCATGCACCAAAAATAATTTAATAAAACCGAAAATGTATACATTTTGCATTTATTTTTGAAAATAATTTTTACATTTGAAAACATGAATTTAAAAATATTAGTGCAGACTTTAGCTGTAAGACAGTTTGTGGGAATGCATAGTCAAAATCTAGTATATTAAATAATGGTAGTGGCCAAAATCTTGTTCTTTTGAAAATCATAAAAATTAATTTGATTAAATCATGTACAACAATCGTTTACAAAACTTGTAAGTACCATAGCTATATAATCAGTCCTCCATTATTTCAGGTATATAATGACGAACATTCTTTCCAAAACTTGTTAAAATAGTAATTTTAGTGCAAATAAAAAATTCAGTTACGGAAAACTGCGTTTAAAGTTTCAGTACATCTAATAGTGAAGTTGATGGTGGTGAAATAGTTTTTGGTTCAGTTTCTGACCTCTTCATCAAATCCTGCTTGTTCCACTCAACCAATGCACTAACTACAGTAATTTGTTTCCTTTTCTTTTTAGAAAGTGGTTTAATTTTTATTGTTTTAGATGTTGACATTTCCATTGTAATGTACGCAAGAAAATCATGTCTATAATAAGATTCTCCAAGTATGCTCTTACATATCTGCAATTATAGTCTATATTTGTTAAATCACTATTCTTAAAGCACAAATAAGTATTTTACACCAAATGCTTGCTTCTAACACATAGAATAATAAACTTTTATACAGAATCGGACTAGAAACAAACATACCTTTAAATTCCAGTCATATTTTTTCATCTCAATAGCTGTGCCGTATTATCCAAAAATGCAAAATTGCCCTAAACTAGCATGACATACGGTGGTAAGAATAATATACTACGAATCTTTCAAGATTCCAATATTTGTCAACAAAAGTACTGCATGGACTACGCCTTCGTTTACAAGTTTTAAAAATGGCATAAAATAACACACTTCTAAAGGGAATTTTGTCAATAAGGTTTAACACGCCATTCTAGAAACTATGAAGTATATTTTTATGGTGAAATAAAGAAAGGAACATGAAAGTCCTTGAAAAATGACGCATTTCGGTAGAGCAATCCCTTAAACTCAGAACTGCAGTCACTAAAACAACAATGGAACACAAGAGTTCTGTTCAATCTACAGATGCCTGACCGTAAAATAATAAAGGAACTTGCAACTTTTGCTTCATTACAAAAAGAACTGGAAGTAATTTTCAGCATTAAATATACGCAACGAAGCACAAGATATAGAACTAAAATAAGCCCATCTCCGTGGTGTGGGGTTGGGGTGTCGGTATCACATACAAGACGTCCAGTTCGAATCTCGGTTAGAATAGGTTACTTGGATAAGGGTCTTTTCCCTCTCGCATTTTCCCTTCTCCTCTAAGCTCTAAGGATCCCGGCCCATTTGAGCATCACTTCAATCCTTTCGTTCATTCACCGTCAAATATGACCTAGTAGGTTAAAGAACGTTCTAGCCAAAAGAAAAAGTATATTTTCTTCGTAATGAATAGTTTTAGTAAATGTTACCTGTTTCATGGTTTGCTATCAGTTTCCTCACAATCACAAGAATGTCATTTTTGACCACATTCAGAGCATGAAGGAAATAAATTGCATATCGCAATCAGTAACAAGAATAATGATATTTTGCGCATGTACATCAACCAATTTTATTGCGTTAAACCTCGGGTGAGAGGTTATAAACATCGTCAATATACAAATATTGGCACATAACAATTAAAATTTTACAATAACATTGTATTCAAAATATTTTTCAATGTAGTAGAAAGAATTTGAAATTAACCAGTCACAAACAACAGTTTTGAATCTATAAACACACATTCATGGCTGCATGGTGGAGTTTTTTTCAATAATCTTATGGCGTATTATATAATTAGTAGCTATTGTCATACCAGACACATTATTGCGTCGTATTGGCGACAGCATTGTTGGGGTAGTTCTTTCGGCTTTAGTTTGAAGTTCGTTTTGGCATGATGCTCTCCAGTCTGAGCTAGCGGGTCTATCAAGGGTTGGAGAGGGGGTTAGGTTAGCGTTAGTTTTCTTTGTGTTGTGTTAGCGTCACTTTGGTTTGAGAGTCGAGTGAGTGCGGCTGTATGTGAAGAGTGTGAATGTAGCTCGTGAGTGTAGCATCTCCCCTCATCTCTTTCTTTATCACTTTTGTGAGCGATGAAGGGGCACCATGTTTTTATTGAATAAACCACAGTTAATGTGATTAATGTGAATTCTGTGTATTTTGTTTTAAATATCCCACCATGCACTGGAATGTGATGTTCAGAGTTCTGGTCCTCTCGCTGTCTCTGCAGCTAGCTCTCCCAATGTGCATGCTGGGGTAATTAAAATTTAATATTTTAGCTGGAAACCTTTTGGCGCTCACCCAGTATGTAACAATCTTATACCTTGTGAATGGAACCACGTTCTGTTTTAGCCAGTCTTATCCTCTGTGGAGGAACTAAGTAGATATTCCTAGTTGGAGAGCTATGTGAATTTATAATAGATGGATTGACTTCATTTTTAATTTCCAATAGACAGTGATATATAACGGGTTTTCAGATTTATTCGGCCTTTACCGCCGCCGGTTTAAATATTGACGTCATTATTAGCTCCGCGAGTCCCTTGTCTCACAGGGGAGGTGCGGAATTGAACCTCGGAGTGCATGTGTTTTCGACTTCGAGAACTGTTTTTCACTAGAATATTTGTGCGTTCTTTGCACGCGATGGAAATGACCACCGATCACAGAATTTGCATGGTTGAGTGCTACTTCCGAATTGGAAAGATATGAGGGGGAGTCTATCGCTACGATTTGGCCGCTGTGTGAATGATTTTCTCCGTTCTTTCCCAGAATTTCATCAGGTCCCAAGATAAAACATGATAAAGAGTTGTTTTTATTAAAAAAAACTAAAATATTTAGAAATATTTATAAAGATTACTTCAGTTATTTTTATTAAAAAAGTTAAAGTTGTGTCATTAAAGCCGAGACACTCTAGGCTACAACAATCGTGCAATTATTTGAGTTAACTATCAAACATGCTGAGATTGCAAATTTATGAGACGCACGCGAAAGAAGTTCCAAATGTAAATACTGGAAAGGTGCTATACAAGTCTCATTTTACTAAGGTGGCCACGAAACTGTTGACATCCACCCCTTCCACTCATCTTTCAGTAATCCTCTGCTAGAGGCACTGGTGATAAACTCGCTTCAAAGTACTGACGTCATGTGCAGACAACCGATTGGCGGCACCGGTTGAATAAATCTGAAGAATTCGTGTGTGTGTGTGTGTGTGTGTCTATGTGTGTATGTATACACTTAATATATATGAATCACCTTGTAACACACAAATAAGTAAATAAATATATTACAATTAATATACTTTCGCTGATAAAGAGGGTTTACAGTGAGAGTTATTTTGAGACCCAGTAATGATTCGGAGTACATTATTCTGTAGTTTTAAGATAAAATTACTTTACTATAATTTCCCCAAAATAACACCATAAGCTATACTATGAAATAATTTAAGATAAGCTGATTTTGAATAGTTTTTAGGAAGTTATTACTTCAAATCTCCCAATAAGTAACTTACTCTAGATAGCCTGCTACTTATATAATCAATATGCCCAGTCCAGATTAATGTATCATCCAGCACAATACCCAATAGTTTGCCACAAGACATGAATTTGTTATTCAACACATTGCTTAAGGTAATAAGTATAGACTGAGTCTTGTCTGCATGAATTTAGTACAACTGGTAAACCTTAAAAGTTAGACAAAATCTTCCAGTGCTTTAACTTACATTTTTAGAAGTGCTATTCTTTTGTTTCTCATGATGTAACGCATAGATTGCAATTTCAAAGCCATCATAAATAGCGACCCACTTTTTAATGATCTGTTTATCGTTTCAGTCTCTTGTATCCTCTTTTTATCTAATATGCAATGTATAATGAAACCATTTCTGCAAACGTATTTCTCGAGACAGAAATATAAGCTTCTGTAAGAATACTTTGCAGAAGATATATAAAATAGACGATATTGGGGAGAGAAATAAATGTAAGTACAACATATAAGATAATTTTAAAATGTGTTAAAACGATTCTTTAATGAAATTTTGGTGAGAAAAAGGCAATCACTACATTAAAGTTTTCCCTTCTGAAAGATTTTCAGTACAGAAAAATGTCAATGAAAATAATTATAATGTTGAGTGGTTAATAAACAGCAGATACCTGCAAAATTGTGACATCGCCGAGCAACGCAGCTACTATTCCGAAAATCAGGTACGGAATTGAGTTAGGAAAGAACTTACACCCAGGTTTTATTTCCTTCACGTAGGCAGGAATCGTCAGCGCACCCGCCGGTCATTTGTACTGCCAAGTAACGGCCTGGATCATAATTGATCACACTGTATAACACAAAGTTATTCTTTCACATCCTTTTGTTAGTAACAAATGACGTGAAAACAATGCTAGCATAATCTTTCTCACTGAGCTGCAAATACAACCTATCAACTTCGGTATACTTTATACTGGACCTTACGGTGTAGGTATATGAGTTACTGATTTGTGAACACCGTTCATTTGACATACGGAGCCTGCAGGAAAGTACTGAACAATACTCACCCTTGTGATACATTTCATTGAGAGTTTCCTTTACAAATCAATTGATAGTCACTTACAAAGACCCTGTAATTTAGTATCGGATGTTTTACATTATATTATTAGTTTTAGTTTTTATGTTTATCATTTTTCTTTGACTCGTTTTTATTTTACTATTTCTGTGTGCGGGATTAAAAAGAACTCTTTAACTAAGCGTAACTGCGTTATCAGTTGAACACCATCTCACAAACGTACGAGTTAACACAATTAAATCGCAGTCATTTGTTTTCTATTGTTTTTATCAACTCCTCCATGACCGCCCAAATCCCTTTTTAACGCGAATTCAAAGGAAACCAAGCGCATGTCCTCGGTTACTTTTTTGTATCGCCGTTACAGCATACATTATTATATTATACAGTTCAAACTGCATTATGTACGTAAAAATCATATATCATACAAGTAATATACATCGTCTCCAGCAAAAGTTTAAGCGGACACTCGCGTGGAGATAAAGTTTTTTTTGAGCACATATATTCCGAGGGGTAGATTATAATAGTAATAATGGGGGCCACTCTTCGGCGCGGAAGGGTCGAGCGCTGCCAACTCCCGAGTTGGGCGGTGGCAAAGTATTAGCATGAATTAAATTTATGAAGCATGCATAAAAGTTTCCGTAAGTTGGGAAAATGAAGTTTTAGCGGTGGCTGGACCAGTAGGGGCTTTTACAACCGCCACAGAATAAGAGAGATGGGGGGTTTCTGTGGTGACGAATGGAATTGATTGCCTTCTCTCTCTCCTTCCTACGTTTCGAATTACAATTTTTCAAAAACCTATAAAAGTCTTCTCTCGCCACTTTTCCTCCCTCTAGCTAAGAGTTAACAGCAGTAATCTGGACCACTTGAATCTTACTACCAATAAGAAAACATCGGATTTCTTCTCAATGCAACATAATCGAGGTAGTTCATTCATTGGCATTCCTTAAAGAAAATGCAGCATACACGTAAAGAATATTTGTGTATTTTCTTAGTTGAATTGAACCATTGCATTAAACCAAAATGGATTTAGCATGATGTATCAGGACTGTCTATAAACATTTATGTTTGCTTTTTCTACTTCTCACTAAATTTGACCCAAAAATTAGTTTTACCAGATATGCTTGATTACTCTTATTTAAAAAAAATTATCCGGTGGATTTCTTTTTAATGAAAATGGAGAACTATTCGGTTTTCGTGGATATAGATCACTGCTTTCCCTCATACCTTTAGGCAGTATTTTTAACACTTAAATAATTTCAGTCTAATTATATAATATGTAAATTCAATAACAGCCTGTCTTGAAGCAATATGTGTGTGTAATAATTTGTAAAATGTATGTAACAGTCATTGCATATGCTTATATTATTGTATCCATGTTGTAATAATGTTATGTGAATATATTACGTAATTTAATAATGTAGGAGCTGTGAGAATAATAAGTTAAAAGTTGCTAACAATGAGGTAACAATGCGGTAACCTTGAGTCAATAATGAGTAAGAAAGTTTAACAGTACTACTTGTGATTCTTGGAAGCAATAATGTAATTTTAGTGACAGTTTATAAAATAGGCAATCAACAACCAGAAAAAGCTTTAGTTAAATGAAGGTATTCTATTGGAGTAGGATTAGCCAATCAGAAACTGAAAAGGAGAAAATTTTACAAATTTAGAGTTCAGTTGCCTGCAGACAGAGTTACTAACCAGACGCAAAAAGTGTCCTCAAGAAATATAATATGTATTCGTGTGAGACGAAAAGTAAGTTTACGTGTTAAAAAGAGTAATTAATTAATAAAAGGAATCTCACAGCTCTCGATCAGTGAAGTGTTATTTAAATCGTATAAAGTATAAATAAAAGGAGTGAAGTAAAATTATAATCTGTGTAAGCCTACATTCTTGTCGCATCACAACCCTGCTAAGAGAAACGTGTCTCTAACAATAATACTGACGCAGCCGAGGCAAACATAAATATATAATATTTAGAGAAACAGTCAAACTACAAAGTTAATATTTTTTAAACTTGGGGCAAAGGCCACCTAAAAGTACATTTGGGGCGAAGGCTACCGGAAACTGTTTACTATACGTGCGGTTGCAGCTACTATAAGTTCGACTCCCCAACAGTTGAAATACAATACAACTCCTACTTCAAATCGGCTTTTCCATACGAACAATAAATCTTTCTCAAATTGACGCCCAAAGCGTGGTGCAAATAACGTAACAAACCACCTTCAAATTGGCTTTCCATATGTGGAGCTAATAATAATCTTTTTCAACCTAGAGAAACACATTTCTCACAAATACAGCTACAAGAACCTTTTATATCATGAAAACTTCGTTAAATAAGTATATATAATAAAACTTAAGATTCATTGTACACTGACTCATCAACAGAACTTCGTAATCAAATGAACACAAGATGTGAAAAACTGCTCAAGTTCTCTTTCCACTGAAGAGCTTTACTAACAAAAAATATAATGAAATTCAAAGCAAAAAATAGTATTATCAAACCAATCTCCTGTGAATATAAGCTTCTATTTTAGACAGGTAAAATATATTGTGACCGCGTGCGCGAAGTTACCTATGGACCACGGCGTGAGTGCCTCCCGTCTCATCTACCTGACCACGGGTGGAGCTAATGCCCGGTCCGGTTCAGAACAATAACCGTGCAGAACAATACTATTTATGCCACTTCCCCGCTCCGGAGGGTTCCCTCCGTTTCGAGTAGGTTCTTCTTCTAGAAAGTTCCGTTTTGTATGCGGGGCCTATAGGAGCTACTCTGTGCAATGGTTTAATTCAGTTAGTTAAGAAGTTTCAGAGTTAAATTGGAGTGAAGAAGTGGAAGAAATTGGACAGCTAAGAGTGGACTGTGACTCAACAGTTCAGTTGTGATTCGATTCGACGGATTAATTGTGTTCTGTTCTGAGTGTGTGTCAAAAGTGCCTCAGATGTAAAGTTTGTGCTACGTTGAGCTCCCAAGTGGCAAATAAAGTGTGTTTAGCAAAAATTGGTGTTCTCATTTTGTTACAATATTTTAACTTATAATACATTTATGGTTACTATAAAATTTGATGTATTTAGTTAAATTAATACCCATAATAAGTTTTACTCATCATTTGATTTATAACTTATTTTAAGTGATATTAACTGTTAATTTGCCTAACTGCATTATTATATTTTATAGATATGGTTACATAGAATATTAATGCAACCTCTGAGTGTGACTATAACATTATAACTATAATTATTCATGGGATTGGGAAGCTGTTACAGGTGTCAACAAAATGTCGAGGTATGGTTCCACGTCCTCCCACCACTAATCCTATAACTTCTATCTTCTGCAGATAGTATTTAGATTTATAGTACGGTAAAATGGGTTAGTAGATTTGCTTCCCCCTTCTCATTCCCTCCTCAGGTTGGCCAATATAGTGTTAAAACCGAACTGTTGGATCTATAACGTACCCTCTAGAGCTGTTATTTTGATCATGTCTATTCTGCATGAGCTGGTATTAACTGCCAGTCCATGGATCTCTTCATATACGTTGAATTCTTTCTTCCTTAGTTCTTTTGTGATTTAAGATCTAATGACATGGTGCCATGTGTTTCCCAGTAGCTCATCCCGTCGACAAGACCCCAGGATATGTGCAAGGGCCTCTCCTTTCCGTGTGATGCAGTAATTTGTATCATAAATTATTTAAATGTAAAGAATGATTATAGTATGAATATGCATTATTATGTGACATTGATTTGAGATGTTTATTGATTGTAATTATTGTTGAGAAGTAAGTTTATACGGCCTTACTGAAACTGACAATAATAGCGTGCAATAATGCAGCGAGGGGGTGAGCTGTTTATCATTATTGGAAACGAGGAAGTTACGTAATATTGGCGCGTTTTTCTTTTAGAATCTTCAGGAACATTTCCCTTGAGCATATGTATTCATAATTTTCATTGGATATAAAAATAGACGCTAATGTTGGCGCGTTTTATTAGCCAATTGCAACTCAGTTATAATCTTTAGGCATATCTGGATGTAGGAGTATAAAAGGTAGGTTAGAGGTAAAGACCCCGTCAATTCGTCGAAAATATTTGTGTGATACACGTCGCCTTCAGTCCGTCAGTTCATCGAAAATATTTGTATGATACACGTCGCCTTCAGTCCAGCAGAAATATTACACGTCGGCTATCGATTCACAAGTTACGCGTAGCAGAATTATGAAAAATCTAAAGTGTTGTAAAGTTAATTATACAAAAAGTTGAAGTACGCGAATTAAGAGTGATCAGTAATGAAGTTATTATAACAGTTTCAGTTTGGCGAGTGTCAAGATCAATGTGTAAATGTGATAGTAAATGTGCTCGACAATAAAAGTGTAAAACAAATTCTTTCATCAGTGTTATCTTTGGATAAGAGACTCCCTTCCGTTTACACAACCTGTATAAAGAGAAGTGCTTGACCAAAAGATCATAGCTAGCCGGAGGACAGTGAACAAAAATTAAATAAAATAACAGTAGCATTCTTTCAAACGAACACTAATACTGCCGCAAATTGCTAACACCAGATGGAGCTAACAAACCTAACAAATGAATCACGTCACAAGATGGCTTCACCATGTTGAGTAAACAAATACAAACATATACAAATAATGTTACTTCAAATTGGCTACCACAACGTGGGGCTACAATAATGTTAAATAAATAACATTAATAATACTACTTCAAATTGGCTCCCATACGTGGGGCAGCTAAAATTATGTAACCAAACAAAACAAAAGCAGCACAATATAAGATCTTCAAGTTCTAATAATTTACGTAAAAACATATTACGTAAGCACTAAACCACTCGCAAATTGGCTTCCCAAGCGAGGGGCTAACAAAATTAAACCATAATGTTACTTCACGTGGCAGTTACAGTGGCAATAGTGGCAATGCCAGTTGCATTATAGTGGAATAGAAAATACTCTCCTTTGAGTCAGCTACTGCAGATCGTGGGTCAATGTGTGCAAGAGGACAAACTCCGAGGTCAGCAAGGATTGGTTAGCTGGATGATGAGCTCTCCAGCAGCTAACTCGAGCCGGCCCTCGTAGCCGTGGTCGCTGGAGTGGTCGCTTCGGCGCTCCGCCAAGCTGAGGGTCGCGGGTTCGAGTCCCGCCTCGGGCATGGGTGTTTGTGTGTGTATGTGTGTTGCGGAAATAAGCGCTATAAAAAAACAGAAAAACACAGTAGTATAATCTGGGAACGACAAGGGAACTTTAAAAAAAAAAAAAAAACTCGGAGAAGCGCGTGCTAATCACAAGGTAGTTATGTGGCTTGGATCTGTCTTTCCTCTATCGTGGTTACATGTAGTGGTGCGAATAGCAGATACCGATGCCAGTAGCCTGTTTTCAACAATCTGAATGTAGTGCTGGTCAAAATAGGGCACTGAAAGCTTGTTTAAAATGTTGAGCCCAATCTCAACTTTTCTATGAGTAGAATTCTGTGACCGGACCAAGCGGAGATTCTATAACACATATTTTCGAATAGGAACATCTGGGCCAATATTTTCAGCTGACCACAAGGATCCAGAATACATAAGAAATTATAGACAAAATTTATAAAACATAAGAACAGGAACACAAAGATTAAGAATAAAATCACCAAAAACTAATAAGATTATAAAAGTTATTGAACAAATTATTAATTATAATTTATAATGAAGGTTTGTGTAGTTATACTAATTATATTGAAGTATATAAATTATTATGCAAAATGGATGAACAATCTTTCAAAATCATTACACAAATCTTTTTTATACCTTAACTTTTAAATGTTAGGGCAAGAAGTATGGATTTTGTGAATTTCAATGAAGTTCCTCTTGCACCTTTTCCTTTAGTAGTAACATACAGCATTGGATCCAGAAAACGAAACCAAAAGGGGATGATGATAAATAGCATTGTTAGCCTAAAGCCATTAAACTCATAACATGCTATCATATGTTATCTTTAAAACATTGTGGCATAACATTGAAAATATTCACAAAACGCACTATATGGACTTTCGAAAGTAGTTTCCTTCAGGATGGATCAACAGCTCAGAAACAGACGGAAACAATAAAACTACTTTTTTATAGTACAGCAACCAACACCAATATTAAAGCTCGCAACTGTACTTGGGCCTTGATAGTAAACAATGTAATAATACTATTTACGTACAAATGCTATAGAAAGCGCGTCAGTATTTGATTCTTAAAATATAAGGAGCATTACGTATTGTATAAAAATTAAAATTGAAGAAATAATAACACAACACCAGAGTTCAACCGTTGTTTCTAAAATTTTCATGTTTAATTACTATAAAATGATGTTAATAATTCTAAGTTAAAATATTCCACACGTAAACCAAGTTTCTTGATGGCATTGACATCAATCTGAGTGTATACTTTGTGAATATATTCTTTATTCACCATTAGAAATATTTTACAATTTCATGGTTTCATCAAAATTTATATTATATATATATATATATAATATGCATATAATAGGAAATATGGTAACACAGTCTTAAACACAAAGTACTAACGTAGTAAAAATGAAGTTAAAATAGAATACAATAAGAATCTATATATCCTATACAATGTATTGGACAAAATAGATTAATTAATACAATAACACAAAAAATATAAATCTAAAAACCAAAAAAGAAAATTACAGGAAAAATACAATCATAATGGTCACTATTGTATATAATGAAAAGTTTTTGTACAAACACAATTGAAACGTGAAACCTGTAGATATTATTCATATAAATGCACGAATAATAACAAAGGGTTAAATACAACTCTGCTATCTTACAGCTAACTATAATATCCGAAATATTGAGAAAAAAATCTTGAGTACTATGGAAACTATGATTTATTAGAAATCTTTTTGCATGCTTCTAATTTTTTTTACCCTTACATTTTATGTTCTCAGTGATTAAGTTGTACATGTGAATACATTTATGTAAAATGGAGTTAACTCTTTTAGTAAATCTGGAACCTTGTAAATGTATTTTATTCCTTGTTTTATGATCATGTACTGCGTTATTCATCTGAAAATTTTGAATGTTGTTATTTATGAAGCAAACAGTTTCTAAAACGTATAAGAAGGGTAAGGCTAGTATGTTGTTTTCCTTAAAATAAGTTTTACAGTGAGTCATTCTATTTATACTAAACATCCTTCTTATTATTTTCTTTTGTGCTACAAAAAGAGATTTTATTTCTGTGGCAGAACCCCATATGAAAATTCCATAAGCAAGAGCAGATTATACATAGGATAAATATATATTTTTTAAATATAACAATGTACTCTTTTTGAAAATCGATATTTGGTAATCCTATTAAAGCTTAAATATGGTGGTTTAACCGAAAATGATGTTGTGATACCTCTTGATCAAAAAAGAAAGAAAGAAAACAATCTTTTTAGATAAAGATTTTGTTGTGTATGCGTAAGCACTGTAAAGATCATGGCTGAATTCAAAACATACAACCTTTGAAAGGGCAAAATACATAACTTTAACAAGAATTTAATTGCTGATAATCTCTCTTAGCATGCCTTGTTCCTTACCACTGACTCGTTATAAGAAATTATTAAACTACTTGGTGCAATGTGCAGCGGTCACCACATGATTATGCCTTTCATATTAGTTATCTGAGCACGTTGTTGTAAGCTGAATCTAGAACACATAATTATTGATATCGTAAATATTCAACTAGTTACGTTAATATTGGTTCTGTCTTGTAAATGTTGTTTCTCTTGCCGTGGCTTAGCTCTGATATGTATCACGGTCGAACAAGTATCAGGGAAGGAACTTGGATGGATATATGGTACACAGTTCAGAATAATAACACAAGTGGGTGGAATTAAACTTCTCAGGCATTTATTTCTAATGAATGTTTAAAGTTAACACTCTTTCTGATAACACATGAATATGTATTGGTGGAACTTATGCTCTGATGGGCTTGTAGTGTTGTTAACAGTTAAAATTTCTAAATTCCCGTATAGCTGTTGTAATAAAAATCTCCTGCTTACACAATTTACCTCGACGAACGTAGATATTGTTACTTAATCTGAATATACTGTATTTGTTTTGAAATTCACATTACTAACCAGAATTATAACACTAGATACTCAACACACCACAAAACACGTCTTTACATCTTGACGGTAAACTAGCAACTCGTACGCGTAGGTAAGATATTCTCAACTGCCACCTTACGTAAATATTTTAAATCTGTTTGTTTAAATTTCATTGTTTGCTTCTTGTTTACGTTAAACATTTAAAACTCTACAATTCGCTGCTAGAAATCACATGACATACGTTCTAATTTCGGCTGTTGGGTGTTCTGCTATCAAGTGTCTAAAGGAAATTTCCAACAATCACCCTCAGCATGTTCGGTGACCGGCGGTTGCGTCCGGGGTTAGTTTTATACATCAGTTGCGTCTCTGGATTTTTGTGTCATACGTCAGTTGCGTCCCTGGATTTCTTGGTTAATACGTCAGTTGCGTCCTTGGATTTCTTGGTTGATACGTCAGTTGCGTCTCTGGATTTTTTGTGTCATACGTCAGTTGCGTCCCTGGATTTCTTGGTTAATACGTCAGTTGCGTCTCTGGATTTTTTGTGTCATACGTCAGTTGCGTCCTTGGATTTCTTGGTTAATACGTCAGTTGCGTCTCTGGATTTTTTGTGTCATACGTCAGTTGCATCCCTGGATTTCTTGGTTAATACGTCAGTTGCGTCCATGGATTTCTTGGTTAATACGTCAGTTGCGTCTCTGGATTTTTTGTGTCATACGTCAGTTGCGTCCCTGGATTTCTTGGTTAATACGTCAGTTGCGTCTCTGGATTTTTTGTGTCATACGTCAGTTGCGTCCTTGGATTTCTTGGTTAATACGTCAGTTGCGTCTCTGGATTTTTTGTGTCATACGTCAGTTGCGTCCCTGGATTTCTTGGTTAATACGTCAGTTGCGTCTCTGGATTTTTTGTGTCATACGTCAGTTGCATCCCTGGATTTCTTGGTTAATACGTCAGTTGCGTCTCAGGATTTTTTGTGCCTTGCGTCCCTGGATTTCTTGGTTAATACGTCAGTTTCGTCCCTGGATTTCTTGGTTAATACTTCAGTTGCGTCGCTGGATTTCTTGATTAATACGTCAGTTGCGTCTCTGTATTTTTGTGTCATACGCCAGTTGCGTCCCTGGATTTCTTGGTTAATACGTCAGTTGCGTCCCTGGTTTTCTTGGTTGATACGTCAGTTGCGTCTCTGGATTTTTGTGTCATACGTCAGTTGCGTCCCTGGATTTCTTGGTTAATACGACAGTTGCGTCTCTGTATTTTTGTGTCATACGTCAGTTGCGTCCCTGAATTTCTTGGTTAATACGTCAGTTGCGTCTCTGGATTTTTGTACCATACGTCAGTTGCGTCCGTGGATTTCTTGGTTAATACGTCAGTTGTGTCTCTAAAAGATTTGAATTATTAGTCCTAGTATTTTCAATTCCTGGCACAAACAACATTTCCCTTCCCATTTTTCATTTTTAACATTTAACTTTATTAAACACTAACAAGATTTCATGCACCACGCCCTAGGCGAAATATTGTTCTGCAGATCTTGTGATGTCTAAATTTGTAACCATCGATCACAAATAAAGGCTTTCCCTCCTCACTTGCCATCGACTCCATGGCTGTGCACAACTGAGAATGAGCACTATTGCGTATGTCCAGTTTGACCTTTGTGTTGTATATGGCGTAGCAGAAAGCGTTTAAAGTGCTCTCGTCGCAGAATGCCTTTAGTGTTTTGCTGTGTCTTATCGAAGAACCTAAACCTACCCAAGCTACCTAAGCAGGTGGCTGTGGACGCAACTGACATAGTGATTTTTTACTTTCCCTACTACGTATAGTGAGTAGGGGAAGTATTGTATTCCACCCAAAAATTCGATACCGAAATTTCACCGGAAATACATGTGTTCGGACCCCCTGAATCCAAAAAAAGCATTTTTGGAAATCTGTCCGTGTGTGTGTGTGTGTGTGTGTGTGTGTCTGTGAACAGCATAACTCAGAAACGAAAAGTCGGATAAACACCAAACTTGGTAATTAGGTTCAGTATCTTCCAGAGATGCGACACGAAGGGTTTCAAGAAAATTCCCCCATCTCAAATTACCCTTTACATGGAACATTTTTCGAAAATTTAAATTTTCTAAAAAATAGCTCTTAACAATTTTGATTAAAATATCATATGTTTAAGATATTTTCATGACAAATGAAATGTATATCTCGAATTTTCTGGGAATATCTCCAAAAGTATTCTTCATTGTGAACGACTTTTGCATAACTGGTACACCATAAGAGATAGATAAAATTTTACTGCACAAAAAATGTAGATTGCGTTAAAATACGCAATTTATGTCATATACTTTTTTGTTGAGTGAACCGTTTTCGAGATATTGCTTGTTATTCCCTTAAATTTTCCAATACTTACACTTTTCTCAAATTCGTTATTCATTTTGTTTGTTCTGGTAATGCAAAGAGAACGGAATACTCCACATAGCAACCAGCACTTAAAATATTTGACTATCGCTTAATGCCTAGCAATTCCCCTTGGAATTACTAGAAAATTAGCAATAAGATTAACACCTCGATTAACATGAAGCATATGGAGAATAAGCGTTTGTAAAAATAGTTTGTACAAGAGTAGAGAAAGTCATGTGAGTGTAACACATCAGATTTTTCGTATACATGTTTACGTGGACGCAATTGATATAGCCCCGGCATGCTTTAAACAATAGAAGAGGCCAAGCTAATGTATATTTCTCTACTTACTTGTAGAAAACAGCTCTCCCTGCACTGAAATAGCAACACTCTTCACATTTTAAGGCACCATCAGTTTCCACCAAAAAATACATTTACTAATACACTATCACTTGAAATAATATTAACAGACATACACATACGTAAGGAAATATATTCAGACCTTAATTAATATTATTGATATCTATATATTACTAGGACTTGGTTAATAATTATATTCATTATTAAATTAAGTGGCATTAATTAATGAGGTACCAAAAGTATTGCCTCAAATACTACTAAAACACATTCTCAATAATTTACTTCGAGCTAAACAAAATGCAGATCGCAGCATCGCTCCTAACAGTTAATAAATCTCACAAAGTAAGAGAAATTAATTAATTATCGCGATATTCCCAGTATTTAGGAAAGCTGAATTTGCAATTACATAAACTGAAGGTTAAGGAAACAATAGTGACCCAGTAGCAAGAAGGTCTGCTTTGCAACAATACCACAACGGTCAGGACATGATTGATGAGCAGAACAAGTAGAGATGATGATACGCCGCATTGGCTCGTCGTTCACACCCTCCTGCCATCACTCAGACTCCCCTTTCCCTCGCTTTAAAAGCCATATCATCCTACTGAAGAAAGCCCATATATTAACATTTCATACAACCTTCTGATAAATTCGATGAGGATTCTGGAAAGCTTCACCCCGAACAGTGCATCCTCCCAATGAAACCAGATAACTGAAATTTTTAAACTTGTCGGACGAAGCACAAAATGATATCGCAGATTTTTGACAGTATTCTTATTAACATTAACTACATTGACTCAATGTACTTGCTTCAGAGATGCTCCATGGATTTCATCCCGACACGGAAGTCAGATTCCTGTAAAATACGCCTCAAATGACGACTTTAATTCTTCATTGGACGAAAATGCCTTTACATAAACGAACTTCTTCAGTCTAGGGAACAGATGAACGTCCTATGGAGCTAAAGTTATGGTAATATGGTAGATGTGACATCAAATCATGCACCGCTTCGTTGATCTTCCCATTGCAACAACACATGTCTAAGGGAGATCATTGCCGTGATGTAAGATGCCTTTCTTGTTTGCCAAACACGGCCTTTTTCACAGCTTTTTGGTCCTCAATTGTCCACAAGGTTAGCATAATATGCTCTGGTAATAGATTTTTTTCAGAAGGAAGCTAATCAATTAGCAGAATACCCTTGAAATGCCAAAGATTAACGCCATGATCTTCTCAGCTGATTTCACTCACTTTGCCTTCTTGGTGGAGAATTTTGAAGCTACCATTATTTAAGCTCCTCTTTTGTTTCAGGTGTATAGTGGTGCGCCCATGTTTCATAATTTGTTACAAATTGAAGCATTAAGTCGATAGGAAGTCTCTGAAAAAGAACCAAACTTTTCTCAGAAATCTGCACTCTGATTCGCTTATGATCCGGAGTCAGCACCTAAGTTGCAAATAATATTTTCGTGTACAACTCTTCTCTCGAAATGCGAAAGTCACGTTCCCCTGAAATGCCCAGAGCTTCAACAACTTCAGACACCTTCGTTCCACAACCCTCTCAGAACTATGTCTTGTACTTCATTGATGATTTCTGTTGGAGGTCTTCCGCTGCATGCGTCATCTGCCAGGCTTTCACAGTCAAGTTTAAAATTCGTGGTCTATGAAGATGGTTGGAAATGATCATGCACAGTCCCTTACAGTGTTTTTATATCGGTATGAAATTCTGTTGTATTCATTCCTTTCCATGCTCTCCCATCGTACCTATTAACTGTACGATGTTTGATATTAGCCATGTTTCCAGTATACACACGTCTGCACTATAACAAATAGCTATGTCTACTGTGACTCTTGAATAATTTCAATGCTATTACAGAAATTTTTCCATAAATGATTGCTGGTATTGAAAACAAAACTACTTCGGAAAAATTCTGCTGCAATCTTTGTGTCATTCCGAGGACTTGTCAAATGACCCCAGCAGTAACAGTTAAGGTTGTTAAATTGTGAGTTTAGCACCCTCGAGGATGGTCATTGGCATCATGGGCTGTGTTAGACAGAGAGTTTTAGCCACTGCCTTCTAATCATATTCGATGTCAGTTTAAAATATGCTTAGTTGCCACACGAACTCTAGAGATAAACATGTGAGAGTGCTTAGCTGATATCTGTTTCGCATATTGAAACCTCTTAACAAATCCGCACGCCTGTATATCGAATGAACCGAATAGGCACTATGAGGCTATGAGCAGAACGGCTATAATCTGACCCGATGTTTTCCCTTTTAGTGAGCAGTTGACTGCGACTGTATGTTGTGAACATCAAATGTCACTCTGGTGGTGCAGTTGTTTGAGCGCTGGGTTCCTATGTCCAAGGTGGAGATTTCTATCTGGATCCACGTTGATGGAATTTAAGTGTGTTTAAATTACAGACATATTCCTCTTCATCACCGATGATTCTTGCCCACATAACATTAGAAAAGTTGAATTTTTCTACTAGAGTGAAATTGATTTATGTAATATTAGCGCAAAATGTGAGAGCAGTGTTATTCAGCTTCATCTCAAACTAACTATTATTTTCAGGTTCTTTTTATTTTCACTGTATTGTAACGCCACATGTTTCATTCACGCCTGTCCGTACAATTCTGATACATTTAAGGGGACAAGGTAGTCTGAACCCATGGAAATTACATCTTAAGTGTGTTAAATTACGACTGCTCTTGAAGTTCTCAATGGTTTATCCTGAAATTTTTATGAATTATTCTAGACATTTTGACAATTATTTCAAGTGGTTATTTTCATTGATAGCTTATGTAGTTGAGTACATAAAACTTATTTCATTCAGCAGAAAAATAATAAAATTTACTCTAAAACATGTGAATTCATGTACCTTTTTCTCTGATACTACTTGCAATACAGAATCACACTTTTGCATGCTTGTTCTTAGTATAATCAGCTATCTTGTGAACCTCAATTATTTAGTTATGTATATGAGTTCACTAGAAATTGAAAAGCAATTATTTGCAAACTCAAAAATGTAAAAATGTGGAAAATTTGCAACGTTTTTGCTTTCTTAATTCACTAAAATAATTATAAAATTATGATTGTGGCTCAGAAAGTTTAACTATGTGTTTTATGTATATGTACTGAACATTTCAGCTCTCTACCTCTCATTCTTTCTGAGAAAAAGGTACAAAGTATCAAAAAACGTTTCTTAAATCCAGCTTGTTCAGGGACTAATAGATTTTGTATTTCTAGATTGTATGTCAGTCTTGTAACTACCATTCTTTTTAAGAGTTTTGCTATGTTTGATGTTAAGGATATCGGTCTATAACTATCTTTTGAGAAAACTGAATTTAAAGTTTGAACATTAAAATTCTGACACACTTCAGTACATTCCAGGGTCATAATCATCTGCACCTTCGTTCCTGGATTGCTTCAGCTTTTCTGATTGCCTTCTCGTGGTCCTGGCCTCTTTTGTTAATTGCTGAACTGCTCGCTGGGCACGATATAGTCGTTGGTTGTTGAAAGATACAAAAATTTTCTAAAAAGGGGCGTTGCATGACAGCTTTAAAGGAATGCAGACTACCATTTAAATGGTATTTAAATGTCTTAAAAACCTCTTAACCCCTCAAAAAGTATATCTTTTCTGAAACTGAAAATAACAGAAATTTTATCAGTGCCTAAAACAAAAATGTGATTTTTGACCATTTCAGAGTACCTTTGCCCTTAAAAGGTACAAAAATAACTAAATAATTGTCCGATATACATTATATTCCCTCCTTTGTAAATCATTCATTCTGCGCTCTTTTTCTTTATCTTGAGTTCAGAAAGAGTGAAAAATTTTATAGTATTTTTCTTTTTGTTTAAAACAAAAAGTAAACTGAACTACTCCATAGGAAGACTGTCTAAATCAAAGGATGGAGATATATAGGTTTATAGAAATTAACTACCGTACGAGAAACCTGAACGGGATTTAAATTTCTTTCAGTCTCCTTTATTTCCATATGTAATATTACGTAACCATTCTTACCTTCATACTCCTTATATTATTAGGTATTCTAACGCTTTTTTCTGCTTACTTCTTTTCGTCTCTGTTTCTTGCTTCAGTTCTGCATGCTGATCCTTCTTCTCTTTTTTTCATTTCGTCTTTGTCACTTTCTATTTTTGCTCTTACTCCGATATCCCCTTCTTTCTCTTCTTGTTTACTTTTTGGTTCGTTTCTCTCTCCCCTTAATTGTTGTAATCGTAAGGTAGAATATGAAAAGTTTCTTTACGGAGACAAATGCATGTTACATATTTTATTATTCTTCTCAGCATTCTGCAAAAGCAATGATTCATTTTGATTTTGTCTTCAATTTACTACGTTAATGCCGGTAAAACACTTGAATTTCAGTACATGTAAGGAAAGTGCTAAAACAGGAGCTATCTTTCGAATTGTCTATTATGCACAGTAAAGCTGTTTGCTTACTCTCGCACTGGAATCACAATACTTCTTCCCGTTAATAGTAATTATGATACAAGGGGTAAAAGTAGGATTTTATTTTGCGAGTAGGAATGTTTGCGAAACGAAGGCCATAAGGCGAGTTTCGCAATCCTTTGAGCAAAACAAAACCACTTTTAACACGTGTGGCATATACTATTTTTAGATAGTGCTCGAATTTGTAAAGTATCATGTCGCAGTAATTGGCTCGTGTTATCTTATTTGCTGGGCGCCTGTTATTGTTTTATTATTTTAAAATTTGGGTTCTTTGTCCTCCGGCTAGCTATTATTATTCGAGCAAATATCTCTAAGCAGGGCGTGCAAATGGAAAGGAGTTGTTACTAAAAGATAACACTGATAAAAGAATTTGTTTTTACACTTTTATTACCGTCACACTTAATTAATAATTCACATCTTTAATCTTTATACACGCCTGACTGAAACTGTTATGTTTCCGAATGTAATTACTGTCGTATTAGTTGCCGCGTACTTCACATTTTGTAACTAACTTTACGACGTGTACTTCGCGAGAGATTCTTCCAAACTGTATGACGTGCACTTCACGATAGATTCCTTAGAACTGCGTGAAACATGCTTATGGCTCGAGAATATATACTCCTTCACCTCGAGTTGCCTAAACATTATAACATAGCTCCTATTGGTTACCAAATTGCGCCCACTTTAGCGTCTGTTTTGGTCAGCCAATCACTACTACTAACATATATACTCTAGGGAAGATATTCCCTCCATTTCTAAAAAAAAGGCACGCTACCCTTACGTCATTTGTTTGTCTTTTCTTAGTGATAAACAACTCACCCTCTCGGTTTATTGTTACCCACTTCTATTGTCAGTTTCAGTGAGGCCGCGTAAACTTATTTCCTAACAATACTTATGGCTAACAAACATCTAAAATCCTGTACATACAATAATATTAATTTACACTACAATCACTCTGGCATTCACAGTGTTGTGATATAAAATATTTCCTCAATAATATTATATTAATTCCTGAAAATAACATAAATTGCGTTTGAAACGCGTTCTTGAAACAAGAAAAATTACTTAAAAACGCGAGATGTCAGATGTTTCGTTGATTCGCTAGCAGTCATTTTCAATGAACTTATTTTCACCATGTTTTGCCTTATGCCAGGCTATGAAGTGATTAAATGATATATACTATTGCGTTCTGAATTTTTTGCATAAGTACTTCTAGTGTTATTCTTTCTGCTGCTTCTGTAATTTCACTTCCATTTCAGTTTCTTCTGAATTCATAGTTTCCCCCTATTTAATCTTTATGTAGGTTAGATAAAAGAGTAACGGTTTAGATCAAAGATAGCTACCAATATAACGTATAGGTTAACTCTACAACGAACTACGATAATTGAAGTATGACGATTTGTATTGTGAACAGATAATGCGAGCGCCATGAGAAATTAATAATGCGGAACGACATAATGAAAAGTAAACCCTATCAAACCAAGTCGAGTTATTAAACATGTGCAAATACAAAGGATAATTGTCTTGTAATTGGACTTGAAACCAAAGTTGGTCACAGCATTGAATTGAATTGACTTTTATTTATTGGCGCTCTTTAACTGCTGTGGTCCTTAGGCGTCCCATTCTATATTTGGCATAAAAGACTGGTAATTTTGCTCAGAGGCCTCTTTATCAGGTTTGAGGTTCTTTTGCGTGTCATAAACCTGAGACACGGGACCACCGGCTTTACTTCCTTCCAAAGGAAGCCATGCTAAGGATTTTTACACCCGAAAAAATCCATCGCCCTCCGCCGGGTTTGAACACGCGTCCTCGGGAACTAGAGGCTAGCATTGTAACCACTACACCATGGAAAACGACATAGTTTTTCATAATGCAGATTATCGCAATAATCTAAAGCTTTTAGCTCGTGTGCACTGTGTTAGAATTCTACCTTTAAGCTTTGCTGTCTAAAAATAGATTATAACCAAAAAGCTACATTTTAAAGTAGTTTTGAATATGAAAAGACAGTGTTTTCTGTGACATAATATTAAATGATGCGAACGACAGTCTTTGGTGTCTATTCTTGTGAAATTTCTAATAATAATTTGAAATGATTAATAGTTAATGTTAAATCAAACAAATACTCTGCGTTTTTCGCCCTTTATTTTGCATATTCTATTACTTGCATCAAAATATGTACTTATTCATCCTTTCATTAACAAAACAATAAAATAGTTTATTATGATGCATAAAATAGATTACTAACCTATAAACCAAATAATCTGCATTTAGTAAAGTTTTTGTTTCAGTACTAGACCATTTATTTATGCATTACAGCAACTTTTTCTACTCAAGAAGTCACAAAAAATGTTCATTAAATCGAATTGACGTAAACTATCATAACCTAGTAAATAATAATAATAATAATAATAATAATAATAATAATAATGTGCTAAAATATCTAATATTACTTAGGAATTTCCGAGCATTATACCTTACATAGCACAAAACTACTTTTAAATGAAAACTATTCATTTTAGCAGCCTCCTCAAACGCACATCATATTTGCCAGATAAGCCGTCACTTTGCACAGCAGTGAAGGAGCTGTCGCCGTTCACAACACAACATTGCGCACTGTAGTTGTGAACGCGGTACTCATAACCTGCTAGCTAAGGAATTCTGTGTTAGTATTCTAAAAATTGTTGTTTTTTGTATATTTCTGTTTTACGAGTGATTTAATGTTGTCTTCTTCATCCAGCTTGAAGTTAAATAATCCAAATGTCTGCCCACCCTCATAAATTAAACACAAAGAATACAACACTCAGCATGTAGTTTAACCGACAATCACTCCTAAATCAAAGTCTGGCGCTGATGATCGCATGTTTTTAGCGTGGTCTGTACTTAGCCTCTTTCGCTCCATTGCAGCTTTTAGTCGTAGGCAAATCAGAGATGGAGGCAGTTTTACAGAGAGGTTTTGGTGAATATTCAATGAAAAACGAGATAGAAAGAGAGGGTTAGGGGACGAAGCTCTTTCAGGGGTCATGAATAATATTTTGGCTTCTGCCCCATTTCAAAAACAACGTATAAAAGAGTTGGAACGCGCGTGGAGTTAGCATTGTTGATAGGGAAATATTATCGCTTTAAAAGCTTTGCAGACATCCTCCCTCTCTTTCCCTTTTCGCAAGGCACTACAGAAAAAATAAGGTAGAAAGGGAAAAAGTTTTCAGGAGGCATAGAGCCGATTTCCAGGTCAGGATTTCCTGTCGTTTAATGTTCTTCATAGAGAAGGCCATGGACTGCAAACAACATGTAGATAGCATATATTACACTACCACAAGACAAATTGCAGCGGTATTCTATATGTAAACGATGCGAGTACAGTGTTACACAAACACTTCAAAACACTAATGAAACTACAACGGGCAGTAGAGTTAACTTCCTAAAACAACTGACCAAAATAGAGTGCGAAATTATGTCCATTGTATAGGGCAGGCGTGGTGAAAAGAAATGTGTTGCCTTTTATAAAAATCTGATGTGTTACACTCACACGACTTTCTCTACTCTTTTTACAAACTATTTTTACAAACGCTTATTCTCCATAAGTTTATGTTAATCGAGATGTTAATCTTATTGCTAATTTTCTTGTAGTTGCAAGGGGAATTGGTAGGCTTTAAGCCATAGTCAAATATTTTAAGAGCTGCTTCTATGTGGAGTATTCCATTCTCTTTGCATTACCAGGACAAAAAAATGAATAACGAATTCCCATTTGAGAAAAAGTAAAAGTATTGGAAAATTTAAGGTAATAACAAGCAATATCTCGAAAATGGTTCACTCAACAAAAAAAAATGTATATGACTAAATTGTGTGTTTTAACACTATCTACATTTTTTGTGTAGTAAAATTTTGTCAATCTCTTATGGTTTAGCAATTATGCAAAATTCGTTCACAATGAAGAATACTTCTGGAGACATTCCCAGAAAATTCGAGATATACATTTTATTTTTCATGAAAATATCTTAAACATATGATATTTTAATCAAAATCGTTAGACCCATTTCTGAAAAAATTAAAATTTTCGAAAAATGTTTCATGTAAAGGAAAATCTGGGGTGGGGGGGATTTTCTTGAAAACCTTCGTGTCGCATCTCTGGAAGATACTGAACCTAAATACCAAGTTTGGTGCTTATCCGACTGTTTGTTTCTGAGTTATGCTGTTCACAGACACACACACACACACACACACACACACGGACAGACACACGGATAGACACACACACGGAGGTGTTTCCAAAAATGCTTTTTTTATTCAAGGGGTCTCAAAACATGTATTTCCGGTGAAATCTCGGTATCGAATTTTTGGGTGGAATACAATACTTCCCCTAATTACTATACGTAGTAGAGAAAGTAAAAAGGTGTTCAAATTGCTATCCTTTGGTCGCCAGTTGGTCTGATATTCATTTGTATTTTATCGGCTGCTATGTTGACAGTCTTTCTTTAACTCACCCCGCATCTCGTACACACATGAAACTGTGTTCCTCTGTATTTCTCTCTTCTGATTGGCTGAAGTTTTTGTGCCACAAAATGTGCCTTGCCTAGTATACGGAGAGGACAGCTGCTACGAAGATGTAAGCATCGCCCTGGTACATGCAAATGAAGATTATTACTTTTATTAATATCATTTATCCATTCAGATTAAAAAATTACCTGAAATATTTCAGCCATAGTTTTATTATATTTACAGATAATTCTTAAAGGCTGATAGCTTATTGACGCAAAACGTTAGGATTATACCAGGTGGCCCAAAAAAGCCGTTCTTTTCAGTTTTATGCTTCCCGTATACATAGGTGCAAAAGAAGTTGCTACATCACTGCTGTTCAAAGGGGTAGTGCAGGTACAAAGCGAAAGGTCACTGAGGTAGTGCTGCTGTCTGCTGGTGAACAAGTGATAGTTTCGTACTGAGAAACGTAGCGTGGTCGCCTGAATGCAGTTTGAGCCGGCCATTTAGACAAAAAGATAACGATCACCAATAACGAACACACAGATATGGTTACGATCTGTGCGGAGAAGCACCAAAATGCAGCTGAGGTTTGAAGGCTATACTCTGAAAATTTTCAGATGTGGCATCTGCCTTCTGCGCAGGTTATTTACCTATTTATTTATTTATTTTTTTGGACGTACAGAAATATTTTTAAGAAATGATGGATCATTCCAAGTAGAACGTGAGCCTGAGAGACCCTTACATTAATTCGTCCACCAAGGCAGGCATGTTTTTGCTGCACATGCTTATTATGAATAAGACAGACTAATAGAAAATAATTTAATTCTAAGGCACCTTTAAGCGTACATAAATATAGTAAAAATCTGATAACTGATACATTCCAACGCTTTCTCTAGCCTCTGTCTTTATTAGAGGGCACACAAACTATTCTTTCTAAAGCTTATTTTTCTATCTACTACATTTAATCTAAATAAACCTTAGAAAAAATAGCTACATTACACATTACGTTATAAATACAAAAAGAACAACGATAGTCAAATGTTTAAGCAGCAAATCCAGCCTCCTCTACTCATCCATCTTTTCCGTTTTTCTCATGTCTCCGGTATCTGCAATTTATGTTAGTATTATCTCTCATAGTATTATCTCTCATCTGTTATCTTCTTCTTCCCTAACCTTTACCTGTTCATACTCTTTGCCTTTGCATCTCACCCAGCGTTCCATCCAATTGCCTTTCCTGCTCCTAGCCAGTTCCAGTGTTGTTTATTGTGTCCGTTCATTTCATCTGCTTCGTTAATTCCTTATATCCATAATTCAAGTGCTTCCAATCACATTCCATCAATCACAATGTCAAATTTTCCGCACTATACAATGCCACATACTATACAAAGTACTTCATAAATCTTCGCCGAGCGAGATTGCTCCGCAGTAACGTGTGAGGCTCGCAGTCGGAAGATCCCGGGTTCAATTCCCGTCGGGCGGCCGCTCTGACATGGAATTTTTTCGAGATATTCACAGAATTTCCTGTCCCCATCACTTTCACCTGTTTCAACTTTATATCTTTCAAGGTTATAGGACAAGCAATGGCGTTTGTTGGAGTTCGCGCTGTGTAAAGATTTCTCCCTAGTACTCGGGTGGTAAACTGGTGCCCCTTCTTGGGAGGCTCTCCTCGGCACCCCCCGGGAAAAAAAAACTGCAAAAAGATCTGGAGACAACCAGCCATTCTGAACGATGTTAAAAAAATAGAAAATGTCTATGTCTGTAGATTTTGCCTTCAGCCTTAGCCTGCAATGCACAGAGTCCGTGCTGTGACATTCAGATGATCAGATTAATCATTGTCTTTATTTTTCTCCAGTTTTACTGACTTAAATAATGGCAGCACTGAATATAGCTATAATGTTCTACTTGACCCAAAATTTGCACTTTTTACTTTTTCATGCGTGTGTGTTATTTGTTCACGCAAGAATGTCCAAACTCATTGCTATGAAACTTGGTGTATAATACCCATACCTTACGTTCGACTTATAAAACTGACTACATAGTATCTTAATTACATTGCCGAAAAAGAAAGGGAGGAAGTACAAGGGCAAAAACAAACACTTAGTTTTTTTTAAAAAAAAATGCTTTCCATTAAAACCTTTAAGTAGAATATTTCTAACAAAATTTATTACTTACAAAATATTTGATGGAATAAATATTTAAGAAGTTAAACGACATTTTCGTTGCTATTATTCGTGTACATCAACCAAAATGGTTATCCTGAGAAACAACATAGTGGAATCCTGACCGAACTGTATAAGTTTCATTACATTTGATTCAACAGTATGTACAATACACGTATCCATTATTTAGGTTTTTTGAAGAACTGAAGTTAGTAAATGCTCCAAGGAACTTCCTAATCCAAGCATTTACTCCCCCAAAACTGTAATAATAACAGAAATAATTGTGCACAAAGTTTGGAAATTATGCAACAAACCATCTACAATAACATTTTTTCTACTAAATTTTAAATTTCTATTTTTTTTCCTTTAGTTGGGTATAACAAATATATTTTAAACCCAAGAGAAAGGACATGGATAAAATTGTTACTACCCAAACTGGGTTTTGGTGAGCAAATGCACCAAATTTCAGGAAATTGACCAATAATTAAGTCCCTTGGAGCACTGCAGTATTGAAACATGTTGTTCTGAGGTAAACAAATGTTTGTTCTATTTCTTCCAAGAAAAGGCCTAGTGTATAAACATTTAAAAATAGTCGTCAGGTATCTAATACTTGCTGAATGGGTTAAAATATCTATCTAACATACATGTAAAAGCTTTGTAAACCCTTTTATTAAAAAATGTAACAATTTATATTTGCCAGGATGTTTAATCCCAGCGTCCAGTAAGGGGATTCTAGAAACTCTATGTGCCGATGTTAAAAGTTGCTAACCTCATTAGCCATTATTTCAGAAACTGTTTAAGATATAACATTGAAAATGTTATAGGATGTATATTGATGTGTATAAAATGTGACCCATAATGGAAACACAGCTGTTTATGTTGGTACTGACAATCCAGCTCCTCCCTCTGCCAGTATGACCTACTTTGTTTTTCGAGCATAATTCTAGCCACTGGATTGACAGAGTTCTTTATCTCCCCCAAAATATGGTTATCTGCCGAAGGGTAACTTTATAACTTAAACTTTGTATTTTCATGCTACACTATAGCTTTTTTTTAATATCGATTTGGTTATTGCCGTCATAAGCTGTGTCCTATGATTAAGAACCGATAATGTCTTAAAATAAAAGACACAAAAATATATAACATATATATATTTTAGTTCAGTGACTAAGGAACATTTCTTACAATATAAGGTATTCCAAATGCTCACCACTGGCCTTTCACAGGACCTTAATCTGTTAGACCAATCTGCTACTGCAGCATGGATGACATCTAGAGGAATTTCCTGCGCTGCCTTTACGAGATCTCGCTTTAGAAATTCCAAACTGGAGTGAGGTTTAGCACAGGTCTTACTGTCCAGGATATCCCAAGGCTATAGTCCAGTGGGTTCAGGCCTGGGCCAGTCTTCTGCTGCAATGAATTCTGACACATTGTCCCTAAGCCATGCTTGAGTTGTTCTAGCCTTGTGAGCTGGGGTTGAGTCTTGCTGAAAGACCCAATGGCTTCTATTGAGGAGTGTGGTATTCAAGGGTCTCACAGCTCTAAGATTGAGGCAGTATTTTTAACACTTAAATGATTTCAGTCTAATTATAATATATAAATTCAATAACAGCCCGCCTTAAAGCAACATGTGTATGTAACAATATATAAAAAGTGCATATTACAGTCATCGTATATGATTATATTATTGTATACATGTTCAATAATTTTATGTGAATGTATTACGTAATTTAATAGTATAGGAGCTGTGAGAATAATAGGTTAAAAGTTGCTAACAAAGAGGTAACAATGAGGTAACCTTGAGGCAATAATGAGTAAGAAAGTGTAATAATGCTACTAGTCATTATTGGAGCAACAATAATGTAAATTTTTATGACAGTTTATAAAATAGCCAATCAACAACCAGAAAAAGCTTTAGTTAAATGAAGGTATTCTATTGGACTAGGATTAGCCAATCAGAAACTGAAATATAGCAACATTTACAAATCTAGAAGTCAGTTGCTTGTAGACAGTGCTCATAACTGGACGCGTTGGTTGTTGACAGTGTTACTAATCAGACGCGAGATGCGTCCTCGAGAAATTTAATACGTATTCGTGTGAGACGAAAATAGTTTACTTGTTAAAAAGTGCAAGTAATTAATAAAAGAATCTCACAGCTCTCTATATCAGTGAAGAGTTATTTAAATTGTGTCAAATATTAATAAAAAGGGGTGAATTAAAAATTATAATTTGTGTAAGTCTACATTATTCAGCCGCACTACGCCCTGCTAAGACATCCATGTCTAACAAAAATACTGACGCAGCCGAGGCAAACATAAACATATAATATTTAAAGAAACAGTCAAATTACAAAGTTAATATTTTTTAAACATTTGGGGCAAAGGCCACCGTAAAGTACATTTGAGGCGAAGGCTACTGGAAAGCGGGTACTATACGTGTGATTGCAAACTACTTCAAGTCCGGCGCCGCAACAGTTGAACTATAATACATCTTAAAACTGCCTTTCCATACGTAGCAGCTACCAATCCTTCTACTTCAAATTGGCTCCCATACGTGGGGTAGAAACAAAACAAATCTACTGCAAGATGTCCTTTTGATACCGCCTGACTCCAGTTTTTACTCCTTGTTTACAGAAATGGAGAGATGTTACTCCTTGTTGTGACATGCCCCACCAAACCATCACTGATGCTGGGTGGTGCCCTCTCTGGTAACGGAGGCCTGATATTTTAGCTTCCTCTGAGCTCCGTACACATATTTTATCATTTTGTTTATTTTATCTACTTCTCCTACAATGTGAAAATTTTATTATCTGTGAAAAGGATACTTTTATAACAATTCTGAGCATGCCACTGTAAGAGCCTCTTTGATCTTTCGTACCTGATCTTCTTTAGGTTCCAGGTTAACAAATGTCCCATTAACCGTCCATAAACTCTCATATGAAGGTCTTCTCTGATAATCCGAGACATGGATTTGAGGAATATATTTAACTCTAGGGCCATTATTTTTTGCTTCCAGAGTGGGTTTCGACGTATTCGTTCTCTTACTGCTTTGACCACTCCTAAAGTCCTTATGGTACGCGGCCTGCCAGTAAGTTTTCAAAAGAAGAAGATTCATCGAATCTCTTGACAGTTCGGTAAACAAAGTTTAATGTAATTTTAGGTGTTTTAACAACTTGAAAGTTTCAATAGGTTTCTTACCACACTTATAAAGAACAATCACTGCAATTCTGTTTTAATTTACACCCCATTCCATATTTATTGATTCATGTAGGAAACTACACAAAGCCAATGTGTTTAGAATAATAACTCTGCTACCATGGTAACTTGTAACAATACCACAAAATCATTTATTTTTAAGTTGTAGAGCTACAAACATAGAGGATCTAACTTATTACTGATCTGTGTAAATGTCGTAGCTTGTCGAGTTTAACGACGCATGCAAATAATTCTTCCCCCCTTCCTCTATAAGACCGAATTATGTTATATTTGCTTTAGCCTTTTCTTGTGTACCAGTTGTAGTGAAACTGTTTCATAGAGGCGGTATCCGAACTACGCCTTAATTTCACATAGATTATAACACCCTTCATTGTTTTTTTTTTCTTTTTTTTCTCTGAATTTTTTTTCAACCTAATCACATAGAGAACTGATACAGGTTGGGTGGAGTCAAAGGTTGGTTACCTGAAGGTGGAAATTTTGCGGTGGGAAAAATACTATTGCGATCTAGAGGAATGGACCACTTTTTATGAATGTCAGTGTAGTACATGCATAATTCCAAGCTCGCGGATCTACTTTTGTACAATAATGTCTATTAAGGAAGACTCGACGTTTTCTTAATTACACAATTTTTATCAAAATTGTCTATAAATTAATTTTTTAAAAATAACAAACCATCTTATTAACACCAAATTAGACACACAATACATTAAGATATTGCTTTTATCATCCTAAAATTTCATTTAGCTATCATCAATAATTTCCGATAATACGGGTCATTTATATAAAAATATCATCAACAGAAAATGCTGTTCAAGGAAACAATGGAGAAACAAAATCTCACACATATTTGCAAAGAAAGAAACCAAATGAGTTGGACACACAGAAGCTGCCGTATTTAGGAGTATGTCAATTTGTGGAGCAAAACTTTACCTAAAATATGATGTTATGAATACGAATAAGATGACTCAGGCGGTAGCGCCTCTGGCTCGCATTAGGGAGATCGTGCGTTCAAATACCCAAACCAAATCATCAAATGAATAACGGATTGGATATTGAGACAGTATTATTCGCCGCTCATACCTGTACATACGTATCTATTATAGGTAATACTCCTGTAATACTTTATAAAGTTGTACCAATCATATATTCATTTAGCTGTTATTAATAAGGAAAGTTTATATATTTTTGAAAAACGCAAACTGTTATGGGATACTTCCACAAAAGTGCATTTTCGACGCAGTAATCAGAGACTTGTTGCAGACTTTCGATAAAAAAGTCTGTTTTTTTCTCTCTTTTTTGTAGTATGTACGAGCAAGAAAGATTTATGTTAGGATGCCAGGTTTTCCATTGAAAATTAAGGAACTCGGGCTTTTCTCTATTAAGTAAAATCACGTGACTTTGGCGCGTGTAGATAGCGCCCATAATCTTCCAAAGCTGAAAAGTGTGGTAACCAGTAGCCAACAATAAAATTGAGAATTAAATAAGAGCGCCAAGATGTAAAAGTACATAAAACTCGAATTGTACAGCGAAGGGAGCCAGTTCGTCATCTGCCTCACAGGCACGCTCCGCGTCAGTTGTCACAATCAAAGGGCGCCAAAATGTAAAGTTTTGGTTACTAATGAATTTCGCGAATTGAATACTGTAGCGGGAATGTACGGTGTGAAGCGATACACTGAAGCAGGTGATTGGTCTGGTGGCGGGGTATGATTTAGGAGAAGGTTAGAATTTGCCGGGCGCTCAAGGAGAGGATGGATTGTTGGTTGATTCTGGGTAGGAGATGAATAACCACAAATGTCTCCTTCACTGGTCCCTTTATGTGATAATCCACACTAATATAATTCTTTCTCGAATACTCCGTCACACAAGACATTCCTTAACGACCCCGTCTACAATTCTGAATCTAAATTAACACATTTCCACTTTCCTTTTCCCCTTATTAAGACAAATATTCCAATAAATTATTTTAGGAGTTGTGAATTTAACACCCATTTCTGCTCGCATATTCTTATAATGAGTGACGCAACCTCCCCTGTCACTAGCTTGACACGAAGTAGCAATGTGATACCCCTCTGAATCTGTTCTCCCGTCCTATATAATTTTTCTAGTCTACTTACGTTTTCTATTTTCGTCCAACCCTTTTTCTAGGCATGTGACCTTTATATCTTCTTATTGGTTATTTTTATAAGATTTTCTACGATTTCATTGGTTCTCAAGAATTAGAAAGTTCGTCTTCTCCGCGTCTGACATTATCATGATATTTTCGCCTGATTAATTTTTCTATGTAGATGACTGATTCTGGAGTTTCCCATCTATTGTACACCTAGCTAACCTGTGTGTTTTCTGCCTTATGCCTAAGTGCTTTCTAATGACCTCACTCCTGGTAGTAGTAGTAGTAGTAGTAGTAGTAGTAGTAGTAGTAGTAGTAGTAGTAGTAGTAGTAGTAGTAGTAGTAGTAGTAGTAGTAGTAGTATTGCTATTTCTTTTCGGGCGAATATTATTGCTTCAGTGCGCGGTCATAACATATAAAGTGATTAAGTGGTCCCGCGATAAATAAACAGCGATATAGTGAAGAATAGGAATGACTCGGTTCCTTTATACGTGTGTAAGTTTCCCTGATAGGAACTTTGATGTTACTAAGTGCGAATCTTCATTCTTTCATTGACAAGTGTGTCAGATTTAACTACTTCAACTGAGACACAATAAACTCACGCCTCTTAATAGTAACTTCTTGGTGTAATTACGAGGCGTATTCCAAAACTAAGATCCGGTGAACAATATTTAACGGATGGTAGGCTTGAATGTCGTTTCACGCCTGCAGGGCTGTCCACCGACTCCTGAGGAACCGTAGTGTTGGCGTGACGCAGTAGTGGTTTGCCAGTCGGTGAGAGCAGATAGCAATGGCCACGACAATGGTAGATCCCGCCAGTTGTGAAGTGCGCGGTGTGATTAGATTTTTGCTGGCAAAAGGATCGTCAGCTGCAGACATCCAACATGAGTTATGCCTTGTGTATGGACCGGACATAATGAGTGACAAACATGTTCGACACTGGTTTCGAGAATTTCTGAATAGCCGCACAAATGTGCACGATGAATAGCGGAGTGGTAGGTCAGTATTCGGACCACTATATCGTTGCCCAAGTGAACCAAAATCTTCGAAGTAATCGGTTTTTGACAATTAGTGGTCTAGTTGATGAATTCCCAAATGTTACTCTAGACTCACTTTACAGGATTGTCATTGAACAGCTTGGATATCGGAAACTTTGTGTGAGGTGGGTGCCAAAACTGCTCACCGGTCAGCACAAAGAGCAATGAATGCGTAGTGCACGACAGTTTTTGGAGCGCTATAGACAAGATGGAGATGGTTTGTTTTCCCACATTGTTACGGACGACAAGACATGGAAATGCAGAATCGGAACAACAGTCAATGCAGTGGCACCGTTCCGGTTCACCCAAACGAAAAATGTGTAAGCAATTGTGTACACGATCGCAAAATGATGGCCACCGTGTTTTGGGACGAAAAGGGCGTCCTTTGATTGATTTCATGGACCGTGGGTCAACAATTACAGCTACGCTTACCAAACTGAGACGCAGGAAACAGTCGTGTGGCATCCTCCTCCCACAACGTATGCCCACACACCACTGCTAAAACCAAAGAGAAGATTCAAGAGTTTCGTTGGGAACTCTTTGACCACCCTTCGTACAGTCCCGACCTGGCACCAAGCGACTATTTCCTCTTCTTGAATTTAAAACGGTGGCTGGATGGACAACGATTTCAAGCCGACGATTAACTCAAGACGAGCGTTACCCACTGGTTCAAGTCCCAGGCCGCACTTCTATGCTGAGGGATTAAAGAAGTTGGTGCTGCGTTACAGCAAGTGTATAGATGAGAACGGTGCTTACGTGGAAAAGTAAAGTATATATGTAGGCACATATTACTTCAATAAAAACCTTGTCTCATGAGTGATGTTGTTATTATGACCAAACGGACCTTAGTTTTGGAATACGCTTCGTTTTTCGTAAAAATCACTCTTGCATACCACCACGTGGACCTCCGTGTATCTCATTGTTCTTCCCAACTGATTACCTAGACATGACTACAATTTATTTCAGTGTCTTCATCTGCAAGATTCATCCGCCACGACGCTGTTACAGAAAGAGAGAGAGAGAGAGATGGAGAGAGCAGAAGAACAATTTCTAAGGTAGTGTGAAGGTGAAAATTACACAATTACTCCCATAACAATAACACACTTGTACTCTGAGACAAAAACTCACCACGACGACCGGGAACCAGAGCATAACTGCCAACTCACCGACTTACCACCACAATATTCAATGCCACGACTCAAAGTTCCACCAACGCAGTAAAATTAATATAAATAAAAGTTTGATACGCTGCATTCACGTGTCTTTCTCGACTTACACTTCTACAAACCATTCTTACAAGATATTATTTCTCTATCTACTCCTTGTTAATCGAGATAAACTTTCATTACACATTCCTACAGTTTGTTGAAGGTGTATGGAGGATACACCAGGCTAAAGCGATAGTCAGATTTTTTGAAAGGCAGGTCACTATGTGATAGCTTTGAAAGTCCAAGCTTTTTGCTTGACCACGAGAAAAAACAATTAGTAACTTAGATACAACTTGTAAAAGTATTACTATTTGAAAATTCAAAGCAAAAACAAGTAATATCTCGGAAATAGTTACCATCACAAGAAACGTATTTGACAGAAACTGTGTGTTTTAAAGAGATATACATTTTTCATGTAGTAAGATTTTGTCTGTTACGGTTTACCAGTTATGTAAACGTCATTCAGAGCGAAGAGGACTTCAGGGCCTATTTCCATAAAGTTCAAGACTTGCATTTTATTTGTCATGAAAATATCTTAAACTTATGATAGTTTAATCAAAATCGTTAGAGCCATTTTTGAGAACATCATAATTTTCGAAATACTTTCATATAGCTTTAGGGTAGCTTTTTTGTGGTGAGGATTTTCTTGAAAATCTTGGTGTCGCACCCTTGGAAGTTGCTGAACTTAGATACCAAGTTTGGTATTTACCTACTTTTCGTTTTTTATTTATGCTGTTCACATACAGATACAGACACACATACAAACGTGGGCCTTTTTCTAACTTTTATTATTTGGGAAGCTCAAAATATGCATTTCTGATGAAATCTCAATATCGAATTTTTGGGTGATATACGCTACTTTCTCTACCTACTAGGAAGGTAGTAGAGAAAGTAAAATCATATGGTACAGGAAGACGAGTACGCAACTAAGGTCATTTATCAACAAGTAGCCTAAGAAGATAGTACGCAACTGAGGGCCATGCATCCAGCATTACAATGACTACATGTACGAAGAACAGCCTGGAGTTTAAGGATTCCAAAGTACACCTTCCACCAAGTCTCAGTAGCAACAAAATAGATTGTACAGGAAGGCGACTACATAACAAAAGTCATCTGTCTGACCTACAGTGACTTAAGTGTACCGACGGACTCACAGTAACCGTCACAATATGACCAAGAAGAAGTCGATGTTAAACAACAGTACATAAAAAAATGAATAAAAATTCAGGTGTAGTACTATTTTTAAAAATATGCTTAAAATACAAGTCGTGTGGCCACAATGATAAAATGTATATCAAATTAAAGAGTGATTCCAATTTATAAGATTGCACAAGAAATTAAAAATGTGATTGTTGAGGAATTTTCGTTATTTAATCTCCTCCTTTGTATTTTAATGTTTATTAACAATTCAGAAAGCTGTTTTCAAAATATCGCATGGTATGTACTGTTCCATTTCGGCTCCCCAACTCCGAAAGGTTACTATGCATTAATCTACCAGACCGCTAGATGCCGAGAGAGGCGGCATCTCATCTGTATCTGGTCGCGTGGTAGCAATTCTACGGTGGATATTGTAGCCAAGTGACGTAACAGACTGCTCTAGCGGCGAAAACTGCAAGCTGCATTCAGGTCGACTCCCTGCGTGGCGACTGGCAACAGGAACAAGAAGAAAGCAAAAGTGCGTCGAGCCGACAGGTCGCAACTGGAGAGACGAACGTGTAGGGTATGAATGAGTCAGTACTTCAAAATTCCTTTTCGGTTCTAAATTTGCTATCTACATTTCTTTCGGGGAGTATTCATCTAAATTCTTTTTAGGTAATAATTGTTCAGAAATTCTAGACAGAATGGCGCATTTTTAGAGAGATCCGTTCTGGAGTTTCAAAACACACGAGTAATTTCCTTTCCCATGATGTATTGTCTAACCTTTGCAATTCCTTAAAGTAATGGAAGAAAGGTGAACCGTTAAAGGTTACGTAAGCTTTCAATTTAATGTAATGATGTTATTTTGGAAAATTTTTTAAGGTGTATCTTATGTTACAATTTTAAAGCTTACTTTGTTAAAATTTTCAAAGTTTAAATTAACGTTAAATTGATTGAAGTTATCCAAGTTGTATACTTATTGTTAAATGGAGTGAGTATATAACTCAGCCATAGTGAATGGACACACACATCTTTGGGCACGTTTGTTACGTGGAAGCCCAAGCATTCTTAAACTTTATAGTGAACATCGCCAGAACAATGAATTAACGTGTGGTTTATTTAGCTATTTATTGAAAGACAGTTTAGGAAGCAAACAAGAACTATACCACGTTAAAATATAAATATGCACTTTGACAATTGAAAATAAATTATTGAATCTTGAAAAAGGTGTTGTATTCGAATTTCCTAACTTTCCTTTACATGTGCTCATCCATAGTTTCCATCCACGGAATTTAAAATTTTGCATGTTTATGGGAAGTAGTTAATTACCAATACAGCCAGTGCAGTACTTAAATTGCACAGAAGAGAGATAGAGAGAGAGAAAGAGAGGGTGAGGGGAATGAAGGTAGAGAGTGAAACAGAAGAAATAAGGAAGGACAGAGAGGGGAAAGACAGGAAGAGTAAGAAGGATGTAGAAGCATTGAGAACATACGCATTTAACACAATAACGCGAGCAGAGCTGCGGATTCTCCTGTGAATGTGCCCTCAAATACAGATGTAAAATTTAGCACTGTAAAACGTCAGCAGATATTGCAACAAAGGAGCCGAACTATTCTTCCATGTACCTATGTGTAATAAAGTTTGTTAATGGTCCTCTGAAAGCAAGTTATGGCCGAGAATCTGGTCACTGTAATGTTTTCCAAGTCAAGAACTTCCACTTTATGTGCGGCCTGGTTCTAGCAACGAGATGATACATTAAGATTCCATATTGCATCAGCAAACTTGGTAGCGAGGATGGGGCTAATGGACCGGAGATATGGCACATCTTCATACTTACCGACCTTAACAAACTGAGATTGATTTTTATGGCTGCCCCACGTTCTTCACAACGAAGCTAATAGTGGGCGTTCACATCCAGTTCAAACCTTGCTCAGTTTGCATTATCCAACTAGATTCCGACATTAAAACTTATACAGGATGTTTTATGAAGAACGGACACATTTCTTTCTTTAATTATTCTGTTCGAAATGCACTCAATGCCCCAATTTTAGCACCAAATTGAGCAGAATGTTCTGGAGTTTCGATTGCCTGTCACTATGATGCCCAGATGTTCAGGTTTTATTCGTAATTGTTACTTTTATTGTCGGCAACTGTTTTGGAGATTTTGTTCTAGTCAACGTGAAAATGAAGTACACATTTAATGAACGACTCTTCCTTGCAAAGCAATACTGGATTACGAATTCAATTAAAGTTACTCAAAGGGCATGCCAGAGAGAATTTGGTATTCGCAATCCTCCCCAAAGAAACACAATACTGGGACTGGTAAACAAATTGGAAACAACTGGATTTCTGGTGAGTGCAAAAGGCAAAACCCGTTCATCTAGGTTCCCCACGGTTGTTGACATAAGAGCACGACTGGACCAGTCACCCAAAAAAGCATTAAGACGATTGTCGCAGGAGACAGGGTAGTGCTATTCAATGTGTCAGAGAGCTGTGAAAAGCGCAGGTCCAAAGCCGTATAGGATTACGGTTGTCCATCAGTTACAGGAACCAGATAAGGATAGGCGACTGAATTATTGTCGTTGGTTTCAGGCGTTCATTGTGCAAAACCCTGTCATATTGCCTATCACATGGTTCACAGATGAAGCATGGTTCCGTTTATCCGGCTATGTGAACTCTTAACTTACGCTATTGGGCCAGCGAAAATCCACATGTTATTCATGAAGCACCTATGCATCCGGTTAAAATCGGAGTTTGGTGGTACAGAGAATAGTGGGACCAATTTGTTTTTGAAAACAATGTGAACACTGCAGAGTACCGATGGATTTTCATGGAGTTTGCTGAGCATCTAGACGATGTAGAGTTGAGTCACGGATATTTTCAGCAGGACGGCGGTACATACCGTACATCAAATGAATCCTTGGCACTAATTGCAAGTTTCTTTGACGACCGATAATTTCCGAGAACCTGTGGCCACCGAGATTTCCGGATTTGACATCGCCGGACTTCTTTCTGTGGGGTTATTTAAAAGACAGGGTTTATGCCACACGTCCCCAGATATAGAAGTCTGAATCATAACATTACACAGGAGATTCAGAGTTGTGCCAGATGCAGGATGGAGGACATTTTCAAAATTTGCTATAGAGGTAAATAATCTCCCAAAATTCCTCTGCATTTCAGGTATAATAAGTTGTCGCTAGCATAACCCGTTTTGAAACGATTAAAGAAATAAATGTATGAGTTCTTCATAAATCACCCTGTATTAGAGTCCATTGTGGAGTTTAATACACAAGTGGAGATAATCGCATTCTGGTGATTGTACAGAAATGAGTAGTCCTCGAAATGATTTCTAAATCATGCTCACTGCTCAATTCAGGTGCTATTGAGGCAGTATTTTTAACACTTGAATAATTTCAATTAAATTATATAATATGTAAGTTCAATAACGTTATGTGAATGCGATATGTAATTTAAGAACGTAAGAGCTGTGAGAATAATAAGTTTAACGTTGCTAACAATGAGGTAACAATGAGGTAACCTTGAGGCAATAATGAGTTTGAGAATTTGAATGCTACCGGTCATGGTTAGGCCAGCAATAACGTAAATTTTGGGACAGTTTAAAAAATAGCCAATCAACGCCAGAAAAGGTATTCTATTGGACTAGGATTAGCCAATTAGAGACTTAAAATACAGAAGCTTACGGGTTTGGAAGGTTGAAATATGTTCAGTTGCCTGCAGATCTTGATAGCAACCGGATGGAAGATGTGTACTCTAAAGAAATATTACGTATTCGTGTGAAACGAAAATTAAGTATACGAGTTAACAAAGTGCAAGTATTAAATAAAAGAATCTCACAGCTCTTGATATCAGTGTAGTGCTATTTAATTTGTGTCAAGGATTAATAAAAGGAAGTGAATTTAAACTTAAAATCTTTGTAAGCCTACATTCTTGTCGCACCACGCCCTGATTAAGAGAAACGTGTCTCTAAAGTAATACTGAAGCAGCCGAGGCAAAAAAAAAACATAAATAATATCTATAGAACCAGCTTAATAACAAAGTTAATAAATATTTTTTAAACTTGGAGCGTAACTACAAAAATACACCTTCAAATCGGCTTTACATACGTAGCAGCATATTACGTAACAAACAATCTACTTCAAATTAACGCCCAAAGTATGGTGCAAGCTCCAATAACAGTAACTCCTACGTAAACAATACACCTTCTTCACTATCCAAGGACATTCATTGTGATAATTAAACAATAATTAGTATTTGTGTCAAGAACATTTTGGAAAATTTGTAACAAAAGAATGAGTAAATATCTATAAAAATTATTTAAGAGCAATGTGGGTGAAGTGTTGTAATTTTTAAACTGCGAATTTCATTTCTAGTAGACATTTCTTCTATAATCTTTCTCTCACACACACGTGCACATGTACATATTAACGCATTTATATGTAGGCAATTAAAGGTTTAGCTTTGTGTTATTATTGTATTGTATTCCACCTAAAAATTCGACACCGAGATTTCACCGGAAATATATGTTATGAGGCTCCCTGAATTCAAAAAAAGCATTTTTGGAAACATGTCTGTGTGTGTGCGTGTGTGTGTCTATCTGTGAACAGCATAACTCAGAAACGAACAGTCGGATAAACACCAAGCTTGGTATTTAGGTTTAGTATCTTCCTGAGATGCGACACAAAGGTTTTCAAGAAAATCCCCCACCCCAGACTATCCTTTACAAGGAAAATTTTTCGAAAATTTTAATTTTCTCAAAAATGGCTCTAAGAATTTTGATTGAGATATCATATATTTAAGATACTTTCATGACAAATAAAATGTTTATCTTGAATTTTCTGGGAATGCCTCCAAAAGTATTCTTCATTGTGAACGACTTTTGTATAACTGGTAAACCATAAGAGATAGAAAAAATGTTACTACACAAAAAGTATAAATCGCGTTAAAATACACAATTTATGTCATATACATTTTTTTTGTTGAGTGAACTACTTTCAAGACATTGCTTATTATTCCCTTAAATTTTCCAATACTTTTTCTTAAATGAGAATTCGTTATTCATTTTTATGTCCTGGACATACCAAGAGAATGGAATGCGCCACATAGCAACCAGCTCTTAAAAGATTTTGACTATCGCTTAAAGCCTACCATATACCCCTTGCATCTACAAGAAAATTAGTAATAAGATTAACATCTCGATTAACATGAAGCATATGGAGAATAAGGGTCAATAAAAATAGTTTGTACAAGAGTGAGTGTAGCACATCAGATTTTTTTTTGGTCCTGGTAATGCAAAGAGAATGGAATACTCCACCTAGCAACCAGCTCTTAAAATATTTGACTATCGCATAAAGCCTAATAACTCCCCTTGCATCTACAAGAAAATTAGCAATAAGATTAACATCTCGATATTCCGATTAGCATGAAGCATATGGTAAATAAGCGTTTGTAAAAATAATTTGTACAAGAGTAGAGAAAGGCATGTGTGTGAAACACATCAGATTTTTAGTTATTAATTCTTTTTGGTTTAAAAAGTACGCTTTTTTAAAACTTAATCAAGCAAAATGTTAAAAAGATTCCTGTATTAATGAAAATGTTAATAAGGTAAACATTTAAACAAAAAATCTTATGCGAACATTCATAGAACCTTCTCTAGCTCTGACAAACTCACATATATCCGTTGTATACTATAGTGTTCATATCTATAACACATGGTTATTCTGTCCACGTTATTTTACTGCCGATACGTATTTGTCTAAGAAGGATTTCAAATTAAGCAATAAATATTTAGTTAAGTAAAACAATACCGAGCGAGGTGGCGCCGCGGTAACGTCTGCGACTCGCATTCGGGAGGTCCCTGGTTCGATCCCCAGCGACAGCCCACTGTGGCCCATGGGTTTTTCGTGGTTTCCCGGGTTCGGTAGGTGAATGCAGGAGTGGTTCATCTTCCACCACGACTTTCCTGCCCTTCATTTCTTGTACCCATCATCTTCCTTGTGATCTGTTTCAGCGTTGCAGGACCGTTGACGGTGTTCGGCAGGTTGCTGGACGGTGGCTGCACTTCTGTGAAAGTTTATCCCGACGTTGTTCAGGGACTGCTCGGCTGAAACCCGCCTCTGGGTGCTTTCGGGCTGGAGCTCCTTCGGGGGACTCCCTAAGGTTCGTGGCCCAATAGCGTGGGCTCGGGTGGCGTTGGAGGTGTGCAATCTGGAAACATTAAGGGCCTCATTTGTGCTTGTGTCCGTCATCATCCCGATCTGGTTATCCTTCACGTCTGTCCCCTTATCCCTCTCTCTCTCAGGGTTACGGCAGAAGCACAAGAAGCCAGCTGGTCTGCGTGTGGTGCTTTGCCCCGGTTTCGGGGACACCCCTCCGTTCGTCTATACCTTTACCTTTTACATAAAACCTACGAAAACTACATTCATATGTTTAGCCACGGTAACAGGACGGACTCTTGCGACATAAAGCAAAAAGAGAAATCGCAAACTTTCAAGGATGCCCATCAGTATGAAACCTGCAACATGGAACATTTCGAAGACGGCTGACATAAATTTTCCATTTTAATGATCTGTACATTTTTCATGCCGTAAGTTTTCGTCCATTTCTTATGATTTTGAGTTATCTCTGTCAGAATAAACAGAAGTCAAGCTGTACATTTTATTAGTAACGTAAATATCTTAAGGGGAGAGCGTACTTGAGCATGGATCAACTTTGCATCACTTAACAAAACTTAAAATTCTCAAAACAAAAATTCAATAGAAATTATTAAAAATTTTACTACACAATCAGAAGGAAATGAGAATTGTTTTGGTGTGTTTCTTATGATTCTATTATTTCTGATTTTTAAAAGATAATATATAGAACAGAAAGAAAAATATTTCGCCAAACAAACACAACTTAAATACTTTTTCTCTGAACACTCTTTGCAATATACAACTGAAAGAATTCATGCATATTCTGAGCAGGCATAATTGCTCTGAGTAGCAGAATCATTAAAATATACCATTTGGTTTAGTCTAAAAAATTTACTGACTTGAAGAAATATATGCTATTTTAACAAATTTTAACACAGATTTTCCACTGTTACAAATGCAGTTTATTCAAAAATTCTGCTTCAAAGAGCAAATTTATATGTGAAAAAGAAGTGTACAAAATTTCAAGCTTCTATGATGGATAGTTCCTGAAAAAAGGTGTCTTTGGATGTAAAATTCACATACACTATGTGATCAAAAGTATCCGGACACCCTCACAAACATACGTTTTTCATCTTAGGTGCATTGTGCTCCCACCTACTGCCTGGTACTCATTATCCGCGACCTCAGTTGTCATTAGACATCGTAAAACAGCAGAATGGGACGCTCCGTGGAACTCACGGACTTCGAACGTGGTCAGGTGATAGGGTGTCACTTGTGTCAGAAGTCTGTACGCGAGATTTCCACACTCCTAAACATCCCTAGGTCCACTTGTTTCTGATGTGATAGTGAAGTGGAAACGTGAAGGGACATGTACAGCACAAAAGCGTACAGGCCGACCTCGTCTTTTGACTGACAGAGAACGCCGGCATTTGAAAAGGGTCGTAAAGAGTAATAGGCAGACATCTATTCAGACCATTACACAGGAATTCCAAACTGCATCAGGATCCACTCCAAGTACTATGACAGTTAGGCGTGAGGTGAGAAACTTGGATTGCATGATCGAACGGCTGCTCATAAGCCACACATCAAGCAGGAAAGTGCCAAACGACGCCTCGCTTGGTGTAAGGAGCGTCAACATTACACGATTGAACTGTGGCAAAACGTTGTGTGGAGTGACGAATCACGGTACACAATGTGGCGATCCGATGGCAGGGTGTGGGTATGACGAATGCCCGGTGAAGGTCATCTGCCAGTGTGTGTAGTGCCAACAGTGAAATTCGGAGGTGGTGGTGTTATGGTGTGGTCGTGTTTTTCCTGGAGGGGGCTTACACCTCTTGTTGTTTTGCGTGGCACGATCACAGCGCAGACCTACATTGATATTTTAAGCACCTTCTTGCTTCCCACTGTTGAAGAGCAATTCGGGGATGGGATTGCATCTTTCAACACGATCGAGCACCTGTTCATACTGCATGTGCTGTGGCGGAGTGGTTAGGTTACACGACAATAACATCCCTGTAATGGACTGGCCTGCACAGAGTCCTGACTTGAATCCTATAGAACACCTTTGAGATGTTTTGGAACGCCGACTTCGGCCAGGCCTCACCGACCTACATCGATACCTCTGCTCAGTTCCGCACTCCGTGAAGAATGGGCTGCCATTCCCCCAAGAAACCTTCCAGCACCTGATTGAAAGTATGTTTGCGAGAGTGAACGCTGTCATCAAGGCTAAGGGTGGGCCAACACCGATGGAGGGCGCCAGGAACTTGTACGTCATTTTCAGCCAGGTGTCCGGATACTCATGATCACGTAGTGTATTTGGGAAAAACGTGTTTGAAATTTATTGATATTCTGCAGGCACATGACATGTCTGAATTTAAAGGACAGCACGGTCTATTTAAAAACTCTTTAACAATGGTAATAATAAGTTGTCCAAACACGATAAATCTGTACATATATAATTTTGTTCATGAAATTTCACAATTTGTTTTAGGTCAGAAACGAAAAATGTTAGTTTTGACCACTTGAGAGCACACTGTTCCCTTAAATTCACCTACAGCATTTTAATTAAATGAATTAAAGTTTATTTTTGAGAAAATAAAAATAAAAAGAAGTTCCCAACTAAAGGATTGTTTGGAGTGGGGAATATTTTGGTGAAATTCTTCGTGTCGCATCCTTAGGGATTGTTGGACTTAACTACCAAATGTGGTATTTAGGAGTTTTTTAGTTATGCTGTTTAGAAACTGAAGCTTTACAGTACGTCCACAATGAGATAATTAAAATAATGGTTATTATTACGTAACCGGGTAGAAGGTATGAAATTTTATGAAACTTATGGAATCGGGGTTTTTGTATATGTAGACTCGATTGTGTATCTGCTGACTTCTTAATGTTCGCAGGAGTTGTCAATTTATTCATAATATTGAGACCATCTTGGCGACCGCTAAGCGGTGGCAGACATCTTGTAAGGAATTAGTGCCAACGGGATAAAAAAAATTGTGGCTAACGAAATGTTGCAAAGCAACGAATAAGTAGCTAAAGTGAGGTGAGAAGACAAATCGCATATTGCGATGCTTTGAGGCCTCCTGAATCCAGATAAAGCAGTTTGAGAAAAAGGTCAGGGAGTGTGTCTGTGAATAGCATACATAATTCAGAAACGAAAAGTCGAAAAAATACCAAACCCAATAATTCCCCACCCGAAACTACCCTTTACTTGGAAAATTTTTCGAAATTTTGAGGTTCTAAAAACTGATTCTAACGATTTTGATTAAAATACCATATGTTAAAGCTTTTTACATGACAAATTAAATGTATATTTTGAATTTTCTGGAATAGACTATGAAGTCCTCCTTATTTGAAAGGAATCTGTATAATTGTATAACTGGTAAACGTTAAGCGATAGACAAAAACGCACTGGACAGAAAATGTAATCTCTTTAAAACACACAATCTATTTCAAATAACTTTTTTGTGGTATCAGCCATTTGTGAAATACCCGTTATTAATGGCTGGATTTGTTCAATACTTTATTCAGACCGATTTTCAGACCTTAAAAACGTTAAGCAATAAGTGCATTAAAATGCATTCTCTGTATTAGTACCTTAAATAAACAAAGGTGTCTTTGTAAGTGTGTGTTTTCCATCTTCATCGTAAAAGCACTCCTGTCACCTCAACTCCTTAAAAAAAATTTTTAAAAAAATAAAAGAAAAAAAGAAAAAAAAGGCCTAAATCAGCAACAACCATAAAGTTCGTTCTTTGCAATCCCTTTCACATGCCAGCTGCACTTCCACGTGTTCGCAGAGCACATATTACCCATGCTAATTTTTCACTGCAATGTTGGCAGCAGAATCACGATACCAACCCACCATGATTGCGTCGTTTGAGATGCGTTTTCTGCTAAAAGTAGCTATATTGCTTGTGAAAACTGAATAAAACTCGCAATATATTTCATAAATGCCCTTAAAACGCCATGCAGTTAGTACATTACTGATTATTATGCGTATCTGTGACATTCAGAAAGGATAAGTCACTTCGTAAAGACCTGTATCACGGTTCCATAGCTTTCGTGACATTTCATACCTGCTACCCAGATACGGAATAATGTCCAAAATAATTAATAAGATATATTTCTGTATTAATTTAATAACATTTTAAGAAGCCGTTGTATGAACCAGTACGGATTTGCAGAGAAAAATAAGTCCAATAGGAAACAGCCCTATCAGTGGGAAAGCTTCTCTCAAACCACGACTAGCACCAAGTTGTAGCAGTTACAAATTCTATTGTAAGTGAAACAGACGTGCGCATATCAATACAAGCTAGGATTATGTTTGGAAAGTTAAGGTTTTAGATGAACGTGGCTTATGTTGTTATCGTATCAGTTCGCGTGAGAACGTTTGCGCTTCAGGTTCAAAAAACGGAGCTAAGCGTGGAGTTGCAATATTTCCCGACCTATAGAAAAATTACATTTATTATGAAAAAATACCGTCCACAAATATATTAAAGAAATGTGTCACCTGATTTAGTGGGAGAAACGAAAAATTATATGGCGAAATTTTAATCCCCAAGTATGATCAATCACGATTTCGAAAAGTCCGCAAAGACAGATGTGCAAATCAATGTTAGAAATAGCAGTGAAGTATCGGGCAATTCATCTGTGAAATGTGTACCTGGCGATAAAGGAGTTTGTCGCGATAAGCTCGACACGAAAGTTTAAATGTTTTTACATAGTTGCATTATACTAAGGGAGAAGAATAAGCAAGAGTATGAAATATGCGCTTGAATAGTTATTTAGCCATAAACGATGTCTTCATTTAAGACGAAACACTACGACCCGAGATATTATTAATCCTCTCTCGCACCTCTTTATCTTTCCCTCTCTTTTCCTCCCGGTTACCGAGACACATCAACACACGCACTCGTGCACACATCGGACACTTTTCTAAAAATGTTTCTCTGGAATCCAGGGAGTCTCAAAACGTATATCACTGAAGATAATACGAGGATTATGTAGCTTCGTATTTGCTAAAATGGTTGTGGGCTTATCTATAAGCATGCCTGTCTGTTGCTATGAATTAGTATTCACTTTACACACTTGTTTTCTGAGATGCAGGCATTTTGTAACAAAACACAGCTGCGAACCCGCGGAAAATCGAACAGGCTTCTTACCCTTCCCTCCTCTATGGAAAACGAATTAATGAGCCCAGTCTTTGTGCTGAAAGCTCATTTTATAACTGGGAAATACACTTGAAAGAATCCAACAGAGCGGAATGCCAACTTTATTTCATTATACTTGTCCCATTTCTTTGCTTAAAGAAATCCCTCAGTACGATGAAGTTTATTTTCATTCCCCAGTCCTTAAACCCAAAAATTCTGCACATTTAATCTCACTTGCCTTTCCTGGCTCCGTAGAAGTACACGAGCTAAACCTTCCATCCCTAAACTCAATCATTTTCAACGTTACTGCCATTAAAACAAATGCAGATGTCGATAATGGAATCTCTTGTTGGAAAACTTTACTGCTTTAAAAAACGAAGGAAAAAAGTAAAAGAAAAATCTTTTATGGATTTTCAGCATCCAGAGAAGGGCTGTAGCGGGGTGAACAAATTACGGAAATGGAGAATAAATGGAGTGGATGGAAGAGTTGAGTGGAGAAAATAGAAAAGGGAGAAGCAGAAAAAGAAGAGGTGGAAAAAAAAGTTGGGAACTTTGGCGATCTGTCCGGTAAATGGGTCTATTTATACAACCGCATTACCATCAGAAATTGCTTTTTCTTCTTTTTCTTTCTTTCTTCTTCCTCTTTTTCGTCTTCTCAAACATTGGGGCAAAGCAGGGAAAAGACCGGTGTAAAGTACAGAAAACCATATTCGGTTTATAGTTGTGCTTTTCTTTATTGTTTTCCGTCTTCCTGACTTTTGTGTTGATTTACCTTAAGGAGTCCCGTTTGTAAATTTTCCCAAACCTAAAGCACTCGACTGAACTTCTTTAAATTGTAACCACATCTTATGCCTATAAGGTTGATGCATGTACAGAATGGACCATTTAAGTTGAGACTGTACAATATCTTCAAAACTAAGTATTGTAGAAAGAAATGTCTTTAATAAAAGTTGCTTGATATTTTGGGAGAAAGTAAATTCCATTATAGTCGTGTTTTGTTTTGAGGACGCCTGTGATGGTTATTTTAGGGTCAATTTAATTTGACCCTAATTGTAGGTTCCCATTTATAAAAATCAAATTAACTCTAAAATGACCATCATAACGCCCTTCAAACAAAACATGACTAATGGCATTTACTTTCCCCCATAACATCAAGCAACTGTTATTCAAGACATTTCTTTCTACAACGCTTAGTTTTGGAGATATTGTACAGTCTCAACTTAAATTGTCCACCCTGCATATAAAGCTCTTTCTGAATTATCCATTTTTGTATCCATATCTAAGTTATTTTAGAAAAAATGTCTCTATCGATATAATTGGTAATTTTGACGTTTCAAATAGACCTTCCTTATAAGCTTTCTTAAAATTAATTACATTTTAAAAATAATTTGAGTTTCAATTTTTTCAGAAAAGACATACACTTCCCTATTAAACTTAGGGAATCTGGTAATGTAAGAATACCTGTATTAATATTATAAAGAGCGAAAATTTATGTTTGGGTGGGTGGTTGTATGTATTTGGGGCAATCTCAAAAACCATTCAATCGATTTTGATAATTCTTTCACCATTGAAAAGTCCCATTCGTTCTGAGTTACATGGAGCTATAAAACATCTTCAAATTTCATTTCATAAATTACTAAAATATTTTTAAAAAATTACAAAGTCCTGAATACGAACACATTGGAGTTATAAAAGAACATCCCTGCGAAGAAGGTCTTGAGTTTTAGTTAAGAATGCCATGGAGTAGAAAACAGTTGTTGCTACTCCACAGAATATGCATATATAATAAGGCAAATGCCGTGGACATTTCATTCCAAGCTGTAAATGTGCACCTAGATGGTCACAATTTAGTAATTAAGACGCGGCAAAACAAAACATAATCGAAGAGGTTAACTTGGTGGATTGGGAGTGCTGAATCTTTATATTCACCAGCTTCACTCTGTTTCTGTATTATGTAAAAATTGTCTACCTTTTACGTTATTAAATAACTACAGAGAAGCTACAAAGGTTTAAAACTTCACCTACTGTAACTAACAAGTTACTCGTTCATTCTGATCTATGATTGTTCCATAGCTAAAAGGTACTTAGGTATAAGCTATGCAGCATTTCCAGAACTTTAATGACAGTCGGAGGAAGTTAAGAAAGACACGACGTTCCGCCGTGTTTCACAGCCATTTTCGTTAATATCAGGGAATTTTTCATCCATTATTAGAAATAGCCAGCTCTTCCGAAATTACAACTATAACGAATAAAAGGGGACGATTCATCATACAAATGTTATAGAGCATTGTACAATAATTTCATAACGAACTGCAGTAGCTTAAAAGCCCACCCGTGAACGCCTTAGCCAGTTACTATTACATACGGTTACACTACTATTACGTAGTGCACTTTCTGCATAGCAAAATTTAGTTAACTGGTAATATGAATAAAGAGCAAGTACTTACTCAACGTTTGTACTCCTGATTATGAACGCTGTCTCTGATTATATACTCAGCACAATAAGAACATACTCGTTTTTATAAGAATAAAAGCCTACTACCTTACGCGAGTATATACTCAATCCCACAGCCATCTTGTTCACTTAAATGTAAGTACATGCTCGTGTTATCTACACTCTTTGACCATATACTAGCTTCGTTGATTGTTTGGTGTTGTGTTGTTTGGCATTCCGAACTAGAGGAGTGGATTTTGTTGTATTTGGTTCTGTCCCATCAAAACAGTTCAGGGATTATCCTGCGTTTTATAACAAGTTTCAGCAGAAATGTTAGAGAAATGTTAAGTCCTTCGAGAAATGAAAAATGAATTGAAAGAACACACAAAAGCATAGCTGTAAATAAAATTAGCAAAACAATAAATCAAATGAAATCGGCAAGTCTATTATCAATAAATAAGGTGCCGAATGCGTATTCTAATCAGACTGGGATGTTTACACTATTTTTCTACGAAACACTTTTTTATAAGCAAACTAACTTTTTAAGCACCTGAATTTTGGTGTTAGGATTTTACATAGTAAGCTTAATTAATAAATCTGACTTTCAATGATATTTCTAGGTTGTGTTTTCATGAAGCAATACAGGATTTTGAAACTCCTTGAATGTTCATAGCGACGTTAGAAAATCAATAAATAAAATGGTTATTAGCAAACAAATTGTGGATTAGAAAGTCAAAACTCATGAGGTGCTGTATGAACTCATCTGACTGTTTTTAGAATTCCAGGATATTTACACTATTTAGGCATACTATGAAACAGTTTACTTATAAAGTTATGAGTATGCATGTGGATTTTGAAGTTAAACTTTACATAGTAAGGTTAATTAATAAAGGTGAATTTCAATGTTACTTCTAGGTTATGTTTTTCTGAAACAATGTAGAATTTTGAAACTTCTTTATTGCCTATGACTATGTTTGTAAACTTTCCATGAGTACTATACAGCTCATAAATTGTGCCATTCTCTTCATATTTAGTTTTAATTAAAAAAAATCAATATATACTCAGACGTGAGTATGTATCAAACCATGCTCAACATGAGAGAAGAATGAATTCATAAAAGTGAGAATAAATTAGTCTTTATCCAGATCAAATAAGAGTACATACTCCTGTAAGATGGATGCCTGAGTATGTTCTACTCTACTTCCATTACTTGAGTATGTTCTCAAAATGAAGTAGATACTCGAAAGGTCTTATTCTTACCAAACTGAGTATTTACTTGAAAAAGTGAAGCATATGCTATATACTCATTTTATTCATATAGCCCAACATGTATTGGGAATAAGGTAAAGGAAAAGTACGTATCATGGAGGGGTCCCCGAAACCGGGACAGAGCACCACAAGTAGGCCAGTCGGCCCTTTTTGCTTCCAACGTAAGCCCTGGGAGGGAAGGTTGAGGCGAGAGACCCGAAGGGTGACCAGATCTGGATGCCGACGGGCACAAGCATGGATGGGGTCCCTAACGCTTCCAGATAGAACGCATCCGATGCCACATGGTTCCTGCCCACAAGCCATCAACCTTCAGGGTCCCTCGGAGTGGAGCCCCACGCTGAGGAGGGACCTAACTGAGCGATACTACAGCGACGCCAGTGATTGGGAATACTATCTCCTAAATTTCATTCCTATAAGTTAAAATTTCATATAAGGTACATTTTAACTTCTGGAAAATGTTTTAAATATTAAAAATTAGAAAAGACATATTTAAAATTCGTATATTTTCATTGGCCTGAAATTCTGCTTATGCATTTTAATTAAGTAGCTTAAATTTTTACTTGAAATGTATAATATACATAGAAAGTGATATTACCAATTTTGCCAACACCGCGTTTTAAAGAAATCTCAAGATAGCTGCAATTTCACCGCCACACCCTCCGGTCAGGGTTATTTAAATCGCACGTAGCTTAATTCATATTCACTCGGGTAATAGCAGTTTTTTTTTTCACGAAAACATTCCTAAGGAATCGGACATAATTTTACCCACTTTTCACCCTGGGTCCCTTCTAATGGGATTTGATCAAAGGAACTTTTCAAATATGCTTCAATTAAGTGCCTCTCGAGCCTTGAAATAACTATGTAGGATATAGGATCCGTTTATCGGAGGGGGGGGCACTTCGCCACTGCAACCAGGTTGATCCATTGTGCCCGGAAGGCAGGTGAAGGAGCCCTAGAAGATCTCAGGTCCTCAGGCGGACAGGCCCACAGAGACTCGCAGAATCCCTAATATTTCCAGTTTGAACACTCGCGCACAGTAGAGGAGAAAAATCCCGAGAGAGGGTGATGAAGAGATCCTAACGAGCGGGACAACGCACCCTTGCTTACACGGGGAGAAAACTTTACGCCATTCCCCCGACACCGCCAGGACCCAGGACCCGAAGACACATTTAAAACGTGAAAGGGAATGATGAAATAAGAGGAAATGGGGAAAAGGAAAAATCGTGGTAGAATACACCACTCCAGTTGCTTAGGCGACGAGGAGAAAACCACGAAAAACCCCATGGTTAGAGTGGACGTCAACGAAATCGAATCCAGGACTTTCTGAATGCGGGCCACGGACTTTGCCGCCTGCGCCACCCCGCACAGTGAAATAACTGTAGAGTCATTTTGGATCTCAACATTAATGTACGCTTTATTTCCATTAGGTAAAGAGAAGAAGAAGGGGAGTAGTGGTATCACTGCTTATGTTATGATTATCATATCGTGCTCAAAACTTCACCGTCAACTTTCGTCTATTGAAGGCCAGAAGATCTAGCATTACATGATGTTGGGTTCTTCAATCCAGCAAAGGAACTTTCATGAACCCTTGTGTGAAATGTGAGATTACGACCATGAACAACTTATATTCCCCATGAGCTGAGGATAGTCCAAATTGATAAATGAATTATATGGTTTAGTTTTGTACTACAAAAGAATCTGATGTGTTACACTCACATGACTTTCTCTACTCTTGTACAAACTATTTTTACAAACGCTTATTCTCCATCTACTTCATGTTAATCGAGATAAACGTTTGCAGACTCTATCTTATTGCTAATTTTCTTGTAGATGTAAGGGGATAATATATTTACAAGGGCAATTTGGAAATATAGTAGCCTTTAAGCACATACATATCTCTTAATAGCTGGTTGATAGGTGCAGCACCATTCCCTTTCCCACAGATTAATACTCTTTGCATATCCAAGACAAAAAAATCTGATGGGTTACACTCACATGACCTTCTCTACTCTTGTACAAACTATTTTTACAAACGTTTTATCTCCATCTACTTCATGTTAATCGAGATAAACATTTGCAGAGTCTTTCTTATTGCTAATTTTCTTGTATATGTAAGGGGAATATATATATTTACAAGGGCAATTTGGAAATACAGTAGCCTTTAAGCACATACATATCTCTTAATAGCTGGTTGCTAGCTGCAGCACCATTCCCTTTCCCACAGTTTAATACTTTTTGCATATCCAAGACAAAAAAATCTGATGTGTTACACTCACATAACTTTCTCTACTCTTGTACAACCTAATTTTACAAACGCCTATTCTCCATATGCTTCATGTTAATCGAGATATCGAGATGTCAATCTTATTGGTAATTTTCTTGTAGATGCAAGGAAAATATGGTAGCTTTTAAGCGATAGTCAAATATTTTAACGCTGGTTGCTATGTGCCGCATTCCATTCTCTTTGCATGTCCAGGACATAAAAAAATGAATTACGCATTTGAGAAAAAGTATAAGTATTGGAAAATTTAAGGAAATAACAAGCAATATCTCGAAAACGGTTCACTCTACAAAAGAAATGTATATGACATAAGTTGTGTATTTTAACGCGATCTACATTCTTTGTGTAGTAAAATTTTGTCTATCTCTTATGGTTTACCAGTTATGCAAAAGTCGTTCACAATGAAGAACACTTTTGGAGACATTCCCAGAAAATTCGAGATATACATTTCATTTCTCATGACATTATCTTAAACATATGATATTTTCATCAAAATCGTTAGAGCCATTTTTGAGAAAATTAAAATTTTCGAAAAATGTTCCATGTAAAGGGTAGTCTGGGGTGGAGGGATTTTCTTGAAAACCTTCGTGTCGCATCTCTAGAAGATACTGAATCTAAATACCAAGTTTGGTGCTTATCCGACTGTTCGTTTTTGAGTTATGCTGTTCACAGACACACACACAGACACACACACACAGACACACACACAGACACACACACAGACACACACACACACAGACACACACACGGACATGTTTCCAAAAATGCTTTTTTTGGATTCAGGAGGTCTCAAAACATGTATTTCCGGCGAAATCTCGGTATCGAATTTTTGGGTGGAATGCAATACTTCCCCTACTTACTATACGTAGTAGAGAAAGTAAAAATGAATAACGAATTTGAGAAAAAGTATAAGTATTGGAAAATTTAAGGAAATAACAAGCAATATCTCGAAAACGGTTCACTCAACAAAAGAAATGTATATGACATAAGTTGTGTATTTTAAGGCGATCTACATTTTTTGTGTAGTAAAATTTTGTCTATCTCTTATGGTTTACCAGTTATGCAAAAGTCGTTCACAATGAAGAATACTTTTGGAGACATTCCCAGAAAATTCGAGATATACATTTCATTTCGCATGACATTATCTTAAACATATGATATTTTAATCAAAATCGTTAGAGCCATTTTTGAGAAAATTAAAATTTTCGAAAAATGTTCCATGTAAAGGGTAGTCTGGGGTGGGAGGATTTTCTTGAAAACCTTCGTGTCGCATCTCTGGAAGATACGGAACCTAAATACCAAGTTTGGTATTTATCCGACTGTTCGTTTCTGAGTTATGCTGTTCACAGACACACAGACACAGACACACACACACAGACACACACACGGACATGTTTCCAAAAATGCTTTTTTTGGATTCAGGGGATCTCAAAACATGTATTTCCGGTGAAATCTCGGTATCGAATTTTTGAGTGGAATACAATACTTCTCCTACTTACTATACGTAGTAGAGAAAGTAAAAAACAACAAAAAAACGCAGTGCATTACTTCGATATTGGATTATGGCCGGTATCACTATATACATGTAACACACGCATACATTGCATGCATTTTATTGACTTCAACACATTCTTATACATAATAAAGAACAAATACGTGGTGCTTTGCTTATTTTTATGAATATATGGCATATTTTGTCACTTTTGTTCCATATTACTGACATTCAGAAGTCGCATTGCATGCATCTCATCCGTGGCATCATGGGAACGTTGGTTGCGTTGTCTTTCCGGTGCCAACATTTGAAATACCAACATAGCTGAAAACACGATTTAGCGCCCTCAGCCTCAAAGCGTAGCCGAGGGATACTTTTTAGAAGGAGAGGAGTTTGCAGTTGCGGCCGGAGGCCAATCAAAGCGACGACAGGGGTAGCCGAGGGATCTGCGCGTCTAAAACTCGAGAATGATTGACGTTGGCAACATTTCCTTCCAAAAGTCGCCAAAAACGACTATATAAGAACAGCCGCATAAAAGGATGTGGGAGGGGGCAATAGATTTCCCCCAGAGCAACATCTACTACACCAAAATGTTCCTCATTAACCAAGAATCGCTGTGGTTAGCAAAAAACCCCGATTTCGTAATTTAAAAGCTTCTATTTTCACCATAATCCAATATCGAAGTAACTCCACGCAGTCCCACTCACTTTATTGCGTTTTCTGCGGAGATTATTTCCATATCCCTTCCCTCACTCTCTATTTCCCCTTCTCCCTCTCTCATTCTGTGCTAGTATAAGCCATGTCATGTTTTGAAAACCATTAATAAAACTGCGTTTTCTGAGGTGTTAATAAAAACTAAGTGAAAAGCTTAACAGTACACAAATTTGTGTCTATTCCTTATGCTTGTTATATAACCGGAATAATGCTGTCTTTCGGTAACTGGTTTACGTAGTATATAGTAAACAGAAACGAAAATTTGGTAGGTATAATTTTTAAAGTGTTTATTGTTTCAAAATGTTGCAAATACGAAGACTTATCGGAAACTATGTGCTTATAAAATGTTGTTCATTCCCTCACCAAGAATACAGAGTTCTGTTTCAAACCAAAACAAGATGGGTGCCACTGCTGAGTTACATAAGCAGTTTAAAAAAAACACACTACTGAGTGAAAAGATTAGATTTTTCACTTTGTGCCACATTAGAAGCCCTCTTTGGGAAAAGTAATTAAAATAGCAATAGCGTATTCTGTAAATTGGATCGTTAGTATGAAATAGTTTGTTCATACGAAATATCTACATCTTCTTGTTCTACGTAAATATGCATTTCTCAGATATTTTGAGCAGCAAATTTCTTTAAAAGAGCTCCTAAATGTTGATTTAAGTGACAGCATGCAAACTGTTTTAAATGGGCTGTGGATACTTTGATGTTTTCTTCTTCCACCCAGCTATAGACGTAGAGAGAATATTGCATTCCATCCAAAATTTTGACATCGAGCTCTCACCGTAAATACATTTTTTTGAGAATCACTGAACCACCACCCCCAAAAGAATGTTTTAGAAAAAGGTGGCGTGTGTATTGAGAGAGAGAACGCGTATGTTTGTAGATGGTATGACTGAAAATGAAAACTAGGATAAACACATAATTTAGTTAAATTTTTGCCATAGATTTGTTGAAAATAATTATAACAAGATATTAATTTCCATAGCTCCATTTACGCAAACTTTTAAGAAAATAATTGCCACGAAATGATAACCAAGTCATATAAGGTACCGTTTATTATGGAAATTTGAAAATTGTATAAACTATTAAATTCGGCATATTATTACTCGAAAATAGTCCTTTACAATCAAATTTTGCATTTTGTGCAGCATTAAAACTTTCCTGGAAAAATAATGAAGTATTAATCATTTTAATTTTTTAAAAAATAAATCGGGAATTAAAATTTTAAAACCGTAAATCCAAAACTATGCTTAATACCAATAAAATCTCTTTAGATCCCTTCATCCACCTTCAAAGAAGGCTACTGAACATTTGAAAGAAACTAAATAAAAATGATATCACGAGCAGCGTTTTAAGTTTGAAAAAAAAATAAGATTACGAGAAAATCAATCATGATTTAAAACTTTGCCTGCTACTTTTATACGCCTGGGTATGTCTTTTAAAAATCGCTTTTGCATTTAAATCACATTGAGACGTTTGACAATGTTTGAGAATTTTTACTACATAATTTTTTAGAAAGGGCATTTTTTCGAAATGTTCGAAAACTCAATAATGAGTACCTACCCTTAAATCCAATGTCATTGCATTCATATATCTAAAACTGTCAAAACATGCTGTGAAAGAATGGTACATTCACATGACTTTCTCTACCCTCTTTATTTATAGTGGGTATACAAATATTCGTACTAAACCTTGTTTTCTGTCTACTACATTTTAACCCCCAAAAAAGCTTCAGAAATAGCTACATTACACATTTCGTTATACATAAAACGAGAATAGCGATAGTTAAATGCTTAGGAACTGGACGCTATACCCTGGCCTTAAAATCTATTCTGTTTCCATGCAATCACAAGAAACAACTGAATTTTGAAAGGGCTTTAAGAGAATGGCCATGTAATGCACAAATGGAACTTTTAATAACGAATATCTCAGAAACGGTTTATGTTACAAAAACAACTTATTTGAAGTAAATTGTGTGTTTTAAAGAGCTAAAGATTTTTTGTGAAGTAGGTTTTCGTCTATCCCTTAACGTTTACCAGTTACGCAAGATTATACGAAATTCCTCCAGAATGAAGAGGACTTCATAGGCTATACACAGAAAATTCAAGATGTACATTTTATTTGTCATGTAAATATCTTTAATTTATGGTATTTTAATCAACGTCATCAGGCCATTTTTAAACAATCAAACATTTTGATAAATGTTCCATCTAAGGGGTAGTTTGTGGTAGTGGGAGGATTTCTTGAAAATCTACGTGTCGCATTTTTGGAAGGTACTAAACCTAAATATTAAGTTTGGTATTACCCGACCTTTCGTTTTTGAGTTATACTGTTCGCAGACACCACATGGACATTTTTCTAAAAAGATTTTTCTATTCAGGGAACCTCGATATCGAATATTTTAGTGGAATGCAGTATCTTCTCTACCTACTAGGTACGTGGTAGAGAAAGTAATTTTGGCAAATGTAGCACAAAGTTTTTGAAAAGCTTTTATGTACCTCACTTTGGCAACTGTGTGTTACTGGTCCATGAATAATGCATTTATCTAATAATCTGCGGCACTTGTAAACTCCTTGTGCATGTTGTAGGTATGGATTTCAAATCTCATGTCTCTGTACACAGCCAGACTTGTTTTCAGAATCGAGTTATATCTGCATGTCTGAGTTGTTTCAAAACTTCACAAACTACATTTACTATTGCACTTGGTATTAGGTACTAGGCCAGTGCTGGGCTAAAATTCCAAGAACTTTGTTCATAATCACCAAAGGGAACCCAGAAGTCTCGCGCACAAGACTCTCGGGCAGCTTTAAGTTACTGTAACCAGTGATAATCCAGACATCCTGGATTTGACACAGACAAGCGGCTAGAAAAAATATTGGGGTTGCGTTGATACCATAATTATTGACGAGAGATATAAATAATTAAATAAAGAAACAATAGTAAGATAAATAAATAAATGCAATAAATATTATATCAACGTATAATGTTGAGTTGAAAGTTTTGTCTGGAAAGAAGGCAATTAGGAAGTCAGGCTAACGAAAGTCATTAGTATCAGCCGAGGATAGAAAACAGCGTGAAAGCTTCCTGGAATGCAATTAGGTTATAAGTTCAGTACGTTGAACAGTCACGCAGGCAAATCTTGAAGAGAAAGGTAGGTGAAATTCTCAGAATTGGAAGAGATACCCTAGTAACAAGGTAAGAGAGGCACACGTAGGAATTTTAAGTATATTGTCCCGGGCGTGAAATAACTGGGTGGGGGGGACGGAAATAAAATTAATAAAGGTTCGCGTAATTCTAAATCAGAGTTAGCGGTACTTACTACTCACGTAATATTTTAAGCGCTTAGTGACGCGCTTGTGTGAATATGATTTCGCGGCCATCGCGAGGGATCTTTCCGAGCAACATTTTAGCGACTCACGGCAAGTTACGCTACTAGTTACTTTTATTGCGGAAATAGTTATTTCAAACCGTAAAATTGATACTGCAGAAGTTAGCAGGCATAATAATTCAACTGTTACAGTTTCGAGTGCTACGATTCATAATAAGTTTCATTCTTTAATTTCAAACTGTCGGCAACTCGCTTCAGTAGCTCAAGTATTAAATCACATTAAACTTCTCAGTCTATTTAAACTGGTGTTTCCTTTCACAATACATCCATGCAAACCCTGAGAAAGTTCTCATAGCCATGCCACTGGAGCAGCTGGAACACGAGACAATAGTACGAGCTACGAGATAACATCATCAGAAGCAGGTAAAGGATATACGGCTTCAAAAGTGCCGACCTTCGTTACTGCTTCAGCTTGCAGCACAGCTAGGGAACGTTCAGCAGGGCCCTGGCCTTTATCTAAGGTAAGCCAACAATTATTTTGCTGCCATAATTCTTGAACTAAAATTGCTTAATCGGGCGATATGGCTCCGCGGTAACGTGCGAGGCTCGCATTCTGGAGATCCTGGGTTCAATTCCTGGGGCCGAACACACTGACCATGTGTTTTTCGTGGTTTACCCTGGTTGGAAAGGCCAATGCTGAGGTGGTTTCTCTTCTACCATGAATTTCCTTTCCCTTATTTCCTATTATTTCGCTTCTACTTTCATGTTTCAGTGGGCTTCTGATCGGTGTCAGACAAATGGCGTAGATGCTTCCTCGTTGGAAAGTGCTCTGTCCTACAGACAGCAGCCTTCTCTGAGTCACCTCAAATGGGTCATGTTTTGCCCGGTTCCGCCAGAGGGAAGACTTCTCTGAGCAGTCCTTCGGTGTGACCGGGTCATTAGGCTTGGAATTGTTGGGAACCTCTGCGTATCTATGTCGGCAAGCCTGCCTATAGCCTGCTGCGGTTCCTTCACCTCATCCACTTCTCCTTCCGTGTTGGGTAGAGGTGCGAGGTGTTCCCTCCGTTCCCTGGTCATAGACATAGTCAACATTGTTTAACCTTGTTTGAACATCAATTTCTTTTACATGATGTGTTGTGTGACACGGTAGGATATATCTTTAGGTTGTTACAGAATTCAACCTACAAACTTTCAGGGGTTACAGAGGATTATTATAGGAACACCTTAATAAGGAAACCTATAGTCTGTGAGACAAACTTTGTTACGTAATGGCTTTTCATTTGAATATCCGTACTAATAAATGCAAATAAATAAAGACAAATGGGGTACTGATTTCCACCCTAAAATAGTTAATTTCTCTTCCACAAGTGCGAAAATAGGTACCATTGCGGTGCTTTCAAAATGATGAGCTTTGCTTTTCTGGAAAAATGGTACACCAGTATGGGCCAGTGCACCACTGATACCTCCACATCTCTACTTTCACATGGAGAGTCACACATATAATTGAGACAAACAACAGCTAGCTGTAGTAACGCAGCCATTATCTAGCTTGAGTGTCGATCTAGGGGTGCTGAGTTCAAACCCCTTACACACAGATGAATGGCATACGTTTGGAGTGAACCTAATTTTAATTTCTTGTATTTCGTTCAAAGTTTAAGTACACGCTACAGAGGAATTCACATGGAATGTTCGAGCATAGCAGGGCCACAATTACCTACAAGTAGCAGCGGCGCACTGGCTCGTTATTGATTTTTGATCTAGAACAAACAACCATGAGCTCAAAGATCATAAGTGTCCTATATCAAAATATTCGTTTAACACTTCCTCTGGAAACCTTGAAAGTTTGCCGTCTGAATTCTGTAACATTCTGTATACAGATTTCATAAACACTCACACACTTTCTGCACCATTTAAAATTCACAGTCTTTAGCCTTCTGTACCACTCTTATACCTACGAAATACGTAATGAAACCATTTCTGGAAATGTTTATCTCGATTAACATAAAGTAGATAGAAAAACAAGCTTTTGTAAGGAGAGTTTTTAGAGGCTAGAGAAAGTTATGGGCGTGAAACACATCAGATACTTTTTCTTTTCTTTTAAGAAATTTTGTTACACCAAACATATACGGTTATTTCCCCGTAGTTACCCTACGTTTCTGCTTATCGCTCATGGCAGTGCCAGCCAACTGAATGCTCTGTGACGTCAGCCAGCACGTCTTCTTATTGCTGACTCTCAGCTAGGTACTCAGTGTGGAGTGTAAGGTAGGTGAGGCAAGGGAAAATGGGAATGTAGCTATGCTGTACTTTGTACCTCGTGTTTGTAAGACACAAAGCCTGTACTTTCCTGCCCTCCCCATCCCTTGTCAGCAAATCCCCAAAACAGTGTTACTTCACGTGTAAGTAATTGAGTTGGCTGAAGCTGACTTATGGTTTTCCAGCCATATAGTTTCATTAAGAAGGAAAAGGACTTAACAAGCTATTCACAGAAAATACAATTCGTCATGACAATAACTCAGACATACAATACTTCAACCATAATCATTAGACCCGGAGAGGAAGGTGGGTTTTCTTAAAAGTTAACGATTTATAGGATTATTTTACAAAGCTTTAATAATACACTTTGCCATGGCTACTACGTTACATTCGCCACAAAAAGAACACACCTGACATTTAATAATAAATAATAATAATAATAATAATAATAATAATAACTAATAAACTGTAAGCCATTCGATTTCTTAAAAATCATAGGTTCTATATTAACAGGTAATAATAATTATATGGCATAGCAGCGAATGAAGCTGCACAGAGCAGAGGTTGGCAATCATCCAAACAGTAAGGCGAGGTGATGTGGTCAGCACCACGCCTTACCACAGCTGAAATGTTGGTTTTCGTGACCTACAGATGCTACCAATCGTAGCTTCATATATTACTAACGATACAATGTGAACACCAATCTTTAACATGATAGACCCCATGGGTGGGTAGAATCCAGACACACTCCTTGTAGAGAGGGAAAAATAATTAATTTTGTAGTAGTTCCGAACGTTCCAGTCCCGAAAAAATACTAGGTTTCAAATAACCATTGCAAAACATTTAAGCACATCCATGAGGCAATATTTTATATCATAACCTGCTGTGAATGCCAGAGTGATTGTAGTGTAAATTAATATTATTGTATATACATGCCTTTAGATGTTTGTTAGCCATAAGTATTGTTAGGAAATAAGTTTACACGGCCTAACTGAAACTGACAATAGAAGTGGGTAACAATAAACCGAGGGGGTGAGTTGTTTATCACTAAGAAGAGATAAACAAATGACGTCAGGGTAGTGTGCCTTTTTTACTTTCTCTACTACGTATAGTAAGTAGGGGAAGTATTGCATTCCACCCAAAAATTCGATACCGAGATTTCACCGGAAATACATGTTTTGAGAATCACTGAATCCAAAAAAAGCATTTTTGGAAACATGTCCGTGTGTGTGTCTGTCTGTGTGTCTGTGTGTCTGTGTGTCTGTCTGTGTGTGTGTCTGTCTGTGTGTCTGTGTGTCTGTGAACAGCATAACTCAAAAACGAACAGTCGGATAAACACCAAACTTGGTATTTAGGTTCAGTATCTTCCAGAGATGCGACACGAAGGTTTTCAAGAAAATCCCCCCACCCCAGACTACCCTTTACATGGAACATTTTTCGAAAATTTTAATTTTCTCAAAAACGGCTCTAACGATTTTGATTAAAATATCATATGTTTAAGATATTGTCATGACAAATAAAATGTATATCTCGAATTTTCTGGGAATGTCTCCAAAAATATTCTTCATTGTGAACGACTTTTGCATAACTGGTAAACCATAAGAGATAGACAAACTTTTACTACACAAAAAATGTAGATCGCGTTAAAATACACAACTTATGTCATATACGTTTCTTTTGTTGAGTGAACCGTTTTCGAGATATTGCTTGTTATTTCCTTAAATTTTCCAATACTTATACTTTTTCTCAAATTCGTTATTCATTTTTTTATGTCCTGAACATGCAAAGAGAATGGAATTCGCCACATAGCAACCAGCGTTAAAATATTTGACTATCGCTTAAAAGCTACCATATTCCCCTTGCATCTACAAGAAAATTACCAATAAGATTGACATCTCGATTTCTCGATTAACATGAAGCATATGGAGAATAGGCGTTTGTAAAATTAGATTGTACAAGAGTAGAGAAAGTTATGTGAGTGTAACACATCAGATTTTTTATGTCCTGGACATGCAAAGAGAATGGAATGCGCCACATAGCAACCAGCGCTTAAAATATTTGACTATCGCTTAAAACCTACCATATTCCCCTTGCATCTACAAGAAAATTAGCAATAAGATTGACATCTCGATATCTCGATTAACATGAAGCATATGGAGAATAGGCGTTTGTAAAATTAGATTGTACAAGAGTAGAGAAAGTCATGTGAGTGTAACACATCAGATTTTTTAGAAATGGAAGGATTATCTTCCCTAGAGTATACATGTTAGTAGTAGTGATTGGCTGACCAAAACAGAAGCTAAAGTGGGCGCAATTTGGTAACCAATAGGAGCTATATTATAATCTTTAGGCAATTCGAGGTGAAGGAGTATATATTCTCAAGCCATAAGGAAGTGTCGCAGACTGAAAGAATATCTCAGTTCTGAAGAATCTCTCACGAGGTGCACGTCGCAGAGTTAGTTACAAAAATGTAAAGTACGCGAAGTAATTGGTGCGCGGCAACTAAAACGACTGTAGTTACATTCGTAAATATCACAGTATCAGTCAGGCGTGTATAAAGATTAAACATGTCAATTATTAATTAAGCGTGACGGCAATAAAAGTCTAGATTCAGATTTTTTTATCAGTGTTATCTTTTAGTAACAACTCCTTTCCGTTTACACACCCTGCTTAGAGAAATGTGCTCGACTGAGTTATAATAGCTAGCCGGAGGACAAAGAACCCAAATTAAAAAATAATTAAACAATAAGCGCCCAACAAATAAGATAACACAAGTCATTGAGAACTGCGACATCCACGAGCATTTATCGAGCGAGATGGATCCGCGGTAAAGTGTGAGGCTCGCATTTGGAGGTTCCAGGTTCCATTCTCGTCGGGCCACTCTGACCGTGGCTTTTTTTCGTGGTTCCTCTTCTACCACGAATTTTTTGTCCCCATCATTTCCTATTATCTATTACACCTCATCTCTTTGTAGGTTGTAGGACCGGGAGACGGCGGTAGGCAATTGCGGCAGGACGATGGGATTTGCGCTCTGGAAAAGTTTCTCCCTGTCTTTGACGGCGTCCCCTTTATGGGGGCTATCTCAAATACCATGGGACCTCCGGGTTTCGAGACGATTAGGCAGAGCTGGCAGACGTCAGGATGGGTGTCATGTTGGATTCGTTAAGGACCCCGTCCTTGCTAGCACACATCGTCGTCCGGATCTGGTCACTCTTCGAGTCTCCTCTCCATCCCTTCCTCCCAAAGGTCACGTTGGAAGCATAAAAAGTCCACTATGGCCTACTTGTTGTGCTCCAGTTACTGGTTACCCCTCCGTCTGTGTACACCTAACTACTTCACGTATAATAGCAAGATATTCTTGGTTCACTTTGACTGACTCGGGTTCTTCCGCGTCAAATCGTGATTCTTCGTCTGTTACGAATATTGCAAAGCGGTCTAAACACTTATAACCTTGCCATGAATTCCTGCGACCCGGCGGAGGGTGAAGGATTTTTTCCTGGCGTAAAAATCCTTAGCATGGCTTCCCTAGGAAGGGAAGTAAAGTCGGTGGTCCCATGTCGTAGATTTACCTCATTTACGTAAAAGAACCTCAAGTCTGATAAAGAAGCCTCTGAGCAAAATTACCGGTCTTTCACGCCCAATATAGAATGGGACGCTAAGGACCACAGTAGTTAAAGAGCGTCCATAAATAAAACAGAATTTAATTTATGCATTCCCGCGCGCTGCTTTTCCTTCTCCTTTCCCCTGGTTGGCCAATGCACAACTTCGAAGGTAACAAACAAGTCGTGTGCAACGCAAGGATAGGTGATAAAACTATATAAACACGTTGTCACAATAGATGTACCTTGAGGCTGCATCGGTTTCGTACAGTAGAAGGGGTGAAAGGAACTGATAATTACTACAACCGTAAAATACATTTCATTATATATTCGCAGAGATATACATTTGTGTGATTTACAATTCTTAAGGCGAATAAAGAACTTAAGAAATTCTCTGTAAACTACAGTTCGTTAGCACACATAGAACTTAATATCTTACAGCTCCATACGCAAATACTTCAGCAATTTGTTATTATTTGGTATATTATTCAACTGCCTTCAAGAATTAATAAACACGTGAGAATTTAAAACTATAACTTGTGTAAAGTGTGTGAAACTATTCTACAGCCGTACCACCCTTGTGAAGAGGTACTTGCTCTACCAGATAACTGACGCAGCCGAGGCATAATTTTAAATTAAATCATTAATTAAAAATCACAAAACACTACAAATAAACTTTATTACGAACACACACATACGAGACCCAACCGCAACTTACCTATAAGCAGGCAGAGGGATTTTAGTAAGTAAACAGAGCAATCGTGTTACCTCACGGAGTTTAGGTGACGTCAGATACTGTGACGGACTATCTCCTCCCTTTCCCTTCACAATACCCAGTTTCCTTGCGACTGTTCCATTTATTCGTTTTGCATACAAACCAGTGGAAAATTGTGGCAATATGCCTAAAGTAAGGAAGAATCACAAACAATGCCATCATCAAATTAGCATTGTTTGTGGTGGAATTTAGCAAGCAAAACTTCAGCACAAATGGCAAAACCATCAGATTAACGTACGTCACATAGCGCTCAAAGGTAGTTTAATATATCATGTTAAACATTATGCCACATTAATACATTAAACATGTGTAACACATCATGGTCGTTACCGAGTTGCGGAAAAATTAGAGCCTGTTTTTCGGATGTTGATACTGCTATAGCCAAGGTGAAAAAGATACTTCGTAAGGCACCTTCAAGAATCAAAATATTTAAGGGGACAGAGCCTGGAATTCGCTTGACTCCACAACCAATTGCAACTCGGTGGGTGACATAGCTACAGGCTGTAGTATACTAAGCTCAATATTACGATAAAGTTGTGAATGTAATTAACCTTTGACGAGAGAAAAATGCTGCTATACGTACGTTCAGTGAAGTTACATAATTTCACCAGCTTTGTTTTAAGATTTTTCATATACCTATTCAGAATAAAATCAATAATATTGCAACTACAATACATATGCATTTGCAAGCGTATATCTACACTAAAAATAGCAGAAGCTGTTCAGGCAATAGAACAGGTTTCAGAAACCCTGAGTATGGTATAAACCTGGAACTTTAAAGAAAGGATGACAAAGAAGCTTAAAAGTATTCTAGAGAAGAATTCAGGGTACGTAGAAATGTGCAGAACGAGGTACGCGGCAGGGAATCTCAATCAAGTGTGATATTTCGTTTTTATTTCCTTCTACTACGTGGGGTAATTTGGTGCGTAGTTTTTCAAAATATAACAACTGTCTACCTGCTAATTGCATGCGATGTATGTTCAATGTATTTCGAAAATTACATTGTAAAACACAGGATCTAACAGAAAAGCCATTGTAACTCAGATTTCTGTACATTAATAACTTAATTAAATAATGAAGTAATTTTATTTCACACTACCAATAGCTAGACATATATACATTGTTTTCTTCCGATACTGCGGAATCATGACCAACCTACTTTCGAAGCAGGGTGTAGTGCCTTCAACTATTCATATTTGTTTATAGAGAACCCTGCAAGGTCGCAATCGCTTCCACCTCTCGCCACCAACCCTCGGTGCGTTCCCAACTTTATGGTTTACTTACTAGAACTCTTCTGCCTGCTTTTGAGTTATAACTCTTATACTGTAACGCAACGTACCCCCTACGATCAGAACATTATTCTGAAACGCTTATGAAAATACTCGAATGACTGCGTTTGTTAAGGAAACGTGTTTACGTTAAAGGAAATTTTTGTGGAACGGTGCCATCGTTTGCGTTATTTTTTTAGCATCTTTAATTTTGCGACCGGGAACCTAAGCAATTTTTAAGTTAGGACACAAATATACTATAATGTGGCGTGCACTTGCCCATAATGTAGTAAGCTGTTAAATAAAATACATTATGCAACGATGATTGTTTGGAAATAGAATCTCAAGTCTGTGGATATATAAGCCAGAAGCATTCTCTCCAGTTACTGAAAATATGTAACTTCGTGGCATTGACAGGCGTTTGGTCCGCTCACGAAATAACTTCCATGTAGCGCCAGTGTAAAGAGCGGAGGGGAACGGGGGCGATAAAAAAATCAAAGAAACCACTGTGCCAGCGAGGAGTAAAAATATCGATCCAGCTGCCATCTCTCGGAGACTGCACTTACCAGGTGCTGTAGCATTGTGTTGCTGACGACAGCAAAATGGTGATTCTTCCGTCTGTGATTGGTAGGCACCCAGCATCTTAACTTCAAAAGGGGCGTGACGAAGTCACGTCATTGGTTGGCATCTTCTGCTGACGCAATCCCGCTAAACGTTTTCACGGGTCGGTGGTTGATAACCTTGCATACGATCTGGCAGCCAAGGAAAAAAGTGGGGATTTGGTGTTACTGATGGGATGGTGGCTGTATGATATGCCGCAACAACAACAGCAGCAGCAACAATCATAATAATAACAACAATAATACCTAATAATAAACACTTAGATATTTGTTAACCGAATTTCATACTTTAAATGTTCTCGGCTGTAAACCAGGCGAAATCTTGGTGGCTCACCGACGCTTCGGGAGCATGCATCTCTTCCATCTTCAGGATGCTAAAATTTCATATTGAATTCAGGCACCTTTAAGAATGTTACGCGAAGATTTTCATGAAATTCTACCATCCTAAATAACCCTTTATTTGAAAAAGCTTTCGTCATTCTTTTATTTTCTAAAAAAAACTTCTTTAAATACAAGTTTGATTAAATATAGGTACCTATAGAGGTAAGTCTAAGATATTGGTCTGATGGATAAAATGCGTATTTTAAATTTTTTGTGACAACCTCTTATCTATAGTAGAAGCAGGTATAGTCGAAGAGTTGTACTCCACCCAAAATTTCGTTACTGGATCTTACCGGAAATGCAAGTTTGGGGTCCCATGAACTCCCTCCCACGAAGCATTTTCAGATAAAGTTCCCTATATGTGTATACGTGTGTGTGAACAACTCAAAAACGAAAATTCGGAAAAACACCAAACTTGGTATTTAAATTCAGTTATTCAAAGGGTGTCTCACGAAGATTTTCCACAAGAAGAAAATCCCCCAAAACCAAATTGACCTATAGGTAAACAAAAAATTGTTATTTTTATTTTCTCAAAAATTTCTATAAAGATTTTCATTAAAATACCAAACATATCGTATGTTTCTGAGGTTTGTATAATTAATAACATTTACATCTGGAATTTTCTACAATTAGTCCATAAAATCCTTTTTCATTCTGCATGAATTTTGTATAATTTTGTATAATTAGTAAATCATAAGACATAGACAAAAACTTATCTCCATAGATCTCCATTTATTGTCGCATTAACCATTTGAGAGATTTTCATTGCCTACTATTGGTTTGAATTCTCTAATGCTTTTAGGTACATGTTTTACTTTCTCTACTATATACAAAGTAGGGAGTATTGCATTTCATCCAAAAATTTGTTACCGAGATTTCACGGGAAATACACGTTTTGAGAATTCCTGAACCCAAAAAATGAAAGCATTTTTAGAAAAAGAACTGCATATGTGTCTATATATGCCGTGTCTGTGAACAGCATAACTCAGAAACGAAAAATTGATTAAATACCAAACTTGATATTTAAGGCATCTTCCAAGGATGCGATGGGAAGATTTTCAAGAAAATCCACAATCCAAAACTACCCTGTACACGAACATTTTTCGTTACTTTTGAGTTCCTCAAAATTGTCTTTAACGGATTTGATCAAAATACCACAGGTTTAAGGTATTTTCATGACAAATAAAACGTACATGTTGAATTTTGAATTTTGTGGTAAGTAATAGTCTGAAGCGGAGTCCTTTTCATTCAGTAACTTTTTGTATAATTGGTAAACCGTAAGACAAAGTCTTACTATACAAAAAGTTTAGACTCTTCAAAGCAATTTATGACAAGTTTTTTTTTACGTTAAACATTTCAGATAAATTATTTGTTATTAATTTGAATTTTTAAATAGATACTTATTAGGATTATGACTGTGCGCACCGCCTCTGGACTGTAAGGGGGTGGTGCTTCAAGCTACCCCACAAAGGGTACTCACTGATACTTTCTGGATTACAGAAGTGTCCTATAGCCCAGATGATCGGGGATTTAATGGGGACCAGGTATAACCTAAGTTCATCTTACTCTGTGGTAATACCTTACAAGGAGTAGTGGGACCCAGAGACGAATCTCTCCCGAAGGCAGGGGGCACGACGTGGTTCACGGACGGTTCCCGTCTCGAGGGCAGGACGGGGACTGGGGCTTGTGGCCCTAGAACCAGGTTTGTTATTCCCCTTGGGCGATGAGTTTTCCAGGCTGAGGTCCTTGCGATCTTAGCCTGTGCTATGTATATTTACACTAAGCCACGCGGACGAGTGGATGTGTACATCTGCTCGGATTGTATGACAGATTTGAAAGCCCTTAGGGCGGTTAAAAGCACATCCAGACTGGTGTGACAATGCCAGAGGATGTAGGATAGACTATGTGTCACTTGCCCAGTTACGCTTGTTTGGGTTCCGGGGCATGCCGGTATTAGAGGCAAAGAGATGGCAAACGCTCTAGCGGGGAGGGGATCGGGGCTTGATTTTATGGAGGCCGAGCCCTTTTTCGGGGTTTCTGCTATTAATGTTAAGTATGAGATACCCCAGTTTGCGGCGAGGGTTCATCTTGAGACCTGGAGCAAGTAAACCATTGCCAGGAAGGCCCGCATTTTATATCCGGGTCTGACCGGAGAGTGAGTGAGTTCTCCTAAATTTGACTAGAGTTAAGCTCAGAGGGGTTGTGGGCTATCTCACGGGCCACAACACTCTGCGCAGGCACCTGTACATAGATAATGGGTCTTACACAAGACCCTTTATATAGGAAATGTGAGAGGGACTTTGAGACCTCACGGCATATACCTCTATGCGAATGCAAAAGCTTCGTTGTGTATAGGTATGTATGCTTAGGGTCCTTCTTTTTCGAACCTGAGGTGATAAGAAGGGCAGATATCAAGGTCGTGGTCCGTTTCATAAGGACCATCGAACTAGAATAGCGCCAAAATATGAGGCACAATGGGCTCTTGACCCTGCGAGCATGGCTTTTTTCAGAGGTCACTTATTTATCATCATCAGGATTAGGATTCAAAGCGGAGGAGGGCTTAGCTCGTCGACCTACATAGGTCTTTTGTACCTATGACCCGGCTGGAGCGCCCTGGGGAGAGAGGAATGGGGTGAGAGGAGACAGAAGTCGGCCGGGCAGAGGGCAGAGTTTACCTTTACAGATTTAAACTCCCCAGATGGGCACTGGTGCAATCGGTTCCCCTCCCTCCTGTGGGCTTACACATCCCTTGGGAGGCCCGGAAACCGGAGACTGCCCCAATTCAGGACACGATGCTTTCCACAGCATCCTTTTCCCCTGCCATGCACACGCCGAGAACCTCCTGCCGACACATACAACCCTGAAAGAGACCAAGCGGATGAAAGATGAAGCGAAATGAGAATGGAGGGACAGGAAATTCGGGGGACTTGATCCTTCCCAGCATTCGCCTAGCGACCCATGGAAGACCCGGAAAAAACCCATGGGTCAGGAAGGTCGGTCAAAGAATCAAACCCTCGACCGCGGGTCACAGACGTTACCACCTGAGCCAACCCGCTCGGTTAATAGGTACTTTTATTCTTTCAAAGTGGTTGATCGCTATTCGTTTATTCTCGTGGTCACGTAAGGAACATGGAATTTCAGAGCCATCACATAGCGATCCCCCTTTTAAAACTCTAACTACTGCATTAGCCAACTGTGTCCTTTTTTACCCTCAAGGAACATGTAAATGCATAATGAAAGTTTATCTAGATTAAATAGAAGCAGACAGAAGAGTAAGATTTTGTAAGAATAGTTTGTAGAATTATGAGTAGAGAAAGTAATGTGAATGCAGCACATCATATTGTTACTTTCTTTACCACGTACATAGTAGGGATTTTGTTACCCCCAAACTTATTTGCAGTCTTTTTGATCGGTCCTTAAAAGTGCTTTCATTCGTTCATTTTTTACCCTATACACTGCAGTTTCTGAGACCCAGGAGCCTTAGTCGTTTCTTCTACTGCCTTACTAACACTCATTTTACTTGAAAAATAATCTATGCGGTGGTATTTCTTATAATGTTTGTGTATTTGTGATTACTTCACGCGTTGAAGCCATCTTGTGACGTCATTCATTTGTTAGGTTTGTTAGCTCCATCTGGTGTTAGCAATTTGAGGCAGTATTAGTTTTTTTGTTTAAAAAAATGCTAGTTATTTTATTTAATTTTGATTCTTTGTCCTCCGGCTAGCTATTATCTTTTCTTGGGTCGAGCACTTCTCTTTATACAGGTGGTGTAAACGGAAAGGAATCTTTTATCCAAAGATAACACTGATGAAGAAATTTATTATACACTTTTATTGTCGAAACACAGTCACTATCACATTTACATATTGATCTTGACACTCGCCAAACTGAAACTGTTATAATAACTTCATTACTGATAATTCTTAATTCGCGTACTTCAACTTTTTGTATAATTAACTTTATAACACTTGAGATTTCATAACTCTGTTACGCGTAACCTGCAAATTGATATCCGACGTGTGCCGTACAAATACTTTCGACGAACTGATGGGAATGCGACGTGTAGTGTACAAAGAATTTTGATGAACTGAGAGCGATCTACCTCTGACTTGGCTTTTTATACTCATACACCCAGATATGCCTAAAGATTATAACTGAGCTGCAATTGGCTAATAAAACGCGCCAACATTAGCGTCTATTTTAATATCCAATGAAAATTATGAATACATATGCTCTAGGGAAACGTTCCAGAAGATTCTCAAGGAAAAACGCGCTAACATTACGTAACTTCCTCGTTTCCAATAATGATAAACAGCTCACCCCCTCGCTGCATTATTGCACGCTATTATTGTCAGTTTCAGTAAGGCAGTATAAACTTACTTCCCAACAATAATTACAATCAATATTCATCTCAAATCAATGTCACATAAAAATGCATATTCATATTACAATCATTATTTACATTTAAGTAATTTGTGATACAAATTACTGCATCATATGCCCCACTGGAAACATAATTGTAAATATTTACAACTTGTTTGGAAATTTTATAATTGGGTTTTTAGTCTCCTAAATCTTGGAACACACGCTATTACTTTCACTTAATACTTCACACGTATTTAACACACGACATATGTTTTGTCTTTATCTTGCCACTATTTACTGGCTCTGGTTTAATGTGTTTAGACATTAATCTGACATTACAATTTTTATAGCAAATACTGTACCCTGAATTATTTAATTAGTTACAAAATTGTTTACTTTCTTAAGTTGTTGACAAAAATTTATGCATTCAAGGATTTTTTTAATTATTAAACATATTTACCAAAAATATTCACCCTTTACATAAATATATTTACATCTTTTAAATCTGGACATTGTTTCACATTTTCTGTTTGCTACATAAGTATTTGTTTTAATTATTTTACCCAATTTTTTGTTCTGAATTTATTATTATTTTAACAATACTCTTGGAATTGTATTTACGTACTTTTACTTTAATATCATATTAAGTTTCAATCTTTACATTCTTAATTTTTAATACTGTTACAGTTACTAAAAAAAATGTTAATTTTCCTTTTTTTTTAAACATTTAATTTTTGTCCAGAATTTATTTCTCTTTTCACATGACATATATAAATAGTTAACCCTCTTACGATCCAATACATTTCTCTGCAAGTCATCTTTAACTATCCAGCATTTACTTTACAACTCATTGCTATTTACCCTCCTGGATCAAATTGTGTGTGGCTAAACATTACTCGTAGCTGTATCCTAACCTTCAAAAATTTGTTCATGAATAACCTCTTGTATTCATATGAAATTTCGTCCAATGATAACATTTGAAAACAATCTAAAGTTTCCTGAACAACACATCTTTTAACAATTGTCATTTTCAATTCTTCTACTATCTCTTTAATCTAAGAGTACTCTGACAAATCTGTCATAAGCTGTACTGGATTGGAGTTTTCATTCTGAAGAACATGGTGCTTGTTAATTTCAGAAGTTTGCTTTTGATTATATATAGGCAAAACTTTAACTTCTTCGTACAATTTATTTCTTTGCATTACTGACTCCTTCTGTATTTCAGATATTTCTCCTCTGAAATTAACTTGCACCTGAATTAAATCTGCATTTGTCGCCTCCATCATCTCTCTTAACTCACTTGAAGTGCTACTCAGTCGGCTACCTAATTCTGTACATTTTACATCAACATGTTCGATTTTATTATTAACCTCACTTTTTTGGTTTGATATTTCCCTGCTCATTTCTGACATTTTCTTTGAAACTTCACCTATTTCATTTGCTATCATTTCCTGATTTTCATTTCTCATTCTCATCATACTACTATCTAGCTCCATGAATTTCTTTTCAATTTCTTCCCTGTTTTGTTCTAAGCTTTTACCAATATCTTCCCTTAATTCCCTATGACTCTTTTGCATATCTTCCCTGTTTTGATCTATTTTCTTTTCTAATTTCTCATTATTCTTACCAATATCTTCCCTTAATTTCTCATTACTCTTAACAATACCTTTCAGCATTTCCATCATCATACTAGCATCAAAATTAACATTTCCTGCTGTTCTATTCTGATTTTCTTCACTAACATTTCCTCCCTCAAATCCTACATTGTTTGAGCTATTTTCTGTAACCTGTATTGAATTACAGCTAACTGTTACATTATCTCCCTCCATAATTATTTCTTCTGTATTATTAGTGGACATTATTTTCTTTATCCTACCGCTCCTGAGGTACATTTAAATTTTTATACCTTTTTTTTTAGAATAAAAATCACACGTTTCTAACCTTTCTGATGGTATCTGCTGATGTTGCTTTGATGTCCAGCTTTCTGCCGCTCTCTCCTAGATGTATATGTCGCCTCTGCGTTGTATTATGATGAATCTGCGTTGTCTCGATGTTTTTGTGTCCACTCATCCGCATCGTCTGTCCTTCCTCTAGTTGTTTCTGGAATCTGCGTCTTGTAGTTCAGTTTACTACTCCATTTGCTTCACGTCCTGGTTCCTTTGCCCCTTCCTGGTTATTTCACTCCTTTCCTGGTCACTCTACCCCACGTTCTGGGTGCCAATTTGCGATGGTTATTACTTATAATGTTTGTGTATTTGTGATTACTTCACGCGTTGAAGCCATCTTGTGACGTCATTCATTTGTTAGGTTTGTTAGCTCCATCTGGTGTTAGCAATTTGCGGCAGTATTAGTTTTTTTTGTTTAAAAAATGCTAGTTATTTTATTTAATTTTGATTCTTTGTCCTCCGGCTAGCTATTATCTTTTCTTGGGTCGAGCACTTCTCTTTATACAGGTGGTGTAAACGGAAAGGAATCTTTTATCCAAAGATAACACTGATGAAGAAATTTATTATACACTTTTATTGTCGAAACACAGTCACTATCACATTTACATATTGATCTTGACACTCGCCAAACTGAAACTGTTATAATAACTTCATTACTGATAATTCTTAATTCGCGTACTTCAACTTTTTGTATAATTAACTTTATAACACTTGAGATTTCATAACTCTGTTACGCGTAACCTGCAAATTGATATCCGATGTGTGCCGTACAAATACTTTCGACGAACTGATGGGAATGCGAGGTGTAGTGTACAAAGAATTTTGATGAACTGAGAGCGATCTACCTCTGACTTGGCTTTTTATACTCATACACCCAGATATGCCTAAAGATTATAACTGAGCTGCAATTGGCTAATAAAACGCGCCAACATTAGCGTCTATTTTAATATCCAATGAAAATTATGAATACATATGCTCTAGGGAAACGTTCCAGAAGATTCTCAAGGAAAAACGCGCTAACATTACGTAACTTCCTCGTTTCCAATAATGATAAACAGCTCACCCCCTCGCTGCATTATTGCACGCTATTATTGTCAGTTTCAGTAAGGCAGTATAAACTTACTTCCCAACAATAATTACAATCAATATACATCTCAAATCAATGTCACATAAAAATGCATATTCATATTACAATCATTATTTACATTTAAGTAATTTGTGATACAAATTACTGCATCATCTAACACATTCTTTATTATTTTGCGTTTCTTCTTAGTTTACCAACATTTCTACTCTTCCCTTCTCCCTCCAGAATCACAAATGTTTACGCAAAATGTTAAGCGAATAACCTGCAAAACATTATACAGTGTTCCACTCGCTATAAACATAGACACTTCCTTACAACTGATGTTAACCTATACTGACTTCTGCCTCGCGCCTGGCGGCTATTAGCTGAAAAAATAAATGACTATTGTTTGTCATACACAATGAATACAAGAAGTTACAGGATTCCGGTTTATTTTAAAGACTGTCTCCAACTCTCCTCAATATTTTCTCTCGCTTGGTACCTGTTTTAAACCCACTAACAAAAACGTTTCTCACTGGTTGTCTTTTTTGCTGTATATGCATAGAATTTTCCAAAAATATTCAATTTAAAAAAAATCATCTTATTAAAGGCAGAGAATTCAAACAAGTCAGTTATCAGCACACTAGTTTACTCTAGCTAAGAGAAAAATGTTGTTGCAGTCTATCATTTAGTTTGTTAGTTACTGCCTGATAAGCATAGAAACATCAAATATCGGACTTTTACTGAAAAACTGGTTTTCTTTAGAAATTGGTGCCCACAGAATTTTATAAAGGCTCTAAATCTGATATAATTTTATAGAGAAATATATTCTGCAGAGGATAATGTGCTCAAAGTTGACATTTATAACAAGTGGATATTTACAACATGTTATTATCCACTTATTAGCAGCTTGGTGACAGCGCGAAACTAGAAAAGGACGAAGCTAATAGCAAACATGTATGTGATAGATAGAGACAGAGATAACCCATTTACCTCCATGCTGTCTTTTAAGGTTGAGACAAGCTTTAGATAGGGCGATGAAGACCCGTTGACCAAGAAGTCCTCTAGTGTCTGCGGGGACTACTCTTTCCTTTGACCAAACCTCCGCGCCATCTGTCCGGTATCACCGTACACCACGAAACGTAAAATCGTACATGAAAGACGAGAAGGAATCGAAATGAAAGGGAAATGATGGAAAGGAAATTGTGGTAGAGGGGAAATCACCTCAGCACTCGCTTACCCATCAGAGAAACCATAACAAAAACCCAAAGTTACGGAACTGAAAGGGGATATACCACACACACAAATATATATATATATATATATATATATATATATATATATATATATATATATATATATACCAAGTTCGTGGCGTCCTCCATCGGTAATGCTAGAAGTCAATATGGTGTTGGTCCACCCTTAGCCTTGATGATAGCGTTCACTCTCGTAGGCATACATTCAATCAGGTGCTGGAAGATTTCTTGGGGAATGGCAGCCCATTCTTCACGGAGTGCGGAACTGAGGAGAGGTATCGATGTAGGTCGGTGAGGCCTGGCGTTCCAAAACATCCCAAAGGTGTTCTATCGGATTCAAGTCAGGACTCTGTGTAGGCTAGTCCATTTCAGGGATGTTATTGTCGTGTAACCACTCCGCCACAGCCCGTGCAGTGCTCGATCGTTTTGAAAGATGCAACAGTGGGAAGCAAGAAGGTGCTTAAAATATCAATGTAGGTCTACGCTGTGATCGTGCCACACAAAATAACAGGGAGTGCAAGCCCCCTTCAGGAAAAGCACGACCACACCATAACACCACCACCTCCGAATTTCACTGTTGGCACTACATACACGGCAGATGACGTTCACCGGGCATTCGCCATACCCACACCCTGCCATCGGATCGCCACATTGTGTACCGTGATTCGTCACTCCACACAACGTTCTGCCACTGTTCAATCGTGTAATGTTGACGCTCCTTACACCAAGCGAGACGTCGTTTGCCATATTCCTGCGTGATGTGTGCCTTATGAGCAGGCGCTCGACCATGGAATCCAAGGTTTCTCACCTCACGCCTAACTGTCATAGTGCTGGAGTGGATCCTGATGCAGTTTGGAATTCCTGTGTGGTGATCTGGATAGATGTCTGCCTATTACTCCTTACGACCCTCTTCAAATGTCGGCGGTCTCTGTCAGTCAACAGACGAGCTCGGCCTTACGCTTTTATGCTGTACATGTCCCTTCACGTTTCCACTTCACTATCACATCAGAAACAGTGGACCTACCTGACCACGTTCGAAGTCCGGAGTTCCATTCTGCTTTCTCACGATGTCTAATGACCACTGAGGTCGCGGGTAATGAGTACCAGGCAGTAGGTGGCAGCACAATGCACCTAAGATGAAAAACGTATGTTTGTGGGAGTGTCTGGATACTTTTGATCACATAGTATATATATATACATATAGATGTATAAATCAATATCAAACGAGAATTGTACATAATAATATAATTCAGTAAGAAAGATGTTAAAATATTTAGCAGTCAAGAGATGTACAAAGCAGATTGTAACTTAGATAAGTGAGGAACGGGCGAGCTAGTTAATTCCAGTAAAAGTAATTCTAGGTAGAAGTACACCTCCTTTCACCAAGCTAATTGAAGGAATAAGGAGAAATAGAAAGAGACAGGGAGAGAAAGGAAAGAGACAGAGATATGGAATTTGCTTCCGGGCGCGTCACTGGGACGAGTGTGCGAAAAGCTTTGGAGCAGAATATTTTCATACATAATAAGGTAACGCGGTCCGAGGACCAATTAGAAATTTCGTTACATTTTAAGACGTGAAGGTGAGCGCCACTGGGTTAAGGTATAAAAGGGGGAAGAAGGCCCCCGATTTTCACTCTCTGATAGAATCTCGTCGAGACACAGTTATACTCTCTGGACGACGGATGCACATGTGCGTGCATATGGGTGGGGAAGCGTGTGCAGTTAGATTAGGCTCATAATTTATTGTTATTGTGGGAATTGTTAAAGATGGGAAAAGCTAGCCGCCCATTAGTATTTTATCTGATAATAAACCACATTTTAAGGGAAATACAGTGTATTTTAATTTGCCTCATCTATGAAAACCCTGAGATCAGTGAAATTAGTTAGATAGGTAATTTATTAGGAATTAAAAATCATCAGCCGCTGAGCAGAGATAGCCGGAGACCAGAACACTGCAGCAGAGGACATCAATCAAGTGGATCAACGTTTTCCCGTTACAGAATCGAACCCGGTACCTCCTGAATGTGAGCCTTACACGTTACCGCGGAGCCACCTCGCTGGGGCACACATAGCACTGTGGTGATACAGTATTGGGTGGAATATCGCATGTGTGTTTCACTAGGTGAGATTTTTTTATTATCCGCTCGCATTGTAAAGCCAAGGAGGTAATGTTGTTAGGCCATCAGTCATTGCCACGCTCCTACTAAGGACATAATATCGAGATGAGTGGTACATTTTCTCATGTGTTACAACCGCCTCTACATTAATGTTTCATTTGGCGAGAGATGGTGCAAACAGAATAATTTGCTCAAGGATAGGGAAGAACACAATGCAGGGTATTGACAGCGTTGAATTATTAGCCACGGAGCTTACAATGGGAAGCTAATAGAGCGAAGGATGAAGGCGCCACGGTCTCTGACCCGCCACACACTTTTATTGGCCATGTCTTGACTTATGATTTACTCCTAGGGGTGGACAATGGCGGTACTAGGGATGGGGTCTCGATACCGTCGATACCACGACATTCTCGATACTCGGTGGTATCGAAGTATGTCTAATACTTTGATATAAAGCCTCGATACTTTTTCGATACTTTTAAATTTCTAAGTTGCTGCTTTGAACTTTATACTACAGTCGGCACCAATCAAAAAGGTGAATGACAATTACTAACCACGTGGCGGAAAGCTTTAAATGAATGGAGGGAATGGATACGTCATAGCGATTAGAAGGACCAATTAGAACTAAGACGTTTCCATAGCAACGATAGACGCAAAAACCTTGTTGCCGATACTGTAACACGTGATTAGTATGACGTGCCTGGAGAGCAGTAACATGAACTGCACGTCTTATCTTCTGCTGTCACTGCAGTTATAAACAGGGCTTCATTTAGCCACAGCTAAATGTATTTACATCAGTTTAGAGGTTGCCTGTGTACTGACAGTTATTTTGCATCATCCTATTTGTACGGTTATTTACTTTGTGTTTACGGTGTTTGAGTCCGTGTATCTGTGCGTGTGTTGTGAGCATTTGCAATTGTGTTAACGCTTAACAATATTCCAAAAATAGTGACAAAGACAGCGAGCTAAATGAAAAACTGAGCGTACTCGGTAACCGAATAAAATTTATTTGGTACACGTATCTCAATTAAAGGACAAGCACGGGAAATAATATGCTCAGTGAGAGAATCAGCGGCATTTTCCCATTAAAGTAAGTATCGATATTTCACAGGCATGTCCCTCTTGCTAACGCAGATCTTTACACTATATATTCTTGCATGTTCTATTCTTTGCATGCAGATTCATTATTTTCTAATTGTCTTCATATACGAATATAAATACTATCCGCCCTTACAGTGCAGATGCAACCCAGTCGTCTTCGTACACAATTCTAACGCGCTCTCCACGTGGTTGCGATAAGCGGCAACGTCGCACCTCACACACTCTCTCTCTCTCCGCGAAATGTCAATCCCTTTTTCTTTGGCAGCGAGTATAGCTAAGGAATGAAAGGAGACGAGACTTCACGTCATTGCCTCACACTGTCCCCAAAGAGTTGATGGACTATAGTTCTTGATAGACCTTGACTGCGTTGCATGCAGCATTCCATAGACTCTTGTGTCTAAATGAAAACTTGTAAAACATGGGGGAAGGAGTGGAGGTACCTTATGTAACATGCAGTGCTGACCTAGTTGTAAATGAATCTGATGTTTTTATTTACTCTATTTATTGTAGACGATTTAACTACAGGATCATATCGCGACGGGTCTGTTAGTGGATAACTCTTAGATCGAAGTGTGGCGGACAGTTAGCCTTCTAGGTCTCATCCCTGTAACCGACCGCTTTGTCGTGTCCACAGAGACCCTAGTGCATAGCAACTGGAACTTCTGTTTCGTGCCGTGATATGGCATTAAGGTGCCGTCAGTCAAATTGCTGCTTTCATATAGAAGGCGGACAGATAACCTTCTAGGTCTCATCCCTGTAGCCATGCCATCTTGCTTCGTCATGTGACCACAGAGACACTAGCGCATAGCAGTCGGATCTTCTGCTTCGTGTCGTGCAGATGGCATTAGGGTGCCATCCAGTCTATCTGCTTTCATTGCCTGTGGATAGATGGCACAGCATTCGCTATTACCACCTATTTTTCATTTTTACTATTGTTTTAGACTTAAGGTGGAACTTTGGGTCGTGGTATTAAATATCCAATCCGTATTTACCTTAGCGGTTGAGAGAAACCACGAAAAAACCTCAGTCAGATTGGTCGGCCCACGGAATTTGAACCTGGGACCTCGCGAATGCAGGCCACAGACGTTATCGCCTGAGCCATCCCACTCGGTGAAGCAGATTTAGCTGACGCACTAACTCACGTTTCTGCAATAGCCTGGCTTAGTGAATCACTGTTGGTCATTACATTTAGCTACTACGTTAACGCAAATCTGTGAATCCACAGAAAGAAATCAGAACTTAAGAGGTGAGATAATACAAGGCATGGAAATATTTGTTATTTTTAGTTGTTTGAGTTTCATGTAAAATATAATTATATTAGTTTATACGAGGTGTGATCAAAATGTTTCCGGAATGGCTTCACAACAATGCTGACACTGAGATTTCTTTAATTCCTACCCAGACGTACATGCAGCATTCCTTCCCGATAAAAATGAGAGGTCACGTGGCTACCTGTGACCATGCAGTGACGAGGTAGACGCTCTGAAGTGAACACGTGTTTTGCCTGTGCTGCGATTTTTCCGCGTAGCAAAAATGTTAGATTACGAAGAACAAAGAACGAACATCAAATTTTGTTTTAAACTCAGTAAAACTGCAACAGAAGCCTATGAAATGTCAAGAACAGCTTATGGGGAGGAAGTTATGGTCAAAACTCAAGCATTTGAGTGGTTTTCGAAATTTAAAAGTGGTGTGACATCAGCTAAAAAGTGCATATCGTTCGGGGCGACCCTGTTCCAGCAAAACTTATGAAAATATCAATCAGGTGAGGGAAATGGTCTTAAATGATGGGCACATTACAATAAGAGAACTTTCTGACTCATTAGGACTCTCCTTTGGAAGTGTTCAAAGCATTTTGAAAGAGAATTTGGACATGAGAAGAATTGCCGCCAAGTTCGTGCCCCGCCTGCTCTCAAATGACCAAAAGGAAAGCCGTGTGATTGCCTGCACAGATCATAAAGAACAGCTACAAAATGACCCACAGTTTATGGATAAAATTATTACTGGTGATGAAACATGGATTTATGGGTACGATCCAGAAACGAAGCAACGATCTTCACAATGGAAAAGTCCTTCATCTCCACGCCCGAAAAAGGCCAGACAAGTTCGATCCAAAGTGAAGCCAATGATGATTGTGTTTTTTGACATTAAAGGCATTGTACATAAGGAATTTGTGCCACAGGGTCAAACAGTGACTCAAGTGTTCTACAAACAAGTGCTGCAAAGATTAAGGGAGAATATGCGACGCAAATGGCCGGAGAAATGGAGGAGTGGTGACTGGTTTCTGCATCATGACAATGCGCCCGCGCACAAAGCCCTTTCTGTTCGTCAATTTTTGGATAAAAATAGGATGAATACTGTTCCCCATCCCGCCTATTCTCCATATTTATCACCAGCGGACTTTTTTCTTTTCCCGCGACGTAAAATGTGGCTCCGAGGACACGTTTTGAGGACAATGATGTCATCCATCGCGAATCGCCGAAGGCTCTGAACATGTTGAAAGAAGACGACTCCCAGAGGTGCTTCCAGTAGTGGCAGAAGCGCTGGAACAAGTTTATCAACTCCCAAGGAGACTACTTCGAGGGTGACAGTGCAGATTAGACAAAACAAACTGTTGTGTAGTATGTATGTATGTATGACGTCATTCCGGAAACTTTTTGATCACGCCTCGTATTTTCAAAATCGTAGAAAAAGGAGAATTGAGAGTATTGGTTTTTCTATGGATAGAAAATTCTTTAAAAGAAAGTTTTCAGCACAAAATATAGCTACATGAAAAGAGAAGCATATAAATTTATTATTATTAATATTATCATCATTATCATCATTAACTAACAATTGGAGATATATAGCCCGTGGCATTATCAAGATAAAATTGCTGCCAATTGGAGGATTTCAAACAGGAATAATTTCTGAATAGCATACAATACAAAATTGGTTACGTGAGTTAGTACATAGAAAACTACTAATAAGAACATAATTCAGTGAACAAGTTATCGCCTTTACAGTTCTTTATAAAGTGAGTATCGAGAAATAGTGCTATTACCCTATCACTAGGTGGCACTATATAAAAAATCTGATGTGTTACACTCACATAACTTTCTCTCTCTTGTACAAACTATTTTTACAAACGCTTATTCTCCATATGCTTCATGTTAATCGAGATGTTAATCTTATTGCTAATTTTCTTGTTGGTGCAAGGGGAATATGGTACACTTTAAGCGATAGTCAAATGTTTTAAAAGCTGGTTGCTATGTGGAGCATTCCATTCTCTTTGCATTTCCAGGACAAAAAAAATGAATAACGAATTCCCATTTGAGAAAAAGTATAAGTATTGGAAATTTAAGAGAATAACAAGCAATATTCTAAAATGGTTCACTCAACAATAAAAATATATATGACATAAATTGTGTATTTTAACGCGAACTACATTTTTTGTGTAGTAAAATTTTGTCTTTCTCTGATGGTTTACCAGTTATGCAAAAGTCGTTCACAATGAAGAATACTTTTGGAGACATTCCCAGAAAACTCAAGATATATATCTTAAACATATGATATTTTAATCAAAATCGTTAGAGCCACTTTTGAGAAAACTAAAATTTTCGAAAAATGTTCCATGTAAAGGGTAATTTGGGGTTTCTGAGTTATGCTGTTCACAGACAGATACACACACAGACACACACACGGACATGTTTCCAAAAATTCCTTTTTTGGATTCAGGGGGCCTCAAAACATGTATTTCCGGTGAAATCTCGGTATCGAATTTTTGAGTGGAATACAAAACTTCCCCTACTTACAATACGTAGTAGAGAAAGTAAAAATATATGATACTTTCATGTGACTTGTTTACTCACCCTTCTACAAGTTCTTCTTATGAAAGTTATTTTACTATATACTTTATGTTAAATGAAATAAACGTTTGCAGAAATGATTTCATTGCACATATCATTGAAGGTAAATGAGGAATACAGGTGACTGTAGCGATGGTAAAATATTTATATGCATTACATCGTAAGAAACAACTGAACGGCGGCAATATCAAAAGTAATGAAAAATTAAAATCAATAACAGCAATAGCTCGGAAATACCTGATGCCACAACAAAAGTTAGGCATTCGAAACAAATTATGTTTTTTAAACACAATTTTTAGCAAGCTTTTTTTCTACCTCTTACGATTTACCAGTTATACGTACAAAATTACGTAAAATTAACTCAGAATGAAGAGAACCTCACAGGCTATTTCCAGAAGATTCAAGATAGGTATACATTTTATTATAATTTTCAACCTTAAACATATGGTATTTTAATGAAAATCGTTAGAGCCAGCTTTGAGAAAATCCAAAATAACGGTAAAGTCTCATGTAAAGAGTAGGCAGTCTGGTGTGAGGGACTTTCTTGATAATCTTCGTGTGTCACATTGTAGAAGCTATTGAACTTAAATACGAAGTTTGGTATTTTTCCAACTTAATTTTTAGAGTTTGAAGTGATAAGATCCGCCCGAATAATATGAACAATAATAATAATAATAATAACCATAATAAGAATATTAATAAGCATCTAATCAAAATAATGAGGGGAATACCAATAAGATGGAAGAATAAAAGAGAACATTAAGGATTAGAAAAGCGGGAATAAATCATAACGAGAGAAATAAAGTAAAGAGTAGATACGAATCAATAATCAGCACGTGAAATAAAATGTAGAAAGGTGTATTTTAGAACGAAGAGACTTGGCGAAAACTGTAAAAAGGATGGAAGGCTTAGGAACGTACAGGAAAAGACACATTAGAAAACGCTTAAGTCCTATTGAAAACAGTTGGAACTCACAGGAAGCGTAGACAAGGGAGTGGAAATCGAATTCAGTCAAGCGCACAGAAAAGTCATTCAAGCGAACATAAGATGCTAATAGACGCGGACGAGGTCAGAGCAACGGTATTGAGAGCCTATGATAAACGAAGAAAAATTTAGATAGCTAACCAATAAGAAATGATAAAAGTCACGTGCATAGTAAAACGATAGATCGAAAATAGAAAAGAGGCGTGAAATAGAAAATTATCTATGAGGGAGAGCAACTTTCAGGCGTGTGTAAGATGCTTCACTTCGTGTCGTACTTTGGTGAAGAATAGATGACTTCGTATCGGACCAGGAAGCAGTAGAGATGTTAATGTAAATCACTTCGTGTCACTCAGGGTAGCAAGATAGATGTAGAAAGCCAGAGCATTTTATATAAAAGAGGGAAACAGTGTAGATGTCTGAAATTAAGTCTTTATGTAATTGAAAATTAGTGTAAAATAAAAGTGAGTAAAGAGTAGCTGGAAAATAACAAAAGTCAAGTCAACGTCGTAACATATTTCAACTTCTCAAGATACTTAAGAAAGGGTAAAGCACGTAAACAATAGCAGGGGCTGATAGGCGGAATCGCGTCTTGTGTGAAGGGTATTCGGACAAGGACAACAGTGTGGATCTTCAATAAAACGAACCATCTGAGAGGAGAACAGCGAACATCATTCATCTCCCATCCACACTCCCTGAGGTAAGAGTCCCACAACCAACATTCCTCTACCTGAGTAGCCGGCAGCAACATCAATCCTTCCGAATAATCAACCCAACACCAAGAACCAACCCATTACCCTTACAGACCTGCCACAAGTTATGCTGTTTACAGATAGGCACACATAAACACTTACACAGATGTTTTTCTAAAGATACCTTCTTAGCATTCAGGGAAGCTTAAAATAAGAATTTACGGTGAAACAGCGATATCGAATTCTTGGATGGAATGCAATACTTCTCTTTATAGAGAAAATGAAAATATTATATCTAACATTCACATTTGAGCAGAAATTAATAAAGTGATTGGAAGTAATTTCTAAACTTGCTAAGCAATGAAGAAACTGAAATCCAATGGAGTGGATAAGAGCTTGTGTATTTATGATTTTAAAGCAGCATTTACGTCATAAAATTTGCTAAAGTATTTGTGGTTTAAACGATTAATTTAAAATTATATTTATGACTAATTAGAAAGAAAAAGAAAAGTTAAATAATATTAAAAAATACATTAAAGGGAATGAAGGAAAAAGATTGAATTAGCAATAAAATAAGTATTGTGAAAACATAAAATATGTAAAAAAATCTGATATGTTACACTCACATGACTTTCTCTACTCTTGTACAAACTATTTTTACAAACGCTTATTCTCCATCTCCTCCATGTTAATCGAGATAAACATTTGCAGAGTCCATCTTATTGCTAATTTTATTTTCTTGTAGATGTAAGGGGATAATATATTTACAAGGGCAATTTGGAAATACAGTAGCCTTTAGCACCTACATATCTCTTAATAACTGGTTGCTAGGTGCAGCACCATTCCCTTTCCCACAGATTAATACTCTTTGCATATCCAAGACAAAAAAATGAATAACGAATTCCTATTTGAGAAAATAAGTATTGAAAAATTTAAGGGAATAACAAGCAATATCTCGAAAGTGGATCACTCAACAAAAAAATGCATATGACATAAGTTGTGTATTTTAACGCGATCTAGATTTTTTTGTGTAGTAAACTTTTGTCTATCTCTTATGGTTATGGAAAAGTCGTTCACAATGAAGAATACTTTTGGAGACATTCCCAGAAAATTCAAGATATACATTTTATTTGTCATGAAAATATCTTAAACATATATTTTAATCAAAATCGTTAGAGCCATATTTGAGAAAATTAAAATTTTCGAAAAATCTTCCATGTAAATGGTAATCTGGGGTGGGGGATAAATACCAAGTTTGGTGTTTATCCGACTGTTCCTTTCTGAGTTATGCTGTTCACAGACAGACAGACAGACAGACAGACACACAGACACACACACACGGACATGTTTCCAAAAATTCTTTTTTTGGATTCAGAGGATCTCAAAACATATATTTCCGGTGAAATCTCGGTATCGAATTTTTGGGTGGAATACAATACTTCCCCTACTTACTATACGTATTAGAGAAAGTAAAAAGAGAAAACATTCAAGCAGAAATGTGTTTTATATGTATCACGATTGTAAACATGTTATTTTTATTAATATGTGATGTATTTAATGCAATAATTGTTAAGTTATATATCTTTGTTTTACGATCGTTAGCAAGCAGGCAGAGGCTTGAGTACACAACTAATAGCTTTTTCAATTGCTAGAAAAATGTTCACCGAGCAGGAGACGCTATATTTCGTAAACGAGAAGTAGAAAATAATTAATTATTGTACTACAAAAGAAAGACAACATGTATTCAAATTAAATATGTAAGTAAAATTTTGATTCAAATGTATATATATATGCATATTTTGTTTCAAAAACTCAAATATGTATTGTTTCCGGACAAACACATTCAGAATGAAACAAAACACACAGTTTAGTGATATTAATTTATTGGATTTGTTACTTAAATAATACCTTACCTTCCCAACACGAAAAGAACCTGAGATAATACTCCATTGCTAGGAATTAGCTAGTAGTATTTTAAAAGCCTTAAAATACAGCGGATGAAAAGAAACACCAATAAAGTTACTACGCGTAACACACGCTACATTTCAACAATTACCGAGTAAGAAAATACCCGCCAAGAAATTCACTTCTGCCACGCCAGGCATAAAATTGTTTTACCAACTGCGTGAATGGCGTGATAAATTCAAATCGAGTAATTCAAAGTTTACAGCATCCACGCTTACACGATCTTAGAGAGCTTGGAAAACATCCATCAGGAGACAAGAGCGACATTCACACCTCTAACCTAAATTCTAATTCAACCTTTACATCACCCAACCTAATCCTTACTAAAACTAATTCACACTCTATCCAACACAGGTTTCCATACACAAGTTTTGGTTATGTTGTTATTGATTTTATATCGTAACGAAAGGCTACAATCATTTAGGATGTGATTATTTGTACAGAGACTAATGAAAAATTATAAAATCAGAAATAATGTGATGTATTATAATCACATTCTCTTTGAACCGCAGACCCCCTGTTCATGAGTCCGTGCCTTAATGACCTCGGCTTTATATAGTTTATTATGCCTCATTAAACCTTAAATGGATTAAATGCATTTTTGACAACTGTAACTAGGCTGAAGGAAATAATTTCGGTTTTTTATTCTTTTTATCTTTTGTCATAAATTGGAAGTTTTTAAATCTATTTGGCATGCACCTGGAAATGTCATGCTTTCCTGCTCACTCAAAAACTTGTGGAATCCCATAGAGTTGCAAAACAACCTATCGCCCATTAAGAGTAAAACCCCATACATGTAAGTGAACTTGCTAAATGCATACTTCACACTGATGTAGATGTGATAAAAGGGCATTATACAGGTTATGTTTGACTTTTTTTAAATAAGAGAAAACAAGTGAAGGTGTTAAGTAAAAGTGTTAACAAATGCGAAGCGAATATTCACGGATGTAGGTAATTTGTTTGAAATGAATTCGAATTTAAGAGTAATTCATATGGGGAGACTGCTGAAAATATAGAATTTTTGGGATTGTTTTCTAAAAGGGCCAATAAACATTAGAATTCAAGAACGCTCCTGAAATGCAAGAATAAGTACATTTACAATCATCTTGCCCCTATTGTCGTATGTGGCAATTAAATTTAGAGAGAAATGCTTTCCTCACTTAAAATGCAGGAACTTCTTTCGTGGCACCCTGGTGAGAAACTGAGTGACAAGATATTATGAAGGATGTTTACTATATTGTGGTATATTAAGGACCACTTCTGCAGTAAGTGAACATAACTGGGGTGTTAAGTGCGGGAAATAAGTCGATTGCCGTATTTTGTTCCTTTCAGGAAGCTGCGTCATCTCACTTCACCCTCCGGAAGTTCATGGTATCATTGGCGGACCGTTAATACTTACCGAAAGAGCGAGGACTCAGTTATCGCACATAAGCCTGCCAACTGGTGGAGACAGCTAATAAGATCGGTAATCGGTACTGAAACTACCAACTTTTACAGTTTTCAACCAGTTTAGTTGAAGTTTTTATCACAGATCTGTTTAATATGATTATAAAACACTTTAATTTCGTTGGCAGTGCCCAGAAGAAGCTCTCAACACGAAGGGCGAGACGTCGGCAATTTTATCAAAAGTGACACGGCCTTCACCGGAAGACAGTCAAGTTATTATGGAAACGGCCGTGGAAGCCTACAATTTTATCTAAGTCATTAATTTAGATAAAGGAGTACAGCTTGTGTAAAACGTCGTGACACTCTATATGCACAAGAGAGGAGAAACGAGGAGAAGTGGTGAGAGTGATGGAGGAGCAAGGGACTAGAAGTGATTGCGATTATCATACTCACAGCGGCTGGATCACTGCCCACACCTCTCTTATTATGCAAGTGGGTTGGTCAGGGCTATTGCGCATCTATACTTCAGGAGTGGGGAAGTATTACGACGTTTTACACAAGTTGTAGTACTTCAATGGATACTAGGATACGATGGAGTATAAAGTAAGGAAACAACCTGGCCAAGAAAGGAAGCAAAATTACATCAAAATAATCTGGTCCTCTGTCATGTCACTCTATCAAAAGGATAATTGCATAAACATAACCTTAAACTTAAAGGAAAATGTGTATTATAAGCAAAGGAAAACAATGGAAAATTCTTTTAATAACACGACTAGAATTACTCACCAAGAAAATCTTCAGCGGCAATCCTTAAATTACTAACAGAGCATTACTGCCTCAACGACCAACTGCATAGGATTGACAAAGCACAATCTCCTATATTCTCCTTCTGTGAGTTTGGAGAGGATATGGAGCGAGACCACTTACTTCGCTGCCCAGGCTTTTATCAAAATACTGGACTGCAAGAGAACGAATTACTTTTGTTGCCAACCGCAAAACATTAGATACCAACCAGAAGAGGAATAGATAAATGTTTATGTAGTTAAAAGGGAAAGATACTGACGAACGGAAGGGTTCCCGAAACCGGGGTAGAGTACCACACGCTGGCCATCCGGCCCCTTGTGCTTCTGCCGCGAGGGAGGGAGGGAGGGAGGAATGAGGGGACAGACCCGAAGGGCAACCAGATTCGGATGACGATGGGCACAAGATGGACGGGGTCCCTAACGTTTCCAGACTGAACGCATCCAATGCCGTCCGGGCCTACCCATAGGCCCCAAGCCCCCGAGGATTCCCCAAGGAAGCACCTGCCCGAAAGCATCCGGAGGCGGGTTCTAACCGAGCTGTCCCTGGAACGATGTCGGGAAGAAATACCACAGAGTCCACAGCCAACGCACAGTTCCAACCCGCCGAACACCGTCGCCCTATCCTACAATCTGTCACCTTCTCATCTTCTAGATGTGCTTCTAGGTTTCGTGGCGTATGTCGGTGCCGGCCAGATGCCACGGATGCTTGCTTAAAGGAAAGAGTACCCCCCAAGGACACTAGAGACTGCTTGATCGATGGGTCGTTTGATCGTCCTCTCTAGGCAGCTCTAGCACTGGAACGGGTCTTCGAGGTCTTGAAGTATTAGAGACTTCCGCGTGTCCCTGTTGCCTGACTGTCTCCAAACTGTAGCCTCCTGTGGTTCCTTCACTTCATCCCTTCCTCCTGGGGGATGGTAGCTACAATAGGTATATGATGGTCGCAGTATGGGAATCGTCCCCCTCCGTTGTATAACCTAACGCTAAATCTTACTTTTAAAAACATTGTATAAAAAGTTTGGTTGATGGTTGAGAATGGAATCAACATATTTTGTTTGCGTACAAACATCTAGTTAAGTAGTTGTGCAATTTTTAATCTACAGACGGTTTGAGATGTGTGCGAAAGTTACGTTGTGTATGACTGATAGGATAGATATGGAGGGGGATTCAGCACCTTGATCCACGCAGATCTTTTGTGCCTCGAGGCACCTGCGAGGGAGGGATTAGGTGAGAAGAGACAAAGGGCGGTCGGGCCAGGAGGTAAGAGAGGCAGAGGGCAGGGTCCGTACCATTTACAGATTTGAACTCCCCGGTTGCTGACTGGTGCAACCGGCCCCCTTCCCCTTAGGCTTATACATACCGTGGGGGAGTCCGGGACCCGGAGACCTCTCGCAGTCCGGAGGACGAAGGTTTCCTTAGCATCCTTTCCCCCTGCCATCCACATGCCGAGATCTCCGCCGTCACTTGCAACCCTAAAAAATGAAGGATGAAGTGAAATGAGAATGGAGATAAAATGGAGGGACGGGAAATTCGGGGGATGTAATGATCCTTCCCAGCATTCCCCTGGCGACCGGGCAAACCCCCAAAAAACCCATGGTTTAGGAAGGTCGGCCATGAGAATCGAACCCACGACTTCCCGAATGCTGACCACAGACGTAATCGCCTGAGCCATCCCGTTAGGCTGTATGACTAGCAGCGCCCTGAATTGGCAGTTGGTAATTGTTCAAGCGATATTTTGATTTCAGCAAATCAAAAGCTTCTGCTATTTTTTCAGTGTATTCACTTAAAATCTCATTTTTATTTTTACTAGAAAAGCTAGCAACATACTGTGTCCATTGCGTAGCTGAGCAAGCGAATACCTATCTATACGAATAGTTTATTTGTGTTTTTGTGGGCACCTGAGACCAATTTAGGTTAGATTTCTTCAGTTGATGAATTACAGACTACATTGGTACGATTATTCATTTTATTGTGAATTAAAAGCTGAAGCTACCACGTGTTACCTTCCTTTAGGTTAAGGTTCAAATAATTGTTATTTATAAAATCATTGTAAAACAATTCTCTTAAGCAGTGCACTGTAATTAAATAATTAATTCGTCTTATGCAGCATCCTTGTATTCCTTTTTTATTACATATATATGAATTATAACTTTTCGGTTTTCCTAGAGACGAAACTTATCTAGTTCCATTTCTGGTCCTCTAAACCCCTTTCTAGTGAATTTCTTCAAAATCCGTGAAGCAGTTTTCGAAAACGGAATACTACATACACACGATAAAAGAAGTAAATACTCGGTTGAGATCATAAAACATCTGATGTATTACATTCGGATGACTTTCCCTACCCACTCTTCTAGAAAGTATTCTTATAACTATTTCATTTTAATCGAGATAAACTTTTGCAGTACTGATTTTATACCAGATTTTCTTGTGGGTACAAGGAGATACAGACGGCTGTAACCCGATAAAATCTTTAAAATCGGCTCACTATAGCTTTGGATGAGCCAGTTATGGCTCCTTAACTCACAGGGATATCTTCCCTGTCTGCTCAGAGTATATAGCACCTGGCTTCAGCAGCTGCGTTGCCGGCCAAGGCAATACTTTACCTTTCGCCTGCCTGAAAGGTAATACATACCAATGCGACACTATCTGCATTACCGGCCAGTGCTTCTTGTTATGTGCAGTTCGACAGATGGCAGGTTAAGGAGATCGTGGTGGCGCTGCGCTGACGATTGACGTCAACACGCGTGATCAGCTGGCTAGGATCGACTCCGGGAGAAGGCAGAGCACCAGAAGAGAACAAAGTCGTCTTTCGCCGAGCGTTGAGGAAGGAACATTAAATTCCGAGTCTAAGGAAGCGGCTTCGCACACACCATTTCAGCTTAAACTAAATATCACAACTTAAAATTTTCGGCATAAGTAAACTTTCTATACTTAATTATCTAGTGTATGTGGCGAAAATTTCAATGTACCGGAATAGAGCGAGCTGTTACTATTTTAAAGAATAATTGTAAAGTGGATTTCAAGTGTTTCAAAAGTGCAAAAGGTATCAAAGACTTGTACGTTATATTGTATGTGGTGAAGCCAAATTCTTCTTTTTAAAGTCAATCTGTTTGTTAAAAGAAAGAGAATACATTGGTTTTATATAGCTGCAAGAAATGTAAAGCTCATTTGTTTCGAATAAATATTTCCTTGAACCTTACGTTAAATCCTTGTCTAATTTATAATGAAATTAGAACGTTTTCACAACTTCTGGGAATACTTTAGAGGTGAAGTATTTAGAGTAAAGTGGACCCAGCACTTAAGCATTCTAACATTTGAATACTTCTAATTTTCACTTTGGCTAGCAATGGTAACGGAGCATACTATAGAAACGGTAGTAATTCCCTTCCTTGTAATATATACCGTTACAATTTCCACTCTTTCTCCTGACCACTATAAACAAACGAATGACAACTTAGTATTTCAAAAAAGTATAAGTATTTGAAAATTCAAACTAATAACAACAAATATCTTGGAAATGGCTAATGACACAAAAATTGACTTACATTGTGTGCTTTAATATAATCTTTTTGTAGAAATTATTTGTCTATTCAAAATTCTATACTATATTGTGATTTTGTCCAGTTTTTTTCCCCTTTTTGTCACTCTTTACTGTTTTTATTGTCACTAGTTTGTTTCTGTCTACTAGTTTCACTAGGAACTCACTTAGCTCATACTATCACTTCACTAAGGTGAAGTAGTTCAATTCCCCGTCACTTCGCTTCCTTCATGACGTAGCCTCTTCATTCCGGACGGTTCGCTTTACTCGGGAGTCGAACACAATCGTTGCACGTCATAAAAGCCGTCACCAAATCGCTCAGAAAATCGCTCTTGATGTCGCACGGAAACTCATCCGCCAACTCGCTCTCTCACTGACCGACCGACGCAAATCAACCCACACTCAACTCGCGAGAGCGCTCGCTTATATAGTCAGCGGAATCTTTCCACGAGGTTCTTGAATGTTCTAGAACTACTTTGACGCACTTTCTGAAGGACAGGGGGAGAAGAAACTTCCAGAAGGTTCTAGTCGATAACGCGCTCGGTGTTTACGCTGGCGAGAGGCACTTATCTTGTTTACTCCGTCCGCCCAGCGCCGACCTCCCGATAACCTTGGGCCTTAGCTGCTGCGTTGCAATATTAGTTATGCAAATATCTTTAAAAATGGCATTTTAATTAGTATTTTAGAGCCATTTTTTGAGAAAAATAAAAAACGTTTTCTATGTAAAGTGTAGATGGGGAGGCTTTCTTGAAAATCTTCGTGTTGCGTCCTTGGAAGTTGAACTTAAGTACCAAGTTTGGTAGGTAGACAGCACACTGACCGTATTGGTCAGTATCAAAGAGCCTAGTATATCAAGGGATTGTTGTACATGTGAAAATAAAACAATATGTGATGGGTTATGTTTTCAGAAGATCCAGTAACAGTCCACCACTGGCATCACTCTGGAGAGATATTAATGGTCTGCTAATGGAAGAGAGTGACTGCGCCAGTGGTAACACTATGCAAGGCGCTGTAAACTCCAGCTTGGGATAAAAGGCTTCAATAAATCTGCACCTAGAGGTTCCCTTGTAACTGAGAATTACTCAAAAGCATCTAGCCATGAAGACAAGTATCAAATACGTATGCTGTGTAGTTAATTCATACTCGTACATGGTGAGGCAAAGCACATCCTGCCACGAGACATATTCAATCTAAAAGTTCGCCTTTAAAGCTGCACTAGAAATACAAGTATTGAGAACCACAAAAAAAAACATTCTTTAAAAATAAGGGCGATTTCTGTCTGTTGATCTTTGAATAAATACCTCAAAAATGAAGAAAGAAGTAAAAACATATTTCATACTTACGCATTAAATTGTTAATTTATACACATTTCAGCCCATTTAACTGAAAGTTTTCTCAGCACAATTATAATACATAATTAATTTTCATGGTTATATGTAGCTAACTTTCCACAAAAATAATTTAAAAATATATATAATCAAAGCTTAAATTTTGTGTTATATTAAAAATTTTCCCGAAAAATAAAGCATGAAATGCTTTTAATTTTCTGAAAATCAGTCCTGTATTAAATTATCAATACCATAAACACAAAACTATATTTGGTATCAAGAATAACTTCTTTAAGGTTCATCAACAACGTTCGGAGAATGTAGACTGAAAATCTGAAAGAACCTGCACAATGGAGATAACTTTAAAGGAGTAAAAATTTAATAAAATAAGATTACGAGAAAATAAGAATTTCAAATTCCACATGCTATTTGCACTTGTTTATTTAAACATCGCGCTTGCGTAATTTAAATGTCCAGAAAGGTAAAAAAAAAACTTAGGATTTCTGAGTATTTTGCATGAAAACCTCAAAAAATATTCGACATTGTATATTCAAATCTTCGAGGTTCAATCTTCATAGATGTGCCAACTATGAGCCTTTGAACCTGATAAATCTCTTGTTTTAATACAAGCCATACAAAAGAGTTAGTAGAAGAAACTATTCTGTGTATGTGGTTGCGCGCACGTGCGCGCGCGCGCGTGTGTGTGTGTCTGTGTCTGTGTGCGCGCGCTCGGGCACGTGTGTTTTTAGCGATAAAAATGAAGTTCCGGTGATGCAAATTTCTCGCAGTGGTATATCTTCTTGATGAGAAAAGAAGTGGACATCACAGTGCACTGAGCCAAGTGTTGAGATACGATGTGAAGTGCTTGAGGAGGAATCAAGCACAACATGCGAAAAGTTATAGGTTTTCATTGCAACTATCCATAAGATGTTGAAGAAGAGATTGCAGAAGAAGGCCCTCTACATTATTATTCTAACCTGAGCAGCTATACCATATTTCTAATAATCTTTCCACTCTGATATGTATTCTTTCGTGCTTCCTTTCCTTCCCATTTTTCTGGTTGGTTAATGTACACCTTTGAATGACGATGTAAAGCCCTGTGTAATGCAAGGTTTGACGATAAAAGCGATATAAACATTTTGTCACGATTGACGCACGTGTTTTCGTCATTCTGAGAGGCAGGTTTGAACCGAAGGATCCGCCTACCTATTTTTGGATAAAGGTTTACATACACTCCAGCTGAAACTCTGTTACGTTAAATATTTGATTCTTACGGTTATGAAAATGTAAATCTGACAATCCTCTTTGAATATATTAAGATAAATGATCATATTAAACAAGGAAGTAGTATGTCTCGCACAACAATTTATTCCAAGACAGCAGCTAATGAGAGGTGACTAGTGCACGTGACAGTTAAGAGGTACGGAGCAAAGGTATATGGAACGGGAGTGCCAATTTATTAAATAACTTGACCTTGAAGGTTTTATCAAGCATATATCTTGAACTAATTGGGTAATCGTTCAAATTCAAGGGAATTTCATAGTATATATGGGTGAATAATTCACCTAATGTTGTGTGTGCCTTGAAATGACAAAGTCACAGATAAATTACTTTTTTTTCTTTCTTTGGGGAACAAAGAACATTGAGGTTGAAGGTTTTATCAAATATCTATTTTGAACTGATGAGCTATAGTTCAAACTCGATGAAATTTCATAGTATATGTAGGTGAATAATTCACCTAATGTTGGTGTGTGTCTTGAAATGACAAGGTCACAGATAAATTACTTTTTTTACTTTCTCTACTAAGTGTAGTAAGTAGGGGAAGTATTGTATTCCACCCAAAAATCCGCTACCGAGATTTCACCGGAAATACATATTTTGAGGCCCCTGAATCCAAAAAAGCATTTTTAGAAACATGTCCATGTGTGTGTCTGTCTGTCTGTCTGTGTGTGTGTCTGTGAACAGCATAACTCAGAAACGAACAGTCGGATAAACACCAAACTTGGTATTTAGGTTCAGTATCTTTCAGAGATGCGACACGAAGGTTTTCAACAAAATCCATCCACCCCAGATTACCCTTTACATGGAACATTTTTTGAAAATTTTAATTTTCTCAAAAACGGCTCTAACGATATTGATTAAAATATCATATGTTTAAGATATTTTCATGATAAATGAAATGTATATCTCGAATTTTCTGGGAATGTCTCCAAAAGTATTCTTCATTGTGAACGAATTTTGCATAACTGGTAAACCATAAGAGATAGACAAAATTTTACTACACAGAAAATGTAGATCGCGTTACAGTACACAATTTATGTTATATACATTTTTGTTGTTGAGTGAACCATTTTCGAGATATTGCTTGTTATTCCCTTACATTTTTCAATACTTATACTTTTTCTCAAATTCGTTATTCATTTTTTTGTCCTGGTAATGCAAAGAAAATGGAATACTCCACATAGCAACCAGCTCTTAAAATATTTGACTATATCTTAAAGCCTATCAATTCCCCTTGCATCTACAAGAAAATTAGCAATAAGATTAACATCTCGATATCTCGATTAACATGAAGCATATGGGGAATAAGCGTTTGTAAAAATAGTTTGTACAAGAGTAGAGAAAGTAGAGTGTAATACATCAGATTTTTTTCTTTGGTGAACAAAGAACAAATTGAGGTTGAAGGTTTTATCAAACACATATTTTGAACTGACGGGCTATAATTCAAACTCGAGGGAATTTCATAGTATATATGGGTGAATAATTCACCTAATGTTGATGTGTGCCTTAAATGACAAGGTCACAGATAAAGTACTTTTATTTTCTTTGGGAAATAAAGAAAACAAGTGATTTAATTTGGCATACTCTAACGTTTCTTGGGCCGGAGCTGCTTCAGTATAGTATCATTAATGATTTGTTTCAGACAATGGCACATCATCTCCTATACAGTAATATTTCAGGACTACATTCATGACCAGATTCCACATCTCTAGGTAGCAGGATGGTCACAGATCTTGACCATCAAAACCAGCGTATTTGGATTCGTTAGATTTCTTAGCTGGGGCTTCTGAAAATATATCGTGTAAAACAACAGTTGATACTCCGGTAGAGTCAGAGTCATATTTGGCAAAAATATTTATGTTGATTTCCTGAAACCTTGGTACTATCTATCCAAAATAATTTTGCCAACGCATGACACTCGCGAATTTTGTATATGTAATGCAACAAATGATATTAAAATTATCGATACCGTATATCTAGAGAATTTTAACATCATGGTTTGTATCTGCTAGAACTATTTCAGGAATAAAATAAACTAATAAAACGTATTAAATAAGATAATATTTCAAATACTTACAATAAATGAAAAATTAGCCTTAAACACTGATTTTATGCATATCAGTACACTTACTGAATATAAATTCAAGTTGATGCTGTATACTGCAATAATTCCTTATATCGTTTTTGTTAGCCTTTCTGTACAATATTTGCGATCTGTTGCACTGGTGTTTGCTTTTCCAGTTCATAGCCTTTCACAAATTGTTGAAATTCACTCCAAACATAATTTTTCCTCATTTCAGTGTTTTGAAGCCTGCCCTGTGGAATTAATTCATTTAGTTCCTGTTTCCTAGCTTGGCTATATCTTTCAAACGTCACATTGTTATTTGAATTTAGCGCTTGTTTTATTTCCATAGGACACAAATATTATATTAAAAGGAATATGGGATAGTTGCCCAGCAATTATAGACTGTGGCCCTTAGTTTCGAAACAGAGAGTCACGATTCGCTGATATCTGACACCTTCTAGCACATGATTGGTCTATATCAGATGTCTGATGTCTCATTAAGACCATAACTTCGAGTGATATTTATTGCAACTATTTCGCGAAAAATATATCTATAAATAATGCTATAAAATAAACACCATAAAATAATTTATAGTTAGGATCTGTCTGAATTATAAAACGATGCCTAACTACAGCCCTAACCTCAAAAATGTTACATTAGCAAAATAAAAACACAAATCTTATGAAAGAACATTAATTTTTAAAGCAAGTGTGAAGTGTGGCCAAATATTACAGTTGCTATTTTCTTTTGAATCTCCCGCAATCGGAAATAAATAACGAACCATACATCTGTGCTATCTGTCCGTCACCGCTATACTATGGCATATTATTAATTTTATTTTCATTAGCAGATGCACTGTTGTGCTGTATTGTTGCTACCAGACATAGCATTGTTGTGCTTCTTTAGTAACATTTCGGCTTAACGGTCTTTTCTTTCGCTGCGGACCACGCCAAAGGGGAAAGGTCTTTTTGAAACTGTCTGGTTGGACGTCAACCCTGTCTGGTTTTGGCTAGACCCGGTTGGTGGGGGTAAGGTAGCGCCACTCTCTAATGGAAGTGTTATGTTGGAGCCAGACGTGTGTGTGGCCGGTCTGCGGTTTAGTGGCATCTCCCTCCACCCTGTTTCCTTTGTTCCCCTACCGAACAGGGAAAATAAGGAAAAACCCAAGGTCAGTGGACGGTGAATGGGAATCAAACACAAGAGCTCCCAAATGCTAGCCTTACACGTTACTACGGAGCTATCTCGCTCGGTACATGCCATACTTACGTCACAACATAAGTAATTGGATTGTGAGCGGAGAGGATTCGGCAGCGATCCAGGAATGAGGATATTGTACTGACGCCCTACTAGGGGCGCACCCGGGAGGGAGGGATGAGGTGAAGGGAGACTTGGACGACCGGAACAGGAGGGACTGCACAGCGATAACAGGGTCCCTACATTTTCCAGATTGAGACATCACGGCAGTAGAAGAGGCAGACCAGGGACCCCGCCCCACACAGGGTCCAACGCCTCCCAAGGGGTGGTTCTTATACCCCGCCAGCCAGCCGAAGGCCGAGGGACGGAAAAAGTTCACAGAGAGCATCCTTTTTCCTTGCTACGCTGCACCGAAACTCCATTCCCGACACTTCCAACCCTGAAACAGATCAAACGGGGTGAAGGATGAACGAAATGATTAATGGAACGAAATAGGACAGGAAACTCGAGGATGAAAGAAACCACTCTAACACTTTTTTTCTTTTTTTGTTTTCTTATTTATTTTTTAATGTATTAGTTTTTTTCTCCTGGACAGGCTACCTTTTTTATTCATTTATTTTTTTATAGACTGTAGAGCACAGCTGAGCGGATCCGAGCTTTTGTTTACAATGTCTCTTTTCATTTTATTTTTTTATTATTTTTAATGTTTTTTTCAAGTTTTTCTACTATTTATTGTATGTTTATAACAGATGTAGAAGGGTTTGTATAGGTCATCCTCATCAGTTTATAACATAGGCCACTTTGTTTTAATATTGGGATTTCGGTACAACAGCATTAATTAGTGACCTCAAAACGTGAGATACAGGACTACATTAAGCGGATGAATCCGGATTTGATTAGCTTCCACCATTTCTGTCTCAACAAGACAAACCATTCCCCCTCTTTGCCACATTGTGGATATTCAGTGTAAAGTTCCCAAGCATTCGCCTGACAACCCGGGAAATCCCCCCCCCAAAAAACGTGGGTCAAGGGCATCGAAGCCGGGACCTCTCGAATGCGGGCCCCAGACGTTAACACCTGAGCCATCCCGCTCGGTATCATAAGTGAAGTCGCCATCATAATTATATGACTTGAAGTACCACACACGTTTTGTTACAAAGAATTTAAAGCGACGTAGTCAATGACGTGCAACTAACTGATAATACACTCTTTGCTTTTTATCGTGGTTGTCGTTGCCAAAGTCCCCAGTTGTCAGGGAACCCCTCCCCCTGTGTTGTATAGAAAATCAAAGTGTGACGGCATAATAAAGCATTTCCTTGAGCCTTTCCGTGCACGCCGGGAAACGAGATTAAAGTAGAGAAGGAAGGCTGTGATATTAACATCAGCTGGCTCTTCGCGACAGAGTCATGCACAGGAGCGAGCGTAAATGGGAAATTAAATTATTCAAGGACCGTCCTGAAGCCAACACCATTAATCAAGGAAAGAGAAGAGAACGGGGCTGAGGAAAAGGGAAAATGAGAATTTTAGCAGGTAAAGCGGAACGTGCGAGAATTAAGTGAGTGTGTTGGTGGTATGGTGTTCCTTGCGAAGAGGTTTCTGTTTAAGAAAATTAATCAAACGTAAGCTACTGAGAGGCAAGCTAATAGAATGGTTCCTGCCAGAGAGCGAAGTACACAAAGGGTATGAGGATAAAAGCGAACAATGAGGGAATCAAACGCTGCCAAACATAATCCTTATAAGGAAAAGCTTTAAGAATTTGGTTAAGAAATTTAATGAACATGCATAAACAAATGCAATTAAAACGGGGCGAAGAATGGAATGGAAATAAAAAAAAGTTGTGATGTGTCGGCAGCATTTTAAACAACTGGCAAAGTATTGAAGAATTCAAAGCAATAATGATGCACACTCGGAAATGACTGATGATATAAAGAACAAGTTATTTGAAATAAATTATGTCTTTTAAAGATATCTACATTTGTGTGTAGTAAGTTTTATCTATCTGCTACGGTTTATCGGTTATATCCACGAAATTATATAATATTTCTTGCTCATGAACAGAAATCCATAGGCTATTCTCGGAAAATTCTAGATACAACTACATTTTATTTGTCGTGTAAGTATCTTAAATAGACCACATTTTAATCAAAATCGTTAAACAAAATCAAAACTGTAAAAAAGTTTTCGTATAAGGCGTAGTATGTGATGGGGGAATTTTTTTGAAATTCTTCGTGTCTCATCTTTGGAAGATGCTGAACATAAATACCGAGTTTGGTATTTATCGGACATTTCGTTTTTGCGCTACACTATTCGTAAAACACACATAGCCAGAGAGAGAGGGGGGTAAGCTTATCCTAAAAATTATCTTTTCGGATTCAGGGGGCCTCAAATCTTGTATTTCCAGTAAAACCTCAAGTGTTATGGATGGAATTCCATAACACTTCCTCTACCTACTAGTTACGTGATAGAGAAAGTAAATCTCTTTTTTCATTCAGGGGGCTCAAAACACCTGTCTCCAATGAAATCTATATGCATTTTTGGCTGCAAGGCAATAATTCTACCCACTAGGTGCGTAATAGAATAAGTAGGTACATAAAATGGATTTGGCATAAACTGAGTGATTTTCAGGAGTTAATTTTTGTTTATCTCTTACGGTTTGGCAGTTATATAAACGTATACAACAATCATTCAGAATGAAGAGAATTTCACAGGATATTTGCAGAAAATTCAGGATATGCAGTTTATTTGTCATGGAAATATTTTAAACATAATGTATTTTAATGAAAATCATTAGAGATGTTCTTGAGAAAATAAAACATAACGCAACGTTTTCCATGTAAACAATAGTCTGGGGCGGCGTGATTTTCTTAAAAATCTTCGTGTTGCATTTTTGCGTTGTGCTTTTCAAACACGGAAACAATACGGAGCATTTTCTAAAATTGCTTTTTATGCAGAAGACTGCGGCGATCACCTCCTCATCCGTTGCTGTAAGGCTTACCTTGATGCTTCTCCGTTGCTTCCAGAAGTTCTCAGCGTGTTGGTTCTTCAATTTATCCTCGGCTAGCTGCAGTAATTTTCCTTAAATTATATGGGAGCATGGACTTATCCTCGGTAAAGGAAAACGTAGATCTCGGGTGGTGATATAGGAAGACATAGACTTGCTTTGTTTATGAAAAGATGACACTGCCGTTTCTTTTTATTTAATTAACACTCGTAGTATACAAAACTGGTATTGCCGCTGTAAAATACTGTCCACCGCTGTTAAACTATGGCGTGGATATGGCACGAAATATAACTATTCTTATTGTCGCTTTCAGAGTAGCGGATCTTAGGTGTGTTGCTAAAACTATTTTGATTCCCTGTGTTGGCGCGATATCTCACACATCCTGCAGCATCTCTCCCTGACCACACATGACATAAACTGTCGAATAAAATGCAATACTAAGCTGACATTACAAAGCTGACTTGATTCCCTTCTTGGCGCGATATCTCACGCATCCTGCAACATCTCTCCCTGACCACACATGACATGAACTGTCTCGAATTTTCCCTAAACAGATCCATTTATAGTCTCAGGCTTCTGAGGCTGCTTCCTTTCCTATTGGTACGTTTTTAGCGCGACTCGACGCGTCTAACTATTTCGAATAAACTTCCAGGGATTTCATTGGTCCAATTTTAATATAAATCGCGGCTTTTCCTACATGTACCGTTAGATTGTCCTTCTCACTCACTTGGTCACGGCGAATTATCAAATAATGGGACAAAGGCTCTACACCCTCGCTGTAGGAATAATAGCACGGCGACCGAAGAGAGGTAATAAAACTAGGTTTTCTGCCTTCGAAAGCACTATTCCTGTAGCTAAAACATTCCCTCGTGGACAGTATTTTAACATAGCGCTTAAATTATTTACCTTAAACCATTTATAACTCTACTAATATTAATAACCTAGATAGATACATAACGTTAAATCACCCTTCTTAAAATATACAAGCAGTATGAGAAAAAGAGATTTACATAATACGATTTAACATCACTAAAAGTTAATTAATAAGTTATCTGTAATTACAGTTCTTGGGCTCGGCCTAGAGTTGCCGTTTCAAATTGCCCTGTTCTGGAAAAGAATAAATTTTTCAACACTTGATACAATTTTCTTTTACAGAATAATTCCTCTGATTATGGCCTTTGTTCGTTTGTTTTGTTGACAGAGACCCTTCACTATACCTGCTCCTTCACAAGGGTTCTGCCAAACCAGTGGTGGTTACATTTGGGTCGTTCACCTTACCCCTTGTTATGGTTGATTCCTCTCTCCCTTTTAAAAACAGGTTTTCCGAGAGACATTCTTATACCCAATACATTTCGCGCACACGAATAACTTGTAACGCAAACAAATACACTAATACCCAAATTAAGTTCTAAAATTAAATCTATTTACATACATGTTGGTACATAATTATTATGCCTTTATTTATTTCTTTACATCCTTATTTATCGGGTGTATTACCTTTACTATTTGTTCACAGGGTTGCTACCTCATTTCGAGTAAAACTAACCTGATTCTTTTCATTACGTTCTTCACCCTTCTCATTCTCTAAACATTTGTATGGTTTGAGCAACTGTTTATGATATCTCCCTACGATCTTGGAATTCTTTATTTCTTGTAACTCATATGTATCCGAGCCAAAAATGTTAATCACCCTGTATGGACCTTTAAATAAATTTTCCATTCTATGATACCTCTTTTTTTATAATTAATAAAACTAATTTATATGTTTAAAGAAAACTGTCAGCCTATTGCTAGCATACCAACCAATTAATAATTTACAACTATTGCTAAATATAAAAAAAATAACAAATATTCTGACAATAAAAGCTGTTTCAACCTTAAGACAAAGTTATTCAAGCAGAAAGAAACTGAAACATATTAATGGCAAAGGTGTTTCTTGTTCTTCTTCACTATCACTAATGAGCATTTAATACTCAAGTCTCTTTAGTAATGCAAAAAATATTCTCCACAACTGCTTACGATAATTCATTAGTTTACATGTGAAAACTCTCCTTTCGAGCACTGTAGAGTTAGGATCAATGATATTATGTTTTTTTTTTTTTTTTTTTTTAATTTGAATGCTGGATTTTTTTTTTTTATATCCATACTAATTCTCCAAGTTCGATCAACCCTTTCTTTCGCTTCCTTGTTTTAAATTCCTGCTTTCTTTTCTGCGCCCTTTTTAACATTCTTTCAAAAGCTTTCTTTAACGTCTCTTCTCCCGTTAGTGTTTTCGGATCTTTAGTTTCTAGTATCTGTAGTAATTTCCCTTCAAGTGTTTCTATTAACTTCCCCTTCATCATCTCAACTAATTTCCCCTCTACATTCTTATCTTGTTCACTTAAGTTTCTTTCTAAGTCCTTATTCTGCTTACTTAATTTCCCTTCGAAATCCTTTTTCTGTTCACTCAATTTTCTTTCTAAGTCCTTACTCTGCTCATTTACGATTCTTTCTAAGTTCCTACTCTGCTCATTTGATTTCCCTTCTACATTCTTATCTTGTTCCCTTACGATTCTTTCAAAGCCCTTACTCTGCTTATTTACGAGTCTTTCTAAGTCCTTACTTTGCTTACTTACGATTCTTTCTAAGTCCATATTATGCTCATTTGATTTCCCTTCTAGATTTTTATCTTGTTCACTTACGATTCTTTCTAAGTCTTTACTCTGCTCATTTGCGATTCTTTCTAAGTCCTTATTATGCTCATTTGATTTCCCTTCTAGATTCTTATCTGGTTGCCTTACGATTCTTTCTAAGTCCTTATTCTGCTTACTTACGATTCTTTCTAAGTCCTTATTATGCTCATCTGCTTCCCCTTCTAGATTCTTATCTTGTTCACTTACGATTCTTTCTAAGTCCTTATTCTGCTTACTTACGATTCTTTCTAAGTATTCATTATTCTCATTTGATTCCCCTTCTAAATTCTTATCTTGTTCACTTACGACTCGTTCTAAGCCCTTACTCTGCTTACTTATGATTCTTTCTAAGTATTCATTATTCTCATTTGATTCACCTTCTACATTCTTATCTTGTTCCCTTACGACTCTTTCTAAATTCTTACCATGTTCACTTACGATTCTTTCTAAGTTCTTACTATATTCACTTAAGATCTTACCCCGCTCATCTATTATGCTTTCTAACCTTTTACCCCGCTCGTCTATGATTCTTTCTAAGTTCTTACTATGTTCATTTAAGATCTTACCCCGCTCATCTATTATCTTACCCCGCTCATTTAAGTCCTTACCCATCTCGTCTATCTTTGTGCTCAAATGTTGAAGCAATATTAGCAGCTGGTTTTGACCTGCGTCAATGACCTGCTCAATCGGTGATTGCCTTTCTAGCCTAACTTCTACTTCTGCTGCACCCATATTTTTTCCATCTGTTGTTATGCTGACAATAGCCTCCCCATCCAGTTCTTCTGAACCTTCCCTTGACCTACTCATGGTTCCGTTAGCAAGTTCTACCTCCCTAGTAATGACTTTACCCCCTCTCAATAACATATGTTCACAAAACTGAGTCACTACTCTGCATGCCTTTTTGTTTGTTTTTGAATAAATGTTCTAACCTGTATTTTTTTTAATGATAACTGATGCGTTCCGGGTTCGAATCCTGGTGAAGTTCTAGAAGCGATGCTCTCAGCTGTTTTGTTGTCCCACGTAGGTAGACTAGAAGTTCGCGTTGTAATTTTGTTCTGCTGTGCCCCTTTCCTCTGAAGATTCCTCGTCTGTTCGTTGTTTCCTAGTCCTCCGTTTGTGTCGTTCTTCCCTTCGAGCCCCACGTTGGGCGCCAGTTTGCGGCGATCACCTCCTCATCCGTTGCTGTAAGGCTTACCTTGATGCTTCTCCGTTGCTTCCAGAAGTTCTCAGCGTGTTGGTTCTTCAATTTATCCTCGGCTAGCTGCAGTAATTTTCCTTAAATTATATGGGAGCATGGACTTATCCTCGGTAAAGGAAAACGTAGATCTCGGGTGGTGATATAGGAAGACATAGACTTGCTTTGTTTATGAAAAGATGACACTGCCGTTTCTTTTTATTTAATTAACACTCGTAGTATACAAAACTGGTATTGCCGCTGTAAAATACTGTCCACCGCTGTTAAACTATGGCGTGGATATGGCACGAAATATAACTATTCTTATTGTCGCTTTCAGAGTAGCGGATCTTAGGTGTGTTGCTAAAACTATTTTGATTCCCTGTGTTGGCGCGATATCTCACACATCCTGCAGCATCTCTCCCTGACCACACATGACATAAACTGTCGAATAAAATGCAATACTAAGCTGACATTACAAAGCTGACTTGATTCCCTTCTTGGCGCGATATCTCACGCATCCTGCAACATCTCTCCCTGACCACACATGACATGAACTGTCTCGAATTTTCCCTAAACAGATCCATTTATAGTCTCAGGCTTCTGAGGCTGCTTCCTTTCCTATTGGTACGTTTTTAGCGCGACTCGACGCGTCTAACTATTTCGAATAAACTTCCAGGGATTTCATTGGTCCAATTTTAATATAAATCGCGGCTTTTCCTACATGTACCGTTAGATTGTCCTTCTCACTCACTTGGTCACGGCGAATTATCAAATAATGGGACAAAGGCTCTACACCCTCGCTGTAGGAATAATAGCACGGCGACCGAAGAGAGGTAATAAAACTAGGTTTTCTGCCTTCGAAAGCACTATTCCTGTAGCTAAAACATTCCCTCGTGGACAGTATTTTAACATAGCGCTTAAATTATTTACCTTAAACCATTTATAACTCTACTAATATTAATAACCTAGATAGATACATAACGTTAAATCACCCTTCTTAAAATATACAAGCAGTATGAGAAAAAGAGATTTACATAATACGATTTAACATCACTAAAAGTTAATTAATAAGTTATCTGTAATTACAGTTCTTGGGCTCGGCCTAGAGTTGCCGTTTCAAGACCTCAAACATTTCGGTGATATCAAGATGTTGATAAAATTTCAATTTTTTAAATAGTGTTTCTCGCCCCTTCTTACTACGTACAGTACCACTAATGAAATTAAATTATAATTCGGAAAGCAAATTTGGGATTGAAACGTTCCAGGCCTAAGTTTAGGGTATTTTCTCGGAATTTGCCAGTTATAAAGAAATAAGGAAAACCTGGAAAAAACCTCAGTGAGATTTGAACTGCAAACATTCTGTTAATGAGTTCAAACTTTAACGATCTCGACCAACTGTATGGAATGAAATCTCGATATCAAAATTTTGTGTGGAATATAGTAAATATTTCCGCTACCTACTATAAATAAGTGGTAGGGAAAGTAATAAATAACAGTTATCAAATTGAAATTTTGGGACATAATACTCCATATTTTAAAAAATCATTTTAATTCTAGTTCAGTGCCATTGACAGAATATATTATATAAGCATGGCAAGCTTTTTCTAGAGACGTGTGTTACTATATTTAAAGGCATTTTTAAAGGTTTACGGCTTTAATCACATTAATTATCTTTAATCTGAATCAGAAAAAATAATGGAGTTTATTTGCATTAGGACAGAGTCAAATTTGGCCATTTTACAGGTTCTGATTAGTAGACAGTTATAACTTATACAGCTTTCAACAATATTTTGAAAAACAAATTGCTGCATTTTTTCTTTTCTCGTCTTTCTGAAAATAATTTTAAATAAATATTTGTGTTTTATATCTTCAAATTTTCAGTAGAAATTTGTGTAAATTACTGGATGATAATATTAGTGCATTTTTCTTACCTGAGCTTTCTTCTACATTTTCTTTTCTTTACAAATTAACATCTCTAATAGATTTTATAACCGCGTCACTATTCTTCAAATTACATATAAGAAATATTGCAGTGATGCTAGTTGAACTCTAGTTCTCATTGTTACCATATTTCTAACAGTCAAAGCTAATTTATGTACACATTAAACTTTAGCTTTTTGTTGCTGTTATATATTTCTAATAGAGTGATATTAAATGACTTTCTCTCAGTTTAGTCACATAAAAGTACTTGGGTGCAAACAAAATATCTCTTTGCATTCAGTAATATGCAGATAAGGAATAAATTAATCCATACTTGCACAGTAGGAATGGAATCAGATTAGCTTCTCTAGATAATTTCACTCAAGAATCAAGTGACCAATATGCTTTGAGGTTTATCTAATCATAGCTCTCTATCCTGTCAGTTTTATTGGTTTAATGTTATGCTAAAGTATCACCTCGATGTGCAATTGTTTATTTCTTAGTGTGGCAACGGTGATGAATGGTATTACAAATTTTTTTTAACCTTCAGCTTGTGTTGGACTGGCTTTTTCAGTTTTATAATTTCGTCCCTGTAATAGTAAAATAAATACAATTCGAGCTCTAATTTATCTCAAGTTAAATTATTTTACAATTTCTTTGCTTTTGATTGTATAAATAAAACAAACAGCTATCCTTATAGTGTTACAGATAAAGCTGTTCCTAAAAGAGAAAATACGTTTGATGAAAGTGGAAAATTTTAAATGTAACCTGAAATTTTAGTTCTGTATTAGATAGGAAATATATATTTAAGTTGATCAAACATATTTAAAATTTAATAAAGTAAGTGTTGACAAAATAGATACTAATCAAAATTGGGAATGAATGAATTAAAAGTATGTGCAGACAAAGATATAGGAAAATAGAAGTAAAATATTGAAAGGAGTTGACGTTTAAATTAACACAATCGATTGCACTTTAAGTTAAGAAGTAAAATGATCGAATGGCTTGCAAGAAACAAGAGATATAACACAGACTGTGACAAGCATAAAGGGAAATAAAAATACAGCAAGGAGAAGCTAGGAAAGCGGAAGCAAATAAAAGGAAATGTAGGGGGAGGTAGGAACCGTTTCAGTTTACGTGGAAAGGTTGGTTAAGCTGGTCTTACTATTAGAGCTCTGAAAGCGCGGTCTGCAGATAAAAACAGAATGGCGCCTGCCTTATAAAGACATTCCCTTTACACTCAAAGGGAAAAGAGACCAAGTTAAATGTGAGGGGAGGTGTAAATGAAAAGCAACTTCTCAAGTTTCAGAAAGCTTCTTTAGTCTTTACTTCGTTATCAGAAAATTAGAGCTTGCCTACATTTTGTTAAGTGTTTCGTATGAAATTTTCAAAACGCCTGCCTACCAGTCCCCCCTATGGCCCAGTACAGTAGGAAGCAAAACCTAGTACATTCTCTTTCAGTAGTTAGCTACTGCTATGTGATGAAGAGGTGAAGAACACAGCAAGAGAAATATGTTGTGTAACAGTCATACTATTTTCTATACCCATTATCGAACGAGATGGCTCCGGGGTAACGTGCGAGAGTCGTATTCGCGAGATCTCTGGTTCGTTCTTGTCGGTCGGTATTCTAACTTGGATTTTTTCGTGGTTTCCTCGGGTCAATAGGCGAATGCTGGAATATGAAGCCGTTCTCGGTGCGACAACACTGATGCCGCTGCCTTCTTTTGATGAGTTTTATGTCATCTCGTAGCTCGTTCTGCGTTGTCTCTACTCTACTCTAGTGGTATAGGTATGAATTGTTTATCTCGGGGTATGCCTAAGTGTATTTTGAAAGGATAACACTAGTTTAGTTAACTGATAAGTTTTAATGTTGATTTAAAATGTTCAGTTTGAGAAGAGTCGCCGACTGTTGAATTTACGAATTAATAACTTCTATAACAATAAATAAGCGAAGCGTCAATTGCAGTAAGTCGCAGAAATGTTGCTCGGTAACATTCCTCTCAATAGCCGCTAAATCTTTCTAATGCCGGCGCGTTCATGTGCGCTACATAAATTAAAAATTGCACGCGAGAATAACTCAAGAATCACGAATCACAGGAGTCACGAATGTATGCACGAAATGCACTGTATGTACGAATGTGTCTTTGTTTTAAAATGTGTGCTCTTTTCTTAACTTAAACTCCGCCTAAATAATGCTACCCCTACCAACGTTCCTACACAAGCGATCCAATCTTACAACTCTACACACTCTGTTTTACCCTGTTACCAAGCCGTACCTCTCCAAATCTCAGAATTGCATTTCCTTTCTAGTTTATATAATTCCTGCCTACCTACTTTGCAAGCCTACTAAACTTCACTCTGATTGCGTTCCAGGAACTTTTATGCTAACGCATTCGTTACTCGGCTGTTACTAATGACTTTCGTTAACTTAACAGGCCAAAGACCTTTTTCTCCGGACAAATCTTTTAACTCCAGCTTATTGCATTATACATTGATTTAATATACGACGATTATTTATTGAAATTATTTCTCGATCTTACTAACATTTCTTTCTTTAATTATTTATATTTTCCTGTCAATAATTACGGTGTCAAGTGGTTCTTCTGCTATTACGAATGTCTTTTTTCCAATCATTTCCTTTCATCTGTTTCACCTCGTCTGTTGTAGTATAAGGCGATGGCGGTTGGTATGTTGCGTCAGGACGGTGAAATTTGCATTTTAGGAAAATTTCTCCTTGGCGATTGGTGGTACTACTAGAGCCCCTTCCAGTCTCGGAATGTCTCATCTATCCCCGGGACCAGGTTGTGGGTGACTAAGGTAGGACTAGCCAAGATTAACATTGGTGTCATGTTGGAATCGTTTGGAACCCCGTCTTTGCTAAGGCATATCGTCGTCCGGATCTGATCGCCCTTCGGGTCTCCCTTCATCCCTTCCTCCCAGAGGTCACGTTGGAAGCACGAAAGGCCCACTATGGCCTACGTGCGGGCTGTGCTGCGGTTAAAGGAGGCCCCTCTGTCTTGCTACTTCTAATATCCTTCTCTATTCATCGGATCATAGGAACGAAAGTAAGTATACAGTGCACACTTTATGTTTTAAAAAATATTTTTGGTAAAAATAAAATGTCTTGAGAGTTCATGCTTACTTTTAATATCTACGTACTCTCTAAATGAAGCAGAGTAGAACATACACAACGTTCTATTAGAATATACTCATAATGGTAAGAGTGGCAGGAAGTTTTCTATTTCAAACGTTATCTTCTCATGCTGAGCATGGTATGGAAGTGTAAAAGCAACCTCTGAATTTATTACTTTCTCTACCGTGTAGGTACAGAAGGTATTGCATTCTTCCTAAAAATTTGATACCGAGACTTCACCAGAAATACATGTTTTTAAGACCCTTGAATAAAAAAAGCACTATTAGAAAAAGGTCCGTGTCATATCCGTGTATCTGTGAACAGCATAACCCAAAAACGAAAAGTCGTATCCAAACCAAATTTGGCATTTAAGTTCAGTACATTCCAAGGATGCGACACAAAGATTCTTAAGAAAATCCTCTCCTCCGTATTTCTGCAAAGGTTTATTTGGATTAAAATGAAGTAGATATAAAAATAAGATTTAGCAAGATAAGTTTGTATACCCATTAATAAACGATAGAGGATAGAGAATGTCTTGTGAATATAGCAGATCAGACTTTTTTACTTTCTCTACTACGTATAGTAAGTAGTGGAAGTATTGTATTCCACCCAAAAATTCGATACCGAGATTTCACCGGAAATATATGTTTTGAGACCCCCTGAATCCAAAAAAATCTGATGTGTTACACTCACATGACTTTTTCTACTCTTGTACAATCTATTTTTACAAACGCCTATTCTCCATATGCTTCATATTAATCGAGATATCGAGATGTCAATCTTATTTGTAATTTTCTTGTAGATGCAAGGGGAATATGGTAGCTTTTAAGCGATAGTCAAATATTTTATCACTGGTTGCTATGTGGCGCATTCCATTCTCTTTGCATGTCCAGGACATAAAAAAATGAATAACGAATTTGAGAAAAAGTATAAGTATTGGAAAATTTAAGGAAATAACAAGCAATATCTCGAACACGGTTCACTCAACAAAAAAATTTATATGATATAAGTTGTGTATTTTAACGCGATCTACATTTTTTGTGTAGTAAAATTTTGTCTATCTCTTATGGTTTACCAGTTATGCAAAAGTCGTTCACAATGAAGAATACTTTTGGAGACATTCCCAGAAATTTCGAGATATGCATTTCATTTCTCATGACATTATCTTAAACATATGATATTTTCATCAAAATCGTTAGAGCCATTTTTGAGAAAATTAAAATTTTCGAAAAATGTTCCATGTAAAGGGTAGTCTGGAGTGGGGGGATTTTCTTGAAAATCTTCGTGTCGCATCTCTGGAAGATACTGAACGTAAATACCAAGTTTGGTGTTTATCCGACTGTTAGTTTTTGAGTTATGCTGTTCGCAGACACACACACACACACACACACACACACACACAGACAGACACACACACGGACATGTTTCCAAAAATGCTTTTTTTGGATTCAGGAGGTCTCAAAACATGTATTTCCGGTGAAATCTCGGTATCGAAATTTTGGGTGGAATACAATACTTCCCCTACTTACTATACGTAGTAGAGAAAGTAAAAAATGAATAACGAATTTGAGAAAAAGTATAAGTATTGGAAAATTTAAGGGAATAACAAGCAATATCTCGCAAACGGTTCACTCAACAAAAGAAATGTATATGACATAAATTGTGTATTTTAACGCGATCTACATTTTTCGTGTAGTAAAATTTTGTCTATCTCTTATGGTTTACCAGTTATGAAAAAGTCGTTCATAACGAAGAATACTTTTGGAGACATTCCCAGAAAATTCGAGATATACATTTTATTTGTCATGACAATATCTTAAACATATGATATTTTAATCAAAATCGTTAGAGCCGTTTTTGAGAAAATTAAAATTTTCGAAAAATGTTCCATGTAAAGGGTAGTCTGGGGTGGGGGGATTTTCTTGAAAACCTTCGTGTCGCATCTCTGAAAGATACTGAACCTAAATACCAAGTTTGGTGTTTATCCAACTCTTCGTTTTTGAGTTATGCCTTTCACAGACACACAGACAGACAGACACACAGACAGACACACACGGACATGTTTCCAAAAATGCTTTTTTTGGATTCAGTGAGTCTCAAAACATGTATTTCGGGTGAAATCTCGGTATCGAAATTTTGGGTGGAATACAATACTTCCCCTACTTACTATACGTAGTAGAGAAAGTAAAAAGCATTTTTGGAAACATGTCCGTGTGTGTGTCTATATGTCTGTGAACAGCATAACTCAGAAACGAACAGTCGGATAAACACCAAACTTGATATTTAGGTTCAGTATCTTCCAGAGATGCGACTCGAAAGTTTTCAAGAAAATCCCCCCACCCCAGATTACCCTTTACATGGAACATTTTTCGAAAATTTTAATTTTCTCAAAAATAGCTCTAACGATTTTGATTAAAATATCATATGTTTAGGTTATTTTCATGACAAATGAAATGTATATCTTGAATTTTCTGGGAATGTCTCCAAAAGTATTCTTCATTGTGAACGACATTTGCATAACTGGTAAACCATAAGGGATAGACAAAATTTTACTACACAAAAAATGTAGATCGCGTTAAAATACACAATTTATGTCATATACATTTTTTTGTTCAGTGAACCATTTTGGAGATATTACTTGTTATTCCCTTAAATATTCCAATACTTATACTTTTTCTCAAATTCGTTATTCAATTTTTTTGTCCTGGTAATGCAAAGAAAATGAAATACTCCACATAGCAATCAGCTCTTAAAATATTTGACTATAGCTTAAAGCCTACCAATTCCCCTTGCATCTACAAGAAAGTTAGCAATAAGATTAATATGAAGCTTATGGAGAATAAGCGTTTGTAAAAATAGTTTGTACAAGAGTAGAGAAAGTCATGTGAGTGTAACACATCAGAATATTTTGTCCTGGTAATGCAAAGAGAATGGAATACTCCACATAGCAACCAGCTTTTAATGTATTTGACTATAGCTTAAAGCCTATCAATTCCCCTTGCATCTACAAGAAAATTAGCAATAAGATTAACATGAAGCATATGGAGAATAAGCGTTTGTAAAAATAGTTTGTACAAGAGTAGAGAAAGTCATGTGAGTGTAACACATAAGATTTTTTAATCTATGTTCACTCAAAAGTGAATCCAGAAGCAATACAGAATTAATGATCCATACAGTGGAACTTAGAAATTGTATTACTTAAACCCTGTTTATAATCTTGCCCCGCTGACATGTATTTACTAACCTATACTTTTGAATGGCGATATACACGCCATGTGCACTGCTAGGTCAGGCGATAAAAGCTGTACAAACACTCTATTAGGATAACTACGTGCTTTCGTCATCGTGACACAGGTTTAAGCCAAAGGATCCTTCTACTTATTAGTTGATAAGAATTTACGTTCATTCCATATGCAATAGCTCTGACACGTAATACATTTGTTTCACCGGTTATGAAAATGTGAATTTGACAATTCTCTTCGAATATGTTAATATAAATAATCATGTTAAATAAGGAACTAGTTTGTATTGCACAACAACATATTCCACGACAGCAGCTAATAAGAGGTGTCTAGTGTAGGTGGTAGTTATTAGACATCCGGCAAAGTTATACGGAACAGGGTTTACTTTTGGACTTACGTTTTAAGAAAAGTATCTCCGACTCTTATTTTAAATGTAATATCCAATATATTTTTATATTTTCTAATAATGTTCATTAAGAGCATTTAAAACTGTACCCACACTAGATTACTTCGGTATAAATTCATTGTTTCTAAATCTAGAAAACGAAAAGTGTAGACCTAACGAATAATACCTATAAGTAAAATGTTTCGTCTCTTCACTGTGATTTGACTGTACTTTGCTTATGCATGGAAATAGGTTTTTTCTCTCTTTCTTTCTTTCCTTGACGGTGAATGAACGAAATGGTTGAAATAACGCTCAAATGGACCCAGGGTCCTAGAGCTCAGAGTTGCCTGACATTTATCTTCTCAGGATAAGGGAAAATCCCGTAAAGAGCTTTATCCAGGTGACTAACCCTAATCGAGATTCGAGCTTGAACGCAATACAGGCACGCTCCCCCACATTACGGATACAGACACATGTAATTTAAGGGATTGAATCTGATATGGTGTGTTAAAAATTCTGATCTGATCAGAAACATCATCTGATGTTTAGCCAAAGAGAAATAATTCTAATTTTAATGATGGCTGGCTATGAAAACAGGCAACGATAACATGGTATGCAGCGAATTTGTTTAATGCTATACAACCGGATCGCAATCCGATTCCATATACAACAGTGACAAGGATCTTAAGGAAGTTTAATGACACTGGAAGCATAAAGGACTTACCAAGATCAGGTCGCCCGAAAAGGGTAACTGATGAGGTTATTTAAAAAATTCTCCTATATGTGCAAGAAAATCCAAAGGTTTCTACTACAAAATTGACCTTAGAATACAGCATTCTGTGATGAATACTGCCTGTGATGAAAATCCTAAAAAATGTGCCAAGCAACATACGTTTCAACTTTTGCAGGAACTTTTAGAGGATGATCCAGAAAAAATGCACTTTTGTGAATTACCTAATGATGGAACACATTAACAACAATCCAGTTTTTCTTAGACAAATTATTGTATTCTCAGATGACGTCACATTATACCTGAATGGATTTGCCAACACAAACATAAATCCAAAATGGATGGGGGCAACCACACGCAGTATTCACAGAAACTTAATGTTTGGGCTGTATTGTTAATCATAATTACTGATACTTTCTTCTTTAGAGAAACACTATTTGGAGTTTCTTCAAAATCAAGTACCGGCCATCACAAACTTGTTTCCAAATCCAGTCAAGCATCATGATATCTATTTTCAACAAGATGGAGCTCCGCTCACTATAGACGGAATGTTCGTCAGCACTTAGACCAAGTTTTTCCACAACGATGGATTGATAGGAGAGGTCGCCTAGAGTGGTCAGCACGATCACCAGATTTGCCTCCTTTGGACTCCCTTTTGTGGAGTCAACAGTATACCGAGAAAGACCCAACAACTTGTTGTGAAGTATCCAATAAATGAAATGGCGCAAGATATTCATAAAGCCTGGTTAAATCATTCCTTAAATAGTTTCTCTGATCGACTGGTACATTGTCAGGCAGCTGAGGGCTATCAGTTTGTACATATCATTTAGAAGGAGAACTAGCTTTCTGGTTTTGGTTTCGTTAAGGAAGGAGCATTTTAAGTTTTTGTTATTCGACAAACTTTTCTCTTTTCTTGATTTAGAAACAATGAATTTGTACAAAAGTATCTAGAGTGGGTATTCTTTGAAAAGTTCTTAAAGAGCATTATTCTAAAATATATAATATATGAGCATTTCATTTAAAATAAGATATTTGTAATTACTTCCGCTTAAACCGGAAATTAAAATGTCGGTAATACAATTTTGAGTTCTCAGTATACTACTTTCCGCACACCCCGAATTTCATGTGCCTGAACCACATGCTTCAAAAGTTATTTAGGTAGTGCCGGACTTTTAACTTACTCTGTAGAAACACTGCCATGGACGTTCAAAGAGGTTCAGAGTACTCTCTTACTTCAGAAAACATAACATAAAAGCAGCACTAAAATAAATCAATCATGAGTCGTGAGAAACAAAACAATGGACACTTAAATTATCACAAGCATTTAATAACAAGTATTTTGAAAATATTGACTCCACTAAAACTATTGATATAAATGTCATGGATTAAAGAGCTTTAATTTTCCCTGCAATAAACGCTCATCCGTCTCTCTTGATTTCCCTGTTAAAGAATATATTAGAACAATGAAAATAATTTAACAAGCACTTTGTAGAATATGGAAATATGTATTGTCCCCTAATGCGTGTACTAATTCTCCAGAATCATATTCTACGGCCAAGTCGGTGACAGACACGTTAAAAACAGTATTTTCTAGAATACTTGTTCTCACGTTATAGCCATAAACATCCAACCATTCAGAATGCGCAAAAGCACTTTCTCATCAGGCACTTCTTTTCTTGCATATAGACTCTCAACTCGGAGGAATGACAGTGGGACAGATTGGAAATGCAGCAAGTTAACCTTCAAGCAGTTCACCGCGCTGTGCGCAAACATCAGTAGCAACTTAGGAAGCGTCTGATTGAAACTGTGAAAGTGATGACATCTTTGCCTTCTCAATCATTATATCATGACTACTGCTACGCACAAGATATTTTTAGAACACCATCCTGGAAATCTATTGCGTGAATTGTGGACACTTTGTGTATATTCTATTTCTAATTAAAGATTACGATATTAAACTTACGATATTTAAATGAAAATCTTTAGAGTCATTTTGGTGAAAGTAAGAACAGAAATAACAATTTTCTAAGTCAAGGGGAGTTCGGATAGGAGAAACACAAAATCTTCGTATTGTATCCTCAAAAACGTTTGACTTAAACATCCAATTTTGTATTTCTTCGATGGTTAGCTATTTTGTTTACACAATATAGCATCTCTTACATACTTACGTCTATTTGAATTCGGAAGTCCCAAAAGATGTACATCAGGTAAAATCTCGATGTGGAATATTTGGGGTCCAATCCTATTGCGCTAAGTGAGGAGTAGAAAATGCGTCACATTCACAAGACTTTCTCTACCATTACAACGTTACATTACCCTTTATATATTTATATAAAACATGATTATTGCATTTACGTAATGATACAATAAATTTTGACTAGAAGTAATCTGAAATTAAGTAATTTCCTGCATCTACAATAGAGAAATTAAAACAAAACTGCTCACATATTGAAATTCAGTTTTTGTTACTTAGAATCTTGGGAGAGGAAATAAGAATTTTGTAAAAAACTTCATAGTTTCTCATGACAGTTGAAGCCGGAAACGGGAAACCACGATGGTGGTGCGGTAGTTTGATACAGAAATGTAGTTGCAAACTTTCCTCGTCTCCAATATCCGCTGTTAATTCTGCCGCCGTCTGCTCCAGTAGTACAGCTATGAGTACTTTACCTTAGGGTATGCTTGGATGTATTAAGAAGGACAACACCAGTTTAAATTGACTGAAAATTTATTGTGAACTAATATTTGAGTATTTGAATTGAGTTGTCGACCCTTTGAGATGAAGAAATAGACTGATTATGAATCGTAGCACTTGAAATTGTAACAACTAAATTATTAAACCTGCTGACTTCTGCAGCATAAAAGTACGGTTGAAAATAACTGTTTCCGCAATAAATGAAAATAGAAGCGTAACCTCTCGCGAGTCACTAAAATGTTTACCGGTAAGATCCCTCGCGATAACCGCAAATTACACAAGCGCGTTACTGGGTGCTTAAAATATCACACGAGCGAGTACCGCTGACGGTACCAGAGAGAGTAAGAGTAACTCTCTGATCTAAATTTCACGCCTCTTTATTAACTTTAGCTCCGCCTACATTAGAATTACTCCTATCAACATTCTACCTTATAAGTTGCCAAATCTCAATCCTCTAAGTACGCATATGTGACAGGTTACTAGACAATGGCTCGCTTTTCTAAGAATTTCCTTTGCCTCTATAATTTCCAGAATTTACCTACGTGACTGCAAGCGTACTGAACTTAACTCTAAACAGCGTTTCCAGAAATCCTTAAGCTAATGTGTTCTCTGGGTATTCGGCGGCTACATCTTAAATGGCTCGCTAATGACTGTTTTTATTTCGGACAAATTTCTCAACTCAAGCTTATTACATTAGTTATTGATTTAATATACGGAAATGATGTGCTCCAATTATTTCTTTATTTTACTGTCATTTCTTTATTTAATTATTATATGTTCCCGCCAATAATTGCGGTATTACAGTACAACCTACTTCCAAAACTACTAATGCTACAAAACGTTATTTGACATAAAGTATATTTTAATGAACTCTACATTTGTCGTGCTGTCGGATTTTATCTATATCTCATAGTTTACCAATTTAACAAAATTGTAGAAAATTAATTCAGAACGAAGAGGATATCCCATGTTATTTACAGAAAATTATCTCATTAGTCTTACAAATGTCTTAAACATGTGGTAGGCATTGTAATCAAAATCGTTTGGAGAACATGAAAACAGTGAATTTTTTTTCCGGGGTGAAGGAACTTTCTTGTAAAACTTCACATGTAATACATAAATATTGTCTAATATAAATATAAAACTTGGCATTTGTTGATTTTATGTTTTTGACTTTTGCTATTCACGACAGACAGACACACACACACACACGCGCGCGCACGAAACTTTTTCTTAAAATGCATTTTTAGGTTCAGGTGTTCTCATAAGATGTATTTCCGGTGAAAAGTCTATTACAATTTTTTGGGTGGAGTGCAATGTTGGGGAAAGTAATAAAATAAGAATATGGAATAGGTTAGATGGAAAATGAAAAAGAAGATGGATGAATGAAACAGGGAAGACAGGTAGGGAGGCTCATTTGAGGTCATGCAAGTTTCGTCAAAGTGGCACGTGGTTACTTCTCTTTGACAAATCAGTAGCGTAATTAAATAACAGAACAACAGTCAGAGTTTCGGATCTCCAGCTGTCCCCGTGACAAGAACCCCTGCAGAGTTTTTAATTTGTTGGAGAGTTGTTCCTCTTTTGTTGGGGACAAGCACACACCGGCAAATTAAACCCACTAGAGTTTTCAGGGGTACTAAGGACACGGATAGCACTGCCACTGGCATCAAAGTTAAGTAGCACTCAGAATAGGTAAGTCCTGAAAATGTGGACCACATTAGTTTTCAGGATTAACCTAGCTACAATACTGCACTCTCAGAAACAACAAGGCTACAGCTGAAATGTCTGCGCCGTGATAGCCACACAACACACAAAGCAGTCCCATGCAGCGTGGGATAAAACATCCAGGGGCATCTGTAAATCCCTTTAATTATATGCAAGAAAGAGAAAGGCACCGAGCGGGTTGGCTCAGGCGGTAAGGTCTGTGACATGCATTCGGGAGGTCCCAGGTTCCCCTTTCGAAAGTGCTTCTACGGCCAATTAAACCATTGCCTTTGTGTTGTGAGTAATAATGAGCCGAATCAACATATTTTAATAATGAATCAACATCACAGTTGCTAATACTTCCTTTAATTATAAAAAAAGCGTGTTTGCTCCTCGACAGGCTACTGACCGAAGACATTGGCTTGTACGTTATACAAAGAGGAGGGTAATCAGTTAAAGAAGAAGAAAGAGTAAGGTCCCATTCACCAAGCGAGTTGTCTACGCGGTAACGTAAGAGGCTCGCATTCGAGAGCCCCCGGGTTCGATTCCTATATGGTCGGTCACTCTATCCATGAGTTTTCGTGGTCCTGATTCCTCTGCTACCATGTCTATCATTTCATGTCATACGTTTCACCTCATCTATTTCAGGCGACGGTGGTTGGTGTGTTGCGGCAGGGCGGTAGAATTTGCGCTATGGAAAGATGGCGGGACTGCTGGGGTCCCCTTCCTCCCTATGAGCTGTCTTGTCCATTCCCCTAGCACCTAGGTTACTGGTGGTTAAGGTAGGATTAGCCGACGTCATGTTGGAATAGTTTGGGACCCTGACCTTGCTAGCGCACATCGTCGTCCGAACCTGATGACCCTTCGGGTCTGTCCTTCATCCCCTCCTCCCAGGGGTCACATTGGAAATATAAAGAGCCCACTGTAGGTCGCTCGGTCTGACTGTTCCTAAGGCCCCATTCACAATGAAAAGGTAACGTTAACATTACGCAGGCATAAGGTAAGTTCTTCACATTGCATTCGTAGGCTTAACGCGGCTTTCTAGATCCGTAAATTGCATGCGGAAATCTTTCGAGCGTACCTCTATTTTCAAATTGAAAAATTTGAGCAATAATATTCAATAAGAAAATTCAGCCAGTTATTAGAAAGAAATGGAACATTAAATATGCTAAAGTAAATAAACAACAGGTCATTATCTGGCTTCAGCATCTTAAATGACATGGGACGGTCAAATGGAAAAGCACTATATTTATACAGTAGATGGCATAATCTCACATCGCGATCGTGTAATGTTGAGAAACTGGCAATGCGTAGAGAAAGAAATACAGAATCCTTCTTCTATGCACGCAAAGCAATTATAAAGTTTGGAGTTTGCAATCTCTTGCGTTACGTGACTCTATATGAATGCTGCCATTAAATAACACGGGCGCAAAGTCTTGTGTTTGTGTTGCGTGTGCGTTTATTTTTAATTCTGAATGGGACTTAAATCGGTATACTTGGTAGCAGAAAAGGTGACCATTCACCTAAACCACAATAGTGGTTTTTTTTCTTGCGTAAGGTTTTCAAATTTGTCTAACCAACATGAGTGATGTTGCACTCGGTACAGGGTTTGGAAATAATCTTTCTAATTTGGTGAAATCTCGACATAAAACTTTTGCGTGAATTGCATTATTTCCTCTACTTATTATACGAAGGCAGTCCCAGAAGTACCCGACCTGACTTATATATAGCGGTTGTTGTTTCAAACAAATGACTATGGTAGAAAGTACCACCCTTATAAAGCTTAAGTTTGAAGTTTGATGATGTTACGTTTTCTAGTAGTTGTTTGGCAGCCATTAATAGTGAACTCTCTCAGTGAATTTGTAAACATAGACAAAACTGGCCATCATGATGTGATACAATACTTTCATTTGAAAGGTCTTAGTCCAGCTAATGTTAAAGCTGAGCTAGATTGTACTCTGGGGAGTCTGCCCCTTCACTTACAACAGTAAAATATTGGTGGCAGAGTTTAAGCAAGGCCGTACGAGCTGCTAAAACGAAAACCGCAGTGGTCGACCAAATGAGGTGACCACGCCAGAAATTGTAAAGAAAATCCACAAAATGGTATTGAATGACGGTCGACCGAAAGTGCGCGAGCTAGCAGACATCGTAGGAATTTCAAAAAGTGCTGTACATCGCATACTAACTAAAAATTTAGACATGGGAATGCTGTGCGCAAGATGGGTGCCGCGTTTACTCACAATGGAACAAAAGCAGCGTCGTGAGGATGTTTCAGTCGAGTGTTTGGCGATATTTCGCTGCAATAAACCGAATTTTTCCGTCGATTCATAACCTGAGACGAAGGAGCAGTCAAAACAGTGCATTGAAAGGGGAGAATCGGCTGTAAAGAAGGCGAAGACAGTTCCATCTGCAGGCAAGATCATGGTGTCAGTTTTTTAGGATGCGTGTGGGATAATTTTCATTGTTATCTTCAAAAAGCAAAAGCAATCAATGGTGAGTATTATGCAAACTTGTTGCAGCGCTTGAATGAGGAAATCAAGCAAAAACAGCCACATTTAGCGAAAAAAAATTCTGTTTCATCAAGACAATGCACAAACTTACATATCCATTATCGCCATGGCCAAAATCAATGAGTTAAATTTCGAATTGTTTCCTCATGCACCGTATTCGCCAGACGTAGCCCCCTATGATTATTTTCTATTTTCCAAAGCTGAAGAAATGGATTGCTGATAAAAGAGTTGCCAACAATGAAGAGGTGGAGTTTGCAGATGATGGCTATTTTGCAGAACACGACGGTTCTCGCTATAAACAGGGTATCGAAGCTATTGAACATCGCTGGGAAAATTGTATCGAGTGAAGATGTTTTTTCCCAAAATTGTTATGTTTTTTTACTAAGGTCGGGTACTTCTGGGACAGCCCTCGTAAGTAGGTAGTAGAGAAACTATAAAGTAATTTCGTTACCAATGAATAGAGTTTATAATTCTAGCATTCAAACAATCACCACTGAAAAGATATACCTATAGGTAATAGGCCATTGAAGGTTACTTGGTTAAATCACAAATTATTATAGAATGTCCCAATCTCTCAAGATATTGGCTGAACGCAATTCATTTCTACTTCAGTTACAGCAAGAACATTAGAGATATCAGAAAATGAAGGAGACAGGTTGCTAAGAAAGGGACTGGGTTCTCATTTATTAGACCTGAAACGGTACGATGATTGTCTTTAAGACTAAGCTTTCTGTAAAAAGCTACAAATGGTTTCACTCTAAACCTCTATGAGGGTTTGATTAGGGTAGGTAAGAGGAACTGCTTAAACAGTACGACAGGTCGGTTGGGTAGGAGTTGTTTGGAAAGAGGTACTCGTGATTGATGGGTATGGGTTCCTAGCTGCAATTCCTATCGCGCCAGTGTAGAACTTTGTATCTCAGGGTCAGTATGGACAATTCGAGTTAAATAAGCTAGCTTCACTTGTGTTTTAAAACTACTATTTATTTTGATATCGCTTTTTGCCGAATATTTACGCAACATTCTCGTCCCTTCCGGCCCCTATCGTCACAGTTATGTTTTGACTTATCCTACACATCCCAGATATGTTGCCATGGTAGCTTAGTGGTTAGAGCAACCGAACGAAACTAGAATATAAATTTTGTGTTAGTTTCAGTTCAAAATAAAACAATTTTAAAAAATTATCATAGGTAACGCCACAATTGATTCCAAATCATCGATCTATCGATCTTAAGGTTGTGGAAATCAATAGTAGCATTGCTAGGACTATTTCAGAATACAATGATGCGATTTACACGAAAATAATGATTATTAAAGTATTTATATTTACTTACAAAGCAAACGGCGCTGTTTGAAAAGAAATCAGAATCATACGATCGTACACCGTTTGTTTATCGGTGCAACTTGATGATTTAATACTATATGCTGCCATCTGGCGGTGAACTAGAAGTAAGCACACAATATTCTAAGGATGCAACAACCAACATGACTTGCTTTTCTTTATTTCAACAAACGTTATTTAAAAACACAGTTATTGAATGCACAATTATCAAATCTATAGCAATTGGAAGGAATTTGTTCATTGTGTTTATGGTTAATGTAAATGGCGAAGTAGTAGGTATATTGTTAATTTGTGTACCATGTTGGATTGGTTGCAGTCCAACTTAATACTCAGACCCTGATAATTTTCAGAATATTAAAGAAGGTTTAGCTATGTTTATCACGTAAGGAGAAGATGGTGAGGAGATTTCGATAAAGTTTGAGTGAAGCAGGGCCGTGATTGGTGGAAATACATTATTTTAAACGTGACTGGTCATTATGAGTGAAGCAGTGATTATAAGTTTCGTTTCTTTTTCCTGCACCTTTATGGACCCAAATGACCTAGTTGTCGACGGGGCCTTAAACTCCACTCCACCACTACCACCACATCCTGCACCTTTAAGCTTTAAAAATTAATAAATCAAAAGCACTTCACAAAGCTATAAATTACATGTGAGAGTTTTAGCCGATTATGAAACATGACGCAAAAACTTGAGTCACTCAACGGTTACTTTTTATGGACTGGTAAGGTGTATCGGGTGAACAGGCCTAAACTACGCTTGCCACCCTCCAAAGCCGAATGTGGATTCTTCCATGGATAAAGGATTCTGGGAGGAACACTTTCATAACATGCATATGCTACTCCAAGGATTCAAACATATCTTTAATTATCTTCAGCGCATTCTGGACACAAGCGATGAGATCTCAGCATTCGAGTGTACCCGTAACCAATATCGCCTTTTCCTTTTAGCCCCAGGATTGAAAAGAAACATAGTCGAAGATGGAAGATTATCTGGCAGAATGTGTTATATAAGTATGTTCCAACTGATTGGCAGGAAACGTCCTATGAAGTGCTAACAGAACATACCAACGGCAGAAAAACTCTGGCGACATGGACGAGCACAATCTAATTAGTGTGCATTCTGCTCAGGAATTGATATCTTGGAGCACCAAATTGCCTCCTATCGGCAGGTTGATGACATCTGGATGGTGCTCAGGATGTATATATCAAGATGGTGCCAACAGGGGGCCCCGCCATGCCTTGAGAAATTCCAGCGTCTGGAATTTCGCTTCCAGAATGTGGCCCTCCAACGCTGTGTGATTTGGTTGGTAAGGGGAACGTTACACTGGATATTTAAATTGAATGTCGACAATGCGGCAAAGAGGGCGGACTGGTTCGGTTTCTTGAGACAGGAACGGTGAAAGCTGAAAAGCCCGGATTCATGCGCTCAATGCAGCCGTTTATCTCCCGTTTTGAGGTTATTAACTAATAGTGTTGTACCGGAACCCTAATATTAAAATAAAGTTGCGTGCGTTACAAACTGAGGAGGATGACCTACACAAACCCTACTATATCTATTATAAACATAAAATAAATAGATTAAAAACTTGACAAAAATTTAAAAAATGGTCCGCCAGTGTGTAAAATAAAATTAAAAAAAAACTCGGATCTTATTGGCGAATTTAAAAAAAAAATATTGAGTACGTTGTTCATTAATTTCATCTCAAAAGTTATTGATTTTTCTTCTTCCTAGCTAACAAAAATAGATGTTTACAGACATCCGAGGCCATTCTTGAGGATGGAAATATTAAGTTTCGGAACGTATATGAAAAAGTTCACAAAAATAGAACAAAACCATTATCGTTGTAAAATAGTATGGAGAAAAAAAATTCAGAAATCCAAATTTTAGAAGGAAAAAGCTTCCATGTTGTTACCTTGTTGCTTATAAAAGTGAGCATTCTGAATATCAAGAGCAAAATCAGTTTTGAAATTATGGCCTTCAAGTATTTTTTGTGGATGTGTAATCCTGAAGTCCACTTTCCGAGATTTTCCTAAATGTCAGGGGTACATTCCCTTAAAATCATTGCCTAAGAAGTAGAGATCACCTTCCTCAGGCAAGTAGTTCCTACGGGGAACCTCAGCGAATCCTATAAACGAAGGATAACAAACTATGATATTATTTTCCCATCAAGTTGGATTATGAGCGAGCATGGGGTGTTTGTGTTCTTTTGTGTGCGTGTGCATGTAAACAGCATAACTCAAAAACCAAAAGTGGGATAAATACCAAATTTTATACTCAAGTTAGGCCCTCTTTAAGTATTCTAGAAGGAGCTTTTACAAGAAAATGCACCTCCCTAAGCTACTCTTTATAGGAAAATGTTTCGTTAATTTTTGCTATGTCAAAAACGGATATAACTCTAGATATCTGTATCACTAATATGTGTAAAGTCCTGTTTATTCTGAATGTAATTTGTATAATTTTGTATAACTGATAAACCATAAAAAATAGTCAAACACATATTGCACGAAAAATATGTATAGACCTCATAGAAATATACAGTCTATGTCATATAGCTTTTTATAGCATTAACCGTTTTTTAAATATTTCGTTTTAGATCCTCGTATTTTCCCAGGTTGAACTATCATGCGATTCCCCCTTTTTCTTGCATTGGTTCATTACTAGCAAAAGTTGATATATTATATACGAACAGTTGTGATTTTCTTTTGCATCGTGTATACAGCCACTCTTATATTATTTAATTTGAGGTTATTTGTAGCCAAAAATCACCATAGGCTGTCTGTATTAGGCCTTCCTGCTGTGTAGGAGATACCGGTTTCGACTCCGGCTGAGCTCGGAAAATTCTTCTTTAGAAGGTTTCTCGTATGCCCGAGTCTGCTGTGTTAATGTGAGTGTGCTTGTATTGTTATCGGTTATTTAATAATCAATTTTCCCATTAACATGATTTCGCATTGCCGCTGAGCAAAAGCCTAAACACACGTGCTAAGCCATATAACTATATGAAGTTAATCAATCAGACAACTATATAACATTCATAGTTATCGCAACATTAACAAGATTTTTTAAAAAAATTATCGTAACAAAGTGAATAAAATAATTAATTTTTATATGAGTACTGTAATACTTAAGGAACAATGTGAAGCTGTAAAGGTAGAGGATATCATGTGAGTATGACACATCTAAATTTTAAAGCAACTTACAGAAATCTCCATAACTCAGGAGTGATTAGCTAGGTACATTTGTTTCTTTTAATTCAAACTTAATAGTACCTATGCAATACAGGGTATAACAGATAGTTCTTAATAATAATAATAATAATAATAATAATAATAATAATAATAATAATAATTATTATTATTATAAACAGTAATGAAAACACAGACTCTGGAGGTGAAAAAAAGGCATTTAGCTCTACATCTCTGCCCGGCAGGGGAACGGACTATTTTACATTATGTGTTTTATCTTATAGCTCAATGAATAAAATGAAAACTGCGTGCGCATTCTGTTACAATGATAATGCCATGCAATAAACTTGGATTAGTGGATAGGCCAACAACGTGCTTTTTCAGTGAAAAGTTTTTATACAAATGTTAGTTATGAGGTCTCTAGACCCAATTACATTGTCATTTTAATTTAGGACACCATGATCCTGTCCCATCATCTCATTCCATAAACATAGAGTTAAGAACTTTGAGGAAACTGGTTCGACACTGAAGAAGAAGCCTCCAGGTAGCAGAAGAACCAAGCGCACATCAGAAAATATTGATGAGCTAAGAGTTGCTGTGAACAGAAGTTTAATGCGCTCAGCGGTGAAGCATTCTGCTGCAGTGAAGTTATCGGAGAGGACTGTAAGAATAATGTCACTTAGAACTTCATTTTCATCCCTACAAGCTTCAGGTAATGCACAAACTAAAGCCTTGTGATTTTTCCTCGTGAATAACAGTAGAAATATAATGGCGACTCCAGCACACAGAGAGATGCCGACAAGCGATAAAGTTCTTTGTTCTACGCCGACAAGCCCCGCCCCCTCCCTTTGTGTGCTCACATGCCGCCAGGTCTCGTGTCGTTAGGCCCCGCCCCCTCTCGCTTTGTGTGCTCACCTAATGCCGGCAGTATCTGTGCTACCCCCTCCCCCATGCGTTCTACTGTGGCGTCATGACTTGATGGAATTGTTTTCTCGAGTCCTGCAGCCCCTCGGCAAATTAATTAGGTAATGTTCGTCAAACATTTTTTTTATGATTACTAAGGTCTGCAGATTGCATCCTCGAGCAATTAAGTTTTTTGATTAATGAATTGTTGACTGGAGCTTGAGTATAAGTAGTCTGCTCACGGGAACAGTCTGTCATGTAATGAAACACTGCAGCCTTCTTGTATCTGGGGAAATCGCTTGTCCATTAGCTGAACATGTTAGACGCTTTCAACACATTAATAGGCTTTTAAGTTTACATTCCGGATCTGTTTACATACATTAGCGATCAACGACATACTTCCGTCTGGAGGTAACGGTGACACACATTAGCTGACCCGTTAGACGCTTTCACCCCATTAGCGAACAATGTCAGTAATTGTTTTCCTAAGTGCTCTGCCCAACACTCAACACTTTAGATTTTAGCGATGGAAATGATATAAAAAGCAGCAGCTTCTCCAACGAGTTCCAAGTTGACCAGGATGCCCGGGTTCGAATTACAAATTCAGCTTCTAATAACTCAGAGACTAATTACGATAAAGACATCAAATAAAGTTTATTACATTAATGTCATTAGATAGTTTCTTGTGAATGTATATTTGGGTACATGGTGTCCAGGGTTCGAATACCGATAAAATGTAATTTAATTATAAATTTAATAACTCCTAAACTAATTAAGATAAAGACGCCAAATAAACTTTATTGCCTTTATTTTATTAGGTAGTATCTTGTGGATGTGTAATTAGATACCTGACGTTCTGGGTTCGAGCCTAATGTTTAAATCGTCATTATCTCAGAAACTAAGAGAGGTAGAGGAATTGACCAAAGCATGATTGATAGCTCCTATGATGGGTAATTAATACTGTATATAATTTTCAATCAGTTGTCCTTACTTCGAATCCCGATCTTTCAATCACTTACTTATTTTTTCTCTATACTCTAGAATATGTCACTTAGATTGATGCTGTAACTGCATAGACAACCTTTAAACATATCCAACTAATATTGTAAATAATTTTGTTTCTGGTGTCCAGGGTTCGAATACCGATAAAATGTAATTTAATTATAAATCTAATAACTTCTAAACTAATTAAGATAAAGACGCCAAATAAACTTTATTGTCTTTATATTATTAGGTACTATCTTGTGGATGTGTAATTAGATACCTGACGTTCTGGGTTCGATCCTAATTTTAAATCGTCATTATCTCAGAAACTCAGAGAGGTAGACGAGTGAACCAAAGCATGATTGATAGCTCCTATAAGGGGTAATTAATACTGTATATAATTTTTAATCAGTTGTCCTTACTTCGAATCCCGATCTTTCAATCACATACTTATTTTTCTCTATACTCTAGAATATATCACTTAGATTGATGCTGTAACTGTATACAGCACCTTCAAACATATCAAACTAATATTGTAAATAATTTTGTTTCTGGTGTCCAGGGTTCGAATACCGATAAAATGTAGTTTAATTATAAATTTAATAACTTCTAAACTAATTAAGATAAAGACGCCAAATAAACTTTATTGCCTTTATGTTATTAGGTATTATCTTGTGGATGTGTAATTAGATACCTGACGTTCTGGGTTCGAGCCTAATTTTAAATCGTCATTATCTCAGAAACTAAGAGAGGTAGACGAGTGAACCAAAGCATGATTGATAGCTCCTATGAGGGTTAATTAATACTGTATATAATTTTCAATCAGTTGTCCTTACTTCGAATCCCGATCTTTCAATCACTTACTTATTTTTCTCTATACTCTAGAATATATCACTTAGATTGATGCTGTAACTGCATACAGCACCTTTGAACATATCAAACTAATATTGTAAATAATTTTGTTTCTGGTGTCCAGGGTTCGAATACCGATAAAATATAGCTTAATTATAAATTTAATAACTTCTAAACTAATTAAGATAAAGGCGCCAAATAAACTTTATTACCTTTATGTTATTGTGTATTATCTTGTGGATGTGTAATTAGATACCTGACGTTCTGGGTTCGAGCCTAATTTTAAATCGTCATTATCTCAGAAACTAAGAGAGGTAGACGAGTGAACCAAAGCATGATTGATAGCTCCTATGAGGGGTAATTAATACCGTATATAATTTTCAATCAGTTGTCCTTACTTCGAATCCCGATCTTTCAATCACTTACTTATTTTTCCCCATACTCTAGAATATATCACTTAGATTGATGCTGTAACTGCATACAGCACCTTTAAACATATCAAACTAATATTGTAAATAATTTTGTTTCTGGTGTCCAGGGTTCGAATACCGATAAAATGTAATTTAATTATAAATTTAATAACTCCTAAACTAATTAAGATAAAGACGCCAAATAAACTTTATTGCGTTTATGTTACTAGGTAGTATCTTGTGGATGTGTAATTAGATACCTGACGTTCTGGGTTCGAGCCTAATGTTTAAATCGTCATTATCTCAGAAACTAAGAGAGGTAGAGGAATTGACCAAAGCATGATTGATAGCTCCTATGAGGGGCAATTAATACTGTATATAATTTTCAATCAGCTGTCCTTACTTCGAATCCCGATCTTTCAATCACTTACTTATTTTTCTCTATACTCTAGAATATATCACTTAGATTGATGCTGTAAATGCATACAGCACCCTTAAACATATCAAACTAATATTGTAAATAATATTGGTTCTGGTGTCCAGGGTTCGAATACCGATAAAATGTAATTTAATTATAAATTTAATAACTCCTAAACTAATTAAGATAAAGACACCAAATCAACTTTTATAGGGGAAAGGATGCTCTCCTGAAACATTAGGTCTCTAGATAGAAGTATTTATAGGGGAGAGATAGGGAATACCAGGGCTGATGCTAGGCTAGTCAGATGCTAAAGGAGGGAGGGATATGCTTTATACGAGAGAGATAGGGAACACAAGGAAAGATGCTATACTAAACAGGACTTGAAGGGTAGAATATGAGCGATATAGCAAACCGAGGAGAGGTATTAGGATAGGAGTTTTGAATGATGGAGTAGGCGTTTATATGCGAGAGATAGGGAATACGAGGTTCGATGCTAGGCTAGACGGTGTTGAATGAGGGAATGCATCTTATATGAGAGAGGTAGGGGAATATGAGGAGAAGTGCTAGGCTAGTCGGGAAGGTCTGAATGAGAGAGTATACGTCTATATGGGAAAATATAGGGAAAACGAAGGTAGGTGCTAGGTTGAGAGAGTCTTCAAGGAGGAAAATGCATTTATATGAGAGCGTTAGGGCATACGAGGAGAGGTGCTAGTCTAGACATGGTTTGAGGATTAGAGTATACGTTTATATGGGAGAAATATGGAAAACGGGAGAGATACAAGGATAGACAGAGATTGAAGGAGGAGGAATGTAGGTTTATACTGTAATATAGAGAGTAATTCGATTATAAAACTTTTCTCATCCAGTCTTACAACACATTTATATACTTATTTTCTAAACCTTACAAACTTTATATTTGTTAAACAGTAGTGCGCGAGACGGAGAGGGACAAACAGTATATCGGTTTACAGTGAAGTATACATCCTAACCTATTCCCACCTTGTTTTTTCTGGATCTTCTCATTGTCTATCATCTAACGTAAACACGTAACAAGACGTAACACAGGAAATCATACATATGGCACATTAAAAAAATAAAGGTATATATAATGAAACATAAACAAGTAGACAGAGGGTCGTCGATACATAGAAAACCAGGAGTTGTATGTACTGAGACCATAGATTAGAATAGGCAAACAACAAAGAAGTGAATTTATAGTGTAAATAGCCAAATATTTTCAAATATTATTATAGTCTAAAAGTATATAACTTAATTATGTATCGAGTATTGAGAAATAAACGTTATTCATTATTCACTAATCTCAGATCACTGCAATTGTATTGAATCAATTCACAATTGCTAATGCCATTCAACTTTCATTCGTCTCTGATACATAAACAAATTGCAAAATGGAGAAGGACGAAAGTAATAAAAAGACTCAGGCAGCAAATTTTAAGAAAGAAGAGAAAGATATATGACCGACATTGTTTTGGAACACAAATTAGTCTTGAAAATAAAATGACTGATAGCTCTGCTAAGCGTAAGGAAGAGACATGGAAATAAATTGCAAATGAATACAATTCTAGGTTGGAAAAGAAGATAAACAACATTCATGTAAACCAATTTTTAAAAATCAGTTTAACTGAATACATGTAAAAAAACATATCACTTTACAAAAAGTAATGCAGACAACATTTATTTTTTATAAACATTATCCTATTACATTACTTTACAAAAAACCATACATATTTCCTAAAGGCAAAGGTGATAGTCTAGACATTCTAAACACTCAGTTATATAATCATATACATCACACAGAAAGAGACCTGCATTATCAGTAAAAAAACTAAACATCTCAACAATGTCTGAATGATGTATTTTATAAGTACAAGTTTTTTGATATTTCAAAGTTCCTGTTAACCATGGCAGTAATTGATTAACACAATTTCTCGATCCTGTCATGCTATAACTTTAGATGCTTTCAGCTTACTTATAATTTCCTCAATCTCTTGTGTGTGACTATTATTACCAGCATCCCTCGACGCAATTAGTAACCTCAATATATTTACTAGTCTATTCGGATTTTCAAGCGTTGATATCACTGAATCATCATCATCTGAAGATTTCATATTCTTGCAACTTCCGATGTATCCAGATTTTTCACCAACAGTAGTCTCCAGTGAAGGACAGAGGCTTGATCCGGTATAACATTCCCCTCTATACATCTTCGGATCTTCAAGTGCAGGTGAGAGAGTCGATTCAGTATAACATGTTGCTCTATGAAACTTAAATCTTGACAAAGAACGATTCTTAAAAATCCGCCCGCATACACAGCATCTAATAACGCGTTTTCCTCCATGTGTAATGTATGAAAAATCGTGTTTCTCATTCGTCAGTTGCACAGATTTTCCCGGGCAGTAGTTCATGCTAAAACTAAAAGAAATTAAATGAATACGTGAATGCTAACGCTCGAAGGAATTAAAAGCGAATGAATGAATTCATAACACGCACCTATGTATATATCCAGGATGAGGACGACGGAGGGAATTGCGATCAATGCATAGCAGGGAGAAAGGATACTCTCTTGAAACATTAGTCATCTAGACAACTATTGTTCACGGAGCCTGTAGACGTCAGGTTGAATGGGACAGACCTCAGGTTCAAATCTTTAAGGGCACGGACCCAGCCTTTTGCCTGTCATGTATACTAAACCATCCTAACAGCGTAACATTACGTTACAACGACACGTAACCAGAACATGGCGAGTGCGAGCATGGAAAAAAGGATGCTCTCTGGGAACATTACTGGAAAAGGATGCTCTCTGGAAACACTAGTCATCCACACAACGGGTTGTCCCTAACATTTCCAGATTTCGGGTCGTTCAACATCGTGACGCGCCCCTGTCATCTACATTTCGACGAAATTTTACCTCCTGAATTAAAGTTTGGTGATCTGTATAGACCTGTACAACATGCATTACGCTATGTAACAGACTCATCACGTTATGTAACAACACGATCACGCTAGGTAACAACATGTTCACGCTATGTAACAACATGATCACGCTATGTAACAACATGATCACGCTATGTAACAACATGATCACGCCATGTAACAACATGATCACGCTATGTAACAACATGATCACGCTATGTAACAACATGATCACGCTATGTAACAACATGACCACGCTATGTAACAAAACGATCAAGCTATGTAACAACTGATCACGCTATGTAACAACATGATCATGCTATGTAACAACCTGAGCACGCTATGTAACAACATGATCACGCTATGTAACAAACTGAGTACGCTATGTAACAACATGATCACGCCATGTAACAACTGATCACGCTATGTAACAACATGCTCAAGCTATGTAACAACTGATCACGCTATGTAACAACATGATCACGCTATGCAACAACCTGAGCACGCTATGTAACAATCTGATCACGTTATGTAACAACTGATCACGCTATGTAACAACATGACCACGCTATGTAACAAAACGATCACGCTATGTAACAACACGATCACGCTATGTACAACACGATCACGCAATGTAACAACTGATCACGCTATGTAACAACCTGATCAAGCTATGTAACAACTGATCACGCTATGTAACAACATGATCACGCAATGTAACAACCTGAGCACGCTATGTATCAACATGATCACGCTATGTAACAACCTGAGTACGCTATGTAACAACATGATCACGCCATGTAACAACTGATCACGATATGTAACATCATGCTCAAGCTATGTAACAACTGATCACGCTATGTAACAACACGATCACGCTATGTAACAACCTGATCAAGCTATGTAACAACATGATCACGCTATGTAACAACCTGAGTACGCTATGTAACAACATGATCACGCCATGTAACAACTGATCACGCTATGTAACAACATGCTCAAGCTATGTAACAACATGTTCACGCTATGTAACAACATGATCACGCTATGTAACAACATGTTCACGCTATGTAACAACATGATCACGCTATGTAACAACATGACCACACTATGTAACAACATGATCACGCTATGTAACAAAACGATCAAGCTATGTAACAACACGATCACGCTATGTAACAACACGATCACGCTATGTAACAACTGATCACGCTATGTAACAACCTGAGCACGCTATGTAACAACCTGATCACGCTATGTAACAACTGATCACGCTATGTAACAACATGCTCAAGCTATGTAACAACATGATCACGTGATGTAACAACATGTTCACGCTATGTAACAACATGTTCACGCTATGTAACAACATGATCACGCTATGTAACAACATGACCACACTATGTAACAACATGATCATGCTATGTAACAAAACGATCAAGCTATGTAACAACATGATCACGCTATGTAACAAAACGATCAAGCTATGTAACAACCTGAGCACGCTATGTAACAACATGTTCACGCTATGTAACAACATGATCACGTTATGTAACAACTGATCACGCTATGTAACAACATGCTCAAGCTATGTAACAACATGTTCACGCTATGTAACAACATGATCACGCTATGTAACAACATGTTCACGCTATGTAACAACATGATCACGCTATGTAACAATACGATCACGCTATGTAACAACTGATCACGCTATGTAACAACATGATCACGCTATGTAACAACCTGATCAAGCTATGTAACAACTGATCACGCTATGTAACAACCTGAGCACGCTATGTAACAACCTGATCACGCTATGTAACAACCTGAGCACGCTATGTAACAACATGCTCAAGCTATGTAACAACATGATCACGCTATGTAACAACATGTTCACGCTATGTAACAACATGTTCACGCTATGTAACAACCTGAGCACGCTATGTAACAATACGATCATGCTATGTAACAACCTGATCACGCTATGTAACAACCTGATTACGCTATGTAACAACTGATCACGCTATGTAACAACATGATCAAGCTATGTAACAACCTGAGCACGCTATGTAACAACATGATCACGCTATGTAACAACATGAACACGCTATGTAACAACATGATCACGCTATGTAACAACATGATCACGCCATGCAACAAAACGATCAAGCTATGTAACAACCTGAGCACGCTATGTAACAACATGTTCACGCTATGTAACGTCATGATCACGCTATGTAACAACCTGATCACGCTATGTAACAACATGCTCACGCTATGTAACAACTGATCACGCTATGTAACAACATGATCACGCTATGTAACAACCTGAGCACGCTATGTAACAACATGATCACGCTATGTAACAACATGTTCACGCTATGTAACAACACGATCACGCTATGTAACAACACGATCACGCTATGTAACAACATGGACACGCTATGTAACAACATGAACACGCTATGTAACAATACGATCAAGCTATGTAACAACCTGAGCACGCTATGTAACAACATGATCACGCTATGTAACAACATGAACACTCTATGTAACACCTGAGCATGCTATGTAACAACATGATCACGCTATGTAACAACCTAATCACGCTATGTAACATGATCACGCTATGTAACAACATGATCACGCTATGTAAATAGGGTGGACCATTTAAGTTGAGGCTATACAATATATCCAAAACTAAGCGTTGTAGAAAGAAATGTCTTTAATAAAACTTGATTGATATTATGGCGAAAGTAAATTCTGCTAGTCGTGTTTCGTTTGGAGGCCGTTATGAGGGTCATTTTGGGTCAATTTATTCTTTTAAATGGGAACCTACAATTAGGGTCCCATTTAAAAAGACCCTGAAATGACCCTCACTACGTCCTCCAAACGAAATACGACTAGCAGCATTTACTTTCGCCATAATATCAATCAAGTTTTATTAAAGACATTTCTTTCTACAACGCTTAGTTTTGGATATATTGTATAGCCTCAACTTAAATGGTCCACCCTATTTACATAGCGTGATCATGTTGTTACATAGCGTGATCATGTTACATAGCGTGATCATGTTACATAGCGTGATTAGGTTGTTACATAGCGTGATCATGTTGTTACATAGCATGCTCAGGTTGTTACATAGAGTGTTCATGTTGTTACATAGCGTGATCATGTTGTTACATAGCGTGCTCAGGTTGTTACATAGCTTGATCGTATTGTTACATAGCGTGTTCATGTTGTTACATAGCGTGTCCATGTTGTTACATAGCGTGATCGTGTTGTTACATAGCGTGATCGTGTTGTTACATAGCGTGAACATGTTGTTACATAGCGTGATCATGTTGTTACATAGCGTGCTCAGGTTGTTACATAGCGTGATCATGTTGTTACATAGCGTGATCAGTTGTTACATAGCGTGAGCATGTTGTTACATAGCGTGATCAGGTTGTTACATAGCTTGATCATGACGTTACATAGCGTGAACATGTTGTTACATAGCGTGCTCAGGTTGTTACATAGCTTGATCGTTTTGTTGCATGGCGTGATCATGTTGTTACATAGGGTGATCATGTTGTTACATAGCGTGTTCATGTTGTTACATAGCGTGATCATGTTGTTACATAGCGTGCTCAGGTTGTTACATAGCTTGATCATGTTGTTACATAGCGTGATCAGTTGTTACATAACGTAATCAGGTTGTTACATAGCGTGATCAGGTTGTTACATAGCATGATCGTATTGTTACATAGCGTGCTCAGGTTGTTACATAGCGTGAACATGTTGTTACATAGCGTGAACATGTTGTTACATAGCGTGATCATGTTGTTACATAGCTTGAGCATGTTGTTACATAGCGTGCTCAGGTTGTTACATAGCGTGATCAGGTTGTTACATAGCGTGCTCAGGTTGTTACATAGCGTGATCAGTTGTTACATAGCTTGATCAGGTTGTTACATAGCGTGATCATGTTGTTACATAGCGTGATCAGTTGTTACATAGCGTAATCAGATTGTTACATAGCGTGATCGTATTGTTACATAGCGTGATCATGTTGTTACATAGCGTGAACATGTTGTTACATAGCGTGATCATGTTGTTACATAGCGTGAACATGTTGTTACATAGCTTGAGCATGTTGTTACATAGCGTGATCAGTTGTTACATAGCGTGATCAGTTGTTACATAACGTGATCAGATTGTTACATAGCGTGCTCAGGTTGTTACATAGCGTGATCATGTTGTTACATAGCGTGATCAGTTGTTACATAGCGTGAGCATGTTGTTACATAGCGTGATCAGGTTGTTACATAGCGTGATCATGACGTTACATAGCGTGAACATGTTGTTACATAGCGTGCTCAGGTTGTTACATAGCTTGATCGTTTTGTTGCATGGCGTGATCATGTTGTTACATAGCGTGATCATGTTGTTACATAGCGTGTTCATGTTGTTACATAGTGTGATCATGTTGTTACATAGCGTGCTCAGGTTGTTACATAGCTTGATCATGTTGTTACATAGCGTGATCAGTTGTTACATAGCGTAATCAGGTTGTTACATAGCGTGATCAGGTTGTTACATAGCATGATCGTATTGTTACATAGCGTGCTCAGGTTGTTACATAGCGTGAACATGTTGTTACATAGCGTGAACATGTTGTTACATAGCGTGATCATGTTGTTACATAGCGTGCTCAGGTTGTTACATAGCGTGATCAGGTTGTTACATAGCGTGCTCAGGTTGTTACATAGCGTGATCAGTTGTTACATAGCTTGATCAGGTTGTTACATAGCGTGATCATGTTGTTACATAGCGTGATCAGTTGTTACATAGCGTAATCAGATTGTTACATAGCGTGATCGTATTGTTACATAGCGTGATCATGTTGTTACATAGCGTGAACATGTTGTTACATAGCGTGATCATGTTGTTACATAGCGTGAACATGTTGTTACATAGCTTGAGCATGTTGTTACATAGCGTGATCAGTTGTTACATAACGTGATCATGTTGTTACATAGCGTGAACATGTTGTTACATAGCGTGCTCAGGTTGTTACATAGCTTGATCGTTTGGTTACATAGCGTGATCATGTTGTTACATAGCTTGATCGTTTTGTTACATAGCATGATCATGTTGTTACATAGTGTGGTCATGTTGTTACATAGCGTGATCATGTTGTTACATAGCGTGAACATGTTGTTACATAGCGTGAACATGTTGTTACATAGCGTGATCATGTTGTTACATAGCTTGAGCATGTTGTTACATAGCGTGATCAGTTGTTACATAGCGTGATCAGGTTGTTACATAGCGTGCTCAGGTTGTTACATAGCGTGATCAGTTGTTACATAGCGTGATCGTGTTGTTACATAGCGTGATCGTGTTGTTACATAGCTTGATCGTTTTGTTACATAGCGTGATCATGTTGTTACATAGTGTGGTCATGTTGTTACATAGCGTGATCATGTTGTTACATAGCGTGAACATGTTGTTACATAGCGTGATCATGTTGTTACATAGCGTGAACATGTTGTTACATAGCTTGAGCATGTTGTTACATAGCGTGATCAGTTGTTACATGGCGTGATCATGTTGTTACATAGCGTACTCAGGTTGTTACATAGCGTGATCATGTTGTTACATAGCTTGATCAGGTTGTTACATAGCGTGATCGTGTTGTTACATAGCGTGATCAGTTGTTACATAGCTTGAGCATGATGTTACATATCGTGATCAGTTGTTACATGGCGTGATCATGTTGTTACATAGCGTACTCAGGTTGTTACATACCGTGATCATGTTGTTACATAGCGTGCTCAGGTTGTTACATAGCGTGATCATGTTGTTACATAGCGTGATCAGTTGTTACATAGCTTGATCAGGTTGTTACATAGCGTGATCAGTTGTTACATTGCGTGATCGTGTTGTACATAGCGTGATCGTGTTGTTACATAGCGTGATCGTTTTGTTACATAGCGTGGTCATGTTGTTACATAGCGTGAACATGTTGTTACATAGCGTGATCATGTTGTTACATAGCGTGATCATGTTGTTACATAGCGTGATCATGTTGTTACATAGCGTGATCAGTTGTTACATAACGTGATCAGATTGTTACATAGCGTGCTCAGGTTGTTACATAGCGTGATCATGTTGTTACATAGCGTGATCAGTTGTTACATAGCTTGATCAGGTTGTTACATAGCGTGATCAGTTGTTACATTGCGTGATCGTGTTGTACATAGCGTGATCGTGTTGTTACATAGCGTGATCGTTTTGTTACATAGCGTGGTCATGTTGTTACATAGCGTGAACATGTTGTTACATAGCGTGATCATGTTGTTACATAGCGTGATCATGTTGTTACATAGCGTGATCATGTTGTTACATAGCGTGATCAGTTGTTACATAACGTGATCAGATTGTTACATAGCGTGCTCAGGTTGTTACATAGCGTGATCATGTTGTTACATAGCGTGATCAGTTGTTACATAGCTTGAGCATGTTGTTACATAGCGTGATCAGTTGTTACATGGCGTGATCATGTTGTTACATAGCGTACTCAGTTTGTTACATAGCGTGATCATGTTGTTACATAGCGTGCTCAGGTTGTTACATAGCATGATCATGTTGTTACATAGCGTGATCAGTTGTTACATAGCTTGATCGTTTTGTTACATAGCGTGGTCATGTTGTTACATAGCGTGATCATGTTGTTACATAGCGTGATCATGTTGTTACATAGCGTGATCATGTTGTTACATGGCGTGATCATGTTGTTACATAGCGTGATCATGTTGTTACATAGCGTGATCATGTTGTTACATAGCGTGAACATGTTGTTACCTAGCGTGATCGTGTTGTTACATAACGTGATGAGTCTGTTACATAGCGTAACGCATGTTGTACAGGTCTATACAGATCACCAAACTTTAATTCAGGAGATAAAATTTCGTCGAAATGTAGATGACAGGGGCGCGTCACGATGTTGAACGACCCGAAATCTGGAAATGTTAGGGACAACCCGTTGTGTGGATGACTAGTGTTTCCAGAGAGCATCCTTTTCCAGTAATGTTCCCAGAGAGCATCCTTTTTTCCATGCTCGCACTCGCCATGTTCTGGTTACGTGTCGTTGTAACGTAATGTTACGCTGTTAGGATGGTTTAGTATACATGACAGGCAAAAGGCTGGGTCCGTGCCCTTAAAGATTTGAACCTGAGGTCTGTCCCATTCAACCTGACGTCTACAGGCTCCGTGAACAATAGTTGTCTAGATGACTAATGTTTCAAGAGAGTATCCTTTCTCCCTGCTATGCATTGATCGCAATTCCCTCCGTCGTCCTCATCCTGGATATATACATAGGTGCGTGTTATGAATTCATTCATTCGCTTTTAATTCCTTCGAGCGTTAGCATTCACGTATTCATTTAATTTCTTTTAGTTTTAGCATGAACTACTGCCCGGGAAAATCTGTGCAACTGACGAATGAGAAACACGATTTTTCATACATTACACATGGAGGAAAACGCGTTATTAGATGCTGTGTATGCGGGCGGATTTTTAAGAATCGTTCTTTGTCAAGATTTAAGTTTCATAGAGCAACATGTTATACTGAATCGACTCTCTCACCTGCACTTGAAGATCCGAAGATGTATAGAGGGGAATGTTATACCGGATCAAGCCTCTGTCCTTCACTGGAGACTACTGTTGGTGAAAAATCTGGATACATCGGAAGTTGCAAGAATATGAAATCTTCAGATGATGATGATTCAGTGATATCAACGCTTGAAAATCCGAATAGACTAGTAAATATATTGAGGTTACTAATTGCGTCGAGGGATGCTGGTAATAATAGTCACACACAAGAGATTGAGGAAATTATAAGTAAGCTGAAAGCATCTAAAGTTATAGCATGACAGGATCGAGAAATTGTGTTAATCAATTACTGCCATGGTTAACAGGAACTTTGAAATATCAAAAAACTTGTACTTATAAAATACATCATTCAGACATTGTTGAGATGTTTAGTTTTTTTACTGATAATGCAGGTCTCTTTCTGTGTGATGTATATGATTATATAACTGAGTGTTTAGAATGTCTAGACTATCACCTTTGCCTTTAGGAAATATGTATGGTTTTTTGTAAAGTAATGTAATAGGATAATGTTTATAAAAAATAAATGTTGTCTGCATTACTTTTTGTAAAGTGATATGTTTTTTTACATGTATTCAGTTAAACTGATTTTTAAAAATTGGTTTACATGAATGTTGTTTATCTTCTTTTCCAACCTAGAATTGTATTCATTTGCAATTTATTTCCATGTCTCTTCCTTACGCTTAGCAGAGCTATCAGTCATTTTATTTTCAAGACTAATTTGTGTTCCAAAACAATGTCGGTCATATATCTTTCTCTTCTTTCTTAAAATTTGCTGCCTGAGTCTTTTTATTACTTTCGTCCTTCTCCATTTTGCAATTTGTTTATGTATCAGAGACGAATGAAAGTTGAATGACATTAGCAATTGTGAATTGATTCAATACAATTGCAGTGATCTGAGATTAGTGAATAATGAATAACGTTTATTTCTCAATACTCGATACATAATTAAGTTATATACTTTTAGACTATAATAATATTTGAAAATATTTGGCTATTTACACTATAAATTCACTTTTTTGTTGTTTGCCTATACTAATCTATGGTCTCAGTACATACAACTCCTGGTTTTCTATGTATCGACGACCCTCTGTCTACTTGTTTATGTTTCATTATATATACCTTTATTTTTTTAATGTGCCATATGTATGATTTCCTGTGTTACGTCTTGTTACGTGTTTACGTTAGATGATAGACAATGAGAAGATCCAGAACAAACAAGGTGGGAATAGGTTAGGATGTATACTTCACTGTAAACCGATATACTGTTTGTCCCTCTCCGTCTCGCGCACTACTGTTTAACAAATATAAAGTTTGTAAGGTTTAGAAAATAAGTATATAAATGTGTTGTAAGACTGGATGAGAAAAGTTTTATAATCGAATTACTCTCTATATTACAGTATAAACCTACATTCCTCCTCCTTCAATCTCTGTCTATCCTTGTATCTCTCCCGTTTTCCATATTTCTCCCATATAAACGTATACTCTAATCCTCAAACCATGTCTAGACTAGCACCTCTCCTCGTATGCCCTAACGCTCTCATATAAATGCATTTTCCTCCTTGAAGACTCTCTCAACCTAGCACCTACCTTCGTTTTCCCTATATTTTCCCATATAGACGTATACTCTCTCATTCAGACCTTCCCGACTAGCCTAGCACTTCTCCTCATATTCCCCTACCTCTCTCATATAAGATGCATTCTGAAACGGCAACTCTAGGCCGAGCCCAAGAACTATAATTACAGATAACTTATTAATTAACTTTTAGTGATGTTAAATCGTATTATGTAAATATCTTTTTCTCATACTGCTTGTATATTTTAAGAAGGGTGATTTAACATTATGTATCTATCTAGGTTATTAATATTAGTAGAGTTATAAATGGTTTAATGTAAATAATTTAAGCGCTATGTTAAAATACTGTCCACGAGGGAAAGTTTTAGCTACAGGAATAGTGCTTTCGAAGGCAGAAAACCTAGTTTTATTACCTCTCTCCGGTCGCTGTGCTATTATTCCTACAGCGAGGGTGTAGAGCCTTTGTCCCATTATTTGATAATTCGCCGTGACCAAGTGAGTGAGAAAGACAACCTTAACGGTAAATGTAGGAAAAGCCGCGATTTATATTAAAATTGGACCAATGAGATCCCTGAAAGTTTATTCGAAATAGTTAGACGCGTCGAGTCGCGCTAAAAATGGACCAATAGGAAAGGAAGCAGCCTCAGAAGCCTGAGACTATAAATGAATCTGTTTGGGGAAATTTCGGGACAGTTTATGTCATGTGTGGTCAGGGAGAGATGCTGCAGGATGTGTGAGATATCGCGCCAAAAAGGGAATCAAGTCAAATTTGTCATGTCAGCTTAGTATTGCATTTTATTCGAGAGTTTTCGTAATGTGTGGTCAGGGAGAGATGCTGCAGGATGTGTGAGATATCGCGCCAAAACAGGGAATCAAAATAGTTTTAGCAACACACCTAAGATCCGCTACTCTGAAAGCGACAATAAGAATAGTTATATTTCGTGACATATCCACGCCATAGTCTAACAGCGGTGGACAGTATTTTACAGCGGCAATACCAGTTTTGTATACTACGAGTGTTAAATTAAATAAAAAGAAACGGCAGTGTCATCTTTTCATAAACAAAGCAAGTCTATGTCTTCCTATATCACCACCCGAGATCTACGTTTTCCTTTACCGAGGATAAGTCCATGCTCCCATATAATTTAAGGAAAATTACTGCAGCTAGCCGAGGATAAATTGAAGAACCAACACGCTGAGAACTTCTGGAAGCAACGGGAGAAGCATCAAGGTAAGCTACAGCAACGGATGAGGAGGTGATCGCCGCAAACTGGCGCCATAACGTGGAGCTCGAAGGGAGGACCAGCTCGAAGGGAAGACCAGCTCGAAGGGAAGACCAACATAAACGGAGGACTAGAAAACAACGAATAGACGAAGAATCTTCAGAGGAAAGGGGCACAGCAGAACAAAATTACAACGCGAACTTCTAGTCTACCTACGTGGGACAACAAAACAGCTGAGAGCATCGCTTCTAGAACTTCACCAGGATTCGAACCCGGAACGCATCAGTTAACATAAAAAAAAATACAGGTTAGAACATTTATTCAAAAACAAACAAAAAGGCATGCAGAGTAGTGACTCAGTTTTGGTGAACACATGTTATTGAGAGGGGGTAAAGTCATTACTAGGGAGGTAGAACTTGCTAACGGAACCATGAGTAGGTCAAGGGAAGGTTCAGAAGAACTGGATGGGGAGGCTATTGTCAGCATAACAACAGATGGAAAAAATATGGGTGCAGCAGAAGTAGAAGTTAGGCTAGAAAGGCAATCACCGATGGAGCAGGTCATTGACGCAGGTCAAAACCAGCTGCTAATATTGCTTCAACATTTGAGCACAAAGATAGACGAGATGGGTAAGGACTTAAATGAGCAGAGGAAGGACTCACGTGAACAAAATAAAAATTTAGAGGGGAAATTAGGTGAGCAGAGTAAAAACTTGGAAAAATTAAGTGAGCAAAGTAAGAATTTAGAGGGGAAATTAGGTGAGCACAGTAAAAACTTAGAAAAATTAAGTGAACAAAGTAAAAATTTAGAAGGGAAATTAAATGAGCAGAGTATACATATAGGTGAATATGTCAGAGAGGAAAACAGGAAGATGAGAGGGGAATTAGCTCAGGAGATGAGGGAATATTTAGGTGAACAGGTCACCCGATTACAAAGTCAATTGGACTCCAAATTCAGTCAGCAAGGGAAGGTAGTGCAAGAAATTCAGGCAGGACAACTATGTCTAAGAAACGATGTAGAAAAACTAAGGAAGGATGTAGAAACAGAATTAAGTGTTACCAGCTTAGCCATAAAGGAGCAATTGGATGATGACTTAAGAGCTGTAAATGTTTCTTTAGAAAAAAAACAAAGTACATTAGAATCTAACATTCAAAGGGAGTTCAGAGAATTTAGAACAGTGTTAGAAAAGGATCAGGGAAAGATGAATGAACTTTCGTCAAAAATGACTGAACAGCTCTCAAATCATCATGAAATTGTGAAGAGGGTGGAAGAGCATGAAAATTGTGTAAAGGAGTTAAAACGCTCTATTGGTAGACTAGGGATAAGTGTGAGACAGAGTGATGATAGCTCACCCAGTGAAACTAGCACCACTTTTAGGGAGGTAAATGGAGGCCAAAGTCCAGCTGCCGACCCATATAATTTTAATTCAGGGCACCAATGTACATCTAACCATGCAAGTAATGCAAACTACCATTTATTAAATGAGATAGGGGTACCTACTTTCGAGGAAAATTCGGCTGATAATCCTAAACAATACCTAAATGACCTTGAGGAGTATTTCCGTTTGAAGCAGATTCCGGACGAGCTAAAGATGTTAATCGTTCGTAAAGGTTTACGTCAAAGGGTTCTCCAATGGGTAAGATTGACTTTGGGGGAGAATAATAATTTTGAATATTTCAGAAGGGCATTTTTGAATAAGTACTGGAGTACTAATACTCAGAACCAGGTGAGATCTATCCTAGTTAATGGCAAGTACGATGAACGCGGAAACCTAAGCATGGTAGATTATTTGCTAACTAAAGCACAGAGTAGTAGACTAATCGAGCCACCCATAAGCGAGAGGGATTTCATTAATATGATTGTACCACATTATCCAGAACGTATACACCATTACCTACTCATTGCGAAGCCAAATTCTATTCCCGAATTGATTGAGTTGGTATCATCATTCGAGACAAGTAGTAGGAACCACGTACAAAACTATACAGTTCGAACATTACCGGATAATTCAAGGAATGCGAATTGGAGAGGAAACGCGAGAGGGAACTATAACCCCAGAGAGAGATACTGGAACGACGTACCTCAATCCGGGAACAGAAACTGTCAAAATAACCGTTTCAGGAGGGAAGGTGATAACCAATATCACATAAATGCTATACAAACCAGACCAAGATATAGTGGCCGTTTTAATTATAGGAGAGGCAGAAACAATGAAAACAGATCCAGAGAACATTATTTTTCTGACCGAGGGGAAAGTGATGTAGGAGAAAGGTATGACGAAAATTATCCAGAAAGAAACGAAAGGAGAGAGAGACATTCCCGGGGACATTTTAGAGGAAGCAGAGGAAACTATAGGCAAATGCAGAGAGAGGGAAATGTGGAAGAGACTAGCGGAGCACCAAGTAGTGTCGATAACCCGGAAAACTAAGACAGGATCCATTCGAGAGCTCGGAGCGGATTCTAAGCGCGCAAAATTCTCAAGTAAACAGAAAATGTGAAACAGGGCTCAAAAATGAATTTATACTGGGAGAACTGATAACTACTATTCAAAATCACTCGGAAAAGGATCTGACAGATTCCCCTAGCATAAAAGTAGTATTATTGGATGAAGAATATAACGCTTTAATAGACTCCGGAGCCAATGTGAGTGTATGCAGCCTGAGGTTATATCAGAACCTGGTAAATAAAGGAATTAAGCTAATGACATTACCCATAAGGAACACGGTATGCCGGGTAGCAGTTAACAAAGAGGTTACCCGAATAAAAATGCAAGTAATGTTGAACATGAAAATAGGAGAAGAAAATTTTGAGTTTATTTTTCTGGTAATCAATAATTTGATTTGTGACATTTTGATTGGGTGTGACGTTTTGTTTGAATTAAGAGCTAGGGTTGATTTTGCTGATAAAGTTTTGAAAATAGAGAAGAACAGAAAAACATTAGAAATCCCTTTTGTAGAGGGTATGAAGCAGGATACTTATAACAAAACCCAAGGAGAAGAAGATATAGCCGAAGAAAGATTTTTCGTACAATTATTACAAACAGGTAGGAGTGAGAAATTAATTGCTATAGTACAAGGGGAAGAAACCGATGAGATGCATGCGTTCGCTGACAGGTTTTACAACGGGTATACGGAGCACAATGAGAAAGATTATGGTTACGCCCGAAATAAAGAATTCCAAGATACCGGCAGCCAGGTAGAAGCAGTAGAGGAGAAAGTGACCCTTGCCGAGAACCTCACAAAGACACAAAGGCATCTATTAAGGCGAATGTTACAAGAAAACAAAGCGGTATTTTCGGACGTCCCAGGCAAGTGCAAAGCATACAAACACAGTTTTAAGGTACAAGATATTGCACCCTTCACACACAAGTATCGGGATATTCCGATTGCATTAAGGGAGAGAGCCAAACAGGTGATCGATAAGATGTTGAGAGACCGAATAATACAAACGTCAAATTCTCCGTACAGCAGTCCATTATGTTGGGTGACGAAACGCAATGGCGAACTTAGGATGACAATAGATGCTCGAAGGATAAATAAATATACACAACCAGACAGATTTCGGAGCGAAAGTGTAGAAAAATTGCTGTCAAAAATAACCAAAGGCAAGTATTTCTCCACTATTGATTTAACGGCGTCATACTGGCAGATTGAGTTTCACGAGGATGTTAGAAAGTATACTTCTTTTTTATTTTTTGGGAAACAGTTCGAATTTTTGAGAATGCCTTTTGGTATGCTTACGTCATGTAGTGGACTATTAAGAGCCATCGATAAAATATTTGGCGACTCAGCCGACGAATTTTTGATCCAATATATCGACGATTTTCTAATAGTTGATGAAAATTTTGATGAGCATATTAAACATGTGAATTATGTGCTTAGAAAGCTGAGAGAAAACGGTATGACGGTGAACATTAATAAATCCAAATTTTGCATCCGTGAGGTGGAATTTCTAGGCTATGTAATTAATGATAGAGGAATGAAGCCAAACGAAGAAAGAGTAGCGGCTGTGAGAAGAATACCAGCGCCCAAGAGTGTTAAGCAGGTTAGGTCCTTTCTTGGAGTGCTAAATTATCAAAGCAAATTTATCCTGAGGTACGCCGCAGAAATAGCGCCTTTGCGCGAATTACTTAAAAAGAAAGTGCGATGGAAATGGGACGAGGTACACCAGAAAGCTTTTGAAAAGATAAAAGAACTATTTGCGAAATCAATTCTACTAGAGAGACCCAAGGACAACCTACCATATGTAATTTACGTGGATGCTTCAGGTCACGGGTATGGGTGTGTCCTAGCCCAATCAGATGAGGAAAATCAACTGCACGTGATAAGTACCGCTTCAAGAGGTTTAAGTCAAATAGAGAAAAATGCTTCGGTCACCGAATTAGAGATCTGTGCTGTGTATTACGCACTACAGAAATTTAGATCATATATATATCTACAGAAGGTTATTATATACACAGATCATGTGAGTCTTTCATTTATGAAACGTTGTCGGCTTACGAGTACTAAATTATCTAGGTACATCCATGAGATTCTTTCGTATGATGTTGAGGTGAAACACATTCCAGGAAAAACAAATGTTTTTAGCGATTTGCTGTCTAGGTTACATAACAACAGTGAAATACCGGAGAGAATAGAACGCCCTAAAAATGAAGTAACATTAATGAGTATTGAAATACCCTTGAGTAAAGGATTGATAAAAGAATTAAAAGGAATAGGGGACCAGCAGCGACGAGATGAGAAGTTAAATAAATTAATAAAAAGGGCCCCAGAAATAGATGAAAATATCAAGGGAAACATAGGGGTAAAAGGGGGCGTGTTATATAAACTACATGGCAGCGAAATACAGAAATGGAAGACATATATACCTAAGAACATGGAGAATGAACTCATAAGCACGTTCCATCAAGCTCTAGCACATTCTGGCTCAGAACGCACAGCTTTAATGATCCAAGAAAATCTGTATATTCCAAAATTACACCATAAAGTAAGGAGAATAATTTCGACATGCTTACAATGTCAAAAAGCAAAGCCATTGAATATACAATATGAATACGAGACAAACTCCATACTAAGGGAAAAACCAGGCATGTTAGTGACCTTGGACTGTCATGGTGAGATGCCTTGTAGTAAATTTGGATTTAGGTATATAGTGGTGTTAATAGATGTATTTTCAAAATTTGTGAGAATTTACCCAGTCAGGAAGATTACAAGTGAAACATGCCTAAGGAAGATAATGAAGTCGTATGTTCCACAATTTGGAAAGATGAAGGCAATTTTATGTGATAATGCTTCAATATTTACCAGCAGAAAATTTGTAGACACCTTAAAAGAAAACGAAATCACGTTGTATCATTGCTCAAAATACCACCCACAAAGCAATCCCTGCGAAAGAATAATACGGGACATTTCGGTTTATTTGAGAATTTTGGCCAATAAAAAACACAGTGATTGGGCAAATCACTATCAGCGCATCGAAAGTATTTTAAATGAAAGTGTGAGCCCTACTACCGGTTATAAGCCCATCGAGCTGATGAAGGGGAAATTAATGGAAACACTTGAAGGGGAATTACCACAGACACTAGAAGCTAAAGATCCGAAAGCACTAACGGAAGAAGAGATGTTTAAGAAAGCTTTTGAAAGAATGGCCAATAAGGCGCAGAAAAGAAAAGAAAAGTTTAAGAAAAAGAAACGAAAACACTGGTTGATCAAATTGGGAGACTTAGTATTGGTACGGGACAAGAAAAAGTCTAGCATTCTGAACAAAAGGTATCATAGAATGGAAAATTTATTTAAAGGTCCATACCGGGTGATTAACATTTTTGGCTCGGATACATTTGAGTTACAAGAAATAAAGAATTCCAAGATCGTAGGGAGATACCATAAACAGTTGCTCAAACCGTACAAATGTTTAGAGAATGAGAAGGGTGAAGAATATAATGAAAAGAATCAGGTTAGTTTTACTCGAAATGAGGTAACACCCCTGTGAACAAATAGTAAAGGTAATACACCCGATAAATAAGGATGTAAAGAAATAAATAAAGGCATAATAATTATGTACCAATATGTATGTAAATAGATTTAATTTTAGAACTTAAATTGGGTATTAGAGTATTTGTATGCGTCACAAGTTATTCGTGTGCGGGAAATGTATTGTGTATAAGAATGTCTCTCGGAAACCTGTTTTTAAAGGGAGAGTGTAGAGTGAATGACCCAAATATAAACATCACCGATTTGTCAGAGCCCTTGTGAAGGAGCAGGTATAGCGAAGGGTCTCTGTCAACAAAACAAACGAACAAAGGCCATAATCAGAGGAATTATTCTGTAAAAGAAAATTGTATCAAGTGTTGAAAAATTTATTCTTTTCCAGAACAGGGCAATTTGAAACGGCAACTCTAGGCCGAGCCCAAGAACTATAATTACAGATAACTTATTAATTAACTTTTAGTGATGTTAAATCGTATTATGTAAATATCTTTTTCTCATACTGCTTGTATATTTTAAGAAGGGTGATTTAACATTATGTATCTATCTAGGTTATTAATATTAGTAGAGTTATAAATGGTTTAATGTAAATAATTTAAGCGCTATGTTAAAATACTGTCCACGAGGGAAAGTTTTAGCTACAGGAATAGTGCTTTCGAAGGCAGAAAACCTAGTTTTATTACCTCTCTCCGGTCGCTGTGCTATTATTCCTACAGCGAGGGTGTAGAGCCTTTGTCCCATTATTTGATAATTCGCCGTGACCAAGTGAGTGAGAAAGACAACCTTAACGGTAAATGTAGGAAAAGCCGCGATTTATATTAAAATTGGACCAATGAGATCCCTGAAAGTTTATTCGAAATAGTTAGACGCGTCGAGTCGCGCTAAAAATGGACCAATAGGAAAGGAAGCAGCCTCAGAAGCCTGAGACTATAAATGAATCTGTTTGGGGAAATTTCGGGACAGTTTATGTCATGTGTGGTCAGGGAGAGATGCTGCAGGATGTGTGAGATATCGCGCCAAAAAGGGAATCAAGTCAAATTTGTCATGTCAGCTTAGTATTGCATTTTATTCGAGAGTTTTCGTAATGTGTGGTCAGGGAGAGATGCTGCAGGATGTGTGAGATATCGCGCCAAAACAGGGAATCAAAATAGTTTTAGCAACACACCTAAGATCCGCTACTCTGAAAGCGACAATAAGAATAGTTATATTTCGTGACATATCCACGCCATAGTCTAACAGCGGTGGACAGTATTTTACAGCGGCAATACCAGTTTTGTATACTACGAGTGTTAAATTAAATAAAAAGAAACGGCAGTGTCATCTTTTCATAAACAAAGCAAGTCTATGTCTTCCTATATCACCACCCGAGATCTACGTTTTCCTTTACCGAGGATAAGTCCATGCTCCCATATAATTTAAGGAAAATTACTGCAGCTAGCCGAGGATAAATTGAAGAACCAACACGCTGAGAACTTCTGGAAGCAACGGGAGAAGCATCAAGGTAAGCTACAGCAACGGATGAGGAGGTGATCGCCGCAATTCCCTCATTCAACACCGTCTAGCCTAGCATCGAACCTCGTATTCCCTATCTCTCGCATATAAACGCCTACTCCATCATTCAAAACTCCTATCCTAATACCTCTCCTCGGTTTGCTATATCGCTCATATTCTACCCTTCAAGTCCTGTTTAGTATAGCATCTTTCCTTGTGTTCCCTATCTCTCTCGTATAAAGCATATCCCTCCCTCCTTTAGCATCTGACTAGCCTAGCATCAGCCCTGGTATTCCCTATCTCTCCCCTATAAATACTTCTATCTAGAGACCTAATGTTTCAGGAGAGCATCCTTTCCCCTATAAAAGTTGATTTGGTGTCTTTATCTTAATTAGTTTAGGAGTTATTAAATTTATAATTAAATTACATTTTATCGGTATTCGAACCCTGGACACCAGAACCAATATTATTTACAATATTAGTTTGATATGTTTAAGGGTGCTGTATGCATTTACAGCATCAATCTAAGTGATATATTCTAGAGTATAGAGAAAAATAAGTAAGTGATTGAAAGATCGGGATTCGAAGTAAGGACAGCTGATTGAAAATTATATACAGTATTAATTGCCCCTCATAGGAGCTATCAATCATGCTTTGGTCAATTCCTCTACCTCTCTTAGTTTCTGAGATAATGACGATTTAAACATTAGGCTCGAACCCAGAACGTCAGGTATCTAATTACACATCCACAAGATACTACCTAGTAACATAAACGCAATAAAGTTTATTTGGCGTCTTTATCTTAATTAGTTTAGGAGTTATTAAATTTATAATTAAATTACATTTTATCGGTATTCGAACCCTGGACACCAGAAACAAAATTATTTACAATATTAGTTTGATATGTTTAAAGGTGCTGTATGCAGTTACAGCATCAATCTAAGTGATATATTCTAGAGTATGGAGAAAAATAAGTAAGTGATTGAAAGATCGGGATTCGAAGTAAGGACAACTGATTGAAAATTATATACGGAATTAATTACCCCTCATAGGTGCTATCAATCATGCTTTGGTTCACTCGTCTACCTCTCTTAGTTTCTGAGATAATGACGATTTAAAATTAGGCTCGAACCCAGAACGTCAGGTATCTAATTACACATCCACAAGATAATACACAATAACATAAAGGTAATAAAGTTTATTTGGCGTCTTTATCTTAATTAGTTTAGAAGTTATTAAATTTATAATTAAGCTATATTTTATCGGTATTCGAACCCTGGACACCAGAAACAAAATTATTTACAATATTAGTTTGATATGTTTAAAGGTGCTGTATGCAGTTACAGCATCAATCTAAGTGATATATTCTAGAGTATAGAGAAAAATAAGTAAGTGATTGAAAGATCGGGATTCGAAGTAAGGACAACTGATTGAAAATTATATACAGTATTAATTACCCCTCATAGGAGCTATCAATCATGCTTTGGTTCACTCGTCTACCTCTCTTAGTTTCTGAGATAATGACGATTTAAAATTAGGCTCGAACCCAGAACGTCAGGTATCTAATTACACATCCACAAGATAATACCTAATAACATAAAGGCAATAAAGTTTATTTGGCGTCTTTATCTTAATTAGTTTAGAAGTTATTAAATTTATAATTAAACTACATTTTATCGGTATTCGAACCCTGGACACCAGAAACAAAATTATTTGCAATATTAGTTTGATATGTTTGAAGGTGCTGTATACAGTTACAGCATCAATCTAAGTGATATATTCTAGAGTATAGAGAAAAATAAGTATGTGATTGAAAGATCGGGATTCGAAGTAAGGACAACTGATTGAAAATTATATACAGTATTAATTACCCCTTATAGGAGCTATCAATCATGCTTTGGTTCACTCGTCTACCTCTCTGAGTTTCTGAGATAATGACGATTTAAAATTAGGATCGAACCCAGAACGTCAGGCATCTAATTACACATCCACAAGATAGTACCTAATAATATAAAGACAATAAAGTTTATTTGGCGTCTTTATCTTAATTAGTTTAGAAGTTATTAAATTTATAATTAAATTACATTTTATCGGTATTCGAACCCTGGACACCAGAAACAAAATTATTTACAATATTAGTTTGATATGTTTAAAGGTTGTGTATGCAGTTACAGCATCAATCTAAGTGACATATTCTAGAGTATAGAGAAAAAATAAGTAAGTGATTGAAAGATCGGGATTCGAAGTAAGGACAACTGATTGAAAATTATATACAGTATTAATTACCCATCATAGGAGCTATCAATCATGCTTTGGTCAATTCCTCTACCTCTCTTAGTTTCTGAGATAATGACGATTTAAACATTAGGCTCGAACCCAGAACGTCAGGTATCTAATTACACATCCACAAGATACTACCTAATAAAATAAAGGCAATAAAGTTTATTTGGCGTCTTTATCTTAATTAGTTTAGGAGTTATTAAATTTATAATTAAATTACATTTTATCGGTATTCGAACCCTGGACACCATGTACCCAAATATACATTCACAAGAAACTATCTAATGACATTAATGTAATAAACTTTATTTGATGTCTTTATCGTAATTAGTCTCTGAGTTATTAGAAGCTGAATTTGTAATTCGAACCCGGGCATCCTGGTCAACTTGGAACTCGTTGGAGAAGCTGCTGCTTTTTATATCATTTCCATCGCTAAAATCTAAAGTGTTGAGTGTTGGGCAGAGCACTTAGGAAAACAATTACTGACATTGTTCGCTAATGGGGTGAAAGCGTCTAACGGGTCAGCTAATGTGTGTCACCGTTACCTCCAGACGGAAGTATGTCGTTGATCGCTAATGTATGTAAACAGATCCGGAATGTAAACTTAAAAGCCTATTAATGTGTTGAAAGCGTCTAACATGTTCAGCTAATGGACAAGCGATTTCCCCAGATACAAGAAGGCTGCAGTGTTTCATTACATGACAGACTGTTCCCGTGAGCAGACTACTTATACTCAAGCTCCAGTCAACAATTCATTAATCAAAAAACTTAATTGCTCGAGGATGCAATCTGCAGACCTTAGTAATCATAAAAAAAATGTTTGACGAACATTACCTAATTAATTTGCCGAGGGGCTGCAGGACTCGAGAAAACAATTCCATCAAGTCATGACGCCACAGTAGAACGCATGGGGGAGGGGGTAGAACCTGTTAGCACAGATACTGCCGGCATTAGGTGAGCACACAAAGCGAGAGGGGGCGGGGCCTAACGACACGAGACCTGGCGGCATGTGAGCACACAAAGGGAGGGGGCGGGGCTTGTCGGCGTAGAACAAAGAACTTTATCGCTTGTCGGCATCTCTCTGTTTGCTGGAGTCGCCATTATATTTCTACTAATAACATTTTGTGAAGAGATGTTAAATCACATGAATGAACATGAATTTATTAACAAAATATGGATGTCTGACGAATCACATTTTAACTGTCTGACTTTATAAAAAAAACACAATTTTAGATATTGGTCTCGAAACAATCCTCTTTAATTACACGAGAAACATTTTACCCAGGGAGAAAGTAACCGTTTGGTGCGCCTTATCCTCTTCTGGGATAATCGGCACTATTGTTTTTGAGGATGATGAGAGAAAAGCAACAACCGTGATATCATCCAGGTACGTGAACATGATCGAAGCCTTTCTTACTAATGAAATTATGCGGTTTCCTTATGTTTCCTGGTTTCAACTAGTTGCATCCACTAGTGGCCTCCATGAAAGGCGTAATGAGATTTTTCCCAGATCAAATCATCTCCAGTAGCGGCGACATCACCTGGTCAGCAAGTTCCCCAAATTTGACCGTGTGCGATTTCTTCTTATGCCGATACTTAGGGAGTGTTGTCTTTAAGTATAGTCCGCAGAATGTTGAAACACTAAAGATCAAAATTCGTCATGAACTCGTCAATGCTACACTGGATATGTTGCGTGTTGTATTTACAACTTGCGGCTGAGGTTTGAAGAGTGTCTGCGAGTGAATGGTCGTCGCTTAAAAGATGTTATTTTCAAGATATAAATGGGATATTATATTTGTTAATAAGCATATATTAGGCTTATAAAATGTTTTGTTACATACAGGGTGATTTATGAAGAACTGACACATTTCATTAATTAATTATTTTGTTCGAAATTCACTCAATGCCCCAATTTTAGCACCAAATTAAGCAGAATGTTCTACAGTTTCGATTGCCTGTCACTAGCTGCGCAGATGTTCATCTTTTATTCGTAATTGTTAGTTTTATTGTCGGCAACTGTTTTTGAGATTTTGTTTTAGTCAACGTGAAAATGGAATACACATTAAATGAACGACTCTTCCTTGTAAAGAAATAATGTATAAGGAATTCAATTACAGCTACTCAAAGGGCATACCAGAGAGAATTTTGTGTTCGGAATCCTACCCCAAAGAAACACAATACTAGGACTGGTAAACAAATTGGAAACAACTGGATCTCTGAAAAAGGCAACCTCGTTCATCTAGGCTTCCCACGGTTGTTGTTGAACGTAAGAGCACGACTGGATCAGTCACCCAAAAGAATCATTAAGATATTTGTCGCAGGAGATAGGGCACAGCTACTCAATGTGTCAGAGAGCTGTGAAAAGCGCAGGTCTAAAGCCGTATAGGATTACGGTTGTCCATCAGTTACAAGAACCAGATAAGGGTAGACGACTGAATTATTGTCGTTGCTTTCAGGCGTTCATGTGCAAAATTCTGTCATATTGCCCATCACATGGTTCATAGCTGAAGTATGGTTCCATTTATCCGGCTATGTGAACTCAAATAACTCACACTATTGGGCCAGCGAAAATCCACATGTTATTCATGAAGCAGATATGCACCCGGTTAAAATCGGAGCTTGGAGCGCAATATCCGCACAGAGAATAGTGGGACCAATTTTTTTAAAACAGTGTGAACACGCAGAGCACCGACGGATTTTCATGGAGTTTGCTGAGAAACTAGACGATGTAGAGGCGAGTCAAAGATATTTTCAGCAGGACAGCGCTACATTCTATACATCAAATGAATCCATGCCACTAATTGCAAGTTTCTTTGACGTTCGGATAATTTCCAAGAATCTGTGGCCACCGAGATCTCCGGATTTGACATCGCCGGACTTTTTTCTATGGGGTTACTTAAAAGACAGGGTTTATGCCACACGTCCCAAGACATTGGACGATCTGAAGCACAACATTACACAGGAGATTCAAGCTATTGACAACAGAGTCCTCCAACGAGTGGCCAGTAACATGGAACGACGTGTTAAACTGTGCCTTATGCAGGATGGAGGACATTTAACATTTGCTATAGAGGTAAATAATCTCCTAAAATTCTTTTGCATTTCAGGTATAATAATTGTTACTAGCATAACTCGTTTTGAAACAGTTTAAGAAATAAATATGTCAGTTCTTCATAAATCGTCCTGTAGAATAAACATAATTTAAAATCGCCCGTTTCTCTGCTGCACTTGTAATTACTAGTTGCGCTTAATGCACAGAGGAATAAATATTTTATCTCTATTTCACGAGATTTTCCATCTTTTTCTATGCATTTGGGCATTCGTTGAATCCAAAGATGAAATCAGTTTTCTAATCCATTTTTTAGTTTGATGCAATATGGTTTTCTTTACTTTTGCAGATTTTGGCATTCACACTGAAGTTAGAGGAAACTACTGATACACTGGGCATAACTACAGATCTTTTAAGCGTTTAAAACATAATTTTATATAATGTCTATTGTTTTAAAGCTATCTAACTAAACAAAGTTTCTCTTTCGAGACTGGTCATGGGTTCTTCAAGTCGGCAGAAATGTAAAACTAGCCGTGATATCTTCTGTTATAATCTTTGTTGATAGCTCTCAAGACAGTCTTAAATGTGTTCTATTACATACGAGAATATTTATGGAGCAATCTAATTGGTCATTCAGTTCATCTGCGAGAAGTATACAATGTAACTTATTCAAATTCATGTCCATAACTGTATCATTTGAGTAGATCTTAAAATGGATCTTAAAAAACTTATTCTTTGGACAACAGAAAGGCTTTACGAAATATCCTTGCTACATTTGCATGTGGGATAGCCATGCTCGGAAGATACACTGGGCACAAGGGGGAGTGACCCAAACGTGAAACTCTTGAATCAGGGATGCCAAATATCGTGAATGAACCTATTGTCAATCGAGATAGAACCATCTTTTCCCCGCTTCATATCAAGCTTGACTTAATGAAGTAATTTGTAAACACAACCAATACTAAAAGTGATTGTTTTCATCACACTGATTCTGCTTTTCCTGATCTGTCATTCGAAAAACAACAGAGTTGTATTTGATAGATCTCAAATTTGAGTTCCTGTATGCGACAAGGAATTTACCAGGAAGATGAACAAGAAGGAAAAACCAGTATGGATGTCTTTTGCAGCAGTTATGAATAAATTCCTTGGAAACAAAAAGGTAAACAACTGTGAAGTTTTGGTTCAACGGCTGTAATTGCATTACCAGATTTTGGGTGCAAATTGGGACTAGAATGAACATTAAGACTACTTCTGGAGCATCATACGAGATTATCCTAAGCAAGTTTAAAATCTAGAAACACAACTCTTGCTGATTAAGTTTTGGATGCCTTCTATATTAAATTTTTGCATTATCTTTCATCTGTATGCACATATAATGCATCTTGTTATTCCTTATATTTGTTCTTGTTGTTGATCTTGTTAAGAAAATTATATATTTGTATTTAATAGTATTTTATGTCATAGCTATGCTCAAAATAAGCGCTTTTATGCTTTTGCATTTCAAAATGTAAGCAAAGTTTTATGTCGTTGCATGTTTTGTGTGTAAATGAATAGCAATATTATCACCATGACGGTGTACAAGATAATAAACACATTTGTGAGTTGAAATGAATGTTGAACATTTTGAAAAATCTCTATATTAACGTGAAAAGTATAAAAAACGAATTAAAAACAAAGCTATAACTTACAGAGGAAAGGTAATCTTAAATATGAAATCACCGCACCCAAATTACTTACGAACAAGTGTTTTTATCAATGCAGCAAAAATTTTGTTCCCTGTGATATTTTATAGCCGTGACAAATAAATATTAGTTCGAGACTTAGCTAGGGAAGGCAATAAGGAAACGCCCTACAGCCCTAGGTAGCACTGGACACCCCTGTACTAGTGAGTGGGTCTCTTTTCACGCCAGTAAGTCGACTGAATGGCTTGAACAACCTCGATATCGCGCGCACACAAAAGACACTTTTGTGGTCAACTTAATCAAAACCGGTTCAAAAAGAAAGAAAGGAATAAAAAAGGAGCACAGTGTCTCCTTATTCAGAAGGGAACGTGGTGTATTTTTACTTTGTGCGGAAAGGAAATGACGTCTCGGGTCGTTTGTCTTCTATAGAATCTCGGCAACATTTTGTGTGGCTCTCTGAAGGGGTGAAGTTTTCCTTCGACTCTATAGAGGCGCCTGCTCAGTATTTAAATTTCACTCTAACAGAATTCGCTCAACTTGAACAACTATATGCTGAAAACGAGTGAGCTAGGGATAAAAGACAAGAGACGGCAAAATGGCTTTTGCCATTTTAGCAAATGCAGCTATATATACACTGATATAAAGAGAGGAAATGTGTGGGTTTGTGCCTGTGTGTGAGGTGTAGAGTATTTTTGTAAACCACTAAACTGATGTTGACAATCCATTATCATTAAAAAGCACTGTTCTTCCTATAGACATAAACAAAAAAAATCTGATGTGTTACACTCACATGACTTTCTCTACTCTTGCACAAACTATTTTTACAAACGTTTATTCTCCATATGCTTCATGTTACTCGAGATATCGAGATGTCAATATTATTGCTAATTTTCTTGTAGATGCAAGGGGAATATGGTAGGTTATAAGCGATAGTCAAATCTTTTAAGCGCTGGTTGCTATGTGGCGCATTCTATTCTGTTTGCATATCCAGGACATAAAAAATTGAATAACGAGTTTGAGAAAAAGTATAAGTATTGGAAAATTTAAGGGAACAACAAGCAATATCTCGAAAATGGTTCACTCAACTAAAAAAATGTATATGACATAAATTGTGTATTTTAACGCGATCTACATTTTTAGTGTAGTAAAATTTTGTCTATCTCTTATGGTTTACCAGTTATGCAAAAGTCGTTCACAATAAAGAATACTTTTGGAGACATTCCCAGGAAATTCAAGATATACATTTTATTCGTCATAAAAATATCTTAAACATATGATATTTTAATCAAAATCGTTAGAGCCATTTTTGAGAAAATTAAAATTTTCGAAAAATCTTCCATGTAAAGGGTACTCTGGGGTGGGGGGATTTTCTTGAAAACCTTCGTGTCGCATCCTTGGAAGATACTGAACCCAAATACCAAGTTTGGTGTTTATCCGACTGTTCGTTTCTGAGTTATGCTGTTCACAGACACACAGACACACAGACAGACAGACAGACAGACACACAGACACACACACGGACATGTTTCCAAAAATGCTTTTTTTGGATTCAGGGGGTCTCAAAACATGTATTTCCGGTGAAATCTCGGTATCGAATTTTTGGGTGAATACAATACTTCCCCTACTTACTATACGCAGTAGAGAAAGTAATACGGTTTAATTTCAATTCTTGTACTAAAAGACTTAAAAAGTTAACAAGGCTAGAATACGAATATGTAGGAGCCATAAAAGAACATAATTGCAAAGTTGGCCTTGACTTTCCGTTGAGAATTGAAGCAGAATATGAGATGCCGCGATGTTGAGCGACAATTTAGCAGGGAATGTAGTTGCCATCTTTTCTCGTTGCTCCAATATCTGCTGTTGATTCTGCTGCTGGCTGCTCTAGTGGTAGAGGTAGAGCTATGAGTACTTTCCCTCAGGGTATGTTGGATGTGTTGTAAAGGACAACACCAGTTTAAATTGACTGAGAAATTTATTGTGAACTTATATATGAGTACTTGAATTGAGTTGTCGACCGTTTGAGATGAAAAAATCTGATGTGTTACACTCACATGACTTTCTCTACTCTTGTACAAACTATTTTTACAAACGCTTATTCTCCATATGCTTCATGTCAATGAGATATCGAGATGTTAATCTTATTGCTAATTTTCTTGTAGATGCAAGGGGAATATAGTAGGTTTTAAGCGATAGTCAAATATTTTAACGCTGGTTGCTATGTGGCGCATTCCATTCTCTTTGCATGTCCAGGACATAAAAAAAATGAATAACGCATTTGAGAAAAAGTATAAGTATTGGAAAATTTAAGGAAATAACAAGCAATATCTCGAAAACGGTTCACTCAACAAAAGAAATGTATATGACATAAGTTGTGTATTTTAACGCGATCTACATTCTTTGTGTAGTAAAATTTTGTCTATCTCTTATGGTTTACCTGTTATGCAAAAGTCGTTCACAATGAAGAATACTTTTGGAGACATTCCCAGAAAATTCGAGATATACATTTCATTTCTCATGACATCTTAAACATATGATATTTTCATCAAAATCGTTAGAGCCATTTTTGAGAAAATTAAAATTTTCGAAAAATCTTCCATGTAAAGGGTAATCTGGGGTGGGGGGATTTTGTTGAAAACCTTCGTGTCGCATCTCTGGAAGATACTGAACCTAAATACCAAGTTTGGTGCTTATCCGATTGTTCGTTTTTGAGTTATGCTGTTCACAGACACACACACAGACACACACACGGACATGTTTCCAAAAATGCTTTTTTTGGATTCAGGAGGTCTCAAAACATGTATTTCCGGCGAAATCTCGGTATCAAATTTTTGGGTGGAATGCAATACTTCCCCTACTTACTATACGTAGTAGAGAAAGTAAAAATAGACTGATTATGAATCGTAGCACTTGAAATTGTAACAATTGAATTATTATACCTGCTAACTTCTGCAGCATCAAAGTTATGGCTGGAAATAACTGCTTCCACAATAAATGAAAATAGAAGCGTAACCTTCCGTGAGTGGCTAAAATGTTTATCGACAAGATCCCTCGCGATAGCCGCTACTCACACAACCGCGTCACTGGGCGCTAAAAATATCACACAAGCAAGTATCGAGAACGGTACCAGCAAGAGAGAGTATGCACAACCGTGTGCACGAACGTTGATCAGTACCACTGACAGTACCAGAGAGAGCATCTCCCTGATTTATATTACACGCCTCCGCCTACTTCATTGCTCCTCTACTAACGTTATTATTCTCGCGCAACCAATACTTAAAATCCTAAGCATGCCTCTTAACTTTGTTACCATGTTGGCCTACGGCTACACAAGCTGGCATTGCTTCTCCCTCTAAAATGGAGACAATAATCAACTTATTAGAGGGATAACAACGATCCTCGGGTACTGGCAAAGCCCCCTTCGGTCCACAGATATAGATTTAAAGAATAGAACGCTGCAACTACGACTACACAAGCCGCCACTGTTTTCCCCCGAAATAACCAACTTGATAGATCAATAACAACGATCCTCGAGTCCTGAAAGCACTCTACGGTCTACAGATACACATATAAACAATGAAATGATGCAGCTACGACTGCATATGCTGCCACTGCTTCTCCTTCCAAAATAGAGGCAATAACGAACTTGTTAGAGCAATAACAACGACCTCGAGTACTAGAGAAGCACTCTACGGTCCTCCGATACAGATTTAAACAATGGAATGCTGCAGCTACGACCACAAGCTACCACTGCTTCTCCCTCCGAAATCGAGGCAATAACGAACTTGTTAGGGCAATAACAGCGATCCTCTAGGTCCGGAGAAGCACTCTACGGTCCTCCGACACAGATTTGAACAATGGAATGCTGCAGCTACGACTATACCAGCCGCTACTGCTTATCCCTCCGAAATCCAGGCAATAAAGAACTTGTTAGATCAATAATAATGATTCTCTAGACCTGGAAAAGCACTCTATGGTCCCCAAACACAGATTTAAACAACGGAATGCTGCAACTACGATTACAGAAGTCGCCGCTGCTTCTCCCTCCAAAATCGAGGCAATAATGAACTTTTAGAACAATAACAACGATCCTCAAGTCCTGGAGAAGCACTCTGTGGTCCCCCGACATAGATTTAAACAATAGAATTCTGCAGCTACGATTACCCAAGCCACCACTACTTCTCCCTTCTAAATCGAGGCAATATCCTCTAGACCTGGAGAAGCACTCTATGGTCCCAGCTACAGATATAAACAATAGAATGGTGCAACTACGACTACACAGGACCCCACTGCTTCTCCCTCCAAAATCGAGGCAATAACAAACTTGTTAGATCAATAACAATCCTCGAGTCCTAGAGAAGTACTCAGACACAGATTTAAATAATGGAACGCTGCAGTTACGATTACACAAGCGGCTACTGTTTCTCCCTCCAAAATCGTGGCAATAACAAACTTATTAGAGCAATAACAACGATCCTCGAGGTCTGGAAAAACACTCTACAGTCCCCAAACACAGATTTAATCAATAAAATGCTGCAGTTACAACACACAAGCCGCCACTGCTTTTCCCTCCGAAATTGAGGCAATAACGTACTTGTTAGAGCAATAACAACGATCCTCGAGGCCTGGAGAAGCACTCTACGGTCTTCCGACACAGATTTAAACAATAGAATGCTGCACCTACGACTACACAAGCCGCCACTGCTTCTCCCTCCAAAATCGTGGCAATAACAAACTTATTAGAGCAATAACAACGATCCTCGCGGCTTGGAGAAGCACTCCACGGTCCTCCGACACATTTAAACAATGGAATGCTGCAGCCTCTACTACACAAGCCACCACTGCTTCTCCCTCCGAAATCGAGGCAATAACGAACTTGTTAGAGCAATAACAACGATCCTCGAGGCCTGGAGAAGCACTCTACGGTCCACAGCCAGAGAAAATAAAAAGGAGATGCAGCCCCTGCACACTCCGAGAGCGGCTGGTGTGCGATAAGTGGATGAATAAAACATCACTGACAGTGGAAAGCGCAGCAAATTCGCGTCACAGTTAGCCAATTAACACCATGTTACCCTCCCTCCCCTTCCTCTCTATATATACACACGCAAGTCCCTAAGTCTTCTTCTGTGAAGCGAGAGTTGAGTTCATTTTGAAAATTATTAGGAAAATGGAGAGGGCTAGAGTAAGTATGATGGGATTTTCGCGCATTCGCACTACTTAATTCGAGCAAAGTGCAAATTTTATCACCCCGAGGCGAGAAGGGGAGGTGTCAGAGCGTCAGAAAAGGGAGTGGAAAAGAAAGAATGATAATAAAAAGGGGCGAGGGAGAAGCTTCTGTTAGCTGCGTTTACCTCTATTACGTGTACATCGGAGGGTGTTGGAGAAAGTAGAAATAAACTAAGAGAGGAAAGGGGTGGAGTGCTACAATTTAAATTATTCATAAGTTTGTTCTTCCGGGGGAGGCACAGCCTAGCTTTCATCATTACACCCCGCACCTGTATCGTACCCGCCATATTTTTTCAGAAAGGTTGTGTTAAAAAAAGGAAAAGAAGTTAAGATGGTTGACGAGCTTACACTCTGGGTTATATATGACATTGCTCAACGTTGTCATGCAAACATGTGGACTGCTTCTAGAATTAACTCAGTAGATTGTTATTGCTATTATTATTATTATTATTATTATTGACCGACTGCTTAGGTTTTAATCCTTCTATTACTTCAAAGATTAGAGGAAATAATACAGGGTAATTTATGAAGAACTGACGCAATTCTTTCTTTAAATAGTGTATTCAAAATTCACTCAATGCCCCAGTTTTAGCACCAAATTAAGCAGAATGTTCTGGAGTTTTGATTTTCCGTCACTAGATGCGCAGATGTTATTGTTTTATTCCTAATTGTTAGTTTTATTGTCGGCAACTGTTTTTGAGATTTTGTTCTAGTCAACGTGAAAATGGAGTATACATTAAATGAACGACTCTTCCTTGTAAAGCGATACTGGATTACGGATTCAATTACAGCTACTCAAAGGGCATACCAGAGAGAATTTGGTGTTTGGAATCCTCCCCAAAGAAACACAATACTGGGACTGATAAACAAATCGGAAACAACTGAATCTCTGGTGGGTGAAAAAGGCAAAACTCTATCATCTAGGCTTTGCACAGTTGTTGTTGACGTAAGAGCACAACTCGATCTGTCACCCAAAAAATCATTAAGATGTTTGTCGCAGGAGACAGGGTACAGCTACTCAATGTGTCAGAGAACTATGAAAAGTGCAGGCCTAAACCCGTATAGGATTACGGTTGTCCATCGGTTACAGGAACTAGATAAGGATAGACGACTGAATTATTATCGTTGCTTTCAGGTGTTCATTGTGCAAAATCCTGCCATATTGTCCATCACATGGTTCACAGATGAAGCATGGTTCCATTTATCCGGCTATGTGAACTCAAATAACTCACGCTATTGGGCCAGCGAAAATCCACATGTTATTCATGAAGCACCTATGCATGCGGTTAAAATCGGATTTTGGTGCGCAAATATCCGCACAGAGAATAGTGGAACCAAATTATTTTTTTTGAAAACAATGTGAACAGTGCAGAGTACCGACGGATTTTCATGGAGTTTGCTGAGCAAGTAGACGATGTGGAGCTGATATTTTCAGCAGGACGGCTCTACATGCCATACATAAAATGAATTCATGGCACTAATTACAAGTTTCTTTGACGACAATTTCCAAGAACCTGTGACCACCGAGATCTCCGGATTTGACATCGCCGGATTTTTTCTATGGGGTTACTTAAAAGGTACGGTTTATGCCACGCGTCCCCAGACATTAGATGATCTGAAGCATAACATTACATAGGGGATTCAAGCTATTGACAACAGAGTCCTCCAACGAGTGGCCAGTAACATGGAACGACGTGTTGAGTTGTGCCTTATGCAAGATGGAGGACATTTTTAACATTTGCTATAGAGGTAAATAATCTCCCAAAATTTCTCTGCCTTTTAGCTATAATAAGATGTCGCTAGCATAACTCGTTTTGAAACAATTAAAGAAATAAATTGTCAGTTCTTCATAAATCATCTGTATATTCGACCCAAAAATACCATATGGATATTGAGTGTTCATAGAAATGCACATTTTGAGGTCATTGAATACAACACTTCTTTTCAGAAGCAAGCAGTGTTTTTGTGTGTGCGTGCGCGCGAGTGAGCGAGAACGAGAGAGAGAGAGAGAGAGACATATGCAGAGAAACAGAAAACATAAATTTGAAATTTGTAGGAAAGTAAATTCTTTAGTCCGCACTTTCAAGCGTTTAAATACGCCCCTGCCTAGGAACCTAAGAAAGACTTTGGTACAAACAATGGTGATGCTCCACTTTGATTATTGTAGCTCCTTCCTCACAGGTTCAAGATCTGATCTGTTACGTAAATTACAACTAGCTCACAATACATGTGTGCGTTACATCTGTGAGGTACGTCGTTACATCATATAACACCATCTCTCCACGTGTTGTCATGGTTCCATTTAGTTGACCATAGAAACATTCATTGTCTTTTACTTCTCTTTAAACTTATTCACACTTCTTCTCCTACATACGTAGCTTCTCGGTTTAAAAGTTTGTCCTTGTCTCACAACGTTTATAGACGCTCGGAAAATCGTCACCTATCTATTTTCAATACCACTTCGTCGAACATCTCTATACTCATCATCTTTTACTGTGAAGGTTGCTAGGCTCTGGAATTCACATCCACAAGATGTCAGGGGCTGTCATACTTTATATGTTTTTCGTCACAGGTTGCACATTTTGTTAAAAACAATTGTTAACTTAGAAGAAGTATCATTTAAAAAATTATGTTCTTTTTGTTTTGTCTTTTTATCTTTTTTAAATTTTTAAATATTTTCTGAAAGTCTCCTGAAAGAAAGAAATATAACCTTTTTGTATTATAACACTTGCTATTTTTTCACTGTCACTATTTATGTAACAGTTTTCACTACACTCGCGTAGCAGAGTAGTTTATCTGGTCTGCCACATGTTTGACACTTTAAAGGTCAACGACCTGAGTAAAGTTTGTTTATTCACTAACACAGCCGCTATTAAATATCTTATTTGCTAGACATTTAATACTTAATTAAGCATATTAACATTTGTTACCCTTTATTTACAACTTATTTCTTAAACATATTTATATTTCTAACAATTTATAATAATTTCTATCTTATACATTATAAATGTAGTTGCTATTCAGATTAGTTATGTTTTCCTCACTAACGATGGATTTGCTTCTATTGCATATTTTATTGATGCTCCTTTTGTTATATTGACAATTGGTTGCATTTAGTAAAGATATTATTAAAAATGTTTAAACTACATTGCTTTCCCCTTTTATGTCCAGTTACTTTATTTTCTTTTTCTCTTCTTTTACTGTTTCTTCTTGTGCCACATATAACCTGCATACTTTATAAGCTAATCTGTCATCGATAAGTTGTCATCTCTACTATATTGTGAATAACTTAGGCTTGCCCTAATCTTATGTTGCACAGTGGTATTCCAAAACTTATTCATAAATAAAACTCTAAATGTCTCAAAATTCATTTCACTGTCTGCTAGCCTATGTAACCATTCTAAGGTTTTGTTATCCAAGCATTTTCTAACAAATATCATTTTTGCTGCTTCAGGCACATTTTTCAATTTAAAATATTCTGCTAGATCATACATAAATTGTACTGTACTTGAGGAAGCATTAAAATAAGGTAAAGGTAATTCATTAAGCACAGAATGATAGTTTGACATTTGATTTGTTACATGCACATGTGTGTCATCATTATTGTTTTGTGTTTGAGAGGCTGATACCATGGAAAAAGCAGTAGCGTCTTTTGTATTATTAGTTAACAAAGGTGATACACTTCTTTCAGCACTTGTATTATTATCATCATGCATTTGATTAGCATTTACAGAATTAGTTACATTTGCATTTACTTTTGGTAAACTGATACTTACATTTTCAAAACTATTTTTAAGTTTATTTATTTCTTTGCTATTTTCTTGTACCTTATCTTTAATTTCGCCAATCATTGACATTACATATCCTTGCCCTTTATTTGCTTCTTTAATTGCATCTGCATTTGTTTTTGCCATTTGAATTTTATTTATTTTCGCTGTTAAATCTATTTGTATTTACACAATATCCGCATTTGTGTTTTCCACCATTGTTTTTAATTGTTCACCCTGTGTATCTAACTTGTTACAAATACCCTGTTTAGTATTAGTAAGTTTCAGCTCCATTTTAGTTAGATTTTTATTAACATGACTTGATAATTTCTGTTCTAGCTGGTTATAATCTTTATTTACTTTTAAATCTATATCATTTTTAAGTGCTTTAGAAGATTGTTCTGTTTTGATTTCTAACCTCCTAATTTCAGCTTTGCTTTCTTTCATACAATTTTCTATTTGCTTAGCTAGATCATTTTGATACTAGATAGCTCTGTATTAGTTTCAGTTAACTTGTTACTTAACTCTGAACTCGTTTCAGTTAACTTATTATTAGTTTCAGTTAGCTTATTAGTTTCCTGACTAGTTTCTTGTAGTTTGTTTAAATCTGTTCTCAACTCTGTACTAGTTTTGTTTAGCTTATTATTGGTTTCAGTTATCTTATTATTAGCTTCAGTTATCTTATTACTTAAGCCATTTATTGCTTTTAGAATGCACATAAAATATTGTTATGATAAGTTTTCTTGCTCTTGTTGGCTAGATGTGTGAGGGATAGCATTTCTTTTATTTGTTGCTCCCTGTACTAACATATGTAAAGGTGATTGACCTTGCAGACAACCTCTATCTCTTTCTATACCTAACTGTGGATTTACAGATGATTGTTCTTCTACATCTAACCTATTTGTTTCCTCTAGCTCTGACTGTAAATTTATATTATAATCAGTAATGGCTGACCTATCCTCTCCTACTTCCATATTTTCATTGTTTTCTGTTTCCATTTTATTTTGATATTTTCTATTGTTATTTTTGGTTTGGAATTGCTGAATTTCAATTTTCCACTTCTTAACAGCATGAAATTATCTTAATAACAATATATTCGTAACTATCTTGATAATTATATAAATATATAGTATTGGAATTTTCTGACCTTTTTTCTGGCTGTATTAGTAAACGTTTTTATTCTGGTGTTCCCTCGTAGATTATAGTTGAATTGTTGACTTCGTGCTCCGTACTCCTGAAAGAATTACTTTCCTTGGGTGACGTTTCTTGAAGTTCTACGATGTTCTTGTAGTTAAGTCTTGTAGTTTCGTCGATTCTGGTAGCTCTTCGTTGATTCTTTTCTTCTTTTCACCTATTCTTGCCCCACGGTGGGCGCAAATTTGAAGAAAGGTGGTTTATTGTAGTTCCACCGTCGGGGAGTCAAAACTTGAAGTAGTTGCAAACACGTACGATACAAACTTTCCGTTTGCCTTCGCCCCACCTTCACTTTCCGGTGACCTTCGCCCCCACGTTTTAAAATCAACTTTGTATTTTAATGTTTATTTAAATATTATATATGTATGTCTCGGCTGCGTCAAAAGCAATTTGTAGAAACATGTATCTCTTAGCAGGGGTGGTGTGAATGAAGGCTTACACAAATTATTATTTTTACTTCACTCCTTTTTATTAATCTTTCACACGATTAAATAACACTTCATTGATATATCATGCTGTAGAGCTGTGAGATTGTTAATTACTTTTTAACACGTAAACATGATATTATTCTCGCCGTAATGAATTTTCATGTCTCACACATTGAACACGTCCTTACCGATTGAGTACGCAATCTGGGAACGCTATCTAGTAGCATCCGGTTGAGTACGCTGTCTTCTAACATCTGGCTTCTACCGCTTAAATTTGTATATTTCCATTATTTCAATTTCTGATTGTCTAATCCTACTCCAATAGAATACTTTTATTTAACTTAAGCTTTTTCTAGTTTTTGATTGGCTATTTATAAACTGTTTTAAATATTACATTATTGTTCCAAGAATTATTAGTAGCATTATTACACTTTCTAATTCATTATTGCCTCAAGGTTACCTCATTGTTACCTCATTGTTAGCAACTTTCGGAGTCTATTCTCACAGCTCCTACATTGTTAAATTAGTAATACATTCACATAACATTATTATACATGTACTTAATAATATAAACATTAATACAATACTGTTACATACATTTTACATATTATTACATACACATATTGCTTTAAGGCGGGCTGTTATTATATTTTATATTGTATAATTGGACTGATATTATTTCAGTGTTGAAAATACTGCCTTAATTTTCAGTGTATATATAGTGTATGTATGCCATATTTTTAAGATATTCATTACTATTAACTTAGTTTCCCTATATTTTCTATTAACTTAACTTTACTGTTCCTCTAATATTTGTGTTACTTTTGTTCTGTGTTCCTTTAGATATTATCTGTGTACCGTCAATTTGATCGTAATATTGTATTCAGATTTGTTCTAGATAGTTGAGCGGAAGAGAAGGCCAAATGACCTTAGCTCTGCCGCAGTAAATAAATAAATCAAACACGAAAGAGATACATACCACATTTCATATTGATCTCAGGGGCTTTTAAGGCACAGATTTTTAGCATCCTTTTGGTACACTAAGCCTCCTTTACACTAAAAAATGTATTTTTTAGTTTCTCTATTACTTAACTACAAACGCTTTTTTAAGTTTCGATTCGGAATTTTTGGACAAATATTTCATTTTTACCAACAAATATCTCAGGTTGAAACGTATTAGGCCAAAATTGTTTAAACATCCAATTAGAATTCGCAGAGCAAATGTTCTAGAAGATGGAAGAAAAAGAAAAAGTGTGATATGTTACTCATATGTTATGTTCTAGCCACTATCGTTTAACTAAAAATTGCCCATGTGCATGGCAATTTGAGGCTGGATAGAGTTGCTTGAAGATCTTTCTGTTGCGTCTATGGAATATGCTAAACATAAATACTAGAGGGCAGTCCCAGAAGTACCCGACCTGGTGTATAGATAGTGGTTGTTGTTTCAAACAAATGACTGTGGTAGAAAGGACCAACATCATAAAGCTTAAGTCTGAAATCTGAAAATGCTACGTTGTTTAGTAATTGTTTGGCACCAACAATAGTGAACACTCTCAGCAAATTTGTAAACATGGATAAAACTGGTCATCGTTATGTGATACAGTACTTTCATTTGAAAGGTCCTAGTGCAAATAATATTAAAGCTGAGCTAGATTATACTCTGGAGCAGTCTGCTCCTTCGTTTAGAACAGTAAAATATTGGGTGGCAGAGTTTAAGCGAGGCCGTACGAGCTGCCAAGACGAACATCGCAGTGGTTGACCAAATGAGGAGACCACGCCAGAAATTGTGAAGAAAATCCACAAAATGGTATTGGATGACCGTCAACTGAAAGTGCACGAGCTAGCAGACATCATAGGCATTTCAAAAAGTGCTGTACATTGCATACTGACTGAACATTTAGACATGAGAAAGCTATGCGCAAGATGGGTGCCGTATTTACTCACAATGGAGCAAAAAAGTGTCGTGAGGATGTTTCAGTCGAGTGTTTGGCGATGTTTCGCCGCAATAAGCCGAGTTTTTGCGTCGATTCATAACCATAGATGAAACATGGGTCCATCACTTCACACCTGAGACGAAGGAACAGTCAAAACAGTGGATTGAAAGGGGGAGAATCGGCTCCAAAGATCGCGAAGACAGTTCCATCTGCAGGAAGGTCATGGCGTCAGTTTTTTTGGGATGCGCGTGGGATAATTTTCATTGATTATCTTCAAAAAGGAAAAGCAATCAATGGCGAATATTATGCAAACTTATTGCAGCATTTGAATGATGAAATCAACCAAAAACGGCCGCATTTATTGGAAAAGAAACTTTTGTTTCATCAAGACAATGCACCAGTTCATATATCCATTATCGCCATGGCCAAAATCAACGAGCTAAAGTTCGAATTGCTTCCTCATGCACCCTATTCGCCAAACTTAGCCCCCTTTGATTATTTTCTATTTCCAAAGTTGATGAAATAGCTTGATGCTAAAAGATTTGCCAACAGTGAAGAGCTGGAGTATGCAGTTGATGGCTATTTTGCAGAACTCTTTGGTTCTCATTACAAACAGGGTATCAAAGCTATAGAACACCGCTGGGAAAAGTGTATCGAGCTGAAAGAAGACTATGTAAAGAAATAAAGATTTTTTTTTCAAAATTTGTGTAAGTTTGGTGTGCGTCCGAGTTTTCATTTTTATGTTACGTTGTTCATTCCCATCCAACCACCTCCACACACATATTTTTCTAAACATGTTCTTTTTTCTTCTTTTCTTTGGACACAAGGGATCCAAAACGTGTATTTCTGGTGATATCTCGATATCTACCAAAGGTAAATAAGTGACATAGAACGTAAAAGTACAGAACCACGTAAACGAAAAAGAGATTATTCGACAAAGCTCTTTGGACTTCTCGAAGAAAAACCGAAATCCAGTGTGATTAATATAAGACAAAAACGGCAAAGAAATAACGGGCCGACAATGAATTCGGAAAAGATGAAAGAAATATAGTACATACAAGGAAACGTCGAAATAGCTTGACTATAGAAGATGAAACAGATCAGAACTTAATAGAGCTGATGCTTGAGAAAAGCAACAGGAGGTGAAGAAATCTCCATTGAGCTAGTTAATTCTGCGGCTGAAAGAAGAAAGAGAATTACCTATTTCTTTATTTAATGGCACGCATGGGATTGATGACTTCACGGAGATAGTGATTCTACTAATACCGAATAAATGTAATCCTAACAAATATGAAGTATTACAGTCACATGTCTTTCTCTATCCCTAATCATTTATTTTTATATCTGCTCTACAAGCTATCCACACCAAGTGTTGTTTTTCTATCTACTTAATGCTAGTCTTGTTAGATATTGGCAGAAATGGTTTCAAAAAGCATTTTCTAGCACTTACCCAAGACATGCAGAACGCTGTTACATTGTTTGTATGTGCCTGCCTTGATATTACATACTCTTTGAACTAGCTCAGAAGTGAAAGAACGGTAGTTGAAGTGCATTGTTTAAAATACTGGAGAATTCAAACGTAGGTCAATATTTTGGAAACATCTAACGATAAGAAAAAGCTTATTTGATACAAATCATATGTTTAAACCAGCTCTATATGTCATCAAGTAATTGTATCTATCTTTTACTGTTTCGCTGTTATATTAAGTTACATAAAATACAATAAGAATGAGAAGGATTGTACAGGCCGTTCACAGAACATTCACTTCATTTGTCATGTTAATACCTCAAATATATGATGTTTTAAATAAAATAGTCCGAGTTTTTTTTCAATTTAAAGGTAGTTTAAAGTGGGGTGATTTTCTTTAAAAATCTTTGCCTGGTATCTAAACTTATTTTTGCTGTATTTTTAACATCTTAGCTCATATCGGCGGCTTTTGCCTTTGAAACAATTGCTGGTGGCAATGGTATTTACTGGTTCACTTTTTGTGTTAATTATTGGGTTCTTTGGATTGTATTTAAATTCAAACACACATTCAGACTCCCTTTCATACTTCCAGACACCAGGGAGAATAGAGAACAATCCCGGCTACAGAAAACTTCCCCACTTTCCAGTCTGGCATCGAATCCACCATGGTAACCACCAGACCACAGAGGCAGTCTACTTAAATTGTGTCTGGCTCAAATATAAAATTGCTATTTGTCCAACTTTTAGTGTTTGTGTTATGTTGTTCAAAGTATCTCAAAATCTTATTACTGAGGAATTTTTTATATAGAAACTTTGAGTGCAATGCTATACTAAGCAGTAAAGGAAGTATCATGAAATGATTTCATGACTGTTAGTCCGATATTAGATTAACATAGCTAGTTCCTTAAAAGAGACGTTGAAGGGATAACAAATAAGAGGCCAACCTGTTCATCAATGAATCGGTTATACATTTAGCTTGTATACTTTAAAATTTATTTACAGGTGTTTTGACATTTTGCTAGATTCATTCTATCGATATATTGTGGCGTATCAGTACGTTTATTGTCATACCAGACGCACTGTTGTGTTGCATTGTCGCCCTTAGATTTTTCGGCTTAACGAGGGCTCTGTTTGAAATTCGTCTGGTATGACGCCGACCCTGGCTGGCGTGGCTAGACACGGTTGGAGAGGGGGGGTATACATAGCGTCTCTTGAGTGAGTGCAGTTGCTGTAGTAAGACGTGCGAGTGGTCAGTCCATGACTTCGAGGCATCTCCCTCCATCCTCTCTTCTTAGCTCATAATGAGAGTCGCCAAACGTTTGTTAATGAATTCCAGGTAATGTGTTTTATGCAATGTTTTTGTGTAATGTAAAACCCCACGCATTCCTCTAAATTTTACACACCAAGGTCCCGGTCTTCTTACTGTAGCCAGTTGCGTTCCCCATGTGCGTGTTGGGGTGATCTAAATGTAATCATTTTCTGGAAACCATTTGACCCTCATCCCAGCATGTAACATTTTAACTCGTGGCTAGCGATTTAGCGGTTTGTCTGCGACATTTCTAAAAATTTTAAAACTATATATACTGCAAAACTAAACCCAATTAACATTATTTGTTTGCATTTTTATATAATTTGCCACACTAGAACCGTGAGGTGCTTCTATCACCTTTAATCGTCTTAACTGTGACGAGCCGAATTTCAGGAATGAAGACAATTATTATCAATCTTTGAGTCATTTTATGTACATTCGGTACTGCAGAGCACCTATTAGTGTTGTTCCGTTCTGTACGAAACAATTCACGATCCGCTACAGCTACAGAGTTGAGATTTTAAATAAAGAGGCTTGAAGAAAATTTATCAAAAAGCTTAAAATTTGCTTGAAATTGGTACAAAATTAAGGTTAGTACTCTCACAAAGTTTCAGTTTTTAGGCACATGCGGAGTTGAAATTTTATACACAAGAATTTGAACAAAAGCGTCCACAGTTTCGATTTTGTTGAAATCGGTACCAAATTAAGGGTAGTTTAGATAAACCGTTTCCAAAATGCCTGTCATAAGTTATTAATTACATAGGCAAACGCTTCCAAATTGAGGTTGCAGCCGAAGTTTACGAAATGGGGTTAAAGGCTAACTTTGCTAGCTAAAGGAAAGACTGCAATCAAATATATACATATAAAGCATATACGTATTGACTAGAACTCCGGGAGAATAATAAATATGCCGTTTTGCTAGGTTTAAGTCTCAATGGAAGCAAACTATAACCATGATGTAATTCATCTGAAACGGGAATAAAATATTGATATACTAATTTTTCATCAATTTCTTCATGGTGTAATGGTTTGAACTTTAAAAGCACAAAGCTGAAATTAAAAGTAAATAACCTTGGAGAATATAAAAATACCATGATACACAATGTAACGGTAAAATACCACACATATAGATTGGCTTGCATAATGCACACTTCCTGTTGTATTTATGTAATCAAAGGGCAGTCCTATATAGATTATGTTGGTATGCTTTACATAATGAGAAAGTCAGTGAAACTGTTAATAAGGAATATTAACAAAAGCTAAGTGAATGTTCCCGAATGTAATTTGTTTGAAATCGATCAAATTTAAAGTAGTTTACATTGGGACACCGCTGAAAATCTACGACTTTTGGAATTGTTTCCAATTATTTTCGAAAAATGTCAAATAAACACCAGAATACAGGACACAAAATGGTACGAACGCTCCTGAAATGCAACAATGTGCATATATTTACGATCTTGTTGTAATCTAATTTGGAACACTATCGTGAGAAGCGCAGAATCAATCCGTGGACTATATTTAGCCCGCGGGCCATATTTTTACATTTTGCAACCTTAAATCAAAATGAAAACTGTTAGTGATTATTACATAATATTTAGAACTACTGGGATTAAAATGAAGCGTTGAAAATATTCAACGGCTTCTAAGAGCTTCTTCGTTCGTCATTTCTTGCTCTTTAAACCTGAAAAAGCTATTTGACAGCCTCGTTGAACATTATTTAACTGTAAATCCTAGCTACTCACGTATACAAATTAGTAGTATTTTTTTCTGTTTACTCTTTGAGCTTCAACTGGGATATAAAATGCGCACTTAACTTATTTGGGGGGGGGGTGGAGTTGACGTAGACACTGGAATGGCTGTAACTGTAAACACCTTCTCTCAGTCACACGCAAAACAGTGCATAATGAATGTTAATGCCATTTATCTGATTATCCCTTCTCCTTCATTTGACATTCATAGCCTGCAAGTTGATGCTAATGATAGAAGGCGCTGGGACAGACAGTTTAGATCTGGCACTTCTAGCGGAAAGCTTTCGCTAGTGTTAATATCTTTTGAGAGGTGGAGATTTCAGTTAAAAATTCTGCTACTAAATATCTTCGCTTTAACAGACGTATGTAAATGCCCTTCAAAGGAGGAACTTAGGTATAATTCTGAATGCTTAATTAAAAGCTGATGCCAAGCGTACTGAAGAAAACAAAAATGAAATGTTCCACATCTAGATTTCAAATTACGAGCGTTTTTTTTTATTCACAGGAATAATAAAACAGTTTCAAATTAGATGTTGTGTTGACTTTTGTACTTTTTTATTACTTTCTCTACTACGTATAGTAAGTAGGGGAAATATTGCATTCCACCCAAGAATTCGATACCGAGATTTCACAGGAAATATATGTTTTGAGAGCCCCTGAATCCAAAAAAAAGCATTTTTGGAAACATATCTGTGTGTGTGTGTCTGTGAACAGCATAACTCAAAAACGAACAGTTGGATAAACACCAAACCCCAGATTACCCTTTACATGGAACATTTTTCGAAAATTTTAATTTTCTCAAAAATGGCTCTAACGATTTTGATTAAAATATCATATGTTTAAGATATTTTCATGAAAAATGAAATGTTTATCTCGAATTTTCTGGGAATGTATCCAAAAGTATTCTTCATTGTGAACGACTTTTGCATAACTGGTAAACCATAAGAGATAGACAAAAGTTTACCACGTAAAAATTTAGATCAAGTTAAAATACACAATTTATGTCATATACATTTTTTTATTGAGTGAACCATTTTCGAGATATTGCTTGTTATTGCCTTAAATTTTCCAATACTTTTTCTGAAATGGGAATTCGTTATTCATTTTTTTATGTCCTGGACATGCAAAGAGAATGGAATCCTGCACATAGCAACCATCTCTTAAAATATTTGACTATCGCTTAAAGCCTACCAATTCCCCTTGCATCTACAAGAAAATTAGCAATAAGATTAACATCTCGATATCTCGATTAACATGAAGCATATGGAGAATAAGCGTTTGTAAAAATAGTTTGTACAAGAGCAGAGAAAGTCGTGTGAGTGTAACACATCAGATTTTTTATTTCTGAAGTAGATGCTGTTTTTATTATGTCTATCGATAAATTCCTAAACTTATTTACAATAGTAACAGCGGAGGGATCACGATGATCATGCTGCCAGGTTAAACAATATTTTTAATGCTTTGAAAATGTTTAAGCTCGAAAATAATGAATATGTAAGGAGAGATTTGGCAAAATGGAGATAAAAATACTTCCTTTTGTGTCTAATTTACTTTTTTTAAAATATCCTCATTAATTATACTAATATTATAAAGTATGTGGTGTGCGCGCGCATGTGGTAGTAATCTCAGAAAACATTCAGCGGATTTCTATAATTCTTTCATCAATAAAAAGCAATATTATTCCGAAGGAAATACCTTCTAAATCAATATTTGGCGCCTTTTTTTAGTTGAGCATGCCATGGAGTGTAAACGTCTTATTTTGATTGCCTCTTGTTATTGTTATTGAAGCTTTTAGCGTTGTTATTACTCCACAGCAAAGACATGTAAAAATAAGATAAAAGCCACGCAAAATACATAGATGGTCAAGATTTAGCAAATAAGAAAACAGAATACACAGCAAAACAAAAGATAATCAGATCCTATTTATAACAGTAAGATATGTATGATATACTTGTTTCTTTAATTTATATTTTATCCAAATGCTGTGGATATGTGCAAGATTTAGGATTAACCGGAGTAACTTTTATTCTAACTCTACAGATGTTTTAAATGAGATTCGTGGATGTTATATTTCCTCTGGATCTTAGAATCAAGTTCATCATCGGCATATATTAAATAATTATATAACGACAGAAATTATTGCTGATTCATTCAGATTGTATTCAGAAATTACTCATTGGAAATTTATAACCAACAACTAATCGATTTTTACAGTCCATGCGGTATTTTTGAAATGTTTAAACTGGTGGCCTGAGGGTGAGGAACCTTTATATTCACCAGTTTTGCCTCTATTGCTTTTAATGTGGTTGTCAGGTGCTTCTGTATTACGAGTTTCTGTAAAGGAAGAGGGTCAAGGGTGAGAGAGGGAGGGTTAGTGGCTTAGGGACGGGTATTTGTTTGTTTTGTAAACAATAGTGTGTGCTTGTGAACAAGTTTTTTCTCTTCTTCTTCTGTTTTATTTATGTTATTCTTGTTGTTAGTTGATCTGTTTTTTTTCTTTTCTTTTCATTTCTTGTAAATATCATTAACTTTAAAGTTCAGTGTGATGAATACAGTCTGAAAAATATGAACTACAATGTATTAGTATATAAGCACGTACGGTTTACCCGACCCTTGCGAAGTATGAGTTTGAACATGCAAAATGTTTAAGACCAATAAATGCACCACTGTGGTCTACTCTACTCCATTAGTATGGAAATTTATAGAGCTTTTATCTGTTAAGTAACTCCGATGCCAAACCTACATGAATTTAAATTTAATTACTTTGATTATACAAAAATTACTCAACCATTCCAATAACTCTTTCCCACCAAACAGACAGCACATCTTCAGAATTTGGAAAACTGTTCGAGAGAGGTTAGGAAAAGCAGAAATACAAATCCGTCTATATCTCATACCCGTTTGCGTGAATATATATCCAAAAAATGACGGATTTTTATCCATTATTAGGAATATCACAGAGAATTTATGAAATTACAGTTGGGAGAGGTAAAGGTAAGGATTCGCAATATAAATATTCTAGATCATCGTACAATTATTTTTAAAGAATATGGGGAGTGAAATAAATGGAAGTAATTAAAGCTGTTAATTCCAGGTTTAGAAAGCCACATGTGCAACACCGAGTTATGCCGGCTAGTTTGAGATAGGTATAATTTACTCCTTTGTTGATGATAAATACATTTCATATGAGTTTAATTATTTTACTGCATACTTAATGATTTGGATTCTCTTGTACACCTGTTCAGTTAAAATTCATATCTGAGGAACTGTATGCTGCAGAAGGCTAATATTTGATTTAAAGTTTACAGAAATGTATAATACATGCATGGGAAGAATTTTATGTGTGATCTTGCCTTCTGTTTCTTTATCCTCCTTGAGATTATTGTCAACGTTTGAATGGCTGTTAGAAGTTATTGTTTAAATCGCAATTTCTCCAGTTTGTTGTTTTTGTGAACAAACAAATATTCTCAGGAATATCTTGTGATGAAATTTTTAAACTTTTTGCATATATTCAGATCTATTCAGGACACTTTGGCAATAATATGATCTACGGTAGAAGATACGTGCTTCATATTAATACTATAATCATTTTGGTATGATTAAAAATGTAAAAGTATTTAACAATCTTGCCAAAAGCTTATATCTCAATTTTAAACGAGATACACTGATGAGGCATTCTTGTGTTAGTGGGGGAAAATGTGAAAACTAATCGCTGAAATACAGTTTACCAATAATTTGTGCAAGACTTTGATATCTATAAGAAAATGTTACCGTTTTGTAACTTAGCTACTATCGTGTTCTCTACCGTATGAAGTTAAAGGGTCGTAATATGACAATGCTGTTAAAGCGGCCCAAAATAAATCAAATTAAGAAAAAGCTCATTCGTGCAGTAGCATCGAATGTATTAGGCAATTGACAAGAATTTAATTTACTTTATTTTAGACCATATATGCCCATATCAGTTATTCTGGTCTTACACCAATGGACATCTTCACCAAATAACACACAAGGAAAATAAAACAGGAGCACTGTTTTCCTCACAAACACAAATCCATTTGTTTCCCGCCTCTATGGTGTGGGGTAGCGCCTCTGCCTCACATTCAAGAGTTCCCGAGTTCGCATGTTGGTTAGGGTGAGTTACCCGGTCGATTCCAGGCTCATTTGAGCATCATTTGACCATTTCATTCATTCATTTGGATATGACCTAACTGTTTAAAAACGTAAAAACAAAAACAAAGAATATATCACTTTGTTCTTTTGGTAAATTTTTGGATTGAACTTACGGCATCGGTTTTTGTTTACTGCTGCAGAATGACCTACCCAATGTATTTATCTTAATTTTTTAACGAAAGTCCTGTTGCTAAATTGAGTTTTTAATAATTCATTTACTTTGTTCGTGTTTGTAACTTTCATACACAACTTGAGGCAGTATGTTTTGAGTAGTTAAATAAAATTAAAATCATAAGGAGAATAAATATCAATAACAGTAAGGATAGTGTTAAATAAAACTGGAAAGCGAGTGTGACTGTAAATTTGTCGGAGGATTGAGAGAAACAAGGCCATCGGCGGCCGGAAACGGGTGGTTTTTCCCTCTATTGTCAAGTGTCCCGTTAGGTTGCTGGAACGCAGAGGTGTAGAAAAGGGTCAATGTTCGCTAAAAGCGAGGTAGCCTTAGGCATCCAATGAAAGAAGCTAGAAATCAGGTGATAGTGGAATGGGGAGATATAGAACGTTTGAAATAGAGAAACAGAAAAGTTTGGTATACACACTTGGCCGTGGTAGTTCCTTGGAGATGTTTGTCAGAAAAGCGTCGGCGAATAGGCGCGATGATATGAAGCGTAACAAATAGGAAATGCGTGTGTGTGTGTCGAAGAAATAGCAGGAATCAAATGTTAAAACGGTGACGGTAAATAAACGAGTAGGAAAACAAACAGTCGTATTCACCACTAACCCGAAATCCAAGATCCATGCAAAGAACCCTGAGCTAGTACCGAACCCGGGACCATTCCTACAAATCCTGTGCCGTCAAATACCATGCAAATTGGCTTCCTAACGTGGGGCCCACAATCGACAACCAGAAATACCACCGCAAACTGAATGTTCACTTAAAAAAGAATTCTACACTGCTTTACTTACCTGACATCGCAGTGAACTACAAGGCTTTGGACTGAACTCTTACTACACGAACATAAACAGAAATACTTGACTTATGTTTAGAAAACAGGTGTTCAACACATGGTGAGTATGTTAGTTTTTTGTTCTGTAGAGGATAAGATACCATGTATTCAGTCAACACCAATTTCCCTTCTGCTGTGAAATGTGTAAATATTGAAATAATGCCTCTTACTTTCAAAACTTAAAGACATAATTATATTAAAAAACATATAATTTTATTTATAATGATATATTGGTGTATTATTTCTGCACTCGATTTAATTAAGTATTAATTTGTGTTTCCAAATGCATTAGCATTAACTTGCAGCAAGTTGGTAACATTGCACTAAAGGCAGGTTGAGCGCGGAATATGTATCCTACTATTGTCGCTAGGTTCTGTGCTTTATTGCTGTCTCACGGCTGAAACATTAGCCGAGAGTCAACGTATCTTGGCTCCACCTCTCCCATATGAACCATGTAAAAATATAGCACTCTAGCCGATACATAGCGTTTATGAGCGCAGACAGTGTCAATCTGGAATTGGCTCCAAGCTTCAGAAAACTAGTGGCAGAGCCCGCGCCGCTTCACCCGCATATTCAAATAAGGGAACGCCTGCACGGAAAAAAACAATTCTTTATGATAGCGGCAGACGGCAACGAGCGCCGAGGACGCGGACGCGAAAAAACACCGCGCAGGCGGTTCGTATTTTTTGACTCACCTTGTATATATATATATATATATATATATATATATATAAACACATTAGTTAATTTTATGCATATGTCTATATATACATATGCATAAAATTAACTAGATGTGTTGGTTAGTTACGGAGAAAATAGTTCATGAACTTAGTACACTTAATTGCTGAAATGGATTATTTGTGATATACGTGGAAGAGAAACCCGGTAAATATTTCATCTGTAAAAGAAAAACGCCACATTAGCCACGTTACCGAATGGGATGACTCAGGCGGCAACGTCTGTGGCCCGATTAGGTCCCGGGTTCGGTCACCGGCGACCGCGCATTCTGACCCCTGGGTTTTTTCGGGAGTTTTCCCGGGTCATCAGAAGAATGTTGGGGTGGTTTTTTTATCCCCCGAATTTCCTGTCCCTCTATTTGGTTCCCTTCATCGTTTCATTCATCCTTCAGCTCGTTGATCTCTTAGGGTCGGAAGTATCGGCGATGGTGTTCCAGTGCAGTGGAAAAGGATGCTCTCTGTGCCTCCCTGCGTCTCTTGGCTTCCAGCTGACTGCCGGAATATCCGAAACCCCTTAAGGAGCAGTGGACCCACTCTGTGTGGGGCGGGGTCCCCAATCTGCCTGTCCGTCTATCGGGGTGTTACTTCTGGAAACTTAGTGACCCTGTCATTGCTGTACCGTCGCCCCTTGGATCTGGCGGCCCGGTGTCTCCTCTCGCCTCATGCTTCTTCCCGGGGACGCCCCCTTGTGGGACGTAAGTACAATACTCCCGATGGATCAGTGCCGAATCCCCTCCATTCAGGAGATAAGATTAGTAACGTTTAATTCTCTGGTGTTTTAAATATGATTTCAAACTCAATTTGATTCTTTTTTCCTGATTGTAACCCAACTTTTCGGTATATTCTGGCTGCGGACTAAGAAAAAATAACTTCTGGTTTTGTTACACCATTATTTTTATAATTTTTTGAAAACTTAAAGACGTTATTATATAGTTATGCTACCAAGCGAGATGGCTCCGAGTTACGTGTGAGGCTCGCATTCGAGAGGTCCGGGTTCGATTTCCGTTGACCGTCAACTCTGTCCCTGGGTCCTTTGTGGTTTTCCCTGGTCGGTAGGCGAATACTGGGATGGTTTCTCATGTACCACAATTTCCTTTTCCTAATTTCCCATTCATTCCATTTCTTTCTCATCTTTCAGGTTTGCTTCTGGGTTTCGCGATGTATGGCGGTGCCGGACAGATGGCGCTGAATGCTTGCTCCAAGAAAAAAGTATTAGAGGGATGCCTGGTTGAACCTGTCGCTCATCGCCCTCTCGGGGAGCACCAGTAATGGGACGGTCCTCGAGCAAGGAAATATTACGGACGGTCGTGCATCTCTATAGGCGTCTTCCTGCGGCTTAGCCTCCTGTGGTTCCTTCACTTCATCCCTTCTTTTTAGGGGGTGGTAACCGAAATATATATCACTAGGTCGCTGTGATTGAGGCGTCTCCTTGAGTATACCAGAGGTGGGCAAAACTTCTGTTGTGATTCAGAGTGCAGTCACAACGTAACGCGACTGAAAGTGCACACAGCCTGGATCAGTGTTGCTAGTTAGAGGCGAGAGGGTGGTTGGAGGTAAACAGTTCAGTGGTGGAGTTCATGATGGCATTGTCTACTAAACCATCGTTTTCCGGAAGACGGAAATTTCGTGCAGAATGGGAAGTTTTCTTTTCTGCTGTGCAGAAGGAGCATTATTTTCTTTCTTTTTAATAGTTATAGTTAATTATCTGTACAATAATAATATGTGTTATTGTAATTAATAAACTGAATATTTCTTAATACACGTCCCGGTATAGGTAACAAGATGCCGGGATGGCGTATTAGATATTTTATTTATTTATTTGTGCAGAAGGACAGAACGTGAAATGTTTAGTTTGTTCAAAAACATTACATGGCGTATTTAGAGTCAATATCCAAAGGCAATGCGTTAGTTGCCACGTTTCATGGGGTGAAATTAAAAGTGTTGCAGGGTAATTTATGGTACTTTATTATTATTATTATTATTATTATTATTATTATTATTATTATTATTATTATTATTAGGAAATGAACGTGCAAAAGTATTGCAGGACTTAACTGCAAAGATCACTGTACAGAAAGTCTCGAAAATTAATGGCTGTAAATACAAAAGTGAATATGCTAGTTACATACTTATCTTGGAGATAAGCTCGGTCCATAAAACCTTTTCATGAGGGTGAATTTCTGACACTATGTCCGACAAAAGACGTGGAAATCATGTGACCTCAAGAACTTTCCAATTTTAATAATATTGATTTATCTTGAAGAATCAATACAGAAGAGTAGAAACCCTTTCAAAAATGTAAAAAGTCAACTTCAACATAATGTAATAGTGAACTAAACTGCTATCAACCGTCACTGTACAACCGTAACTCCCCCCTTACCTCGTATAGCTGGCGCAAAAATTCTGGAATCGTGACCTTGATTGCCACCCCAGCTGCCGAGCCTAGGAATGGTTTATGTTTAGCTTAATCAACGAAAGCGATATTAATACCTTTGCTTACTCACAGTGCGTAACACAGTCTGCATAGAAAGTGTTCCTTATCTGATTGTAATTTCTAAGAGAGCAGTACCTAAATAGTTTTATATTTGTTATATTTATAACCATGGCTCCTACGTTTTCAAAGTTAAGTGGTAAGGTATTACATAGTCAAAGCAGGGAAATAATTGCAAATGTCCTCGACTTCATGAAGCAAGCAGCAGAGATGAAAGAAGAAAATATACGTTCACCCGAGTTACAGAAAAGCCTTAAGAGAGTGAAAGAAAAAGTAGCCAAAGCATCTGGCGTTTCATTGAGTTCCGTTTCCAGAGCTCTCAAAGATAGGGGGAAAAAACAAATGGATGAAGGAGTACCATTTGACACACCTGGGAAGAAACATAAGGCGCCTAAATGTGTTACAGAAATAGACGATTTGGATAATTACATCATTCAGCACAGGATTCACAATTTCTGTGTGTAGGAAAAAGCTGTGCAAACAATAATCAGATTGCTCATCAAGGTGAAAGACAGCATAAATTTTCAAGGTGATGCTACAAATCTCAGAAAAGTTATAAAAAATGTAGGGTTCAAGTGGAAGAAAACGAAATCAAATAGAAGAGTTCTAATAAAAAAAGCACGACATACGATCTCAGCTGGAAGAGTAACTTACAAATTAGAGGGTCAAACTAAGTGTATGAAGATGAGTCATACATACACAGCAGTCATACAACATCTAAAAGTTGGAGTGACGATAGCGAATTAGGTTTGCAGGCACCTGTTGCCAAAGGGCAAATACTTATTATCGTTCATGCTGCTGGAAAGATCGGCTTCGTTCCAAATGTCCTTCTCATTTACAAGTCGCAACAAAAAACAGGAGATTGTCATCAAGAAATGAATACAGAAAATTACATGAAGTGAATCAACAGCATGTTGATACCTAATATGCCTGCTGGGTCCATGCTGGTTATCGATAATGCTTCTTACCACAACACTCAAATTGACAAACCACCTACTTACCAGATGATTGACAGGTTTTTATTTTAAGCGCTTTTTACAGCGGTTGATTTAAATATACTGTATATAACTATATGTTTATCAGTGCAGCGCAATTTAGTGCAGTACGTTACCGGTGTGCGGATATTTGACAATGACTGTCTCACGCACTCCTGCAGCATGCAGACGACCGGTCACCTCCTGATCTGGTACGTAACTCGCTTCATAGCTGTCATTAAGATTTTCCCGTGTCTAGAACTGTTGCGCCGATTATAACAATGCCCAGCTTCCGTGTTTCTTGTTAGGGTTGCGTTCTGTTGTGAAGTAGGCGCAAAACTAACTTCTACCCACCTCTCCCCTACACGCTATATAGCTATGCTAAGACAGACAAAATAAATTTAGGTTACAAACTTTAGACTCCCGGTATTACTCGCATTTAGGAGGTAAAAATTAAAATGCCATGTGCTATCCAGGCTGACAGCCTTTTTTCATAGTTTCCCTCAATCACCGGGTAATATTGAAGTGAATATTTCTGTAACACGGTTCGAAATTCCGCTTACAGAATAAAACAAAACAAAAAACATAATGTATAATACAGAAAGGCGAGTGCACAACCAAAACATTTATCACACGAGGCAGTATCGCATTATTACGCGTACGTAAACCCAGAACAGCAATCTCACAATTGCAGAAGTACACCTTCCAACCGAAACAATAGCAATAAGATAGATAGCACAGGAAGATGACTACGCAACTGAGGTCATCTATTGACAAGTTACATGGTGACTACACAACTAAGGCAAGCTTTATCACATATACTAAATCACTGTTAAAAGAAACCTGCAGACAACCACTGCAATACGACCTCATCACATAGAAGTTCTTTTTAATAATGCTGAATGTTTGTTTATGTTTATTGCTCTTGTGTTAATCAGATGTGCACGTGTTAGGTATAAACTGCTAGAAGTGCTCTCGATTTTGTTCTACAGATGATATTCACGTTGTTACTTTCTCTAACACCGATCAGGTATACTAGGCAGACGAAGGGCTGTATTCCATCCAAAAATTAGATACCTAAATTTCACCAGAAATACATTCTTTAAGCTTCCCTGAATCCAAAAACGCACGTCTAGAATAAGAAGCTTTTGTGGGCGTGAAATGAAAGGTCGGATAAATACCAAACTTGGTAACCAATTTCAGTAACTTGCAAATATGCGGACAGTAAATTCTTTGAAAAGTACCTCAACTCTAGCTAGTCTTTACATGGAAGATTTTTCGATACTTTTGTTTTCTCGAAAATATTTCCAACTACTTTGATTAAAATAGCATATGCTAAGATTTTTACATTTCTAATAAAATGTACATATTGAATTTTCTGCGAACAGCCTGTGAAGTTCTTTTCATTAAGAATGAAGTTTGTATAAAACTACACAAAAACACCTATACAAGAGGCAAATACTGACTTCACGAAAAATGCAGCTTTCGTTAAAATAAATAATTTACTTCGCATAAATTGTTTGAGGTGTTCACTATTTCCAAGGTTATCGTTCCTATTAGTTTCAATTTTCCATACTTGTAGATATTTGTAGTGCTACATCACAATTCATGTGTTTCTCGTGAGCTATGAATAAAGCAAGGAATTTCAAAGCTAGCACATAGATACTACTTTTAAAAGATTTGACTCTCTTCAACCTCTGTATGCCTCTTGTACACTCGAACAAACTAAAAGTGGCGGTCTCTTGAGCAATTCAACTTTTTCGAAATCCCTTCGAGTGAGTGCGCGGTTCACAACCATCAACTGCTGTGCCGCGCTTTGGCTAACTCATAATACAAACCACAAGGCACTGATTTGGGATATCTTCACATCGTACGTCGTCCTCGTGGTCCAAACCCGGCGGAGAGCGATGGATTTTTCGGGCGCAAAAATCCTTAGCATGGCTTCTTTCGGGAGGGAAGTAAAGCCGGTGGTCCCATGTTCGTAGATTTACGGCACATAAAAGAACCTCAAGCCTGATAAGAGTCTTCTGAGAAAAATGTCCAGTCTTTCACTCCCAATATAGAATGGAACGCTAAGGAGCATAGTAGTTAAAGAGCGTCCATATACCGCGTGAGTCTTATCCTGCGGATTGGTAATTAACAACCCTGCATTTTACATACGATGCCAAATGCAGGGGCTGACACCGCATTTGCCAGCCTGCTGATTAGGACTACTAGGTGCTTTAGTAGCGCAATAGTTAATACTGGAAAGTCATAGTGAAGGTTGAAAGTTCAAATCACGCCTGCGAGTAAATACGATTTTATTCATTTCTGTTCATGTCCCGAGAACGTTCTAGCAAACCATGATATCTTTCCAAATGCACTAGAAAGTGGATTTGCATATTCTAACAAGTAACAATCTGTGCTTAGATGAAATTTACATAATTAAACTAATTAACATATACATGTGAAACGACACTTCCATGCCAAACCATCAGTTCTCGTTAAATTTACTAAACATATAGAGTACCTTTAAGTGGCAGTATTTGAACCTGGGATCTTTGCCACTGAAGGCCAACGCGCACACTGTTGCACTACGAGTGTAAGTCAGTGCACACACAGTGGTGCAAAGCAGTCATTTTGTCCGAAATTGATACGACGCGATGCAGTGGAAAGTGTTTACGGCATAGCTGTACAACGCCGGGCCTGTTTAACTTCTCAATCCGCAGGTTTAGAAGACTCATCCGGCATAAAAAAACTCAATGTTTTACATCGTGCTTATTGTGGAGCAGTGGTTAAGCTACTTAACTTCTACGCAAACAGTTCGAACTGTATTTTCCGCAGTGGATATTGTGGCGTATTAATAATTTGGGGGGGTTTACATTGTCATTGTTATTGCCAGACATGTTATTGTTTAGTCATTCCTGCCTGGTGACTTTGCTAGCCACGAGTGGTGGGGGATATAGCGTCTGTCTTAGTTAGGATTCCGTGAGAAGCGGATCGCGTGTGCAAGCCAGCTTTTGGATCGGTGGACATCTCCCCTCACCTTTCATATTTAATAATGTAGGAGCCCCAAACGGTTGGGAAATAAATCTAGGAATAAGTAAGTAGATTTGTGTTATGGATTTTGTACAGTGGAAAACCCACGCCTTCCTCTTAACCTCCACACCACGTTTTGGTCCTCAGCAGCCAGGTCAGTATATGTCCCCTCAATGTACGTGCTGGGTACTAGAAATTAATTTAATTTTCATGTGAACTTTTAGGCCTCTGCCCAGTATGTAACAACATTATCTTTTATTTTTACTTTCTCTATCACGTACCTATTAGGTAGCGAAGGTATTCTATTCCAGCCAAAAACTCGATACCGAGATTTTAAATGCATGTTTTGAGGCTCGCTGAATAAAACAAAGCTTTAGAAAAGATCCACGTGTGTGTGTGTGTGTCTGTCTGTCTGTCTGTTTGTCTATGAGTGTGAATAGCATAACTCAAAAACGAAAAGTCGGATCAAACTTGAAATTTAAGTTCAGTACCTTCCAAAGATGCGACACGAAGATTTTCAATAAAATCCCCATACCCCAAACTACCCTTTGGAACACTTTTCTAATTTTTTTATTTTCTAAAAAACAACAGTAACGATTTTGATTAAAATGCCATATACTAAAGATATTTACATGAGAAATAAAATGTATATCTTGAATTTTCTGGGAATAGCCTATGAATCCTCTCATTAGGAAGGAATTTTTATAATCTTGTACAACTGGTAAACATTATATATGTAACAATGTGTGTTTCAATTTTTAGTGAGAATAACACCACTACATTATAATGTTCCCATCTAAAAGATTTTTACTAGACAAAAATAAGAAAAATGTCCATGAAAATAGTTATAATATCGAGTGAATGTAAAAACAATTAAACGTACAATTGATTTAATTAACATCAAATATCTTCTGCAAAACTGTGACATCACACAGCAACGCTCGGACATGCAGCTAATATTTTGAAAATCAAGTACGGAATTGAGGTAAGACTTCTACGCAAACATGTTTACGAGGAAACTGATACAGCGATTCCATTTCCTTCATGTAGGCAGGAATCGTCAGCGCACCGGCCGGTCATTTGTACAACCTAGATACGGCCCAGATCATAATTGATCACACTGTAGAACACATTGGCAGTCTCTATAAGGATTCATGTTAAGTAAAGAGACTCTGCGACCAGGATCACTTTGCTTTTGGGCTGCTTTAGTCAAATACTCGCTCGCCCTTGTATGTATAGCACTAGAGAGAGAAAAAAGAGCTGGTAGAGGTACAAGTAGCGCCATTTTTCCGTAGAAAGAGAAACAGAGGAGGCCACGTTAAAACTTATCCCCCCTCTCCTCTCCATATAGGTAATAGGAACATGGCTGGAGGGTGTGCGGATGTCGTGCATAGATATAGAGATAGAGACGATGCTCCATCAAATAAATATTCATCACAGGACCGAAAAAAAGAGGATATTCAAGAGAGCTCGGTTGATGGAGATGTTTTCTTTGTGCACGCCTGGTCCATATGCTTCCTCCCTGTTCTGTCTCTCAGGATGGCAAGTCATTACTGGTGAATAATAAAATGTGTACATATAAAAATAAATGGGAAAAAAGTGTCAAAGAGAGAGGAACGGAGATGTGAAAGAAAACACGGCATAAAGAGAGAAGTTCCGTGATCCTTGCTGCTGTACAGCACGATACAAAAGTTAATGAATTCCATACATTCTGTTTTCTAAAATGGCAGTCATTACTCATAAACTGAGCTATACAGCAGGCTTTCTGCAGTTTATTTAGAATGTGATTTACTATTTTCATCACCTGCTGTATTACAAATGCGGCTTTGTCCAGATTATAGATACCTAAGTAGGAAGTTAATGTTAACATTTTATGTAGCGATTTAAAATGAAAACGGGCATTGCGTAATTTTCAATTGAGAAAAGTTGATGTTTATTATACACAATCTAATTATGTAGATAGCGTCACATATTGATATCATCCTTGATGTTTCGTTTTTCTTATCTTTTTAAAGTCTAACATATCTTCATTACTGTGGATGAAGGCGTGTTTCCTCTTCTTTTCTCGATTTTTTTTAAATTGCTTTATACTGAAACTGACTCACACATATCCTAAGCAAACACTACATAATAGGTAGGTAGAGAAGGTATTGCATTCCACCCACATATTCGATTACCGAGGCTTCACCGGAAATACATGTTTTGAATCCCGAATAAAAAAGCATTTTAGAACAAGGTCGGTGTGTGTATGTGTGTGTGCGTGTCTGTGTGTCTGTCTGTGTCTGTGAACGAAAAGTCGAATATACAACAAATTTGGTATTTAAGTTCAATTAACTTCCAAAGATGCGACACGAAGGTTTTCAAGGAAATCCCCCTACTACAAACTACCCTTTGCATGGAACATTTTTAGAAATTTATGCTTTTCTAAAAAATGTCTCTAAATATTTTGATTAAAATACCATACATTAAAAATATTTATATGACAAATAAAATGTGTATCTTGAATCTTATGGGAATGCCTGTGAACTCCTCTCCATTGCGAGTGTATGAGTTGAGACATTATTTATTTTGTTAGCCCCACGTTGTTTGTGTATGTGTGTTTACTTCATGTGAAGCCATCTTGTGACGTCATTCATTTGTTCGGTTTGTAGCTCCATCTGGTGTTAGCAATTTGCAGCAGTGTTCGTGTTCGTTTGAAAGAACGATATTGTTATCTTAATTAATTTTGGTTTACTGTCCTCGGTAGCTATTATTTCTCGGTCGAACATATCTCTTGATCAGGGTTGTGTAAACGGAAAGGAATCTTTTATCCAAAAAGAACACTGATGAAGTAATTTGTTTTATACTTTTATTGTCGAACACGTTAACTATCACATTTATACATTGATCTTAATACTCGCCAAACTGAAACTGTTATAATAACTTCTTACTGATCACTTTTAATCCACGTACTTCAACTTTTTGTATAATTAACCTTACAACACTTTAGATTATTCATAATTCTGCTGCGCGTAACTTGTGAATCGATACCCGACGTTTGCCGTACAAATACTTTCGACGAACTGACTGACTGAAGACGACGTGTAGTGTACACAGATTTTTGATGAACTGGAATGGCTTTACCTCAAACCTACTGCTTTTATACCCATACATACCGATATGCCTAAAGATTATAACTGAGTTACTATTGGCTAATAAAACGCGCCAACATTAGCGTCTATTTTAATATCCAATGAAAATTATGAATACATATGCTCTAAGTAAACGTTCCAGAAGATTCTCAACGGAAAAACGCGCCAACATTACGTAACTTCCTCGTTTCCAATAATGATAAACAGCTCACCCCCTCGCTGCATTATTGCGCGCTATTATTGACAGTTTCAGTAAGGTCGTATAAACTTACTTATCAACAATAATTACAGTCAAGAAACATCTCAAATCAATGTCACATAAAAATGCATATTCATATTACAATCATTATTTACATTTAAGTAATTTGTGATACAAATTACTGCATCACCATTCGCAAAGAATTTTGTGTAATCTTGTATAACTGGTAAACGTTAAGCGATAGACGAAAACGTACTATACCAGAAATGTAGATCTCTTTAAAACACACAATTTATTTTTTCAAATAAGTTTTTTGTGGCATCAGCCATTTCCGAGATATTTGTTATTAGTGGTTGGATTTGCTCAACTTTGTCTTCTTTTTAAGGATTTGCAGTTGTTTCTGGCGATTGCATGGAAACAGTATGGAATTAAGGCCTGCCTACAGCGTCCAGTTCTTAAACATTTGACTATCATTGTTCTCTTTGTACCTATAAGAAATGTCTAATGTAGCTATTTCTGCGAAGGTTTATTTGGATTAAAATGTGGTAGATCGAAAAATAAGCTTTAGTAAGACTAGTTTGTATACCCACTAATAAAGATAGAGGGCAGAGAAATTCATATATATGTATAACACAGCAGATTTGTTTAAAATCTAACACATCTTCATTATTGTAAATGGAGGTCTGTTTGTTTTCTCTGGTTTTCTCGATTTTTTTCTCAAATTGTTTTATTTTGAAACTGACTCGTACATACCCTATACAAACATTTCTACTTTTTTGCTTGTGAATGCCACTTCAGCATCTTAGGTTATATCGTGATGGTTAACTACAATTTGTTTGATACAAGTGATTACAAGCCTTAGTTATGTAATCATCTTTCCGTACCATCTGCTTGTGCAGCTAGAATCTCCTCGCGAACGAAGGCGGTGGTGCAGTAGAAAAACCTCTGCAATGTCATAGTCACGTCATTATCATTTTGTTTCCTGGTCAATCTGCCATAATCTGTCTCTGAGCGTGTTTATGTCAACTTTATTATTGTTTAATAGTTAAATTTGATAATTCTTCTTCTTCACCCCAAGGCAATGGCATTAACTGCCTGTTCCGTCTTCAAAGATCTTCCAACCATCTCCTCCTGGGTCTTCCCACGGATCTTCTTCCTATTGGCCTATACATCATTATCTGTTTAGTTAATGTTGAGTTGCCCATTATTTCTAGATTACTTTTCCATTTTCGTTTGTAATTTCTCACTTTATCATTAATGTTAAAAATGTTAGATTATTGACGTACATACATATTTAGCTTTTATGTGATCATGTATAGAGTGCTTTTTAACTCAACTTAAGAGTTTATTTTCTAATACCTGTATTTTGTTTTATTATTTTTTGCTGTTGTGTATAGTTCACATCCATAGAATAATACAGGCACAGCTATTACTTTATGAAATTTGAACTTTATATCTCTTCTTACTTTATTTTTCAGAGTAAAACTAATAATGCCACAAATACTTTGAAATTTGCTTATTTTAAAACAATGTCGCGCGCTTTATCATAGCCGAAATGCCTCTATTTCTAAGATTTTATTATTTGTTATTATTAATGTTATTATTATTATTGCTATTATTGATTCTTATTGGTTCCTTGCCTCGAAATGTCATTATTTTTTTTTCTTTGGGAATATTTTCACATTATATTCTCCACAGTTCTGGTAAAGTTTAAAGAGTGGATATTCTAAAGCAAATTCACTATCCTGGATAGTAACTACATCATCAGCAAATAAGTCGTCCTCCGTGGTCTAGGGGTACCATGCCAGCCTCCAGCTCCTGAGGTCGCGAGTTCAAACCCGGCGGAGGGTGATGGATTTTTTCAGGTGTAAAAATCCTTAGCATGGCTTCTTTCGGAAGGGAAGTAAAGCCGGTGGTCCCGTGTTGTAGATTTACGGCACGTAAAAACACCTCAAGCCTGAAAAAGAGGTCTCAGCAAAATTTCCAGTCTCTCACGCCCAATATAGAATGGTACGCTAAGAACCATAGTAGTTAAAGAGTGTCCATAAATAAAACTCAATTTCATTTGTCAATAAATAATACTAGATTATGATACAAGTGTTAAAAGTAGGGTTTTATTTTGCAAGTAGGAATGTTTAAGAAACGAAGGTCGTAGGCCGAGTTTTGCAATCCTACGAGCAAAATAAAATCACTTTTAACACGTGTGGCATATACCATTTTTAGACAGCGCTGGAGTTTACAAAATACCAATAAAATAAAGTTAAATTGGTTCCTGAAACTAACAGAGCCAGCCCTCGTAGCCGTGGTCGCTGGAGTGTATAGCTCCGGCCCTCCGCCAAGCTGAGGGTCGCGGGTTCGAGTCCCGTCATGGGTATGGGTGTTTGTTTTTGTGTGTGTTGTGTAATTGCAGTGATAAGCGGTAACGAAAACAATAAAATCACAGTATCATAAACTGAGTAAAACAAGGGAATTTAAAAGAGAGAGAGAGAGAGAGAGAGAAATCGCGTTTAGAACGAGAACAACTCGTGTGTATAGCGAGAATCTCGAAACAAGAGAAATGACGTTAAAAACGAGATCAACTCTCGTGTGCAGCGAGATGTTTTGATGTTTTGTTGATTCGCTAGCAGTCGTTTTCAGTGAAATTATTTTCAACATGTTTTGGCTTACACCAGGCAATAAAGCGATTAAATGCTATACCATATTGCTTTCTGGATTTTTTGGGTAAGTAGTTCTAGTGTTATTCTTTCTGCTGCTCTGTAATTTCACCTGACTCTTCCGTTTTAGTTTCTTCAAAATTTATAAGAGTATCTGGTATAACCTTTATGTAGGTTATGACGATTATATCGTTATGTATGACGATTTGTATTGTGAACAGATAATGCAACCGCCATGAGAAATTAATCACGCAAAAAGATGTAATGAAAATTAAAATCTAATCAAACCGAGTCAAATTATTAAACATGTACAAATAATCATATAAAGGGTAATTGTCATGTGATTGGAGTTGAAATCAAAGTTGATCACAATGGAGTGGTATAACAATTTTATCGCACTACTGCGATAGTAGGTATGTACTGTGTTAAAATTATACTTTTAGGCCATGCTGTCTTAAAACGTACATTCAAGTATCCCTCACATAATATTTTAAAACCAGGATTCACTCAATTTTTTCCCATTTTCGTATATATCGTCAATAAATAGTGGGTGGCAAACTGCACCCTTGTCGGACACGATTTACAGATACTTCTTGAGATATCTTAGAACTGTTTTAATGGTTGTTTTCGTCTGCTGATAGGGGAATTGAGTAGTTATTTATAAATTGTTGCGGGTATTGTTTTTACTTAATGTATTTGCCATAATTTATTTCGGGTTATTCGATCGAAATATTTTTCAAAGTCAATGTATGCCATGTGTGTTTCTTTATTACATTCACGATGTTTTTCAATAACTTGTGTAGTAATAAAAGTATTGTCAGTGTAGGATCTGCCTTTTCCAAAGTAATTTTGCTCTTCCAGTAGTAGAGATTCAGATATATTTTGGAGACTAATTATTCTTGTGCGTGTTTTATATGCAGTGTCCACCAGACATATTCCTCTATACTTGTTAAGGCTGGTTCACAACCACCCGGTAACGGTAACCAGAACGGAAACGAGAACGGGAAGCAAGAAATTTTGATTCACAACAGCCCGGTAACGAGAACGGGAATGCATATCGATCACAAAGTGAAAGTCGATTTTGCGCATTGGGATTTCATTTGTTTTTAACTGACCAATAACGTTTTTCACCTACTTCCAATTTAGCCAAGCCAACATCAAAATTCGATAGAGTAACCATTATCTAAATGCATATTCATTACATTTCCGATTCCTCTACTCATGCCAAACTTTCATTCCTCTATTTAATGGCATACATTTAAATTGTTTATTCTTTTTTCATTTCCACCGGTTTTAGCTGCTCTTTATAGCTTTTGCCATGTTTTTTAGGTAATAACCAGTTTTGAGTTGCATATAAATAAACTACAAATGATTCCTTCACCAGAGGAACCACCGCTGATTAGATTTGCGGGTGTCGGGATGAGGTTAGGAAGCACATTTACTACTAATTCCTTCCAGTTTCATGTTTCCAGCTTGGGACTATAGATAGCACTAGTGGCTGTTTCATGTCACGGCTGCTTAGAATAACCTCTAGAGTGAAGAGTCTAATATGCACAATAGGGATCTAATATGCCGTGCCCGGGAACGAGAACGAGAAAGTTAGAAGTTGGGCAACTCTTCTTCCCGTTCCCGGGGCCCGGGAAGGTTTCCCGTCGGTTGTGGACACTCCCATTTGAATACATGTATTTCAACTTTCCCCTTCTCGTTCTGGTTACCGTACTCGTTGGTTGTGAACCAGCCTTTAAAGTCATTTCGTTTGTCTTTTTAAAAAATGGATATTACTTGGACTGTTCGCTAATCTCGTGGGATGTTACTTTTTCCAACAAATATTATAAGGAAGCAGTAATATAAATTTAAGTAGGGTACCTCTGTATTTATGTAATTCTACATTCAGCACATATTGTCCTGTTACTTTTCGGTTTCTAGTTTTTCTTAAGGTTTCATCAAGTTCTTCTACTGTAATTAAGCTACCTTCATATGTTGAAAATTCTAAATCTTTATCCTTAGTGTGTTCCTTTGCGCTTTTATCGTGCCAAAGAACTTTGTAATGTTCTATCAATCTATGTTCAGGAATTATATTTAGATTTGTGGTATCTCTCATTTTTACTTTCTCTACTACGTATAGTAAGTAGGGGGAGTATTGTATTCCACCCAAAAATTCGATACCGAGATTTCACCGGAAATACAGGTTTTGAGACCCCCTGAATCAAAAAAAGTATTTTTGGAAACATGTCCGTGTGTGTGTCTGTGTGTCTGTCTGTCTGTGTGTCTGTGTGTGTGTGTCTCTATGTGAACAGCATAACTCAGAAACGAACAGTCGGATAAACACCAAACTTGGTATTTAGGTTCAGTATCTTCCAGAGATGCGACACAAAGGTTTTCAAGAAAATCCCCCCACCCCAGATTACCCTTTACATGGAACATTTTTCGAAAATTTTAATTTTCTCAAAAATTTCTCTAACGATTTTGATTAAAATATCATATGTTTAAGATATTTTCATGCCAAATAAAATGTATATCTTGAATTTTCTGTGAATGTCTCCAAAAGTATTCTTCATTGTGAACGACTTTTGCATAACTGGTAAACCATAAGAGATAGACAAAATTTTACTACACAGAAATGTAGATCGCGTTAAAATATACAATTTATGTCATATATTTTTTTTGTTGAGTGAACCATTTTCGAGATATTGCTTGTTATTCCCTTAAATTTTTCAATACATTTTCTCAAATGGGAATTCGTTACTCATTTTTTTTTGTCTTGAATATGCAAAGAGTATTAATCTGTGGGAAAGGGAATGGTGCTGCACCTAGCAACCAGCTATTAAGAGATATGTATGTGCTTGAAGGCTACTGTATTTCTATATTGCCCTTGTAAATATATATATTCCCCTTACATCTACAAGAAAATTAGCAATAAGATTAACATCTCGATTAACATGAAGTATATGGAGAATAAGCGTTTGTAAAAATAGTTTGTACAAGAGTATGGAAAGTCATGTGAGTGTAACACATCAGATTTTTATCTATGTATTTCATCACTTTGAGTGCTACCATGTAGATATGTCATGTTCAATTTTTCCAATAAATTGAGTCCAAGATTCATCACTTACCTTCGTTACTAAAGATTTGGCTTTTTATTCATTTTTTCTTTATATACTTCTTTAACTGCTTCAATGTAGGCCTATATATACTGCATGCTCTTTTCTTTCTTCTACTTCTTTATCAATTTAAATTTATTGAGTTTCAAAAATGACTTTTACCGTCCTGTACCCAATTATCCACGTGTTAAAATTTTAAAAATAATTTTTGTTTTTAAAATGACCATGTCATTTGTCCGTTCAAAATATTTTGTCTGTCCAAAATTGCAATTTTTATGCCAGCTTTAGTTCAAAAAACAAATTTAAAACTTATAATTGCACATTTCTATGTTTTACATTTTCTATAACTCAAAAATCCAAAAGTGCATGAAAATTTTATCTTATTCTCCTTCTTCCTCTTTCCCTTCTGCCTTTACACCTCCGTCAATTCACCTCAGATTAGTTCCGTCAATCCATTTTTTCCATTCATCCCTATCCCTCATCATTCTCCTCATTTCTCCCACCGTCTTATTCCTTCGTCTCCCAGTCTTTTCCATTCTGTATTCACGCACTATCCGGGGTATTCGTTTCCTTCTCATTTATGAGTTATACTGTTCATAGATAGACACACATTCACACACATGCACCCTTTTTTGAATTCTGGATATCGAAGTTTTGGATGGTATACAATAGCACTTCCTTACCTGTATTAGAGAAAGTGAAAAATTATACAAACTCAAGATTTAAAATGGAAACCTTTTTAATTACAGACTCTTTCATTGTCGCACGTGTAAGATAACGTCCACAATATCAGAAGGGAAAATACATTTTGTAATTACAGCTTTCGAGGAAAAAACGTTTCGTGGCAAGACATATATAAAATGACAGACAGTATTTAGATGTGTTTCATACTGAGATATCGATTTCTATTATTATTATTATTATTATTATTATTATTATTATTATTATTATTATTATGCTGTCACTGTATGAAGAATGGTTTAGGTGGCTTGTAAGATGATGAGTTGGTGGTGGCCGGTCCAACAACAAGGTCAAAGGCTCATCAGCGATGCCAATAGCGGCGCCCACTTAGGGAGCACACGTTTACTCTGTGAAAGCGGAATATTTAAAAGGGGAGGGGGGAGACCTGTACAGGTAGCTAATCAACTTGATGGATGTCACTCCACACCGTGGCTGTGTCATGTTTTATTGACGCTAATTTCTGCACTTCCCCTTGTTTGTGCTAGACGGAGACCGCCAGCTTTTTACTTCCATACGTATACCACTCAAAAAGCAAATACGTGTTTCGGCAAAGTTTCAACCCGCGCTTTGTGTTGGAGGCAATGAAGGAAGAGGGAGAGGGAGAGAGAGAAACAGGAAAACGCAGAAAAACGCGACAGTATGGGTATACACCCTGCATAAAAATGGACGACTGCTTTTGTTATAACAACAGACACTGTGTATTCCATTGCAGCTTCATTAGCTAACTGGGCAGCCATGCTCGAGTGTGCCTTAGGAAAAGGCGTCTATAGTATGCGTCTAATGTTTAATTCTTAAGGACTAGCAACCACTTAAATTTTGAAAATCTTGAGGAAATGGACATTATAGTTATAGTTTCAACATTATATGTTTAACTTTGTATGCAACAAGATAACAATCTGGAATAACAATTCTTTTCATTTTAAAATTTGAGTTTTTTAATTGTTTTTCTCAACTGGTTTCATTATTCAAAATGCTATATATGATGGAGTTACATCCAACTATTCTGAAATTTTTCATAGACATTCCGAATCGTCAAACAACAGAAACTGTAATATTCACGATGAAAATCAAAACACTGAAATAGGAGTTTAACTTGGGAATTAAGTTATTCTCTAATCTCTCCCCATGTTAATTTTAGGAGGGAAATCGTACAGTCTATTAAAATAAAACTTAAAAGTGAATCAATGTGAAATATTTTTATTACTTTCTCTACTACGTATAGTAAGTAGGGGAAGTATTGTATTCCACCCAAAATTTCGATACCGAGATTTCACCGGAAATACATGTTTTGAGACCCCCTGAATCCAAAAAAAGCATTTTTGGAAACATGTCCGTGTGTGTGTCTGTGTGTCTGTCTGTGTGTCTGTGAACAGCATAACTCAGAAACAAACTGTCGGATAAACACCAAACTTGGTATTTGGGTTCAGTATCTTCCAAGGATGCGACACGAAGGTTTTCAAGAAAATCCCCCCACCCCAGAGTACCCTTTACATGGAAGATTTTTCGAAAATTTTTATTTTCTCAAAAATGGCTCTAACGATTTTGATTAAGATATCATATGTTTAAGATATTTTTATGACAAATAAAATGTATATCTTGAATTTCCTGGGAATGTCTCCAAAAGTATTCTTTATTGTGAACGACTTTTGCATAACTGGTAAACCATAAGAGATAGACAAAATTTTACTACACAAAAATGTAAATCGCGTTAAAATACACAATTTATGTCATACACATTTTTTTTGTTTAGTGAACCATTTTCGAGATATTGCTTGTTATTCCTTTAAATTTTCCAATACTTTTTCTCAAATTCGTTATTCATTTTTTTTGTCGTGGTAATGCAAAGAGAATGGAATACTCCACATAGCAACCACCTCTTAAAATATTTGACTATCGCTCAAAGCCTATCAACTCCCCTTGCATCTACAAGAAAATTAGCAATAAGATTAACATCTCGATATCTGGATTAATATGAAGCATATGGAGAATAAGCTTTTGTAAAAACAGTTTGTACAAGAGTAGAGAAAGTCATGTGAGTGTAACACATCAGATTTTTCATTTCATGATTCTCATTTGTTGCAAGCTTGAAAGGAGTCACGCTCAACGATAACGAAAGAAAATTAATGATGTAAACAATTAATAAAAGTTGCCATATTATTATTTTCCCTAAGAAGGAACAACAAATGAACTTGAAACTTTTTAATGGTATTCCTTTTTTAATGTTCTTAAAAATATCATTATACAGTTTATCTCTAAAAATCATCACAGGAGAGAGTATCTGAGAAGCTGATTTCCCATGTTAAATCGCTATGTCCAGCGACTTGAATTCCACTATGTATGTGTTTATACTACTACATCTTAATGTAACTGATTTTAGAACTGAAAGTAGCATTCTTGTGGCACCGGAACAAAACAAAAGAATTAGAGTGGCAAAGTAACTTTGCAGCACTATTTTTTCATACTACTTTGCAGCGTTATGTTGTAAATTACACAAGTATGATATTTAGATACCTGCAAGTGGGAGAGCGTAATAGATGGTAGCTTCTAGTCGCAGCAGTACATCGCTCGTATAAATTTACGAGTGTTCCCGACGAATGACGAAGCAAGCAGACAACGAGCGCTCGCCGATGCGGTGAGTGCTCGTTGTTGGCGGTGTATACCTGAAGTAACTGAAAGAAAGCTGTGTTTTCTTATGTAAACATGAATATTGAAAAAGATTCAGCTACAACTACCTCAAGCAGAAGCACAGGCACCGAATCTATATGTGTTAAAAGGTTATAATATGCATTACTAAACTACACCCAGAAAATAAAAATAAAATTTGAGAGTTTATTGCTGTCGACAAACAAAAGAAGTTCGTTACTAACACTTCGTTATTAACACCAAATTTGGAGAAGTAACAGACAAGCACGCCATTATATACGCAAGATTTATCGGTGCCTCTCATATAAAATCCTAAATATTTTAGAAAAGACCGCTGGGGAACTGTGTTCTTGCAACATACGAATCCTCCTAGGCTGGTTCTCGCACCAGCAAAGCTTACTTGACTTACGAAATACAGCACACCTTTGGAGGTGAGTGCACTGAAATATATGATGCGGCAGCACGACCGTTTAATATGTTTAGCGGACCATTTTCACTTCCTAAATTCAAAAAGCTGTTGATTTTGGAGCTGAATGTGAATATTTTGATGCTACTAAGTGACTCTCCGTGCATAGAGATCCGAGTTGCAGTAGTGCGGGAAGAAATAATACCAAAAATATTATAATTGACATAAAACATTAATTCTTTCTACTACTGATTCCTGAATGGAAAATAGCCACATGATTTTCGATAAAACAATTGTAAAGAAACTTAAGGACTCTTCTCCTCATACGCTAGGGAGATTTCCATCTATCAGTAAGCTCATTGTTGGAATTTATATGTACATAGTTAACGCAACGCTTCAGGAAATATTGAACTTGCTTCATGAATGCAGAATTTTACTAGGACAAAATGCCTGAATATTTCTAACCCCGTACCGCAAGAAGTAAACTTTCCTGCATTATTACACATGAGAGCATCACATATGGATGTTACAATATACGTGCTACTTAGATCTTCCATGTCCTTTATTAGTGCTGATATCTGCCAATTTCACTGCTTATGAATCCCAATGCTAAAAAAATGTACTACAAGCAATGCGTTTTCTAAGTGAAACGAAACTTAATAATAATAGATTCAGAAATAAAAATCTGCAAGAGTGCATTTATATGTGAATAATATAAAATATCTGAAAAGCATTGGCGGCTGGAAACTATGAGGTGATACATAGACACATATACGAAGGTAAGTCGATAAGTAACCGCGCGAAATTTTTACTTTCTCTACTGCGTATAGTAAGTAAGGGGAAGTATTGTATTCCACCCAAAAATTCGATACCGTGATTTCACCGGAAATACATGTTTTGAGATCCCCTGAATCCAAAAAAAATTTGGAAACATGTCCGTGTGTGTGTCTGTGTGTGTGTCTATGTGTTTGTGTGTGTGTGTCTGTGAACAGCATAACTCAGAAACGAACAGTCGGATAAACACCAAACTTGGTATTTAGGTTCAGTATTGTGGCATGTGCACAGATTATATATTGGTAATGTGCCCTCTGGTTACCCAAGTTGAAGGTTGGCAGTTTATCTGAGGAGGGGTGTTTAAGGGGAAACAGTCTCATTGGAGGGGATATGGCGTTAGTGACGCCAAGTTAACGAGTTTTCTCAAGTCAGTCTGTTACTAGTCTTCGCGGTGTTCAGGTGAACGGATAACTGCCCTACGATATGGCGTCCTCGCCCGGCGGACACATTGGGGTAAGGTAAGAGATATTATTATAATAAATCCAGCTATCCATTTCTTTGCCTTTTTAATTATGGTAGCATAGAATCCTTGCCTCTCCCTTCAGCCAGGAATTATATTAGTGTAAATTATGTTGTGAATTTAACTTTAGCTGCGTCCCTTTGTCGGTGCCTCTTAAATTAAAGTTTCCTTTGTTTGAATAACGATCCCTCTCGCAGCGAGTTGCCCACCACTGAAGTTAAATAATTAATTACATAAATGTGAGGTACGCGACAAATTGGTTGAGTCGCCGGGTAATTGGCGGAGGTGCCGAGCAGTTGGTTTGATTTGTTTTGAGATTTTAAGTGCAAATTTTTTTTCTTCCCTCCAAATTTAACGGTTTCTGCTCCACGTGGTCGTGAAAAATGTAAAGTTCTTTCTGGCTGAAGGGTAAGGATTTTTATACTTTAATTTGTGATTCTCTTCTTCTAAATTTTGTTTCCATCATTTCTGAAAGTTTGGTGTCGAAATTTCAATTTTGAGTTCATTTTTGCATATTTTCCCATTGTCTGCCGGGTGACGCTAAAACTTCTGACTCCATTTTCCCCTTGTTTTGGCTTCATTTCCTTTGAATTGTATCACTGTGTTCCGTTCTTTGTGCTGGTTAATTTCAAAAAATGTTTCTGTGAAAGTTCAGTGGTGCAACGAACGAGATAGTTGTAGTTTCATAATGTGCTCGTCACGTGTTGGCTATCCGTTTGCAAATCTTGTTTTCTGTGCTTATTAGCAGTGGTTTGGAAATGTATTACTTTATATTCCAGTGATTGTGATTTCTAGCTATTTACTGCACTTTTCTGAGTTATTTTTCGTGTAACTTTTATGTACGCACGTGTGTTGTGTAATTCCCGCGTGGTCGTGCATTTCAGCAACAATTTTTAGCTTGTGAAACCAGTCTTCCTCAGCACGTGTTTTGGCGCGTTTCTTTGCGTGTGCATATCAGATTATATACATTTGATTTAAGGAAAAAACGAGAAGTTTTGTGTGCTAGTTTAAATTACAAGTTTGTATTCTGCTCCTTTTGAGAATCTTCGCGGTGGTCACAGTAAGTGTGACGTAGTTTTTTTAAGTTCCAGTTCGAGGTTTCTCACTGCAGCTATCATTTTGTTTTCTTCCATATGTTCATTCTGCTTAAAAATCTTGGTATTGTGTCCAAGTGGCTTGTGTAGCCGTGTGTTAGTTTAATTTTCTGATATTTCGCCGCGGGCGCTTAATTGTGTTCTTTCTGCAACTGTTTTATTTGGCTATGTTCTGATCTTGCTACTTACATTCATGTGATGCTATAAGTGTTTAGTTTGGTGTAATCTGAATTGCTTGGTCCTACTGTTTGTTTATTGGTTGCGTTATCTTTTGTGCTGCAATCATGCATAAGCGACGTACTGCACAGAAAGTTGATATGGCAATTGCTCCAGTTGGCGAGCACAGTGTGGTGGAATTTGTCCAGTGTTGGTACGCCTGTTGCAAAGCAATCAGCTGTCTGCCGTCGGTCATTGACCCCTCTCTCAGGGAGCATTCCAACGAGTTGTCGCCGTATGAGTTATTTTAGAATTTTGCAATGTTGGCTACTACTGCTATTGGCCGCTCTGAGAATGATGATAATTTTGCTTTACCGTTGCCAAGTTTGGTTTATTTAATTCCGCAATGCATATTTTTAGGGGAAAATCTTTCGCAGTTACTTATGTAAGTAAAAGTTTCAGGAGCTACCAACCTTGCCAGTATCTGCACCTAATTAGGTTTGATGTGCTTCTAATATGGACCAGTACGATGTGGATGTTGATGAACCAGCTGTACGTGTGTTACCAGATTTTGGACAATTTGCACGGGAATTTTGTGGTAAACGAGTAAGAGAAAAGAGAAAAAAATCACCCGTAAGTATGTAATCATTGTGAGTGCTAAAGTTTGGATGAATGAAACAGTTTTACGACTCACACAGGTATGCTAAATTTATTGTTTCACTGACTAATGCTTAATTAAGCTTTGTTTTTCAGGAATATGTGATATGAATGTCTCTGCTAAATTACAAGTATATTGTTATTTTGGGTGTAACTTAAATTTTGAATTGTGTTTTGATAACTGCAAATCATTTGTTTTGTTGTATTATGCTGCAGGAATGTGTTTCAGGTGTACTATATGCTTAATTGAGCTTTCATTTTCAGGAATGTTATGTGACAATATTGTTTTGAGTAATGATGTGATGTTGTTTTGTTGCATTCGATTTGATTTGATATGATTTGATTTTGACTCTATTTGATTTCCATAATGATGCTGTGATCTTTATTTGCAGAAATTTGTTGCATGAATAGTGTTTGTATGTATGTGTGTATTTGAGGTTATGTGATATAGGTGAGATTTGCCTCGGTGGGAGTGCCAAAGAGTAACCCCGATGGCGTAGTGTGAGGTTATGTGAGAAATAAGAGTTGAGATTTGCCTCGGTGGAAGTGCCAAAGAGTAATCCCGACGGTGTTGATGTGAGATGAGGAGAGATGAGATGAGACGAGATGTCAGTTTCGGTGGAAGTGCCACAGTGTAACCCCGACAGTTGTTGTATCATTTCAGAGATTTTGCTTATTGGTGTTGCTGTAACGTGCCCAGTATAGCGTGTGTGATGAATTCACACAAGAGATTATATAGATGGAAGTGAATGTAATGAAAATAATTTTTTTTTCTTTTCTCTATTTATGCAACAAGTTTATTACCATCTTAGATAGCAAATTTTAATACCACCTGTTTTCCAGCTTATTTCTTGATTTTGAGGATGTAGATGCAACATTATAGCGTCATGTTATTTGTGTAATTCCTGAATTGTTAATGTGATTTCTTGAAGGTTATGCCTATGTCAGATGTTTTGAATTTGCAGCATGCTAAATGAGACACGTAAGTGCAGATGTTTTGTTTTGGAGAGAAAATTGAAAGATGATGATGATTGAAGTAATGATCGAGATTGCACTATTACTGCTAATGATGATGATGATTATGAAAGATGATGGTTAAACTGCGATGAGAAAGATAGTGATGTGAATAAGAAGTTATATTGGTGACAAGAGTAGGACACTAGTAGTTGAAAGCATGTCACGTGGCGTAGTTTAGAAATGTATTGTGGATGTAGTTTGTAGTGATGCATACACTAGTTTGCGTAGTTAGTTAAGTCAGTGTTGTGTGTAATTTGGGGCCATGGTCAGTGTGAATGAGTTCATTTCATTGTCATGTGTGATTGTCTTGTAAGTGCACTTACTTTCTTTTGTTAGTGATACCAGCTGGTTATTGAGTTGTAATATTGGGATCCCAAGATAAGGTTATGTTTCATTTCTGTCATGTTTATGTACTTTGAGTCTGTTTTACTGTTATTTGCATTATGAAGCATTGTAAGTTACACTTTGGATGGCAACTCTGTAAAATTTCTGTCTTATGCCAATTTGTTCTAATTTTCTTTTCTCTTTACCCCATGTCATAAAAATTCTTTTAGTGTACACTTTTCATACTTTAAAATCTTTAATTGTAAAGGACATACCCTTCTTTTATGTGTGATTCTTTGTGGGAGCATCCTGTTTATCGTGTGGTGGTTTTGTTTTAGTATTGTGCTGGGCAGAGAGCGAGAAGATGCACCAGCATCCCCAGAGCACACCAGAAGTCAAGAAACACCACAGGGAAGCTGTCGGGCAGCCACTACACTGCCGTGGCATAAGGAGCCACCATGTCGGGGGGCAGTCCAAGCCAGCGACTGCCCACCCTGTTGTCATCACCAGAGACCTGCGGTGCTAATTCTACACCAGGACAAATCGTCGTTGTGGGCACTGTCTAAACCCACCCACAAACAGTTACGGCAGTTCATCACCCTCTTGCGCAGTGTAGTGTGCCTGTGAACTAAGGCAGCGTGGTGTGTGCGTGTGCGGGATGCTACAGCTAAGTGCATTAACAATACTAAGTCGACAGCACTTACATCGCTCCTCTCTCTCCATATCACCCAGCACCATTGTGTCGTCGGCTGGGTGCAACCACACATATTTATTACTGTTTTATTTTACATCACACATTCGTATGTCATTTTTTTGGTATGTCTTTCTTTTGTTTTTTTTCCTATTTATTGTATTCATTTTCTTTCTGTCGACGAGGACGTCGACTTCGGTGGCCAGGGGGAGATGTGGCATGTGCACAGATTATATATTGGTAATGTGCCCTCTGGTTACCCAAGTTGAAGGTTGGCAGTTTAGCTGAGGAGGGGTGTTTAAGGGGAAACAGTCTCATTGGAGGGGATATGGCGTTAGTGACGCCAAGTTAACGAGTTTTCTCAAGTCAGTCTGTTACTAGTCTTCGCGGTGTTCAGGTGAACGGATAACTGCCCTACGATATGGCGTCCTCGCCCGGCGGACACATTGGGGTAAGGTAAGAGATATTATTATAATAAATCCAGCTATCCATTTCTTTGCCTTTTTAATTATGGTAGCATAGAATCCTTGCCTCTCCCTTCAGCCAGGAATTATATTAGTGTAAATTATGTTGTGAATTTAACTTTAGCTGCGTCCCTTTGTCGGTGCCTCTTAAATTAAAGTTTCCTTTGTTTGAATAACGATCCCTCTCGCAGCGAGTTGCCCACCACTGAAGTTAAATAATTAATTACATAAATGTGAGGTACGCGACAGTATCTTCCGGAGATGCGACACGAAAGTTTTCAAGAAAATCCCCACCCCAGAATACCCTTTACATGGAACAATTGTTCGAAAATTTTAATTTTTTCAAAAATGGCTCTAACGATTTTGATTGAAATATCATATGTTTAACATATTTTCATGACAAATGAAATGTATATCTCGAATTTTCTGGGAATGTCTCCAAAAGTACTCTTCATTGTGAACGACTTTTGCATAACTGGTAAACCATAAGAGATAGACAAAATTTTACTACACAAAAAATGTAGATCGCGTTAAAATACACAATTTATGTCATATACATTTTTTATTGAGTGAACCATTTTCGAGATATTGCTTGTTATTCCCTTAAATTTTCCAATACTTATACTTTTTCTCAAATTCGTTATTCATTTTTTTTGTCCTGGTAATGCAAAGAGAATGGAATACTCCACATAGCAACCAGCTCTTAAAATATTTGACTATCGCTTAAAGTCTACCAATTCCCCTTGCATCTACAAGAAAATTAGCAATAAGATTGACATCTCGATATCTGGATTAACATGAAGCACATGGAGAATAAGCGTTTGTAAAAATAGTTTGTACAAGAGTAGAGAAAGTCATGTGAGTGTAACACATCAGATTTTTTAAATTTATTATAACAATAATGGAAACTTACAATTACCTCATTTTTTAACGTAGTTCCCTTGCTTCTCAGTGCGCATGGTCCATCGTCGCACAAGCTTTCTGATGCTTTTTCGGTTGAGCAGCAAACCATGTGCGTATGCACCATTTCCTTTATTTCTTGGTCTGTGATGAAGCGACGGCCTCTTAGGGCATTTTTAAGTTGATCAAAATAGATATGGTTTGCCACTTCATCGACAGTCAATCTTCAGTTCTCTGAATAGAATTCGGACTTGCTCATTGTTGGCGTCACTAGTGGATATTAAAGGGGCGTCCTGCTCTTTCCTCGTCACAGTTGTCCGACCATTTTTCAGCCCATTTGTACACATTCCGCCGGGGTAAATATTGCCCCCATACTGTGCGAAAAGTCTTCAATGGATTTTGGCTCCTGTTTCATACACCTTCAGGCGGCGAAAAGCGGATAACCGCATGCTGGTCTTCTTTGGTGCAAACAGTGAGGGATGCAGCAATGCAACACTCACTGGAGTGATAACGGTCAAACATTCCACAAGCGGAGACAAAGGAACAACATGTCGACGTGCGCACGCACAAACCTATACAGCCAACCTACAAAAAATTAAAAATAGTGTGCGGACACTTATTGGATCACCCTCGCATATGTGCATGATGGCTGTGATCATGCTCAGCTTCATAAACTGAGTCGCTGCTAAAATCCTATCCGAGTCAGTAGACACTGAACAGGCGCCTGTATTGGCTCATCAAGCCTCTGCTGCTTTTCTCGTTTATGTTTTCGAATGATGTAAATAAAGCCTAATTTTCGGAAAGCCACTTATATAGAACTTATCTTAAAATGTATTCTGCATTGTGTAAATTTGCGACATGCGCGTAGAGGTATATTTATTTATAAATACATTTATATTTAAATATATAATATATACAAATTATATATACATGTATATTTATTTATGTATGAAAATCTTATATGCATTAAATTACAAAAGGAAACAAAGGGTCAAACAAACTGTTGACCACGGGAGATGGCACTGACAAGCAGAAATGTTAATCACAGCAGTACAATACAGCAAAGCAAAGTACTATATTAGGGGTTTAGTATCATAATCTGCCATATCCATTTTTAAACCGAGTTTATTTATGCATCTTGGAGTACTTTCCAACATGCGGCGGCACCTTGGGTGGTGCTGAGCGCCAATTTGCGGCACGGGATTTCAGGAATGGTCCCGGGTTCGATTCTAGCTCACGGATTAGCATGGATCTTGGATTTAGGGCTGGTGGATAATGCGACTGATTCATTTTTCTACCCTTTTATTTCCCGTCACCGTTTTAGAATCTGACTCCTGATATTACCTCGCCACACACACACCCGCGCGCATTTCTTTACTGCTGTGCTTCATACCTTCGCACCCTATCTACCGGTACTCACACTTGTTTTCAGAACAACCTCCAAGGAAATACCCCAAAGAAGAAGTGGTTTCTAAACTCTACTGTTATTTTATTTCAAATTTCCTATCTCCCCATTTCACTATTACATGATTCTACCTTCTTTCTCAATGCATGCCTACTCATCTGCTTTTCAGGCGACCTAACGGTACACTAACAACAATTGAGGGAAAAACCAACCCCGTTTCCGGCCTGCTGCTGACATTGTCCTTTCAACCCATATACACATTTTTACATGTAATGCTCACTTCCCAGTAATATTTAATAATACTATTCCTACTGTTATTAATATTTATTTTCCCTATGGTTATAATTTTACATTTAGCTACTCAGAACGTACTGCTTCAAATAGCTATCATACGCACTGGCCTTTTACAAAATTGGAATCCCATATAAGATGCAGTGTAACGATTACAGTTAATTTCAAAACCTACCTCAGGAAAAGTAGGAAAATGTGCATTGCCTCACTTTCCAAAGCTCCCATATCCATGCAACAATCACTAGGAAGTATTTCATCGTTCATGCTCATCAATGCTTTTTACTCAACATAATCATGAGTCATTTGTTTAGCAACATCGCGCATCGGTGTGCAATAACTTGCGCCAAGAACATCGATAAAAAATGCTGTTAGACATTCACAATGGACAACTACAAAGAAGAGGGAACAAAGATAAGGAAATGTTCTTTCTTTTCTACTGGAGTACTATAATAAATACCAAATTACATGCCATATTAAGCTCTCTAAAAATGTCTAATTTTTTATGCTACAATATATGTATTTGGTTTCATAGAAGCAGCGGTGCATAAAGAACAAGAGATTTTTAATTCCACAGATTGAAGTAGGTTGTTGCTTCACGTATGGAAAGCCAATTTGAAGTAGGAGTTGTATTGTAGTTCAACTGTTGGGGAGCCGAACTTGAAGTAGTTGCAACCGCACGTATGGTACCCGGTAGCCTTCGTCCCAAATTTAAAAATATTAACTTTGTAATTTGACTGTTTCTTTAAATATTATATTTTTATGTTTGCCTCGGCTGCGTCAGTATTATTTATAGAGACATGGATTTCTTTGCAGGGCGTGGTGAGGCTGAAGAATATAGACTTACACATATTATAATTTTTACTTCACTACATTTATTAATCCTTGACACAATTTAAAAAACACTTTACTGATTTAGAAAGCTGTGAGATTCTTTTATTAACTACTTGCACTTTTTAACACGTAAACTATTTTGGTCTCACACTGAATATGTATTAAGTTTCTCGAGGACGCATCTCGCGTCCAGTTAGGAACACTGATACAACCAACGCGTCCAGTTATGAGCGCTGTCTACAAGCAACTGACTTGATTTCTACCGCCTAAATTTATAAATTTCTATATTTCAAGTATCTGATTGGCTAATCCTAGTCCAATAGAATACCTTCATTTAACTAAAGTTTTTCTGGTTGTTGATTTTATAAACTGTCATAAAAATTACATTATTGTTGCTCCAAGAATGACTAGTAGCATTATTACACTTTCTTACTCATTATTGCCTCAAGGTTACCTCATTGTTAGCAACTTTTAATCTATTATTCTCACAGCTCCTACATTATTAAATTACATAATACATTCACATAACATTATTACATGTATACAATAATATAAACATATACAATGACTGTAATATACACTTTTTATACAATGTTACATATACATATTGCTTTAAGGCGAGCTGTTATTGAATTATATTATATAATCAGACTGAAATCATTTAAGTGTTAAAAATACTGCCTCATTAGATTTATGGGTAACTATGGCAAGTGTGTCGCCTTAGAAGAATTTGCAATTGGAAAGATGCTGCTGCAAATGCAAAATCCTTTCAAGTCTTTCATTTTCAGATATCCAATGTGAAAACAATTAAAATACGAAAGGTAGAGAACAAAAATTATTGTAAGCTGGGACCGACATGCATGTCTTGACAGTGGCATTCGTAAAACCATTATCCTTTGTAGAAAACGCCTTTCACACCTTTCAGCCTGTGGTGGCAAATGTTGTTTGTCCCAGTGGATAAGAAAAAGACCACACATGTTACTCATCTGTTGGAGAAGCATTTTGGAACCGTATGGCAACAAGATGATTGCTTGAAACTTTGTGTGAATGCACTAATTTCCTAAACTCTGGAGAGACTGAGAAAGAAGCAGAAGAAGATTACTGTGCGGATGCGCAGGTCATTCACCCCGTGATGAAGGCATTGTATGATATCTGTGTAATATCTCAATTTTGTAAACAGAAATTATGATGAGTTATTTACTATGCGTTTTAATGGGTGATACGAGTGCTGTCTCAGAAGTACCCGACCTAACAAAGAAAACAAACATTTTGGGAAAATACATCTTTATTTCTCCTTACAGTTTCCTTTCAGCTCGATACATTTTTCCCAGCGATGTTCAATAGCTTCGATATCCTGTTTATGGTGAGAACCGTCTAGTTTTGCAAAATAGCCATCAACTGCAAACTCTATCTCTTCATTGTTAGCAGATCTTTAGCCACCAAGCCATTTCAACTTTTGAAACAGAAAATAATCAGAGGGGGGCTAAGTCTGGCAAATAGGGTGCATGAGAAAGCAATTCGAACTTTAACTCATAGATTTTGGCCATGGTGATAATGGATGTGTGAACTGGTGCATTGTCTTGATGAAATAGAACTTTCTTTTTCGCTAAATGCTGCCGTTTTTGCTTGATTTCATCATTCAAGCACTGCAATAAGTTTGCATAATACTCGCCATTGATTGATTTCCACCCGCATCCCAAAAAAGCTAACGCCGTGACCTTGCCTGCAGATGGAACTGTCTTCGCCTTCTTTGGAGGCGACTCTCCGCTTTCAGTTCTCCGTTTTGACTGTTCCTTCATCTCAGGTGTGAAGCGACGGACCCATGTTTCATCCATGGTTATGAATCGAAGCAAAAACTCGGCTTTATTGCAGCAAAACATCGCCAAACACTCGACTGAAACATCCTCATGACGCTGTTTTTGTTCCATTGTGAGTAAACGCAGCACCCATCTTGCGCACAGCTTTCTCATGTCTAAATGTTCAGTTAGTGTGTGATGTACAGCATTTTTTGAAATGCCTATGATGACTGCTAGCTCACGCACTTTCAGTCAATGGTCATCCAATATCATTTTGTGGATTTTCTTCACAATTTCTGGCGTGGTCACCTCATTTAGTCGACCACAGCGATGTTCGTCTTGGCAGCTCGTACGGCCTCGCTTAAACTCTGCCACCCAATATTTTACTGTTGTAAACGAAGGAGCATACTCCCCCAGAATAGAATCTAGCTCAGCTTTAATATTAATTGGACTAGACCTTTCAAATGAAAGTATTGTATCACATAACGATGGCCAGTTTTATCCATGTTTACAAATTCGCTGAGAGAGTTTACTAGTAATGGCTGCCGAACAATTACTAAACAACGTAGCACCGTCAAACTTCGAACTTAAGCTTTATAAGGATGGTACTTTCTACCATAGTCATTTGTTTGAAACAAATACCAATATTTATACGTCAGATCGGATAATTTTGTGACTGCCCTAGTAGATGCGGTGGATCTTGATACTAGATCCCCTCATATATGTTATTCTTGACGTAGACTACTTACGCCACGAATGCCAAGCTGTGCACATTACCAGTCACTCTGTTCTGTACGGTTAAAACAGAACACGAGCACTCGGCATGACGGGGGAGCGATCCCTCGGGCGAGCGATCATACATCGAGAGAGATCGGAAAAACCGAGCGCCAAAACAGTTTGAGATTACTCGTTTATGATGTATTGCACAATTTAATACAACAAATTAATGATTTTTTCAAACATTTCAAATTACTTGCTGTTAATATGAATAGTTATACTGAAGGAGGTACACTAGGTTAATCAATTCCGGGCACAGTCTCAACAATACTAGGATTTAAAACAACATTTTTGGTAACTCCACGTGCACGATACTTCATGTCGAAAGCAACTTTCGTTATGTGACGGTAATTTACAAAAATACGAGTGTAAGGGGTTGTATATATTGCACTCGGATACGCAATGAGTACGTTTCAACAGTTTTACAATATGTTACTGTGCTGCGAAAAAATGGAGGAAAAAACACATATATATTTATAAAGAAAACATCATATTGCTGAACATACGGAAGCTGCCATATTTATAAGTGGTGCCAATTTTTAGAGTAAACTTTTCTCTAAAAGTTGAGCTGAAATGTACCTCTCTGTTCCAAAGAACATAGGAGTTGTGATTTTTCTGTGAAAGGGTGCAGAAAATAATCGCAACTCCTATGCTCTTTGAGATAGATACATTTTAGCTCTTACTTAAGGAAAGTTTTGCTTTACAAATTGGTACTAGTGCTAAATATGACAGCTTCCGTGGGTCTAACCAATGTGCTTTGTTTCTCTGCAAATGTGTGAGGCTTTTTCCCTACATTTTTACTTTGAAAGCTTCTTCTGTGTATGCCATTTTCTTATATAAATGTCCCATCTACTTAGAAAATATTGAAGATAGTTAAATACAATTTTAGAACTATAAAAAGAACTTATTTATTTTAAAGCAAGAGAAGGCAATAAATGCCCTATGCGCTGCGACCAGTTGTGATCTGTTGTGCTTCTCATTTAACCTCCTAATTGTAAGATCTTTGCCTCCTTTGCCAAGTCTCCAAGCCTTTTAGTCGCCACTTCTTGGCACCCTGGCAATTGCATGAAATACAACATACTAAAGCTGTTGTGGATCTAAGTAGGATATATAGAGGAATTCGAGCACAGTTTTTTGCGTTTATATGGGAAAGGATAGGGAAAACGAAGGTAGATGCTAGGTTGAGAGAGTCTTCAAGGAGGAAAATGCGTTTATATGGGAGAGATAGGGAATACGAGGACTGACGCTAGGCTAGACAGTGGTAGGAGGGGAGTGCGCTTTATATGAGACAGATAGGGAATACGTGGAGGGTGCTAGGCTAGACAGAGGCTGAGTAATGTATGGTTTATATGAGCGGTATAGGAAAACGATGAGAGGTGTTAGACTAGACAGGGCTTGAAACGTAGTGCATGGTTTATATGAGAGATATAGGAAAACGAGGAAAGGTGTTAGGCTAGGCAGAAGTCGAGGAGTAGAGTAAGGTTTATATGAGAAGTATAGGAAAACGAGGAGAGGTATTAGGTTAGGAGAATTGAGTTTGTGTTTATAAGGAGAGACGAGAAAACGGAGAGAGATCCTATGCTAGGATAGACAGGTGTTAAAGTTAGGTTAGATAGGAAACCAAGGAGTGATACTCAGCTAGAGGGGGGCAGGAAGGAATGAGCTTTTGAGAGGTAGGGGATACGGGGAGTGGTGTTAGACTAGACAGGGCTTGAAACGTAGGGCATGGTTTATATGTATGAGAAGTATAGGGACAGGAAGAGGGGTGCTAGGCTAGACAGAGGTTGAGGAGTAGAGTATAGTTTATATGAGAGGTATAGGAAAACGAGGAGAGGAGTTAGACTAGACAGAGGTCGAGGAGCAGAGTATGGTTTATGTGAGAGTCATAGGTAAACGAGAGAGGCGTTAGGCTAGACAGAGCTAGAGGAGTAGAGTATGGTTTATATGAGAGGTATAGGAACAGGAGGAGAGGTGTTAGGCTAGACAGGTAGTGTAGCAGTAGGAATATGGACTTATATACAGGAGAGATAGGGAATAGGAGGTGCTAGACTTGAAAGCGACTTTAGACGTGAACATAGTGGTCAATGTTCTAGACATGCCCATCACGTAACCTATTCAGGGAAAAGGTGACTCGTTCAGGGGAAAAAGGTGACTGCTCAGGGAAAAAGTTGACTAGCAAAGGGAAAAACTTAACCAGCAAAGGGAAAAAGGCGACCAGCAAAGGGAAAAATGTGACCAGCAAAGGGAAAAAGGTGACCAGCAAAGGGGAAAAGGCGACATGCAACGGGAAAAAGGTGACCAGTAAAGGGAAAAATGTCACCAGCAAAGGGAAAAAGGCGACCACCAAAGGGAAAAAGGTGAGCCATAAAGGGAAAAAGGTGACCTGCAACGGGAAAAGCTAACCCACTAACACTAACAGGTACGTAATTCAGGTAGTATTGCAAGAGGCTGACTGGATCATAGCAGTGTATGATTTCACAGGTAATTCAGCTAGTATCGTGAGCATTTAAGCTAATTCAGCTAGTATCACAGGAGGCTAGATTCCAGAGGCTAACTGCATCATAGCTATGCATGATTTCACAGCTAATTCAGCTAGTATAGTAGGTATTTAGGCTAATTCAGGTAGTATCACAGGAGGCTAGATTCCAGGGTTGGGTATAGCATAGTTTCATATTTCAAGGTAATTCAGTGGGTATCGTAGGTATTTAGGATAATTCAAGTAACATAGGTGCTTAGAGTAATTAAGCAAGCATTACAGGAGGGTAGGTTCCAGGGGTTGGTTATAGCCTAGTTTCGTATTTTACAGATAGTTCAGGTAATATCATAAGTATTTGGATAATCAGCATAGTTTCACAGATGCTCGTAATAATTTCGATCAGAGATTTGTATCACGGCTATTTAAGGTAAATGCAGCTGATTCAGGTTGTATCAATGGTATTTGAGTCATTTAATAGGCAATTCTGATAGTATCACAGGTGCTCGTACTAATTTAGAGCAGGAATTCGTATCTGAGCTATTTAATGTAATTTCACACGATTCGGGTAGTATCACAGGTATTTAAGTCATTTTAACAGGCAATTCAACTAGTATCACAGGTACTCATGGTAATATAGAGAGTAATTCGATTATAAAACTTTTCTCATCCGACGTTACAACAATTTATATACTTTGTTCTAAAGCTTACAAACTTATTATATGTTAAACAGTTATTGTACGATGCGGAGAGGGATAAACTGCATATTGGTTCACAAATTGAAAAGCTTTACGTCAACAAGCTATGCATGATTTCACAGCTAATTCAGCTAGTATCGTAGGTATTTAGGCTAATTCAGGTAGTATCACAGGAGGCTAGATTCCAGGGTTGGGTATAGCATAGTTTCATATTTCAAGGTAATTCAGAGGGTATCGTAGGTATTTAGGATAATTCAAGTAACATAGGTGTTTAGAGTAATTAAGCAAGCATTACAGGAGGGTAGGTTCCAGGGGTTGGTTATAACCTAGCTTCGTATTTCACAGATAGTTCAGGTAATATCGTAAGTATTTGAGGTAATCGACAGAGCTTCACAGATATTATTGATAATTTCGATCAGAGATTTGTATCACAGCTATTTAAGGTAAATGCAGATGATTCAGGTTGTATCAATGGTATTTGAGTCATTTTAACAGGTAATTCAGATAGTATCACAGGTGCTCGTGCTAATTTAGAGCAGGAATTCGTATCAGAGCTAGTTAAGGTAATTTCACATGATTCGGGTAGTATCACAGGTATTTAAATCATTTTCATAGCCAATTCAGATAGTATCGTGAGCATTTAAGCTAATTCAGCTAGTATCACAGGAGGCTAGATTCCAGAGGCTAACTGCATCATAGCTATGCATGATTTCACAGCTAATTCAGCTAGTATCGTAGGTATTTAGGCTAATTCAGGTAGTATCACAGGAGGCTAGATTCCAGGGTTGGGTATAGCATAGTTTCATATTTCAAGGTAATTCAGAGGGTATCGTAGGTATTTAGGATAATTCAAGTAACATAGGTGCTTAGAGTAATTAAGCAAGCATTACAGGAGGGTAGGTTCCAGGGGTTGGTTATAGCCTAGTTTCGTATTTTACAGATAGTTCAGGTAATATCATAAGTATTTGGATAATCAGCATAGTTTCACAGATGCTCGTAATAATTTCGATCAGAGATTTGTATCACGGCTATTTAAGGTAAATGCAGCTGATTCAGGTTGTATCAATGGTATTTGAGTCATTTTAATAGGCAATTCTGATAGTATCACAGGTGCTCGTACTAATTTAGAGCAGGAATTCGTATCTGAGCTATTTAATGTAATTTCACTTGATTTGAGTAGTATCACAGGTATTTAAGTCATTTTAACGGGCAATTCATCTAGTATCACAGGTACTCATGGTAATATAGAGAGTAATTAAATTATAAAACATTTCTCATCCAACGTTACAACAATTTATATACTTTTTTCTAAATCTTACAAACTTATTATATGTTAAACAGTTATTGTACGATGCGGAGAGGGATAAACTGCATATTGGTTCACAAACTGAAAAGCTTTACGTCAACACACCTTTATTTTAGTTCGTTGTAGATGCCTCTCCCCTTTTATCTAGGCTTGAGACTAGCACTAGGATTGCTCCTAATGGCAGGGTTACCACCTTCCCTTCCATCTTCTTCTTTCTTCATCAGGCGTCAGCTATCTGCATATACAGCACACAGATAACCTTCATTTTTTTAAGATTGTAGACTCACGAGAAAATCTTTATCTTTAACTTACATTCTTTTAAGCACTGTTTGTAATGGCGTTATGTCCATACGCATATGTCGTTATACCGTCCTCAGCAATAATTCTTTTATCATCAAACGGAGTCAATGCAATTTTATTCACTTGCACTGTAGCAAGAGCATGCGTTCGTGATAGGATCAGATTCATAGGTGTTCTGATGATTTCACTGGTTTTTAGACAGTCTGTATAGCTGTCAAACGAAATGTACTGCTTAATAGCGCTACGTTTTATACCTTTAATCTTTTTTATCATTGACCCTTGAATATCTAAGGCATACATCTTAGGACGTAGTCCAACAAAGCGTAGGATGATTTTGCTATTAGCCTCATCTTTAAATTTTCCCAATACCTTCTTGTTCTGAGTAGAGTAACATATATGGTTGGCAGGGTAATCAGCTGTATCGAGATGCTCAAGAAAACGTAGCTTGTCCTGGTACACATCTTCAGTTGTTACACGATGAATGAACGAATCAGTGTCCATATACATAAGCTTCAGGTTTTCAGCTCCATAATAAGGCAACAAAACGTCGTAATGATAGTTATACATTAATGTCTTGGAGATGTCCAACACACTCATACCAATGTATATAGGCTTGTTGAATACAATCTGACGAGAGGCCATATGTACAGCAGCTAGATTATCAGCATATATCGTCCTGTCGATAAACGTAGGCTTGGCGATCAGCTTCTCTAGAGTTTTTTCATTGGTCACCAGTCGTATATCCATACGGTTACGCAGGTTCTCCATAGTTTTTCCAAACATAGCGTTGTTAAAGAGCTTGTAGAGATCCTTCTCGAAATCATTTGCAGCTTGTTGTCGTAGCCTGTTGTTAAATTCCACATAAGGTTTCAACCACTGAGACTGTCGGAATTGTAGCACACGATGGATTTTTGTTAGTCGTAGTCCATGACTAAGAGCTTGCTTCAAAGCCATGTAATGCACTACATACTTCTTTCGAGGTCCAAGATGAGGTATCAGTTTCTTTGTAGATGATTCCAATGGTTTCATACACTCTGGCAGGAAAGGTAGATCGTTGTGTAGATCGTGAAGTTCTGCAGGATACTCGATGTCGACTTCTAATATGTACCCATGAGGATCATCTTCTTGTAGTGTTTCTAAGTTGATTTCTTCAGGTGACACCCACTGAAATCCACCAAAAGGAAGGGCGTGACACATTGCCCACCCATATTGGTTATTTGCGTCCTCGTATGTGATAAATTGGGTTGGTCTCGTCGGATCAAACTTCTCCATATAAGTGTTATTAGCCTCAGCATACCGATGAGAAACTTGGCATAAACCTCCTCTTATACCTGATTCCACCATGAGTAGTTGATCATAATCTTGTAACAGCTCTAACTTAATTCCAGTATACAGTAACATAGCGTCCCATGTTAGACCTGGAGAGGTAAAATAATGGGCGGGATCGACTTTGTGTGTTTTAAGGGTTTGCTCTCTGAACGTCTCAAAGACGTCAGCTAGAAGAAGTACATCCGAAGTTAAGTAGAGATCGCTGTACTCTCCCAGGTTTCTCACATTAAACAGCTCCCATACATTTCTAGCATGATCGTAGTCAGCATCAGTAATTTCTTCTTCATTTAATCTATTGTAGAAGGAGTCCTTAGGAGGCAAGCAGGTCTCGTTCAGGGCATCCCATGACGTAACAAAATCATATGGAAATACACCCTTACGGGTCATCAACTTCAATTTGTCTTCTCCAAAGTACTTTAGCGTTTCAGGATACGAGGTTAGATTTTTTACCAACTTATCCAAGCTTGTACTGAGGAATCGGAAGCTATCCACAAATCGAAGCTTTATATCTCCTACATACTTGGTGAATGAGATACAGCTTTCTTCAGAGTTAGGAATTACCTCCACACGTTCACTTGTACAACCCAGCTCCTTAACAATGAAATGAGAGTCATATCCGCTAAGGTTATGCATGAAGACTGGTATATATTTAGGTGTTTTGCAGGCTAAATTACATTCATTATGAAGACTTCCACGATATTCACCGCTGATGTGATCATGGTCGCGTACTTTATAGTTCTCTTCTGTAAAGTGTTTTCTACACAAGTAGCATGTCGTAGAAGACTCGAAATCCTTTTGCTGTTGATCCGTAAGTTTCAGAGGCTTAGCAGATTTGTATATATTACCAATCATTTTTGCAAGAGATGTCAGGTACAGCATAAACTTCTGAGCAGCATCAGCACCACGATACACATAGGGATGCTTAGGAAGATCAGTTTCGAGATGTTCAACACTGGATGTAGGTTTCACGTAAACACAGAAGCTCATTGGTGTGTGCTCTTGATAAGGTGTTGTATAGGAAGTTTCAGGATTGGGTGTACACGTATGGCATGGAGTGAGAATACTCTCAAAATCAGCATAGATGACATAAGGTACTTTCAGCATCCTCTCAACATTTTTAAACTGTGCAATTGCTTTCTCCTTGCTAGGCATAACAACCCTTGCAACACCATGTTGAATACAGACGGCTGCATGTTCTTGTAGTTTTTCCAGTCCACTTCGTCCATATCGATTATCAAAATGTGTAAAACAGCGCTTGCAGGTATAAACACGTTCATTACATTTAGTTTTCTGGCGTCGAACGAGCTTCTCAAAATTCCTTATATACACGTAGTGATGTTTTCCACTGCTATCATTCAATAGTAGCAGGTCGCAATGTTCAGGTAGTTCAATATCAGCAACCTTTATCGGATACACTTCATGCTTCTCATCCAGCCCGAAAACGTTAATAGACATATTGTTAAGCTTCTCAAATTTAGGTATTTGAGAAAGTGGAGTAGGGTAGGAAACACAGCTGAAGTCGTACTTGTCTTGAAGTTGTTTGTATTTGTTCACACGCTGTGCATTCTTCCCTATGAATTTAGCTAATACAGAGTACATGAAACATTTCTCGTCGGTAAAGTTCTGAATGTTTATACACGCTTCTTTAGCTCCGACAGATGACGGTAGTGGTATGTAGCTACTTCCTCGTAACGGGTTGTACTTGTTGATACGAAGTCGAACTCCTTCCACAGCAAGCAAAGCCCAGCTGCTACCCTTAAGCTGAGACTCCTCCATTTCAGTCACCAATTTCTTGAATTTCACTTCCATCGCTGACTCCAGATCAGTTTCCAGGAAAACAGCTTGATTCCGTGTTTTAAATGTTTTGTCACAGGTTTCTCCAATACTGTTAACAAATCGACACTCAGCCAGCAGATTAATTTTAACACTCTTATGAATGCTAAGCTCTTTATGCACAGCCTGGATTATACGTTGTTTTGCCTCTTGCAGATACATATTTAGGTCCTTAGCTGATTCGCATCGTATAAAATACGATTTCAATCGTCCTTCGAATGAAGTTTCGTATTCTTTCATATCACAGTCCTCCATTGTTGACAGTAACTGATGTTTAGTTGGCTCCAATCTTCTTTTCTTCTGAGGGCTGCTTATTTCACATATATCTTCGTGTCGCTGTCCCTTATAACAATCTTTGAAGGTTACATTACAATGTTTACATTTGAAGAGCTTCTTGCAGCTCATCTCGGTCTTCTCTTGTCATAACCTCGGAGGAACTTCTTCCCACATTTTCCTCATGCATATCCAGTAGCGCTTGGAATAATATCCTTATACGCTGAGTTATTCATCTTTATTCTTGATGTAATAACGTATTAATCACTGATCAATGAAATGTAGACCTCTTCACCTTGACACCACTTTAGAAAGCTGATTATTCTTGGAGAGAACACGCTGTTAACACCTCAAGACTAATTAGCACAATGAAGTCCAATGCCCTAGATCACCATATTTATAGAGGGAGCACGAACCTTTTAGATCAATCATAAACTCGCTCCATAACCACCTGTATATGATCGCTCAACGTGTACTAACCCCCCAGCCATATAACCTCAAGTCTAGAGACAGGATGTTTATGACGTCACACCCAGAGACAGGATGTCTGGCAGCATCAAACACGTTTAAACTCGTCTCATAACTACCTGCCTATGCTGTCACACCAGCAAGAGAAGTATTCCCACACGCTCATTCAGACATATATTTCAAATTCAAGCCCACCACCACCATCACCACCTATTGTACCAAGGTTAATTCAAGCTGTATTATCACAATACTTAAAAGTAAAAGCTTAAAAGGAAACCTAGAAGATTTTCCCCCTTATTTACTTAATTATTTCATGTTTTTATTCCCTTTTCAATTCTTCCTTTCCATCTTCTCACAGAAAGACCATTACATTTCACTACAATCATGAGAAAAGCAATTTTTCCAGAGTTACACAGATTCTAAGCTTCTAAATCGAACCCGGTAATACTTTTAATAAATGTATTTTAGCTCCCCAATATCAGCATCTACCATTTAATCTTTACTCGAACCTGATATGATCCATAAGCTTGAATATATATGAAATCACCCTTCGGGATTCGATCAGAGTACTTTAAAGTAATATTTGTCACGATAACGATATTTAAGGACTAGATACTCTGTTTGCGTTTACCTTGACATGTCTATCTAAATTAAATTACGAGTTATTAAATGTTTGCAAGTAAATTTCATTGAATCGGTATTCGAACCCAGAACACCAGGAACAAAATAATTTATAATATTAGTCTGACATGTTAAACAAAGCTGTATGCAGTTACATCATCGATCTAAGTGATATATTCTAGTGCACAGAGGAAAATTAAGGAAGTCATTAAAAGATGGGGAATCGAACCAAGCACAACTGATTGACAATTATATACAGCATTAATCACACAGTACAGAACCTATCAATCATGCTTTGGTCCACTCCTCTACCTCACTTAGTTCCCGAGATAATGAAAATTTTAAAATTAGGATCGAACCCAGGACGTCAGGTATCTAATTACACATCTACAAGATACTACCTAATAACATAAACGCAATAAAGTTTATTTGGCGTCTTTATCTTAAGTCGTTTAACAGTTATTAAATTTGTAAGTAAATTCCATCGAAGCAGTATTCGAACCCAGAACACCAAGAACAAAATAATTTATAATATGAGTTGGTATGTTTAAGGGTGCTGTATGCAGTTACAGCATCAATCTAAGTGATATTTTCTAGAGTATAGAGAAAAATTAAGGAAGTCATTAAAAAATCGGGATTCGAACTAGAGACAACTGATTGAAAATTATATACAGCATTAATCACACAGTACAGAACCTATCAATCATGCTTTGGTCCACTCCTCTACCTCACTTAGTTCCCGAGATAATGAAAAGTGTAAAATTAGGATCGAACCCAGGACGTCAGGTATCTAATTACACATCCACAAGATACTACCTAATAACGTAAACGCAATAAAGTTTATTTGGTGTCTTTATTGTAATTAGTTTAGGAGTTATTAAATTTATAATTAAATTACATTTTATCAGTATTCGAACCCAGAACAACAGAAACAAAATTATTTACAATATTAGTTTGATATGTTTAAAGGTGCTGTATGCAGTTACAGCATCAATCTAAGTGATATTTTCTAGAGTATAGAGAAAAATTAAGGAAGTCATTAAAAAATCGGGATTCGAACTAGAGACAACTGATTGAAAATTATATACAGTATTAATTACACATTATAACAGCTATCAAACATGCTTTGGTACATTCCGCTAACTTTCTTAGTTTCCGAGATAATCGAGATTTAAGAATTAAGGATCGAACCCTGGACACCAGGTACCAAAATATACATTTACAAGAAACTACCTAATGACTTTAATGTAATAAAGTTTATTTGGCGTCTTTATCTTAATTAGTCTCTGAGCTATTAGAAGATGAATTTGTAATCACTCGTAGGGATTCGAACCCAGGCATCCCGGTCAACTTGGAACAATACCCTAATGACGCGGCGCATTCCAAAGAATTGATTAGTTTTTATCCCAAAGTTGTATCTCTTTTCATTCAGGAGATATAAGCGATTAAACAGTAGATATAACATGGCGACTTGAGAACAATGGGCTATTAACACAGAGAGATGCCGACATCTGATAAAAGTTCTTTTGATCTATGCCGGCATGCCCGCCCATATTATATATATAACATGGCGACTTGAGAACAATGGGCTATTAACACAGAGAGATGCCGACATCTGATAAAAGTTCTTTTGATCTATGCCGGCATGCCCCGCCCATATTATATCTACTGTTTAATCGCTTATATCTCCTGAATGAAAAGAGATACAACTTTGGGATAAAAACTAATCAATTCTTTGGAATGCGCCGCGTCATTAGGGTATTGTTCCAAGTTGACCGGGATGCCTGGGTTCGAATCCCTACGAGTGATTACAAATTCATCTTCTAATAGCTCAGAGACTAATTAAGATAAAGACGCCAAATAAACTTTATTACATTAAAGTCATTAGGTAGTTTCTTGTAAATGTATATTTTGGTACCTGGTGTCCAGGGTTCGATCCTTAATTCTTAAATCTCGATTATCTCGGAAACTAAGAAAGTTAGCGGAATGTACCAAAGCATGTTTGATAGCTGTTATAATGTGTAATTAATACTGTATATAATTTTCAATCATTTGTCTCTAGTTCGAATCCCGATTTTTTAATGACTTCCTTAATTTTTCTCTATACTCTAGAAAATATCACTTAGATTGATGCTGTAACTGCATACAGCACCTTTAAACATATCAAACTAATATTGTAAATAATTTTGTTTCTGTTGTTCTGGGTTCGAATACTGATAAAATGTAATTTAATTATAAATTTAATATCTCCTAAACTAATTACAATAAAGACACCAAATAAACTTTATTGCGTTTATGTTATTAGGTAGTATCTTGTGGATGTGTAATTAGATACCTGACGTCCTGGGTTCGATCCTAATTTTAAAATTTTCATTATCTCGGGAACTAAGTGAGGTAGAGGAGTGGACCAAAGCATGATTGATAGGTTCTGTACTGTGTGATTAATGCTGTATATAATTTTCAATCAGTTGTCTCTAGTTCGAATCCCGATTTTTTAATGACTTCCTTAATTTTTCTCTATACTCTAGAAAATATCACTTAGATTGATGCTGTAACTACATACAGCACCTTTAAACATACCAAACTCATATTATAAATTATTTTGTTCTTGGTGTTCTGGGTTCGAATACTGATTCGATGGAATTTACTTACAAATTTAATAACTGTTAAACGACTTACGATAAAGACACCAAATAAACTTTATTGCGTTTATGTTATTAGGTAGTATCTTGTAGATGTGTAATTAGATACCTGACGTCCTGGGTTCGATCCTAATTTTAAAATTTTCATTATCTCGGGAACTAAGTGAGGTAGAGGAGTGGACCAAAGCATGATTGATAGGTTCTGTACTGTGTGATTAATGCTGTATATAATTGTCAATCAGTTGTGCTTGGTTCGATTCCCCATCTTTTAATGACTTCCTTAATTTTCCTCTGTGCACTAGAATATATCACTTAGATCGATGATGTAACTGCATACAGCTTTGTTTAACATGTCAGACTAATATTATAAATTATTTTGTTCCTGGTGTTCTGGGTTCGAATACCGATTCAATGAAATTTACTTGCAAACATTTAATAACTCGTAATTTAATTTAGATAGACATGTCAAGGTAAACGCAAACAGAGTATCTAGTCCTTAAATATCGTTATCGTGACAAATATTACTTTAAAGTACTCAGATCGAATCCCGAAGGGTGATTTCATATATCTTCAAGCTTATGGATCATATCAGGTTCGAGTAAAGATTAAATGGTAGATGCTGATATTGGGGAGCTAAAATACATTTATTAAAAGTATTACCGGGTTCGATTTAGAAGCTTAGAATCTGTGTAACTCTGGAAAAATTGCTTTTCTCATGATTGTAGTGAAATGTAATGGTCTTTCTGTGAGAAGATGGAAAGGAAGAATTGAAAAGGGAATAAAAACATGAAATAATTAAGTAAATAAGGGGGAAAATCTTCTAGGTTTCCTTTTAAGCTTTTACTTTTAAGTATTGTGATAATACAGCTTGAATTAACCTTGGTACAATAGGTGGTGATGGTGGTGGTGGGATTGAATTTGAAATATATGTCTGAATGAGCGTGTGGGAATACTTCTCTTGCTGGTGTGACAGCATAAGCAGGTAGTTATGAGACGAGTTTAAACGTGTTTGATGCTGCCAGACATCCTGTCTCTGGGTGTGACGTCATAAACATCCTGTCTCTAGACTTGAGGTTATATGGCTGGGGGTTAGTACACGTTGAGCGATCATATACAGGTGGTTATGGAACGAGTTTATGATTGATCTAAAAGGTTCGTGCTCCCTCTATAAATATGGTGATCTAGGGCATTGGACTTCATTGTGCTAATTAGTCTTGAGGTGTTAACATCGTGTTCTCTCCAAGAATAATCAGCTTTCTAAAGTGGTGTCAAGGTGAAGAGGTCTACATTTCATTGATCAGTGATTAATACGTTATTACATCAAGAATAAAGATGAATAACTCAGCGTATAAGGATATTATTCCAAGCGCTACTGGATATGCATGCGGAAAATGTGGGAAGAAGTTCCTCCGAGGTTATGACAAGAGAAGACACGAGATGAGCTGCAAGAAGCTCTTCAAATGTAAACATTGTAATGTAACCTTCAAAGATTGTTATAAGGGACAGCGACACGAAGATATATGTGAAATAAGCAGCCCTCAGAAGAAAAGAAGATTGGAGCCAACTAAACATCAGTTACTGTCAACAATGGAGGACTGTGATATGAAAGAATACGAAACTTCATTCGAAGGACGATTGAAATCGTATTTTATACGATGCGAATCAGCTAAGGACCTAAATATGTATCTGCAAGAGGCAAAACAACGTATAATCCAGGCTGTGCATAAAGAGCTTAGCATTCATAAGAGTGTTAAAATTAATCTGCTGGCTGAGTGTCGATTTGTTAACAGTATTGGAGAAACCTGTGACAAAACATTTAAAACACGGAATCAAGCTGTTTTCCTGGAAACTGATCTGGAGTCAGCGATGGAAGTGAAATTCAAGAAATTGGTGACTGAAATGGAGGAGTCTCAGCTTAAGGGTAGCAGCTGGGCTTTGCTTGCTGTGGAAGGAGTTCGACTTCGTATCAACAAGTACAACCCGTTACGAGGAAGTAGCTACATACCACTACCACCATCTGTCGGAGCTAAAGAAGCGTGTATAAACATCCAGAACTTTAGCGACGAGAAATGTTTCATGTACTCTGTATTAGCTAAATTCATAGGGAAGAATGCACAGCGTGTGAACAAATACAAACAACTTCAAGACAAGTACGACTTCAGCTGTGTTTCCTACCCTACTCCACTTTCTCAAATACCTAAATTTGAGAAGCTTAACAATATGTCTATTAACGTTTTCGGGCTGGATGAGAAGCATGAAGTGTATCCGATAAAGGTTGCTGATATTAAAATACCTGAACATCGCGACCTGCTACTATTGAATGATAGCAGTGGAAAACATCACTACGTGTATATAAGGAATTTTGAGAAGCTCGTTCGACGCCAGAAAACTAAATGTAATGAACGTGTTTATACCTGCAAGCGCTGTTTTACACATTTTGATAATCGATATGGACGAAGTGGACTGGAAAAACTACAAGAACATGCAGCCGTCTGTATTCAACATGGTGTTGCAAGGGTTGTTATGCCTAGCAAGGAGAAAGCAATTGCACAGTTTAAAAATGTTGAGAGGATGCTGAAAGTACCTTATGTCATCTATGCTGATTTTGAGAGTATTCTCACTCCATGCCATACGTGTACACCCAATCCTGAAACTTCCTATACAACACCTTATCAAGAGCACACACCAATGAGCTTCTGTGTTTACGTGAAACCTACATCCAGTGTTGAACATCTCGAAACTGATCTTCCTAAGCATCCCTATGTGTATCGTGGTGCTGATGCTGCTCAGAAGTTTATGCTGTACCTGACATCTCTTGCAAAAATGATTGGTAATATATACAAATCTGCTAAGCCTCTGAAACTTACGGATCAACAGCAAAAGGATTTCGAGTCTTCTACGACATGCTACTTGTGTAGAAAACACTTTACAGAAGAGAACTATAAAGTACGCGACCATGATCACATCAGCGGTGAATATCGTGGAAGTCTTCATAATGAATGTAATTTAGCCTGCAAAACACCTAAATATATACCAGTCTTCATGCATAACCTTAGCGGATATGACTCTCATTTCATTGTTAAGGAGCTGGGTTGTACAAGTGAACGTGTGGAGGTAATTCCTAACTCTGAAGAAAGCTATATCTCATTCACCAAGTATGTAGGAGATATAAAGCTTCGATTTGTGGATAGCTTCCGATTCCTCAGTACAAGCTTGGATAAGTTGGTAAAAAATCTAACCTCGTATCCTGAAACGCTAAAGTACTTTGGAGAAGACAAATTGAAGTTGATGACCCGTAAGGGTGTATTTCCATATGATTTTGTTACGTCATGGGATGCCCTGAACGAGACCTGCTTGCCTCCTAAGGACTCCTTCTACAATAGATTAAATGAAGAAGAAATTACTGATGCTGACTACGATCATGCTAGAAATGTATGGGAGCTGTTTAATGTGAGAAACCTGGGAGAGTACAGCGATCTCTACTTAACTTCGGATGTACTTCTTCTAGCTGACGTCTTTGAGACGTTCAGAGAGCAAACCCTTAAAACACACAAAGTCGATCCCGCCCATTATTTTACCTCTCCAGGTCTAACATGGGACGCTATGTTACTGTATACTGGAATTAAGTTAGAGCTGTTACAAGATTATGATCAACTACTCATGGTGGAATCAGGTATAAGAGGAGGTTTATGCCAAGTTTCTCATCGGTATGCTGAGGCTAATAACACTTATATGGAGAAGTTTGATCCGACGAGACCAACCCAATTTATCACATACGAGGACGCAAATAACCAATATGGGTGGGCAATGTGTCACGCCCTTCCTTTTGGTGGATTTCAGTGGGTGTCACCTGAAGAAATCAACTTAGAAACACTACAAGAAGATGATCCTCATGGGTACATATTAGAAGTCGACATCGAGTATCCTGCAGAACTTCACGATCTACACAACGATCTACCTTTCCTGCCAGAGTGTATGAAACCATTGGAATCATCTACAAAGAAACTGATACCTCATCTTGGACCTCGAAAGAAGTATGTAGTGCATTACATGGCTTTGAAGCAAGCTCTTAGTCATGGACTACGACTAACAAAAATCCATCGTGTGCTACAATTCCGACAGTCTCAGTGGTTGAAACCTTATGTGGAATTTAACAACAGGCTACGACAACAAGCTGCAAATGATTTCGAGAAGGATCTCTACAAGCTCTTTAACAACGCTATGTTTGGAAAAACTATGGAGAACCTGCGTAACCGTATGGATATACGACTGGTGACCAATGAAAAAACTCTAGAGAAGCTGATCGCCAAGCCTACGTTTATCGACAGGACGATATATGCTGATAATCTAGCTGCTGTACATATGGCCTCTCGTCAGATTGTATTCAACAAGCCTATATACATTGGTATGAGTGTGTTGGACATCTCCAAGACATTAATGTATAACTATCATTACGACGTTTTGTTGCCTTATTATGGAGCTGAAAACCTGAAGCTTATGTATATGGACACTGATTCGTTCATTCATCGTGTAACAACTGAAGATGTGTACCAGGACAAGCTACGTTTTCTTGAGCATCTCGATACAGCTGATTACCCTGCCAACCATATATGTTACTCTACTCAGAACAAGAAGGTATTGGGAAAATTTAAAGATGAGGCTAATAGCAAAATCATCCTACGCTTTGTTGGAGTACGTCCTAAGATGTATGCCTTAGATATTCAAGGGTCAATGATAAAAAAGATTAAAGGTATAAAACGTAGCGCTATTAAGCAGTACATTTCGTTTGACAGCTATACAGACTGTCTTAAAACCAGTGAAATCATCAGAACACCTATGAATCTGATCCTATCACGAAAGCATGCCCTTGCTACAGTACAAGTGAATAAAATTGCATTGACTCCGTTTGATGATAAAAGAATTATTGCTGAGGACGGGATAACAACATATGCGTATGGACATTACGCCATTACAAACAGTGCTTAAAAGAATGTAAGTTAAAGATAAAGATTTTCTAGTGAGTCTACAATCTTAAAACAGAAGGTATCTGTGTGCTGTATATGCAGATAGCTGACGCCTGATGAAGAAAGAAGAAGATGGAAGGGAAGGTGGTAACCCTGCCATTAGGAGCAATCCTAGTGCTAGTCTCAAGCCTAGATAAAAGGGGAGAGACATCTATAACGAACTAAAATAAAGGTATGTTGACGTAAAGCTTTTCAATTTGTGAACCAATATGCAGTTTACCCCTCTCCGCATCGTACAATAACTGTTTAACATATAATAAGTTTGTAAGATTTAGAAAAAAGTATATAAATTGTTGTAACGTTGGATGAGAAAAGTTTTATAATCGAATTACTCTCTATATTACCATGAGTACCTGTGATACTAGTTGAATTGCCTGTTAAAATGACTTAAATACCTGTGATACTACCCGAATCGTGTGAAATTACATTAAATAGCTCAGATACGAATTCCTGCTCTAAATTAGTACCAGCAGCTGTGATACTATCAGAATTGCCTATTAAATGACTCAAATACCATTGATACAACCTGAATCAGCTGCATTTACCTTAAATAGCCGTGATACAAATCTCTGATCGAAATTATTACGAGCATCTGTGAAACTATGCTGATTATCCAAATACTTATGATATTACCTGAACTATCTGTAAAATACGAAACTAGGCTATAACCAACCCCTGGAACCTACCCTCCTGTAATGCTTGCTTAATTACTCTAAGCACCTATGTTACTTGAATTATCCTAAATACCTACGATACCCTCTGAATTACCTTGAAATATGAAACTATGCTATACCCAACCCTGGAATCTAGCCTCCTGTGATACTACCTGAATTAGCCTAAATACCTACTATACTAGCTGAATTAGCTGTGAAATCATGCATAGCTATGATGTAGTTAGCCTCTGGAATCTAGCCTCCTGTGATACTAGCTGAATTAGCTTAAATGCTCACGATACTAGCTGAATTACTTACCTGTGAGTGGGTTAGCTTTTCCCGTTGCAGGTCACCTTTTTCCCTTTATGGCTCACCTTTTTCCCTTTGGTGGTCGCCTTTTTCCCTTTGCTGGTGACATTTTTCCCTTTACTGGTCACCTTTTTCCCGTTGCATGTCGCCTTTTTCCCTTTGCTGGTCACCTTTTTCCCTTTGCTGGTCACATTTTTCCCTTTGCTGGTCGCCTTTTTCCCTTTGCTGGTTACGTTTTTCCCTTTGCTTGTCATCTTTTTCCCTTTGTGAGCCTCCTTTTTCCCTGAGCAGTCACCTTTTTCCCCTGAACGAGTCACCTTTTCCCTGAATAGGTTACGTGATGGGCATGTCTAGAACATTGACCACTATGTTCACGTCTAAAGTCGCTTTCAAGTCTAGCACCTCCTATTCCCTATCTCTCCTGTATATAAGTCCATATTCCTACTGCTACACTACCTGTCTAGCCTAACACCTCTCCTCCTGTTCCTATACCTCTCATATAAACCATACTCTACTCCTCTAGCTCTGTCTAGCCTAACGCCTCTCTCGTTTACCTATGACTCTCACATAAACCATACTCTGCTCCTCGACCTCTGTCTAGCCTAACTCCTCTCCTCGTTTTCCTATACCTCTCATATAAACTATACTCTACTCCTCAACCTCTGTCTAGCCTAGCACCCCTCTTCCTGTCCCTATACTTCTCATACATATAAACCATGCCCTACGTTTCAAGCCCTGTCTTGTCTAACACCACTCCCCGTATCCCCTACCTCTCAAAAGCTCATTCCCTCCTGCCCCCCCTCTAGCTGAGTATCACTCCTTGGTTTCCTATCTAACCTAACTTTAACACCTGTCTATCCTAGCATAGGATCTCTCTCCGTTTTCTCGTCTCTCCTTATAAACACAAACTCAATTCTCCTAACCTAATACCTCTCCTCATTTTCCTATACTTCTCATATAAACCTTACTCTACTCCTCGACTTCTGCCTAGCCTAACACCTTTCCTCGTTTTCCTATATCTCTCATATAAACCATGCACTACGTTTCAAGCCCTGTCTAGTCTAACACCTCTCATCGTTTTCCTATACCGCTCATATAAACCATACATTACTCAGCCTCTGTCTAGCCTAGCACCCTCCACGTATTCCCTATCTGTCTCATATAAAGCGCACTCCCCTCCTACCACTGTCTAGCCTAGCGTCAGTCCTCGTATTCCCTATCTCTCCCATATAAACGCATTTTCCTCCTTGAAGACTCTCTCAACCTAGCATCTACCTTCGTTTTCCCTATCCTTTCCCATATAAACGCAAAAACTGTGCTCGAATTCCTCTATATATCCTACTGATCTAGTTTTGTATTGTTAACTGGTTTGGCACCTTTTAAACAATTATTCCTGACAAATTTTAAATGGCAACTATTGTATCATTGAGAAAACCTTCTATTTTGTTTAATAAATTACAATATTGTACCTATAAAAATAGATCAGTGAACTTAAAATTAAATCAAATTGAATTTTATTTATGGAAGCTCTTTAATTGCTGTGGTCCTTAGCGTCCCATTCTATATTGGGCATGAGGGATCGATAATTTTGCTCAGAGGCCTCTTTATCAAACTTGAGGTTCTTTTACGTGCCGTAAATCTACGGCACGGGACCACCGCTTTACTTCCCTTCCGAAGGAAGCCATGCTAAGAATTCTTACGCCCGAAAAAATCCATCGCCCTCCTCCGGCTCTGACCCACGACCTCGGGAACAGAAGACATGTATCTACAACCTGCAACACACTTCAGTCTGATGTCCCAAACAGCTTCTCAGATAGTGGATCACTCATAAATTAGCAAATTTAACTGTGATGTGATGGGGGTTTTAATCTTTTAGAAGCCCTATCCCTTAAAATACACTAAATAAAACAATTCATCTTTCTCTTCAGCAAGCGACCGTCGTTTTATTTCCTGATAATATGAGTTTAATCAACGGCAATCGGTTAGTTATGAGCGATAAGGCTCTTACCACACCCAAATGGATTAAGGATTATCAAGTTTGATTCCCGAAAAATAATGTTAATCGGATTAAATTTTACCCCGGCAAGCTTATGATCGAGAACTGTGCATCCACCAATGAGTCAATTTATTATTAATATTATTACCGTTATTATTATTGTATTTGTTTCTTTATTAATGCTTTTCGACTTGGTAGTTCCTGCAACAATAAAAAATAAAGCGACCCTGCCAGGATTCGAACCTGGAATCTTCTGATCCGTAGTCAGACGCGTTATCCGTTGCGCCACAGGGCCTGTGCTTTAGCTATGGAAAAATTAATTCTAAATTCCACTGAAATACAGCCAGAACTAAATTTCTGAAATATAACTGAGAAAAGCACTAGGGAAAATCTTGAAAGTTGTTAGAAATACCATGCTACGTATCATATTTTGGGCCGCACAAACGGAGGGAGCCTTGCCAAACTTCCGTTTACGAACCCCACGACCTTAAACCGCGATAAAAGTGAGTTTACCGTATTCGCCATAGTCGAAAAGGTGACCATTATTTCATTAGAGTGACACATTAATTGTTGATTTTGGTTGCGTTTGCAAGAAGAAGATTATGTGACAGTCCGGGAATGGTTTTAACCTCCATGTTATGATCTGGGTGATTGAACCCAGATAGACGATGAATCACAAGAATGGGTACACGCAGTTGATGTTTTGTAATTTGTAATCGTCTTTTTTGTTCATTTTCCAAAGTATTTTTATCGTACTTACGGTCATGCTGTCGGATTTCAGAGAGCTGGTAGCAGCTGAGGTTTCATGTTTGTTGTAGTAGTTGTTGTGGGATCAGTTGAAATCCCAAGACTGCAACAATCGAAAGACGTATAATCAGGGATGCATAAAATCCTATAGAGTTTTATAGCCATGGGGTATCTTTTCAATAAAAAAGCCGACATGCGCTCATGATCTGCATCAATTACTACGTTTCCATGGGAAATGAAATCGATTTGAGTCAAATTTCATACTGAATACGATCCGCGTTTCTATTCAACACGTATTGAGATCGATTTGGATACACATTCATTCATTCTCTGTTTCTCCTCATCTTATGTAGGACTTACAGCCCCAGGACTTACAGGCGGCTGCCTGGAGTCAGAGGCCCGTCGAGGAGCAGACACTCATGGAGCAGACAGAATAGCCAGGATGGGTGATCAGCCCGATGCCTGGAATGTGATGAAGGAAGTAGATGAAACAAAATGATGGCGAAATGGATGAAAGCAAAGGTGATGATGGAGCAGTTGGTGGAATGAATGGCGTGGGAAACCGGAGAACACGGAGAAAACCCACCCAGACGCCGCTTTGTCCACCACAAACCCCACATGCGGGTCCCTGGGATTGAAGCCGGGCCGCCTCGGTGAGAAGCGAGCGGTTTAACCACTCGGCCAAGGCGCAAAGCTCGAGAATAAAATAATTCAAACTTTTATGTTGGTCAACTTGGATTTAGGTTACCGAACCTGTTAAACATATGTTAATTTTCCCCCCGTATATTTTAAGCGGGTGAATATTTTTGAGAAGAATAAGTTGCGAATTATGGAAGCGATAAAAGCGGCTTTGCTGTGTGTTTAACGATTTCCGCTAATAAAAACAATGACGAGCGTGCAGCCTGTTACAACGAGTATAGTAGAGGACAGTAATTTTGGCGTATTCAAAACGATTTGAATACGGTAGGTGTTTCCATGCAACAAATTTCGACCCGATCCCACTTTCTAAGAGGATCGGATCCAAGGTTCAAAACGATCTCAATACGATCCAGATCCGTGTTTCCATGCAGCATTCAATACGGAAAGTGTACTCAAATAGATTTCAATTCCCCATGCAAAGGTAGTAAATATACAAGAAGAGGTCAGTGGATAAAAACATAAACATTAGTAAGAATAGTTTGTATACACACTAATAATGATAGAGGGTAGAGAAAGTCATGTGAATGTGTCACATCAGATTTTTGTAAAATATGTGTGAGTATCTTTTCTCTTTTTAATTTAAACAGTTTTCTTTGTGAATGACAATTTCTGATATAAATGGTCCGTTTTCTCGAGAACTATTGAAAACAGCTAAATGAAATTTGGATATGATAAAGACAACACCTAATGTTGCTATTGATCTATTCTGTTGTGAATAAATTGGTTGGTTATGTTTAAACATAATTGCTGACATACTTTATAATAAAAAAGATGTGTAATTTGAGGCAGTATTTTAACACTTAAATGATTTCAGTCTAATTATATAATATATAATTCAATAACAGCCCGCCTTAAATCAATATGTGTATGTAACAATATATAAAAAGTGTATATTTCAGTCATTGTAAATGTTTGTATTACTGTATACGTGTGTAATAATGTTATGTGAATGTATTACGTAATTTAATAATGTAGGAGCTGTGAGAATAATAGGTTAAAAGTTGCTAACAATGAGGTAACAACGAGGTAACCTTGAGGGAATAATAATTTTGAAAGTTTCACAATACTATTTGTAATTTTTGGAAGCAATAATGTAATTTTAGTGACAGTTCATAAAATAGCCAATCAACAACCAGAAAAAGCTTTCATTAAATGAAGGTAATCCATTGGAATAGGATTAGCCAATCAGAAACTGAAATATACCAAAATTTACAAATATAGAAGTCAGTTGCTTGCAGACTGTGTTCTTAACCGGACGCGAGACACTCCCTCGAGAAATTTAATACGTATTCGTGTGAGACGAAAATAGTTTTTACGTGTTAAAAAGTGCAAGTAATTAATAAAAAAAATCTCACAGCTCTCTCTCTCTCTCTCTCTCTCTCTCTCTGTCAGTGAAGTGTTATTTAAATCATGTCAAGCATTAATAAAAGGAGTGAAGTAAAATTATAATCTGTGTAAGCCTACATTCCACAACCTTGCTAAGAGAAACATGTCTCTAACAATAATACTGACGCAGCCGAGGCAAACATAAATATATAATATTTAAAGAAACAGTCAAATTACAAAGTTAATCTTTTTAAAACTTTTTGGGGAGGAGGGGCAAAGGCCACCGGAAAGTACATTTGGGGCGAAGGCTACTGCAAACATTTTACCATACGTGCGGTTGCAACTACTTCAAGTTTGGCTCCCCAACAGTCGAAATATAATACAACTCCTTCAATACAACCTACTTCAAATTATGAAGAAATTCTACCTTCCTTTATAATATATCACATTACTGTATGAAAATAGATTATTGAACTTAGAAGACATTCATCCACATTCTGTAAGCAATTTTCAGTCTGATATGTTAAATAGTGTTTGAGATAATGGGTCATGAAGTTAGCAAATTTAACATTGGCGGGATGCGGTTTTTAATCTCCCCTTAACCATTTAGAACAGCAGTTTCTACTAAGACTGTGGCATTTCTAAGAAAACGTACAATCTGACGCCTAAGGCAAAGCCAACTAGATACTTGATAAAACTTGCCTTATGCTTCCCGACACAAACTTGGGTCCTCACTGTACCACAAGAATGACGTCACGAAAGAGGGCACACTACTCGTACATGTAATGGAAGAGATGAGAGAGAAGAAAAGAAAAGACTGTCGAGGGAACATCCATATCCGGAACCTGATTCTCAAGACTTTCAGTAGTTTCCTTTATGAAATTGTTTTCTCTTATTTATTGTTCCGGCTCTCAGCAGAGTGCCGCGACGACTTGACTGTGAATCAGTGGCGGACTTGGCTGATATGCTGTATATAATCAGCGGCGGATACTACTTAGGCTCAAATTACAGCTGCCAAAACACGATTATGCCGTTGAAACTCGTTAAAAAAAGTACTCACAAGGGAAGTTGCGGTGGTATGATTCTTGACCCCACGTAAGGGCGGCAATTTGCGATGGTACTTCTGGTTGTTTTACGGTACAGGATTTTTAGGGATGGTCCCGGGTTCGGTACTAGCTCAGGGTTCTTTGCATGGATCTTGGATCTCGGGTTAGTGGTGAACACGACTGATGGTTTCTCTGCTCGTTTATTTACCGTCACCGTTTTAACATTTGATCCCTGCTATTTCTTCGACACAAACACGCATTTCCTATTTGTTAAATGTTTCATATCATCGCGCCTATCCGCTGCCTTCTAAACTTTTCTGACAGGCATCTCCCCAGACTTACTACAACCAAGTGTGTCTTCTAAAATCTCACGACGAAGTGTTCATTCTCAAATCTCACGACCAAGTAAGTATTCTAAAATCTTCCGTTTCTCTGTTTCAAACGTTCTATATCTCCTCATTCCACTATCACCTGATTCCAAGCTTCTTTCATTGGAGGCCTAAGGCTATCTGACTTTTGGCGAACATTGACCCTTTTCTACTAGCCTGCGTTCCCAGCAACCTAACGGGACGCTTAACAATAGAGGGAAAAACCACCCGTTTCCGGTCGCTGATGGCACTGTCTCTCAACCCTTATTTCAACTTACAGTAACATTCGCTTGCCAGTTTTATTTAACACTATCCTCGCCGTTACTGATATTTATTTCCCCTGTGATATTAATTTTTATGTTACTTCGCAAAGTATACTGCTTCAAAGTACTCCAATTGAAAGGCCCGATTTCTTCATAAATCGATATAAATGTAGATTTTTGGTCAATGAAAGCATTGTAAAAGTCATTCCGCTAGCTTTTTTAGCCTGTCGCGATATATCGTGATTCGAAACTTGCATGTATTCCAATAATGCGCTAACATGTAAAGCGTACCTACAGAATAGGCATAGTTTACAAACGATGAATTACTCCTTTTGGATTCTACCTTTAATGACGAGAAAATAATAAGGATGTTACACAACAAGAGAATTGTGTTTAAAATAATCCCTCCAAGAACAACTAATTTCGTGCAACTCCTAGACACACTTACTTAGGCAGTATAAAACTGTAAGGTTGGAACAACTGTTCAGAAATAAAATATTAGCCATGGAAGCAACACAAAGATAAATGATGAGGATTTTATGATGCAATTGCATTCTGTTGTGTACCATCAGTTCGGTTCACCAATCTTCAAAGATGTGCTGATATTTTCATGACAAAAGTGTGGATGAATTACTGACAAAATCTGATGTGATACAGTCACATGACTTCCTCTACCCTCTATCGTTTATTAATGGGTATACAAACTATTCTTGCTAAAGCTTATTTTTCTATCTACTACATTTTAATCTAAATAAACCTTTGCAGAAATAGCATTACACATTTTGTTATAAACACAAAGAGAAAACAGATAGAACCCGGCCTAAAACTCCATACTGTTTACATGCAATCCCGAGAAACAACTGAAAATCAACAGGAGTTGGAAAGCATGAAAGTATTGAAAAAATCGTACAATTTATAACGGATATCTCGGAAATGGCGTATGCCACAAACAAAGTTATTTGAAATCCGTTGTGTGTTTTAAAGAGATCTACATTTTTTGAGTTCAATATATACATTTTATTTGCCATGTAAATATATTTCATATATAGAGCTCTTAATTAGAAAATAAAAAAATTCTAAAACTGTTTCATGTAAAGGGTAGTTTGGGGTGGGGGGATTTTCTTGAAAATCTTTGAGTCGCGTCTTCAGAAGATACTGAACATAAACACCAAGTTTGGTATTTATCCGACTTTAAGTTTCTGAGTTATGTTGTTCAGTCACACAGACACGCACACCATACCGACATTGTTCTAAACATGTTTTATATCGATTCAAGAGCCTTAAAACACATATTTTCAATGAAATCTTGGAATCGAATTTTTGGGTGGAATGCAATAAATTCCCTACCTACTAGGTGCGTAGTAGAGAAAGCAAAAACATGGTCGGACTTTTAGAAATGCCCACGAAACAATGCTTCGTATTACGCATTGTATATTTGTATTATATAACACACATTGTGTGTTTGTGTGTGTGTGTGTGTGTGTGTGTGTGTGTGTGTAGTAAAGATGCTCCAGGATGCTGTGTGCAGATTACTTTGTTTCGAATCCACACTATCACCGCTAAGGTGAGTGATAAAGATGGTCCTAACTATGTAACATCCATGCGTAAAACTTATAAAAATGTCCACTTTGTTAGCAGCTTACAGCCAGAGTCGAGGTGCGTGCCAGAGCGTCATATGCGAATTCAAATTTCAAATCACAATATCTCTCTACATACGCTAGAGCCAGCATAATGATATTTACCATGTCTTTATAGACCAAAAATCTCCAACAATTTAGAAATAAATCGGCCTATCCTTTTGGGGTACTTCCCTTATCAGAAATGCAATAAAACAACTTGTTTTCTTTCTTTCACTTGTGCGACATTGTTACTCTATCAACGAAATGATTGGAAATCTTTAATGATAAACGCAATCTATACTACTAGTCGGTCACGATATGAGTGCTTGCGGTGGGAAGAGTTGCGGAACAAGTGGACGGGGCATCGGAAGGACAGTCAGATAAAGAAAACATCTGCATTTACTAGCGAGACTGAGGCTTGCAAATGCAATACTGTTTTCATTGTGCAACTATCCATTCCTATCGCCATTCCCCTCACTCCCCTGTGATCCCTAACCATTATGACGTTTGCATTGTCAACAAACATAGTGGCGCTATCCTCCAAGCGCATTCATATCGTGGCTGACTACTACATGTCTTTCCTTCCTGTTTACTTTAATCATCTTCATTTCATCAAATTCTGTTAAAAATAAATGATTAATTTCATTAGAAATAGCTAAAAGTTAAAGACTATGGTAGTACATCTTTTTAAAATCTACACCAATAAAAACATCCGATGTGGTAACCTCACATGACTTGTTTTACCCTTTATATTTATACACATATACACCTTATATATTATAATGCTCATAAAAAAATTGATTCTTGCATTCACTTTCCGTCATAAGAGATACACATTTGCCCAGAAATGGTTTCAAATTAAGTAACAAGCGTTTAGTTATATATAACATCTATGGGAAGCAACGAGGATTAAATTTAGAAGCCATAGTAGTGAGCTCTTGCGGAGGAAAAGAAAACTTTCGAGCGTCTTTGCTAGATGATGCACTTTTTTTTGACACATAATTACATAGCATGGAATATTCCGAAAACGGTTAACGTTACGAAAAAAATTGATGATACAAATTGATTATTTCAATTAACTATACATTTTTCCTGCGGTAAGTTTTTACTTACTTCTTTTAGTTTCCAAGTTGGACAAAATTACACAAATTTTCATCAGAACGAAGGTGACTTTACAGACTATTCGCAGAAAATATAAGAAATACATTTGATTTTACATGGCAGTGACAAATATGTGATATTTTAACCAAAATCGATATAGACATTTTTGAGAGAATAAAAATTAACGAACATTTTTCCATGTAAAGGTTAGTATGGGGTGGAGGAATTTTGTGAAAATTATCGTGTTACATACTTGGAAGATGCTGGACTTAAATGTGCTTGCTATTTTTTTCGAAATTTTCTTTTTGAGTTATGCTGTTAACACACACGTGAATTTTTTTTTCCTAAAAAGGCTATTTTGGGTTCAGAAAACCTGGAAATGTGTATTGATGATCTCACAATACAGAATTTTTGGGTTGAGTGGCTATAATTCTACCTACAATAGGTAAGCGGTACAGAAAGCAAAACGCTGTGAAGCTTGAAATTTACAGTGTTACACAATATTTCCACATTTTTTTCTAATTTGGCATTAGGGAGCAATTCAATTATAGCAAACCACCTTAAGGTGCTCGGTATACCACATTCCACCTCGTTTAACTCTTTGGTTAGAAGTTAGAAGAGAGAAGCTGACGGAGGTGACAGCAAGAAGAAAAACAGCGTTTTGAGGGAGAGAAAAATAAAATTGTGTTAAATTCACATGACTTGTTCTATCCTCTAGCGCTTATTATTGGGTATACAAATTATTCATAAGAAAGTTTGTTTTTATATCTACTTAATTCCAATCGCGATAAAACTTTCCGGAACTACCTACATTACAAATCTCGTTATAAATACAAACGGAATAGCAACGTTTTAGAACTAGACGCTGCGCTGGTCTTAAAATTCCATGCTCTTTCCATGACATCGCGAGACACAACTGAAAATTGACAGGACTTTAAAAGAATGGCCAAGTATTGAACAATTCGAACCATTAATAACGGATATTTCGGAAATGGCTAATGCTACAAAAGAGCTATTTGAAATAAATTGTGTTTTAAAGAAAATCTGGATTTTTGTAGTACGATGTCGCCTATCGCTTAATGTTTACCAGATACACAAGAGTATACAAAATTTCTTCCGAATGAAGTGTACTTCACAGGCTATTCCCAGAAAATTCAAAATATGCATTGTATTTGTAATGTAAATATCCTTAATATACTTATGGTATTTTAGTCAAAATTCGTCAGAGACATTTTTTAGAAAATCAAGAATTTCAGAAGATCTTCAATGTAAAGCGTAGTTTGAGGTGGGAGGTTTTGCTTGAAAATCCTCGTGTCACATCTTTGGAAGGTACTGCAGCTAAATATGTTTGGTATTTATCCGACTTTTTGGTTTTGAGTTACGCTGTTCAAAGCCACACACACACACACACACACACACACACACACACACACACGCACATATACGGAACTTTTTCTAAAAATGCTTTTTCTTTGGATTCAGGGGCTTCAAAACATGTATTTCCGGTAAAATAACGGTATCTAATTTTTTAGTGGAATGTAATACCTAATTTTTTCTACCTATTATGTATGTGATAGAGAAAGTAAAAAAGTAATTGAAGTTTTTCATCGTAACATGCTGCACTATTATGTTATTATGTACTTACTAAATTCATATTATTTTAAGATACTTTAATTATTTTAAACTTCATTTCAACATAAAATGTTAAAGTTATTTTTACTTTCTCTACTACGCATATTAAGTAGGGGAAGTATTGCATTCCACCCAAAAATGCGATACCGAGATTTCACCGAAAATGAATGTTTTAAGCAGCCCTGAATCCAAATAAAGCATTTTTGGAAACATGCCAGTGTGTGTTTCTGTCTTTATGTCTATGTGTCTGTCTGTCAGTCTGTGAACAGCACAATTCAGAAATGAACATTCGGATAAATACCAAACATAGTATTTGAGTTTAGTATCTTCCAAGTATACGACACGAAGATTTTCAAGAAAATTCCGATCCCAAACTACCCTTTAGATGGAACATTTTTCGAAAATTTTGATTTTCTCAAAAATGGCTCTAACGATTTTGATTAAAATATCATATGTTTAAGATATGATAAATGAAATGTATATCTTGAATTTTCTGGAAATGTCCCCAAAAGTCCTCTTCATTCTGAATAACTTTCGCATAACTGGTAAACCGTAAGAGATAGACAAAATTTTACTACACAATAACTGTAGATCTCGTTAAAGCATACAATTTATGTCATATACATATTTTTTCAGTGAACCATTTCCGAGATATTCCTTGCTATTTGTTTGAATTCTCCAATACTTTTACTTTTTTTTCCAATGGGAATTCGTTATTCCTTTTTTCTTTCTTTTTCTTTTTAATGTTCTGGACTTGCAAATAAAATGGAATTCTCCACATAGCAACCAGCGCTTAAAAGATTGGACTATCGCTTAAAGCCTACCTTATTCCCCTTGCAACTACGAGAAAATTGGTCATAAGATAGTTTCTGCAAATGTTTATCTCGATTAACATGAAGTAGATGGAGATTAAGCGTTTGTATAAGAGCAGAGAAAGTCATATGAGTGTAACACATCCGATTTTTTTAAAAATACGAGATAAGTTTAAGAAAACCCGTTTTAGGGCCTTCTTCCGAAGAACATTTCAAGTATATTATTTAAATAATCTACACAATTAATAATATTACGTGTTGACTACTTATTTTATTATAAAGTGGTTAGAAAGGTTATAGTACATAGGTTGTACATTTGTTTTGCATTATACTTCATCTTCTTAACCGATTCCAACTCCACCTCTCTGATCTACTGTACAATTTCGTTGACCATTAATCAACCAATCGATTGTGAACGGCAGGTTGGTCACCCACTTGGTGACGAAGGCGAGTTCAGCAACCCCACTGGGGCACCAATACCCACAATGGGGCACCCATAACCACACTCACACTATCCCGAAAAATCCCATTTTACCGATAGGTTTACCGAAGAATCAGCAAAAAAGCGTTCGATCTCACGGTTAAATTATGTATATAAAACAATTTGTATAGCATATACTAAATTTAACAACAGCCATTGTGCTTCACAAGCGCCCATCATTTTTTTTTTAATTTCTATCTGTCTAAATCCTCTCTTTTCAAAAATGAGCTAAGCGCTTCAAACGTCACATTTGGTTGTTCTTTGCCAAAACGAACAAGCATTGAATATTTTTAAGTGCAAGAGATTCCGAGTGCTGTCTTTTTAGCAATACCTCTATCTTTTTCTTTCTTTGTTTATTTATTTATGTACTTATTTTTACATTATTAAAGTCATGCAAGGAAGGACAGAATGCTGACAAAAAATTGAAATTACATTACTATGCTATTATCTTACATTTGAAATATTCAAGGGTTGAATGGCTCTGTTCTGCGTTGCTGTATCATTTTCCATCTCTCAGCAGTGAAAGTTGTCGTAGATGAGTCAGCAAACAACCAAGTAAAGGTATCCATTATCATCCATATAAGGCAATTATACAATGGAGGGCTCACCTTAGATAGATTCAAATGTAAATTAACGGATTGTGAAGGATTCCAACCGGTAGGTATCCAAGTACGACTTTTTTTTCTAAAACTCAAGTCCATATCGCTGCTCTACCGGAACATTGCATCACTCGATGTGGAAGTGAATCTGCTGCGTCGTAAACCGGGCAGCTTTGAAAGATTGCCATCCGGTGACTATATAGTTTATCTGCCTTTGGAAGAATTTAGTTTACAGTTTCATACTGAAGCAATAATATCAGCCCGAAAAGAAATAGCAACAATAATATTAATAAGAAGAATAAAGATAACAAGAGGAATTAGGAAAGGGGGAATAAAAAGGATAACGACAAAGATTAGGAAAAGAATATTCATTCATTCATTATCTGTTTACCCTCCTCTTACGTAGGACTTACACCCCCAGGACTTACAAGCGGGTGCCTGGGGTCAGAGGCCCGTCGAGGAGCAGACACTCATGGATCAGATAGAACATCCAGGATGGGTGATCAGCCCGATGCCTGGTATGGGATGAAGGAAGTAGATGAAACGAAATGACGGTGAAATGGATGAAAGGAAAGGTGATGATGGAGCAGTTGGTGGAATGAATGGCGGGGGAAACCGGAGAAAACCCGCCCAGACGCCGCTTCATCCACCACAAATCCCACATGCAGGTCCCTGGGATTGAACCCTGGCCTCCTCGGTGGGAGGCGAGCGGTCTAACCACTCGGCCACGGCTCCGCCAACTGAAGGTAAAAGAATTTAAATAAAAATAAAATTAATAAAAGTAAAACACATGAAACCGTGTATTTCAGAGCGGACAGGGACAAGCTGAAACCGTAGCAGTTAGTAATGTTTCACGAGCAACCAGGGGAAGTCATTAGAAAGCACTTAGGCTGCTTAGAATTGTGAAGGCAGGAAACAACCCGCTGGAAAGGGGTACAATTGACGGGAAACCCCAGAATCAGTCATCCGCACAGAAAAATCAATCAGGCGAAAGTAATGATAATGTCAGACGCAGAGAAGACTAACTTTCTAATTCTTAAGAACCAATGCAAGCGGAGAAAAATTTATAAAAATAACCAACTAGAAGATATGAAAGTCACGTGCCTAGAAAAGGGTTGGACGAAAATAGAAAAGGGGAGTAGACTAGAAAATTATCTAGGACAGGAGAGCAGATTCAGAGGTGTATCACATCGCTACTTCGTGTCAAGCTAGTGTCAGGGGAGGTTGCGTCACTCCTTGGGAGAATATGTGCGCAGAAATGGGTGAAAATTCACAACGACTAAAACAATTGCTTTGAGTATTTATCTTGATAAGGGGAATAGGAAAGGGAAAGTAGGCGAGTTTAGATTCAAAATGTAGAGGAGGTCGTTAAGGTAAGTCTTGTATGACAGAGTATTCGAGAAGGGATTGTAACAGTGTGGATTATCACATTTAAAGGGGCCAGTGAAGGAGGAGTTTCGAGTGTTATTCATCCCCTGTCCACACTTCCTGAGAAAAGAGTCTCATAACCAACCGACAACCCATCCTCTACCTTGAGCATCCGGCAAAATTCTAACCTTCTCCTGAACCAGACACCCGCCACCAACGAGCCATCCCGCTGCAATACGTTACCGCTATCCATTCGGAGTTAATCTGCGGATGGCCAAAACATTTCCAAATATGCTTCCAGGGCAGTCGTGGGTATTTGCATTGTTAGGTATTTACTTTGGCAGTCAGCGTTATTATTACCTCGAGTTTAAGACCATGAAATGTCCTGTAAAGCTCAATCTGCCTGATATTTAGAATGATAAACCATCAACCTAGGTTGAAAGACACCAAAAATTCTACTTAACGTTTTCTTATTATAGTTATATCGTTTATGTGGACTAGGATGAATTGGATTGTTTTGGATTGAATAATTTGCGTGCTGATATACCAAATTACTCACGTGACTTCTATTTCTTTAATTAAACCGCGTGATGACGACAAAGGTGGCGACATAACGTACACTATGATTGAGATGTCACGGCGCTGTTGATGGGAGTCCTTAAACCTCCTTATGAAAGATATAATTTATCATCACTAGCCCATAAATACTTGAGCTGGACAACACCCGGAAGTTTCCCACTCTGTCTCATCTCTCATGTGCGTCTGATTGCTTCCGGTCTGGAGACGACAGCGGACAGAATCTTCCCTATTATCGAAGAGCCTGCTGTGTCGGAAAATAAAAACTTATATCATTTTCTATAAATAATTTCAATATTAATAACATTTCATTATTTAGCGTGATGACGTTTAACAACACGGTAAGCGCCAAGTTTCATGACGTACCCCTCTGTGGCACTTTTGATGTCGTCTCTAAGATCTGCCGGTGTATCTTCTACTGGCTGCTACAGTGGTTGGCTATGAGATCTTTTTCTCAGAGCATGCGTGGGTGGAGTGAGGATAGATAACACTAAACTGAGAAACTTAATGTAATATAATACTTGAGTTACTGAAGCGAGTTCCAACCGTTTGAAGATGAAGAATTAAACTGACTCTGAATCGTAACACTAGGAACTGTAAAAATTGAATAATTATGCCTGCTAAGTTCCGCAGTATCAATTTAAGGTTGGAAATAACTGTTTCCGCAATAAAAACTAGAAGCGTATGTTGCTGTGAGTCGCTAAAATGCTTACGGCAATTACTCCTTCGGCTATCGCTAAGTAAGTGAGAACATTCGCGGTCTTTAACCGCTACGGATTGATGATCACCGTAAACTACTAAGGCTGTATACGAAAGATGAAAGCCAAAAGACACTAATTTTAGCAATACACGCTGTTTTACTATCTTAAGTCCCACCTACCTGACAATTACCCCCATCAAAATTCGTACATTATACGTTGCCAAATCTTACGCATCTGAAACAACTTGTACTCTTTGACTTGCTATATTCTAGGAACTGTTTTCCTTTCTAAATTTTCAGAACTGGCCTATGTGGGGATTCTTGTTTATAGTTCGCCGGAACACTTAATTACCTTAGCTGTTCCACATTCTCATTACTTTTCCTCAACCCGTAATCTGCCTAGTACTGACTTCCTTATTCACATACAATGTTATAACCTTTGCTTCTTCCGTTATGCATTGATTCAATATATAGAGATTATTTATTGCATTTATTTATCTACATATGTTACTATCATGGCTTTATAAAGTTATTAATTATACGAGTTAATAATTCTGGGATCAAGTGATATATACATTAAAAATGGGAGAATTGTGTAATTCTGTGGTGCACATACTTCATTTGTACGCAATATAGTATTATAATGCAACGAGAAGAGAACACGATGATCCATGCATTGTCTATGCAGATACAGATATTTTTGGCATCGTTAAATACAGAGTTCTGCAGTTTAAGTAACCGTCGATTTGCTTCAAACATTATAATAAAAAGTCTGATGTGATATACTCACACGACTCTCTAATAACGACAAATTCACATACATCCGTTGTATACTACAGTTTTCACATAAAAACTGATTTTTCTATCCACGCTTCGTTATTCAGATATATGTATTACTTCCTCTACTACGATCTAGTAGGTAGGGGAAGTGTTGCATTCTATCCAAAAATTATATATCGAGATTTCACCGGAAACGTAGCAGGTGGTCCAATCGCGACGTATTTCAAGTGTATAGAATCCCTTCGAGTTGTAGAACTCAACGGGCAATTCCAAGTAAAGCGCAGGTCAGTGGGGAACTGGCGCATTAGCCCTTTTTTAAGTTTTATTTATATCCCGCCTTTAACTACAATGGTCTTATCGGTGTGGCCTTTGCTTTGGAACATATTATTGCCTATAGGCAATGGTGTTATCTCCTATTCACTTGTCTTTGGATTTCTAGTAAACTTTGGGCTTTATTCATTGGATCAAACACACATTCACACTCTCATTCGTACTTCCAGACTATGGGAAGAATAGGGAATAACCTTAGCTAGAGAAAAATCCCCACCCACAGCCGGGAATCAAACCTGGGACCCCTCGCACTGCAGGCAGATGCTTTAACGACTTAGCTGTGAGGTCAGTCAAGCTTTGTTCTACTCCTCTTGCTTATCAGCAAAGACGATGAGTGGATCGCCCTCATTGAGAGGCACTTCCTAGTCTTGGAATAGAGTGTACAGTCTGTGATGATAGACAAAAACAGACCCTTGCACTAGAGTGTACTGTCCGTGATGATAGACAAAAATAGACCGAGAAGGTCTTGGAATATTTTCCACTTCAGTTAGACAAGCTTCATTTTCGAGGGAATAAATTCACTTTTTATTTTGTCAAATAATTTAAATGTCTTTATTTGACATATCCGCCCATAGCTATTTTATTAATTGTGTTTACGCTGTTCTTGTCTAACATTATAGACTATGAGCAACAAACATGGGAGCACGCAGTTTTCACTACCATTTTTTCGCTTGCTATTATAAACGTTATTGTTACTACTATTATTAACATCTAACGGTACTGTTATGCTGACTTCGCTCATTGAATAGGTGTTCAAAATTATGCCCTTGTTGATTGATAGCATGTTCCAACTGCCTCTTCGTATCCATATGGACATTTCTGAGAACCGCTGGTGTACTAGTAGTAGTAGTAGTAGTAGTAGTAGTGGTAGTAGCGGTAGTAGTGGTGGTGGTGGTGATGGTGGTGATGGTGGTGGTGATGGTGGTAGTGGCGGTGGTGGATTTGTAGGGCGCTAGTGCGCCAGTTCCCCACTGACCTGTGGTTACTTGGAATTGACCCGTTGAGTTCTGCAACTCTCTTTTAACGCACGAAGGGCTATATGCAAACATCAAATACGGCGCGGTTGGACTACCTGGTAGTCTTGAGCTTGCTGAATAAGAAAAGTTGTTTAAAAAAGATACATGCATGTGTGTGTGTGTTTGTGAATAGTAACTCAAAAACGAAAAATCGGATGAATAGCAAACTGCAGTGCCTTCCAAAGATGTGACACGAAGAATTCCAAGAAAATCCGTTCACTCTAAACTACCCTATGCGCGGAACATTTTTCGAAACCTTTATTTTCTCAAAAGTGGTTCTAACGAGTTTGACTTAAAAAGCATGTATTTAAGTTAGCTATCTGACATAAAATGTATATTGAAGTTTTTGGTTAGTTGGTAAAGTTCCTTTTATTCGGAAGGAATTTTGTATAGTTTTGTATAATTCATAAAGGGTAAGAGATAGATAAAAAGTAATACACAAAAACGTGGTTCTCATTAAAACACGCAGCTTAATTCAAATAACCTTTTTCCAGATATCAGTTGTTATTGGTTTGTATTTTGTAATGCTTTATTTCATTTTACTTTCTCTACCACGCACATAGTAGGTAGAGATGATATTGCATTCCATCCAAAAATTCGTTACCAAGATTTCACAGGAAATACTTGTTTTGAGGAACCCTGAATCCAATTAAGCATTTTTGGAAACATGTCCGCGCGCGCGTGTCTTTGAACAGCATAACTCAAAAACAAAAAGTCTGATAAAATACCAAACTTGGTACTTGAGCTCAGTAACTTCCAAAGATGTGACACGAAAATTTTCAAGAAATTCCTCCGCCCCGACTACCCATTACACAGAACATTTTTCTAAAAATTGATTTTCTAAAAAATTGCTCTAACGATTTTTATTAAAATAACACATATGAGAGATACTTATACGACAAATAAAATGTATATCTTGAAGTTTCTGGGAGTAGCCTAGGAAGTCCTCTTCATTCGGAAGGAATTTATATAATCCTGTATAACTGGTAAACGTTAAGCGATAGACGAAAACGTGCCACACACAAAATGTAGATCCCTTTAAAACACACAGTTTATTTAACACAAGTTTTTTGTAGCATACGCTCTTTTTGAGATATCCGCTTTTAAAGGTTCGAATTGTTCAATACTTGTCATTCGTTTTAAGTCTCAACGATTTTCAGTTGTTTCTCGGGATTGCATGGAAGCAGTATGGAATTTTAAGGCCAGCAAATAGCTTCCAGTTCTTAAAACATTTAGCTATCGCTGTTCTCTTTGTACCTATAACTAAACGTGTGATGCAGCTATTTGTACAAAGGTTTATTTTGATTAAAACGTAGCAGATAGAAAAAAAAAGCTTTAGTAAGAATAATTTGTATACCCACTAATACACTATAGAGGGGTAAAGAAGTCACGTGAATATATCACAACAAGATTTTTAATACTGTCAACATTCAGTAGTTTCTCACTATACCATGGAAAGAGCATTGAATTTCAAGGTCAGTATACAGCGATCCGTTTTTAAACATTTGATTATCGGCATCCCCTTTGTACCTATAACGAAATGTGTAATGAAACTAAACGTCTATCTCAACTTGAAGTAAATACAAGAAAAAACTCTTGCAAGAATAGTTTAGAAGCTGATAAAATTAATGAGTCGAAATAGTTTAGAAGCTATATATATTTAATTCCAAGATTTGTAGTAGGCATTATTAGTGTTACATTTTCAAGTCTGATTCAATTCCCCAACTTAAGACTACACGCGGTATAGTCCGTTTCTGCTTCCTGTTCTTATCATGTCTTATTTTTATTATTACTCATCCTCCTACTTAAGAAAGTCTTGGGAAGCTAAATCCCTTCTCAATATCAGAAGCAATACACTTGCTCTTCGCTCACCCCGGTCTCTTCTCCCATGGCATTTGTAACCATATAGAAATGTCGCTTATATTTCTCTGCCAATTCTTTCCACAATCTTCTCCGTATACTTTAATATTCTCTAACTTCCTCGGCTTTATTTTGCATTTTTGGTGTCTAATTCGAAGATGTCAAGGTCACTGCGACGTAAAACCTGTGGTGGCTTCCGTATCAGGGAACAATTTCAAGTAATCAGAAACTAGAGGTAATCGTAGTCTACTTTTATACCAAACAGTAGGTAGTAGTATATCCCTCCAGTAGACGGACTAGCTGTCTTGGCGTGGCATGCTATTGCCACCAGTATGCAACCTTGATATTACTGCTCTAATAAATTGTTCTCACTCCTATATCTATCCCTTGTTGCTATTTCTGCCAGGTGACAAGCAAATCCCTTCTGCATTACTTATAACTTCCAATTTTGTTAACATCTCTCTACTGTACCTAATTATTTTCACTAATGCCATTTAGCCTAACAAGATTAGTGTTCGTTTTCTTCAGCATTCTTATGCCTTATATATTATCGCCTGTCATTCATTTCGTCTTTAACGATGCCGCCGGATGCAAAGTTTGTTATGGCTTTCTTTTGTGTTAAGTTTTCAATCAATGCTTCAACAAATATGTAGGCTTCATCTGTTTCTCCTGCCTAAACTCTGGTTGTGAGCAATGCTCTTCCCTTTAGGTTTCCAATTCAGAATTTTGCGTGACTTTCTCAATTGCAATTCTGGAATTATTAGTTCTGCCCCATGTTTTTCTCTTATTTCATAGGAATTTACATAACATTTTGGCCGTATTATTGTATAGGCCCTGTGGCGCAACGGATAACGCGTCTGACTACGGATCAGAAGATTCCAGGTTCGAATCCTGGCAGGGTCCTGTAAACTTTTTATTATTCCAGAAACTACCAGCGTAGATAAGAATCACATGTTTGTGTACTGCTAAACTTTTTATGTATATTTTACCGTGTATTAACACACAAACAGGACGGTTTTATTACCGGTTTTCAAATCATGCCATTGAGGAGGGAGGAAAATGGGTCAATGGAGAGGGAGAGAGTGAAAAGCGAAACAGGGAGCGAAGAGGGGAGAAAACGGAAGAAGGATGTACTGAGAGACAGTCAAAGGGAAGCACGGAAGAATTATAGCATTTAACGCAATGACGTGAACAGAGCTGCGGGTTCTACCACTACCTGTATAAAACAGGTGAAGTATCCAGTAACAAAAGAAGCATTGAAAACCGAGGGGGAGCAACTAAAGAAGCAACTGTTGCCGACAACTAGCAGCATTTAGACACCACTTGGGATACAGAGTGACGACACTTCAAATTAACCAAACATTGCACCCCTCTCTGGGGAAAACTCAACAAGAATTGGCTAGGGGCTGCAGCGCACGATCCACTGACTAGATAGCAGCCTAATTACTCTAGGGAGAATGTTCCAGCCGCATCCCTCAAACCTGCAGCGTTTATACCTCGTCATGTGCAACATTATCTTAAATAAGAAGTTGTATTTCTGCACATTTCCGAAAATAAAACGGTGTAAAATGTTTTCATTCTATTCAGGTTAAGGCACCAACATTTGAAACTTGTAGGAAACTACGAAAAATATATTTTTGTTTTTTGCAGCAATAAATAAATGTTAGTGCTTTTTAATAGGTTTGAGTAAGTATCTATTGGTGCAGATACTAAAATCATTATAGTACCAACCAACGCAGGAATGCAGTTTTGAAATCTAAAATCACCTCTATACTTTTAAAAATAATATATTTTCTTGGTTTTTTTCAGTGCTCATTGTCAGCCAAATTGCTAATTGCGATACAAAATTTTGCCAATTACTTTGAAACCTTCCTTAAAGAGTCTTAAAATGAGAATTAATAAAAACTGTTGCTAGAAAATTTCAAGAAAGCGAAAGGGCGAAGTATATGCTTTTAGAAATTATTTTTATTATTTAAACCCCTAAAAAGGAAGAATTACATACGCCTAACTTTTTCTCAGCAACTACTCAAGATATGAGCTGAAAATTTCGAAATTTTTTCTACAATGTATCATAATAATTTGGTAAAAATCAAACTAATTGGTTAAAAAATACAGAATTTCAAAATTTCACAGACTGATCCCCTTAAACATAAGCATAGAAGCTACATAAGATGTATATTGCATCCTTATATAGGTATATTAATATCATAACGAGAAAAAATGTTTGTGTATGTGTGGGTATGTGTATGATAATTTAAAAAAACACCCAATCGATTTTGATAATTCATTCAGCATTGAAAAGTCCAAGCCTTTCTAACGAACATGGGGCTATATAACACCTTATAATTGCATTTCATAAATCACTAAAACATTAAAAATGTTTTAAAAACCCCTTGTACTTGTATATGAACACATTGGAGTTGAAAAAGAACATGCTTGCAAAGAGGCTTTGAACCTTAGTTTAAATTGTCATGGAGTAGAAAATAGTTGTTACTCCACAGAATGTGCATATAAATAAGACAAATGCCGCGGATATTTGATTCCAATCAATGTAGGTAGGTGGTCACGATTTGACAATTACAACACGCAAAACAAAAGAGAATCGAAACTGTTTATAATGCTACGATACGCATGCGATACCAATTCCAAAATACTTTAATAATCCTCATGTAAGAACGTTTTGCTTTAGTTTTTTTGTACCAGCGGTGTAATCAACTTCGTTAGCTGGACATGCTAAATAATTGTACAAAGAAAACAATTCTAACATAAGAAATCAGTAATGCAATATTTTTTATTTAACAATTGAGAAGATTTTCTGGATTTTCGCAAACCAAGACAGTTAACCTCGTGGCCTGGGATTGGAGAACCTTTATTTTCACCACCTTTATCTCTATTTCGTTGTATATGTTAATGGTGTGTATATTATGAAAACACTATATAGCTTTTGTATTATTAAATAAATATGGGAGCAATGAGAAGGTGCAAAGCTTTAAGTTTGCACCTACTCTGATTATCTAAAAAATTACTCGACCATTCCGATCGTTAATTGTCCCACAGCCAAAGGTACTTATAGACCATACAGTATTTACAGGGCTTGGGAGACTCTTGGAAGGAGGTTAAGGAAGTAAGACGTTCTGTCGGTGTTTCACATTCTTTTGCGTGAATATCGCGGGGTTTTCGTGCGTTATTATGGGCTGTACGAAATTATAATTATAAGGGGTGAAGGAGAGGAAAAATGTTCTAGATTATTGTAGAATAATTTCATAAAGAACGGGATGGGGAGGTAAATAAAATTCATTAAATCATAATTCGAATTTAAAAGGTTATCCGTGCAACATCGGGCAGTCGGCTAGTATAAATATAATAAAAATACTGATGTATAACAGTAAGAAATCACTTTATTGAAAATGACGACTTTAGGCTCGTACTAAATTATATCTTCTATAATAAAACTGAATCGTATGGCAATACAGCATTATTGACGTGTTTAATTAAGATCTGTCGTTTGCTATCGTAACCATAAATGACAATTACGTAGATTAGGTCTGTAGTCAGTGTTCCTTGGTGACGAAATATATATTTAACTCAATAGCAAAGCTGCGCTTTACAACTTTCAGATACAATAAGAGTTTTCAAATTCGGTTAGCATATAGGAGGGTTGTGGCCTTGGAGGCACTACATTTCCATTTCCCCTCGTACCATGAGTAGCTCCCACTTGGTCGACTATGTATCAAATCAGCAATCAGGAGAGCAATTATTTGAATTTGAACTAATCACATCTATCTTTACGCTTTTTTCGTTTTAGTTTTCTCATTTTGAGATTCAATTTTTACTTTCTCTACTACGTATAGTAAGTAGGGGAAGTATTGTATTCCACCCAAAAATTCGATACCGAGATTTCACGGGAAATATATGTTTTGAGGCCCCCTGAATCCAAAAAAAAGCATTTTTGGAAACATGTCCGAGTGTGTGTCTGTGTGTCTCTCTGTGTGTCTGTGAACAGCATAACTCAGAAACAAACAGTCGGATAAACACCAAACTTGTTATTTAGGTTCAGTATCTTCCAGTCTCCAAAAGTATTCTTCATTGTAAACGACTTCTGCATAACTGGTAAACCATAAGAGATAGACTAAATTTTACTACACAAAAAATGTAGATCGCGTTAAAATACACAGTTTATGTGATATACATTTTTTTGTTTGTTGAATGAACCATTTTCGAGATATTCCTTGTTATTCCCTGAAATTTTCCAATACTTATACTTTTTCTCAAATGTGTGTGTGTGTGTGTGTCCGTGTGTGTGTCTGTGTGTCTGTCTGCCTGTGAACAGCATAACTCAGAAACGAACAGACGGATAAACACCAAACTTGGTATTTAGGTTCAGTATCTTCCAGAGATGCGACACGAAGGTTTTCAAGAAAATCCTTCACCCCAGATTACCATTTACATGCAACATTTTTGGAAAATCTTAATTTTCTCAAAAATGGCTCTAACGATTTTGAATAAAATACGATACGTTTAAGACATTTTTATGGCAAATGAATTGTATATCTCGAATTATCTGGGAATGTCCCCAAAAGTATTCTTCATTTGGAACAACTTTTGCATTACCGATAAAACATAAGAGAGAGACAAAATTTTACTACACAAAAATGTAGATCGCGTTAAAATACACAGTTTATGTGATATACATTTTGTTTGTTGAATGAACCATTTGTTATTCCCTGAAATTTTCCAATACTTATACTTTTTCTCAAATGGGAATTCGTTATTCATTTTTACTTTCTCTATAGTATCCCACCCAAAAATTCACGAAAATATATGTTTTGAGGCCCCCTGAATCCAAATTTTTTTTTGAAACATGTCCGTGTGTGTGTGTGTGTGTCTGTGAACAGCATAACTCAGAAACAAACAGTCGGATAAACACCAAACTTGGTATTTAGGTTCAGTATCTTCCAGAGGTGCGATACGAAGGTTTTCAAGAAAATCCCCCACCCCAGATTACCCTTTACATGGAACATTTTTCGAAAATTTTAATTTTCTCACAAATGGCTCTAATGGTTTTCATTAAAATATTATGTGTTTAAGGTATTTTCATGAGAAATGAAATGTATATCTTGAATTTTCTGGGAATGTCTCCAAAAATATTGTTCATTCGGAACGACTTTTGCATAACTGGCCATCCATAAGAGACAGACAAAATTTTACTACACAAAAAATTGAATACACAAATTATGTCATATACATTTTTGTTGAGTGAACCATTTTCGAGATATTGCTTGTTATTTCCTTAAATTTTCCAATATTTATACTTTTTCTCAAATGGGAATTCGTTATTCATTTTTTTGTCTTGGATATGCAAAGAGTATTAATCTGTTGCAAAGAGAATGTTACTGCACATAGCAACCAGCTATTAGGAGATATGTATATGCTTAAAGGTTACTGTATTTCTATATTGCCCTTGCAAATACAAAACAAGGGGAACATAGTAGGCCTTAAGCGATAGTCAGATATTTTTTATAGTGAAAAATAAACGTACTGCTATGGTTTTGTGAATCTTCTAGCGGCTTTTGCTCTAAACGAATGCTGATTTGAATCAATTTCGTAAGATTGTTTCATTTTATTAATTCATATCTTATTGCTCGTTATAGTAGCATTTTAAATGTTCCTATTTTAGATTACATTTTTTGTTTCCACGATTTAAGGGCTGTTTCATTTTATTCATTCATATATTATTTGTTATGGTACCATTTTCAGGTGTTTCTGTTTTGGTTTCTGTTCTTTGTTTACTGGTTTACGTTTTAAGACTTTTCATTATGCCTAGTAAGAAACGAACTAGTTTTAATTTTAATGTTAAGAAGTTGTTTTCCGTGAAAGCAACTAAAGTGATTTCTGGTAGCTTGAGCCAAAATAACGACATATTTGGTGAGGTTAAAAACACACAGAGCACAAGCAACTCGGTGATGGCATTATTTTTTTCAACTGTAATAAATATATTGATGCTTGTAGAGCTGAAGTAATTGATAAAATTCTTCATTTAGGCAATGATTTGCACTTAAAATCAATTTCAAGTTATGATGGTGTTATGCCATATCCGCCTTACTTGTGCGCTGATGAGGTTTGGCTGCGGGATATTGTAATTGATGATGTAAAAGTAATCTGCAATGCAGTGACAAATACTTTTGCATTACAAGGGATCATACCGAGGGATTTAGGCAGTGTGTTAAAAACATTTTTTTATGTCCTGGACATGCAAAGGAGAATGCAATGTTCCACATAGCAACCAGCTCTTAAAATATTTGTCTATCGCTTAAGGCCTGCCACATTCCCCTTACATCTATAAGAAAATTAGTAATAAGATAGAAAATGCAAATTTTTATCTCGATTTACATGAAGTAGATGGAGAATAAGCGTTTGTAAAAATAGTTTCTACAAGAGTAGAGAAAGTCATGTGAGTGCAACACATAAGATTTTTCAGTAATATATGTACCTCATTTTAAGAATCTATGTATAGTACCTTGAAAGTTTCCACACTGATTAATCCAATGCCAATGAAAATTCCACTGTATGGAACCAAAATATAGTATTTTTTGTACTTCATGATTATATATAAGTTAAAAAATATTAATAAAAATTCCAAACATTTAAAAATTTGACAAAAAATTTAAAATGAACCGCATATAAAAACCTTTTAAAAAGCTTAATCTTGTATCCATCTGTATATAAGAAAACTATTACTTGCCCCCTGGGCTGGGCATGATAATTGCATGATTAGTTTTGTAGAAAAAGGTACACTTACAAGTAAGAAAATTGTTAAATTTAAAATTTAAGGGAAGAAATTAAATTCTATTTTGGGTCCAAAACTTTTTAGAATCTTTCTTGTACTTCCTACAACACATATGCAAAGTTTCATTTGTTTACAGTGAATAGTGTGGTAAATATAGATTAATATTTTAATGACATTGTATTTAAGCATATATCCCCTCTTAAATGGATAACAACTTTGGTGTTTTATGGATTTATTTCAGGAGGCTCTGCCCTCTCAAAATAAGATTTAGTCTCACATCTTGAGTTCTTACATATGTAAAAGCCTTCGCAGTTCCTAAAATACAATTAGCATAGACGTGCAACATTTGGCATTTAAGAAAAGCAACATAAATTTTTGTAATAGCCCAGAAACTTACAACATAAGCTGTACAAGCCCATGCATTATGAAAATACGTTTGAAATCGGATGTATCTGACATATCACATGACTTTCTCCAGCCACTATCTTTTATTTCTATCTCTCTTCTACAAAATATTTTGAATAAAAGCTTACTTTTCTACTTACTTCGTGTTAATCAAGATAAACGTTTGCAGAAGTATTTTCATTGCATTTTGTCCTAGATACAAAGGGGTATAGGAGGCTGATGAAACTGTCAAATACTTAAAACACGGTCGCATATGCTGACTTTTCTGATCAATACTCTTTCCATTACATCACAAGAAACAATTAAATGGTGGTATTTCAAAACATGGCAAAGAATAGAAAAATTCAAACCAATAACACAAATATCTAAGAAATGACTGACGAAACTAAAGTTGCCAAGAAAATGTGTTCAACATACCAGTTAGTAAATCATTTTGTATTGTATGTTAATTTCTTTCTTTGAATAGATTTTTGTACGGCGTGCAAAAAGGGACAACTTTTATAACTCAAAACAGTTTAAAATTGGCATTTTTGTGGCTTAGAAGCGGAAAAAGATATTTTAAGCAACGCCAGGGGACATGGTCTTTATTTTCTATAATTACTTAACGAGCATAGTGTATTTCCCCATAGCTGGTGCACTCCCGCAGCGCAGCAATTGCAGGGGAGTTATTTACCCTCCTAGTTTATAAATGAGCTATAATTCACAAATATGCCTAGATTTTATATACCAACGCTCGAGTAAATGAATCAGAAAGCACTGAATAAATGTATGCAGTTGCCTTTGATTTTGGAAAGGTGTTTTGCTGGATAGCCAGCAGCGGGGAACCCCCGTAGCTAATCCCCGTATCCTGGAGTGACAGATGGGTGGGACATCTGGAGTGTCCAAGATACCGATCAGCGTAAAGTGCATGTACAAATTCGTTTATGATAACAAGTGGGGAAGGCCATGGATCCTGGCATTAAGGGGGCTTTACTGGCCAGCATCTGCTTCATTCAGATTCACAGTGGAAACTCATCGGGCTAATTCGATTCAATTCCTTCATTTCACTTGTTTTCTCTACTCTCCCATTCGTTGAACAAAAATTTATACGAGCCAATTGCTCACCGTAGTAACAATGCTGTTATTTGAGCAGGGTGTTGAAGAACAAATTGCCGCAAGTAAAGTGGCATGGTCATGTCTGCATTGTTAACTGATAAATGCAGCAGAGGTTAGTTAGAGGGAGGAGGGTGGCCTAAGAGCGTGCCCATTGTTTGTTACGATAGCACGGCAAGGGAGCGCTTCTGTATAACATTTTAAAGATTTTAACACCCTAGAGAGCAACTAAAGGTATTCAGAATAATAACTAAAAGTATTCAACTCAGGTTTTATTTGGCACCAAAGTTGCTCTTTTGATTCAGGATGAATTCTGGAAACTAACCACATTAAACGATTTGCTCTAATGGTTAGCATTCCATAGATATTGTACAATATACCCTTATAAAAGTTATTTTTCCATTCATTTCTCGATTATGCCATACATATATTGGTGCGATTTCAGTTCTTATACAGGTAATTTTTAAAATAGTGTTTATCTTTATATAATTACATTTATTATATTATTACATAAAATATAACCAATTAGTTGTTTTACGTGGCATTTCATGAATGTAATCTGAAAGTAAGCGATTGAAAATAAGGATAGGGTGTTTCTTTTTTAAATCGTGAATAGTCTACCGGACCTCCGGGGCCGACCAATCTGACCGAAGGTTTTTTCGCAGTTTTCCGCGGTCGCTAGGCGAACGTGGGTTGGATAATCTGATCCGCGAAATTTCCTATCATCCCTTTCATCACTGCATTTCATTTCCTTCTTCTTCATCGTCATAACAAACATTGGGCTGCTCTCCCATACTGGATATGCTATGATCCAGAGTTTGCTTGCTCCTCAACAGGCTACTGACCCAAAGCGTTGGCTTGTAAGTCCTTGGGGTGTAAATCCGACAAAGAGGAGGGCAATCACTTAAAAAAAAAGAAGAAGAAACAGAATAGTCTACAGTTTTTATCGTAATTAAAGCGCAAGCATCCAAAATTTTGTTCAGCTCGGGCAAAGATGCAAACTTGAACAGAAAGGGGTTCAAAATTTGAGTAACTATAGCTTTTTGAAGCAGTAACGTATCCTATAATCTTCACCAAGTGCACAATTGTGTGCTGTGATTGAGCTAACAGTATATTTTTGCTTATAAAGGATTGAAAATAAAGGATAATGGTAATCATTAAAAATGTCGAAGCACTATATGATTGGCAACAAGCATTAGATACTTTTCGGAAGTTGTAAGGTAACCTATGGCATATGCCACAGAGCGGGATTCCTCAGGTGGTAACGTCTGTGGCCCTCATTTTGGATGCCCCGAATTCGATCCCCGGCGATCGCTCACTATGACCCATGGGTTTTTTCAGGGGTTTTCCTGGGTCGTCAGGCGAATGCTGGACTGATTTCTTTCATCCCCCGAATTTCCTGTCCCTCATTTCGTTCCATTAATCATTTCATTCATCCTTCACCCCGTTTGATCTGTTTCAGAGTTGGAAGTGTCAGTGATGGTATTTCGGTGCAGCGAGGCAGCGGAAAAGAATGCTCTCTGCGATATTTCTCCAACCCTCGGTCTTCGGCTGGTTGCCGGGGTATAAGGACCACCCCTTAGGGTTCGTTGGACCCTGTGTGTGGCGGAATCCCCGGTATGCCTGTCCGAATGCCGGGGCGTCACAATCTGGAAACTGTAGCGACCCTGTCATTGCTGTGCCATCACTCTTGGTTCCGGCCGTCCGGTATCTCGCTTCACCCTCATCCCTATCCCCAGAGGTGCCCCTCGTGGACCCGTGTAGTATCCTCATTCCTGGATCAGTGCCGAATCCCCTCCGCTTCACAATCCAATCCAATGGTATATGCCAGGTTCAATTGTGTAAATTGTGCAACACTTGCTGGCTACCTGACGTTGCACGAGTAGCTTTTGAAACTCCAGTGATGAATTAATTTCATTTAGCTCCCCCCGTTCCTTGTGAGATAATTGTACAATGATTTTTAAGGTTTTAATGGAGGTTCCTTCCCTTTATCCTTTATAATTGTAATTTTGTAGAGACCGAGCTGTTCCTAATAACGAATGAAAATCTCTTGATATTTAGCTAAAGGATGTGAAACATCGGCAAAACATCTGACTTTCTTAACCTCCCCCGACAGCCTTGAAAATGCTACATAGCCTATACATATCTTTTGGTGTGGAACAATCATCAATCAGAATGGTCGAGTAACTTGTTAGATAATTAATGTAGGTGAAATGTTTCCGCACTTATTAACACAAAAGTACACAGTTTTCACATACTACAGAAACCCCAACATATACAACGAAATAGAGGTGAAGCTGGTGAATACGAAGATTCCCCAATCTCAGGCCACCAAGTTAACTGTTTGGAAAAGACATATAGTCTGCTAGTCTTCTCAGCCGTTAATTACAAAATATCGGTTCACTAATTTTTTAATGTTAGGAGTTTTTTTTGTTTGTATAATTATTTAACATGTCCTACTAATACAGCTGATTACACCATAAGGACAAAGGAAAAGAGCAGAACTTCCTTTCATGAGGGTCATTAAAATTTTTTCGAATCGCTACCTCATGTACAGGTGAGCCAAAAAACTACGAACCGGCTGCGCGGGTTTTTCCTGACCGCGTCCTCGGCGCTCGCTGCCGTCTGCCGCTATCATAGAAAGGCGCGGATGAAACCATACAACATTTTTAAAACTACTTTTAAAGGCTTTACTTACCAACTTTATGAAAAGAGGTGCTGAAACTGGCCACCGTCGTTATCCATACATTTGGCACCTCTTTAGGAAACTATCCATCACTCGCCGTAGTTCACGTTGAGAAATGCTGACAATTTCCTGGAGGATACTATGTTTTAATTCTTCCAGGGTGTATAGGTTTGTCTTGTATACTTTGTTTTAAGTTACCCCAGAGATATAAATCGCAGGGGGTTAGATCGGGGGACCGAGGGAGCCACAAATCTGTACTAATAATTCTGTCTTCAAACACACTTTCAATTTTTCTCATCGAAATATTGGCCTATAAGCTGCTGCAAAGTCTTGTTGAAAAAAGGCAAAATCACGCTCCCTGGTTGTTAATTCTCTAAAAAATGAGGGGGGGGCAAATTTGTATTCACATATGTACGGCTTCAACTGCTGACTCGAAAAAAATTGGCGAGTGATGGATAGTTTCCTAAAGAGGTGCCAAAAATGTATAGATAACAACGGTGGCCAGTTTTAGCATTTCCTTTCATAAAGTTGGTAAGTAAAGCCTTTAAAAGTAGTTTTAAAAATGTTGTATGGTTTCATCCGCGCCTTTCTATCATAGCGGCAGACGGCAACGAGCGCCGGGGACGCGGACAGGGTAAACATCGCGCAGGCGGTTCGTAGATTTTTGGCCCTCCCTGTATGTTTTAGCGATATAAACGAATTCGATTCTGTTTCGTTTTGCTGTGTCTTAATTGCTAAATCGTGACCATCTACACATACATTGTGTATATTTTTGGAATGAAACATCCGTGGCATTTGTCTTATTTTACATGCATATTCAGTGGAGTAGCAATAATTATTTTCTACTCCACGGCATTCTCAACTTAAATTCAAGACCTTCTTCGCAAGTAACTTTTATTGACGGGAAGATATAAATAATGAAATAAAGTAATTGTAGTACGGTAAATAAATAATCGCAATTAATAAATTCCGTGTATTAAATCAAGATATAATGTAATAAGCTTGAGTTGAAAGGTTTCTCCGGAAAGAAGAAAGTAATTAGCAAGTCATGTCAAGAAAAGTTATTAGCAACAGCGAGAAGCAAACGCATTAGGCACAAAGATTACAGGAATGCAGTTTAGGTTTAAGTTCAGTACGTTTGCAAAGTATGTAGACAGAAATTCTGTAGAAGAGAAGAGGAATGAGATTTTGAGATTCGAGAAGGTATCCCATAGTGACAGTCAGATGCGTAGGAATTTTGAGATTGGGGCGCATATGAAGTAACCTTGGTGAGGGTAGCTATAGAAGGCGGAGCTTAAATTAATAAAAGAACTTGTTTGCTAAAATGAGTGTATTGTCCTTTCTTTTCTTTGTGTACAGCCATAGAGCATTACAGTCTTTTACGGTGATCGGCAGTTCGTAGCGCCTAAGACGCTGGGTTATCAGTTACTTAGTGGTAGCTGCGAGGGGTTTTACCGTAAGCTTTTTAGCGACTTACGGCAATTGCCCTTCTAATTTCTTTTGTTCGCGGAAACAGCTACTTCAAGCCGTAAGGTTGATACTGCAAATTTTAGAAGTAATTCAATTGTTGTAGATTCGGGTAATATGATTCATAATCAATTTAATTCTTTATCTTCAAACGGTCGGCAACTCGCTTCAATAGCTCCAGTATTAGATCACAATAAACTTCTCACTCAATTTAAACTTATGCTATCCTTTCAAATGAGAAAGATGGTTTGTTACGTTATTTGCACCACGCTTTGGGTGTCAATTTGAGAAATGGTTTGTATTGAAGGAGTTGTATTATATTTCAACTGTTGGAGAACCGAACTTGTAGTAGTTGCAGCCGCACGTATAGTAAACAGTTTCCGGTAACCTTCGCCCCAAATATACTTTCAGGTGGCCTTTGCCCCAAGTTTAAAAAAAATATTAACGTTGTAATTTGACTGTTTCTTTAAATATTATATATTTATGTTTGCCTCGGCTGCGTCAGTATTATTGTTAGAGACACGTTTCTCTTAGCAGGGTTGTGATGCGACAAGAATGTAGGCTTACACAGATTATAATTTTACTTCGCTCCTTTTATTAATGCTTGACACGATTTAAATAACACTTCACTGATAGAGAGCTGTGAGATTCTTTTATTAAATTACATGCACCTTTTAACACGTAAACTATTTTCGTCTCACACGAATACGTATTATACTTCTCGAGGACATGTCTTGCGTCTGGTTAGGAACACTATTTACATGCAACTGACTTCTGAATTTGTAAATGTTTCTCCTTTTCAGTTTCTGATTGGCTAGTCCTACTCCAATAGAATACCTTCATTTTACTAAAGCTTTTTCTGGTTGTTGATTAGTTATTTTATAAACTGTCATTAAAATTACATTATCGTTGCTCCAATAATGACTAGTAGCATTACTAAACACTCTTACTCATTATTGCATCAAGGTTACCTCATTGTTAGCAACTTTTAACCTATTTCTCACAGCTCTTACATTATTAAATTACGTAATACCTTCACATAACATTATTGAACACGTTTATAATAATATAAGCATATGCAATGACTGTTACATACATTTTACAAATTATTTCATACACATATTGCTTCAAGGTGGGCTGTTATTGAATTTGGATATTATATAACTTGACTGAAATTATTTAAGTGTTAAAAGTACTGCCTCACAAAATACACCCACGCATACCTTGCGAGAAAGATCTCATAGCAAATCACTGTAGCAGCCGGCAGCAGAATCAACAGCAGATATTGGAGGCGACGTCAAAAGATGACAATGGCCATTCGTAGGCAAACTTGGTGACCATCGCGGGGCTGGAGTCGGCTTCACTTTGTAAATCCTGTTTAATATTTTAATAATAGATGAAATGAAATCAGAAGGTGCCCTATGTCAATCAGAACGAGTTTGCCTTTTCAATGGTGAAAGAACTATCAAAATGGTTGAGTTGTTTTCGAGATTACTCTACGTACACAAGCATACAGATTTTCTCATTTTATAATATTGATATATGTATTTTAATCAGATGGACCAAACAATAGATGGATTTGATATTTTTGACCAGATGGGTCAACAGTGCAGACTTCTACGTAAGAAATGAAAATATAGTAGGGGTAGTTTTTAGGGTTATAAGGCATTCTACAATGTTCATTAGATCCCGTAGTATAAGTGTAAATAGTTTTGTTAGATAGGCTAAAGAATGTTGATTTGTATGTTAGGGGTTGAAAATAAGGGGTGAAAGTTTATTAAAGCTGTAGGGAAGCTTATTATTTTTGTCAGAATCTAAAACTCAAATGTAACAAGCTTTTCCAAAAATCTTACCAAAATATTCCTTAATAACAAACTGAAAATAAGAGGGAAATTTGATGTTACGCACTCCTCCCCCTTTAATATCTCAACATTAAAATATTTTCAGTCTCCCTATTTACCCCTCTGGGCTGAAGGCCATTAAATATTTACTGTGTTTGAGATGAAGCGCCAAAATATCCCCCGATATGCATATTCAATAAACAGGATTGAAATTGAGTAACATCTCCCAGTTTCAAACTTTTGAAAATATGCTATAGCCTATGTCCCTCCGGTAGAACGGTGTTTTTGAATGGTGAAGAAATTATCAAAATCGATTGAGTGGTTTCTAAGATTGCCCTATACACACGCGCGCGAGGGCGAGCACACATAAATGTTCTCTCTTTATAATAGTAATGATAATGCTAAGTTCTAGCACCATCCCTTAATGAGAAAATCTCCTATCCTCATACATAGACGTATACTAACGTGCATAAAATGTGACCCATAGTGGAACGGAGCTCTTTATGTTGATACTGACAAAATCTAGCCCCACCCCCTACCAGCATGAGCAGCTCTGTTTTTCGAGCCACCGGATTAGCAAGATACTTTAGCTCCCCCAAGGTATGGCCGAACTACCGAAGGGTAACATTATAACTTAAACCTTATATTTTCATGCTACACTACCGTTTTCTTAATGTTGTTCAGTAGTGGCAACAACTTTAACCATCGTCTCCATGTCGCTGATGAAAGCTCTCATATACGTCGGTAATGGTTGTAGCCGTCGTTCAGTTTAACCTCACATGCAAATAATTCTTCACTCCTTCCTCTAGAAAGCCGGATTATTTGTAATTGGTTCAGTCTTTCCTTGTGAAATATTTGTAGATAAACACTTTCATAGAGGTGTATCTTCATTTCACAAGATTATAAGCATCGTTCATTGATTAGCTTTTTTACCACTGAATTGCTTTTCAGGCCAGTCATATAGAGAACTGATACCAACTGGGTGGAGTCAAAAGTTGGTTACCTGAAGGTAGAAAACTTACGGAGAGAAAAACGCTATGGCGATTTAGAGGAATGGGCCTATTTTTATGCATGTCAGTGTACATAGCATAGAAATAGGCAGAAAAGGTAAATTCATTAAACAACAATGAGCTACATTAGTATTTATACGATAAATGTAACAATAGATGCGTTAATTATAAGTTATAAAAGGTGATTGTATTATACAAATGCCTTAGTAATTAAAAAGAAAGAAGGAATATTGTGCTAAGTAACACATGCTAATAAACAATAATCCTAATGTGATTAATTTAAAGTACACAAAAATAATTGTCGTTATGCAAATTCTTTCTTGATAATGCTTTTTAATTTGATTTTCAATTAAAAGTACATATAATGTGTTACATTCACATGATTTTCTCTGCTCACTGTTACAAAACTTCAAGTTAATCGAGATGAGCGTTTGCATAAATGGTTTCATTACACAGTAAGCGAAGCGACAGTCAGATCTTTAAAAAGCGGGTCGCTATGTGATGACTTTGAAATTACTCCTTCTGCATGACTACGAGAAGAAATTGAACGGCTACTTAAAACTTCAAGACCTACATTATTTGTATAGTAAACTTTTGTTCATCTTTTGTGGTTTACCAGTTACACAAACTTCATTCATTCGCAAGCTATCCCCAGAAAATTCAGTATATACCTACACTTTATTTATCATTAAATATCTTAACATTTGATATTTTAATAAAAATCGTTGGAGATATTTTTGAAAAAATATAAAATAACGAAACAATTTCCATGTAAAGGGTAGTTTGGGGAATTTCTTGAAAATCTTTGCATCGCATCTTTGGAAGATGGTGAAAGTTTGGTTTTCATACAAGCTTTCTGTTTTGAACCATGCTGTACATAGACGAGATTCTTTTTTTGTTTTTTTTCTTAGGGAGCCCCCAAACGTGTATATCCGGAGAAATATCGGTATCGAAATTCTTGGTCGATTGTAATACTACCTCTAATCACTATAGGTAAGTAGTAGAGAAATAAAACGATATACCTATTAGCAACGTGATAAAACAAGCCTAGGGTACCGTACACAGAATACCGAATGAGCAGATATCAATCCTTTGAAATGATGCAGAATAAAAAAAAACAGGATCATAATAAGATTCTATAATGAATAGTAGGATGTAGGATGTGTTTGTTGGTGAGGGACACCTCGCCACTGCGACCAGCTTGATCTATTGTGGTTACACCCCCAGGAGGCAGAGATGAGTTGAAGAAACTGTAGGAGTTCGCAGGTTCCCAGGAAGGCAGACCCACAGAGGCGCGCAGAAGTCCCTAATATTTCCAGCTTGAACTCGCGCGCACCACTAGAGGCGAAGAATCCCGAGAGAGGGCGACGAAGGAACCCTAAATGGCGGGATAACACACCCTGGAGTTCATGGGGAGAAATCTGTACTATGCGCAAGCAACTACGCCATCCACCAGCACCGCAGGACCCGAAACATGAAAGGCAGAGATGAATTGAGAGAAAATAGGTGAAAGGAGAAATCGTGGTAGAATACATCACTCCTGCATTCGCCTAGGCGACCAAGAGAAAGCCACGAAAAGCCCCATGGTTAGAGTGGGCGGTCACCGGGAATCGCACCCGGGACCTCCCGAATGCAGGCCACAGACCTTGCCGCCTGAGTCTTCCCGCTCGGTATAATGGATAGTAAGACACCTTAAACTTTGTATCTGATTCATAGACCTATCCCAGTTTAATGTGGGCTCGGGCATCTCATTACAGTTACACTGGTAGAGCATCACCAATGAAAGCCGAAGGTCCGTTTTTCGAATCTCAGCTGTAGCAATGAGCTTTTCATATTATGTGATATAACTTTCTAACCTTAGCCTACAGTGTGAAATAATAATTATTACAGTTCTCACATTTTAATTAAAATGTCACATCCAATTTTTAAAAGATAACAGAAATGTTGACATGCAAGGGATGTTTGAGGTAAAGAAAATTTCCTGAAAGACTTCGGCTTACGTCCTTAAAAGGTTGCATCCATAATAACATTTTTGAGTTTATTATTTTCTTTATGTAACATATTTTGCTGTTTGATTTGTCGGAAAGAAGTTCTTCAAAACTTCCAGAGATATATTACACTAGTCTGCATTTTCAAACTTTTTGTCAGATGATTTCTTAAAAGTAGGTGTTCTTGAATCAAGTTTCTATGCTGATTCCAGAAATAACTTTCGTTTTTTCTATCACGTCAGGGTTTTACATAAAATAAGAAGTAATGTTTTGACAATTTAACTAATGAGCGTAGAAAAGTATTCAAATACCATTTCACACAAGGTAAGTTTTTATTCAAGAAACATTTTAAGAATACTCTCAAGAACTCCCCTAATTTATTTCATGACTACAGTTTAACAAAACAAGAAGCCAAATTGTTTCATTTAATTTTTATTCAAACTTTCTCTTCTTTGACTTCCTTGCAGATCCTTGAAGATGACTGTCCCTCCTCAACATCCAACAGTAGTCGGCCATCATAGTTTCATTCCATCTCCCCTGGTACCTCCTCTCCATTTGCTTAATATCTTGGTGAAAACGTTCACCCTGCTCTTCACAATAATGTCCCAGATTTTCTGGAAAGTAGTCGATATGTGAATGCAGAAAATTCACCTTTACGCTCATGTTACAACCATCTACTTGAAATTTTCCAACACTGTTTCGACAATAGCCTTGTAATTAGGATCTTTGCTATTGCCTAATAAGTTTTCAGTAACTGATCGGAAAGCGGTCCATGCTTCTATTTCTCTCTCATTCATTGTCTTCTCAAAATCCCCATGCTTCATCAATTTCTTTATTTGAGGACCAACAAAAATTCCAGCCTTTAATTTGTCTTGTGTAATGAAGGGAAATTTCTTGGAAAGGTACTTGAAGCAGGGTCCATCCTGTGGTAGAGCTCTTACAAATTGCTTCATCAAGCCCAATTTTATGTGTAGTGGCGGAAGCAATATCTTTTGTCTCTCTACAAGCGGTTCGTGCAGGATGTTTTTAGTTCCAGGCAACAAGTTTCTCCTGTGGCCATACTTTCACACTCCAATGTGTTTGCTTTGCCCGACTGTCCCATTCGCACAGAAAACAAGGCATTTTTTGTGAATCCAGCTTGTTGTCCTAATAGTATTCCAATAACTTTGAAACACCGCAGATACGTCATTTGTGTTCCTCGTATTGGATACTTGTTAGAAGTATCTTCATATTTTCAACTGTTTCTTACATTTGAACTGAATGTGCGATAGTAATGGACCCATACACATTCCCATTATGCAGTAACAGCCTTTCAGGCTCCTCTTTGATGAATCTACAAAAAGTCTCCACTGAGTAGGATCATGTTCAATGTCATAAAAGTGCATTAACTCGTTTATGTTATTGCAGTAAACCAAGGACTCCATCTGTGAGAAAAAAGGAACTAGCTCTTGTTCTCTGTGTCTGTACTATGAGTAATGTGTTCCTGGTTCCAGAAGATTCTTATTTTTAAGACGGGAGCCTAGTAACTCTGCAGCTTCCTTAGACAAATTCAAATCATGTACTAGATCATTTAGTTCACTTTGAGGGAACAGTTGTGGAGTCACGTCGTATTCAGGGCGGTAGGCATCATCAGAATCGTCTTCGGTGATTGCATGAGGTTCACTTTCAACACCATCTTCTTCCAAGTTCTCTAAAACAGCTGGAGGAAGAGGAGAGGCAGATCTTCTCCTTGTGGAGCTGGCCTGATGGCTGAAGGAATACTTGGATACACAATGTGTTTCTTATTTTTTGAACTGCACCCCTGAACATTAACTAAACAGAAATAACAGTCTTTAAGGTGGTCTTTAGGCTCCCTCCACACCATAGGAATTGTAAATGGCATGCGTGATTTCTTTCCTTTTATCCACAATGTTAACCTCTCAACACAATAGTGGCAAACTGTCTTTGGAGCCCAGGCCTTGTCTTGGTCACCAAGTTTTATTTTAAAATAAGCATGGTACACTTTTATCACAAAGTCTGCTATAACAGTTCTGTGCTGAAGCACTGTATAATTTCCACAAATGTAGCAGAAAATATTTGGATTGTTCACACACTTGTGTGTAGACATAATGTATTTATAACTTCAATCACGATGTAGCACTGGTAATACGGCCTCTGATATTAACGCAATGCCTAAATTACAAATAGCAACCAGCATCTACAGGTTAACAACCTAAAGACTTACAAGTCTGTATTGAGAAATTTCCCTCCAAGAAGTGATACATTTCCCTTCAACAATACTCATCTACTGGCTGAACTCTATATTTTTGAAGTGAAATTGTTAAAGAACTGTACGTGATAGAAAAAAAACTAAAAGCAGTTCTGAAATCAGCATAAAAAGTGAGTCAGAATCACTTATTAGTTTTCGGTCATCCGATATCATGCAGACTAGTGTTATTTAAAAACATCTAGGCATATTATTAGCTTTATTCTTTTAAATTCCACATGTAAGCCCAACGAATAGTTTTATGTTCGTTTTCCGTAACTATCAATTTTACTTTCTCCTCTACTTACCTAAGCAAGTAGAGGACATGATAGGATAGATAGGATAGATAGAGTAGGAGAGGATAGGATAGGGTAGGATAGATAGGATAGAGTAGGATAGGATAGATAGGATAGGGTAGGATAGGATAGATAGGATAGGGTAGGAAAGGATTAAGAGAGGACACCTAGCACCTCGATCACAATAGATCTTTTGTGCGTACACCCCAGGTGAGGGAAGCGCAAGAGACGTATAGGTTGCAGAGCGAGTCCGGCGCAAGTCGATAGAGATGCGCAGAGTCCCCCTAACAGCTCCCGGCTTGATCACCTGACCACGGAGGTTCGCTCTAGTAGGAGGGCCGAGGATAGTAGGGCCGAGAAAAGGTTCGAAATCGCAAGCCTCTGCTTCATCTACCCGACACCGACAGAACCACAGCCCCGGAGTCAACCTGAAATATGAAAGGGAAATGAAATGAGAGGAAATAGGGGGGGAGGAAATCCATGGTAGAATACACCACTCTGGGATTTGCCTATGTCAATCAGGGAAAACCACATGGTCAGAATATGCGGCCACCGGGAATTGAACCCGGGACCTCCCGAAAGTGAGCCTCACACGTTACCGCGGAGCTATTTCGATCGGTCAATAGAGGAAGTACTGCATTCCATCAAAAAATTTGATAACCGAAATTTCATTTCACCGAAAATACACGTTTGCGGCTTCCTGAATTAAAAAAATATAGAGGAAGGTCCGTGTGTATCTATCTATCTATCTATCTATCTATCTATCTATCTATTATCTATCTATCTATCTGCCTGAGAACAGCATAATTCAAAAACGTAAAGTGGGTTACATACTAAACTTGTATTTAAGTTCTCTCCAAATGATACGACACGAAGATTTTCAAGAAAATTCCCCACCCTAAAATACCCTTTACATGGATTTTTTATATTTTTAATTTTCTGAAAAATAGTTATAACTATTTTATTAACATATATGTTTAAGATATTTATTTGTACGGCAAATAAAATGTATATCTTGAATTTTCCAGAAATAACCTGTGAAGTCCTATTTATTCTGCATGACTGTTATAGATATATTTAGTGACCGTAAAAGATAGATAGAATCTTACTTCATAAAAATGCACATACCGTTAAAGCACACCGTTTACCATAAATAAGCATTTTTTATGACTTTAACCATTTCCAAGATATTCTTTGTTATTGGATTGAATTCTCAAATACTTCAAGTGGTAAGTCGCTATTCGTTTTTTACTTTCTCAACCATTTACATATTAGTAAGTAGATGAAGTATTGCATACTATACAAATATTCTATATCGAGATTTCACCGGAAATACACGTTTTGAGGTTGCCTGAATAAACAAAATTATCTACGGTACCCAGCTCTGTGCGATAACCTGCTGTGGAAACAAAACAGTGCCACATTTTAAGAGAGACAGGCAGACAGATAGGTACCCTTATTGGTGTCAAATTATTAAAGTTATTATACAAATACTTAGTGACCATACATGTATATTTAAGGTACAAGTTAAATGTAACAAAAAGAAACAAACTAAAAATAAGGAAAGCAAAGAAAGAAGAAATAGACTCTGACTGAATGAACAAATTTGATCTGGCTCCGTGCACTTCAGCTAGAAAATTGCCCATGTTTTGCTAGTTCCTCTGGTCAGCCAATAGATCTCATCATGCAAGTCTCCTTCAGGATTTAAGAATTTTTCTGTGAATTTAATTGTTCGCTGGTTCTCTCACTGTGAACATTCCGTCAAAATATATACCCAGTCTTCATCCAAATCAAAGAATGGTCAGATTCTCCATTCGTCATTCATTTTCTGTGCCCTCCAGCCTCCCAGTCTGAACCATGGCATTCCTGGTCTTTCCTTCTTCCTAAGTTAAGTGTAGTTAAGTTACCATTTAAGTTGGAACGGGACCACTTAAGTTGAGACTGTACAATATCTCCAAAATTAAGCGTTGTAGAAAGAAATGTCTAATAAAAGTTGCTTAATATTATGGGAGAAAGTAAATGACGTTAATCGTGTTTTGTTTGGAGGACGTTATGATGGTCATTTTAGGGTCAATTTAAATTTTTTAAGTGGGAACCTATTAGAGCCATTCAAATGAAACCCGGTCACTTGTGTAAAGTAACGGTAGCGATTTTATTAACTCAAAAATAGTCGCCAAAACTGTTGGCACATTTATCCCATTGCGACACTAGCCGGTCGATTCCATCTTTGAAGAAGCTAGTAAGCTGCTGTCGGATCCAGGCCTGGATACATTCACACACTTTGTCGTCCGTTGTGAATCGATGTCCGCGAATAGCTTGTTTTAGAGGTCCATAAAAATGAAAGTCACACGGTGAAAGGTGTGGACTGTACGGGGGATGTTCCAGCGTTTCCCATCGAAACTGCTGCAATGTCGTCTTCACCGCATTGGCAGTGTATGGGTGGGCATTATCATGCAGAAGAATAACGCCATTGGACAACATGCCTGGGCAATTCCACTTGATGGCTCGTCTAAGGTTCTGTAAAGTGGCTTGATAACGCTGTGCATTGATGGTGGTTCCTCGTTCCAAGAACTCGACAAGCAGCGGGCCCTTGTGGTCAAAACAGAAGGACATTCTGACCTTACCAGAACTGGTGAGCACGGCCTTTGATTTCTTTGGAGGTGGTGAAGTCGCACATTTCCACTGCTTGCTCTGACTCACCCTCGTTGTTCCTGCTTACTCGCCTTCATGTTCAGTAGTGGACGATAACTTGTGTGACTACACTGTCGCTATGCAACGTCAAACGTTGCACACGCTGTAGTCGCTCTACCAATAGATGGTGCCACCATGCACGCAGTTACGTTGTGCCACCTTACGTGTAGTGCGAAGTTAGACGCACTGACCAGGTTTCATTTGAATACCCCTCATACAATTAGGGTCCATTTAAATTTACCCTAAGATGACCACTACGTCCCAACGTCCTCCAAATAAAACACGAGTAGAGATATTTACTTTCCCCCATAATATCAAGCAACTTTCATTCAAGAACTTCTTTCTAAAACGTTTAGTTTTGGAGATATTGTACAGTCTTAACTTAAATGGTCCACTCTATACATATGTGCCTCTTTCTGCCAATTCAATTTTATTTCATTTGCTAGACTTGGAGAATTAAATTTCCTGTTGGCTGATATCTACTAGCCTTCTTTTGACCCTTTCCATTTGTTTTTGTCATTTATTTCACCGTTTTGTCATACTGACCTCATTCCTATTTCTCAAACCTCTTTCCAAATCAGCTGTCCAAAACTTAGGAGAGAAACAGCCCACCTTCCTCAACATCCCAGAATTTGACGTGCTGTGTGAAATTCCAAGAAATCTTTTCCAAAATGCTACCTGCGGATTATTTGCATGCTGTATCTGCTCTTTCCCATCCCCAAATTTCACTTCCGTATAACAAAATCGGCCTTATCATAGAGTTACACACATTTTCTAATTAATCTACCAGCACATCACGTATACGCGGTGAGTTGTAATGATTCATTTAACTGTCCTACTGGTTTATAGTTAACACTGAGATGTTTATTTCTTTTCCTGTCATTTTAACTCTATTCTGTGAACAGCATGACTCAAAAACGAAAAGTCGAATAACTACCAAACTTGCTATTTAACTTCAGTATCTTACAAAGATGTGACACGAAAATTTTCAAAAAATCCCTCCACTCCAACTACCCTTTACATGTGAAGATTTTTCGAAATGTTTTATTTTCTAAAAACTGGCTCCACGATTTTGTTTAAAATACCACATATTAAAGATATTTATATGCCAACAAATAAAATGTATATAGTGAATTTTCTGGTGATAGACTGTGAAGTCCTCTTTATTAGGAAGGGATTTGATATTATCTTGTAGGTATAACTGGTAAACATAAAGCGATAGACAACGGACTACACCAAAAATATCTGATGTGTTACACTCACATGACTTTCTCTACTCTTATACAAACTATTTTACAAACGCTTATTCTCCAATTACTTCATGTTAATCAAGATATCGAGATGTTAATCTTATTGCTAATTTTCTTGTGGATGCAAGGGGAATATGGTAGACTTTAAGCGATAGTCAAATATTTTAAGAGCTGGTTGCTATGTGGAGTATTCCATTCTCTTTGCATTACCAGGACAAAAAAATCTGATGTGTTACACTCACATGACTTTCTCTACTCTTGTACAAACTATTTTTACAAACGCTTATTCTCCATATGCTTCATGTTAATCGAGATGTTAACTTTATTGCTAATTTTCTTGTACATGCAAGGGGAATATGGTAGGTTTTAAGCGATAGTCAAATATTTTAAGCGCTGGTTGCTATGTGGTGCATTCCATTCTCTTTGCATGTCCAGGACAAAAAAATGAATAACGAATTTGAGAAAAAGTATAAGTATTGGAAAATTTAAGGGAATAATAAGCAATATCTCGAAAATGGTTCACTAAACAAAAAAATGTATATGACATAAATTGTGTATTTTAACGCGATATACATTTTTTGTGTAGTGACATTTTGTCTATCTCTTATGGTTTACCAGTTATGCAAAAGTCGTTCACATTGAAGAATACTTTTGGAGACATTCCCAGAAAATTCGAGATATACATTTCATTTGTCATAAAAATACCTTAAACATATGATATTTTAATCAAAATCGTTAGAGCCATTTTTGAGAACATTAAAATTTTCGAAAAATGTTCCATGTAAAGGGTAATCTGGGGTGGAGGGATTTTCTTGAAAACCTTCGTGTCACATCTCTGGAAGATACTGAACCTAAATACCAAGTTTGGTGTTTATCGGACTGTTCGATTCTGAGTTATGCTGTTCACAGACACACACACACGGACATGTTTCCAAAAATGCTTTTTTGGATTCAGGAGATCTCAAAACATGTATTTCCGGTGAAATCTCGATATCGAATTTTTGGGTGGAATACAATACTTCTACTTACTATACGTAGTAGAGAAAGTAAAAATTAGATCTCTTTAAACCACACAATTTAGTATTTCAAATACGTTTTTTGTTGCATAAGCCATTTCTGAGATATCCGTTATTAATAGTTCGAAATGTTCATCATTGGTCACTCTCTTAAAGTTCTGTCAACATTTGGTTGTTTCTCGCGATTGCATGGAAATAGTATGGAATTTTAAGGCAAGCATAAAAGGGTCCAGTTCTTAAACATTGACTATCGTTGTCCCCTTTGTGTCTCTAACGAAATGTGTAATGTAGCTATTTATGCAAAGGTTTATTTGGATTAAAATGTAGTAGATAGAAAAACAAGCTTTTGTAAGAATAGTTTGTATACCCTCTAATAAAGATAGAAGGTAGAGAATGTCATGTGAATGTATCACATCAGATTTTTATTTTCTTTACCACGTACATAGTAGGTAGAGAAAATATTGCATTCCACCCAAAAATTCGATACCGAAATTTCATGTTTTTTACGTTTTGAGGCCCCCGAATAAATAAGCATTTTTATTAAAAGGACCGTGTATGTGCGTGTCTGTTTGTCTGTCTGTCTCAAAAACGAAAAATCTGATAAATACCAAACTTGCTATTTTAGTTTAGTACGTTCCCAAAATGGGACACTAGGTTTCAAGAAAATTTCCCACTCAAAATTCCCCTTTAAATGGAACATTTTTCGAAATTTTTTATTTTCTAAAAAATGCATCTAATGCTTTTGATTAAAATACCATATACTAAAGATATTTACATGACAATTAAAATGTAATTAATTGTTCTTTCACACAAGCCGTGTGTTGGACAGGGTTGGAAAGGTAGAATCAGATGACTGAAAAATTCAATGCCATAGCCGGGATTTGAACCACGGATCTCCCGGCTATGGCATTGAATTTTTCAGTCATCTGATTCTACCTTTCCAATTAAAATGTAGGTATATCTTGAATTTTATGGAAATAGCCTGTGAAATCCTCTTCACTGTGAAGACATTTTGTATAATCTTGCATAACTGGTAAACGTTAAATGATAGACAAAAACGTACTCCTCAAAAAATCTAGATCTCTTTAAAGCACACAATTTATTTCAAATAAGTTTTTTTGTGTCCTGTCAAGATTCGGTTGTTTCTCGCGATTGCATGGAAACAGCATGCAATTTTTTAGGCCAGCATATAGCTTTAAGTTCATAAATATTTGGTTATTGCTGTTCTCTTTGTATTTATAACGAAATGTGTAATGTAGCTATTTCTGCAAAGGCTTATTTGTATTAAAATTTAGTAGACAGAAAAATAGCTTTAGTAAGAATACCTTACATACCCACTAATAAACGACAGATGGTAGAAAAAATTATGTGAATGTATCACATCATATTTTTCATCCCTGCCATACACATAGCCATTTTTGAAAGCCATCATGATAAGTGAGGCTGTAATAAGGGACGGAGAAAGTACTAGTAATATAGTTAATGCGTTATGAATTTGGTATACCCAGGAAATGGCAATAGGTGAAGAAAGGCGTGTTATTTATTACAAAACAGATATTTCGTGTACACCTGAAAACTTGTCGTGAATGCAAGTTCAGGGAAAGTTAAAACCACATAAAACGAAGAGTATAGAGATACAGAATACCTTGTCCCTCAGTTGAAGGAGTGTCTGGCGTGGCTTTGAAGGAAAGCAAAACGATGGAGAGGAAGACTGTGGTCCCATTGTCTGCTTTAAGCTAATTGAACTAGGGTTTATACCCCGCTTTAAGCAATTCAATTATCCAGGAGCCAGAGTAACGACATTGATTAGACCAAACTCCTTCCACAACATATGGCCGTTAACTAAGAGAGACCCTAGCAGAATCGAATTAACAATTGCCTGCCTGCCTTTGTTACTCGAATGAGCAAAGGCATCATCAGCCAGTCTCACGTGTGTTACAGTTGGGAATCTTCGTTTTCCTGACAAGACGTGATACCAAACACAGCTTTGTACTTGCTTTGTGCTGCATTTTCCTCTAGCGACACGTATCTTTACGTGTCTCCACAGACATATTTACCGCTTTCTCACCTCCCTCTGCATTTAGTTATCTGCACCAACGGTACATTGCAGCACAGAAACGATTTAAAACAAATATAACGTGTTACACTCACACGACTTTCACTATCCACAAACTATTCATACAAAGGTTTATTCCTCTATCTGATTTTAATCGAGAACAATGTTTGCAGAAAAAGTTATATTATACGTTTCGTTGTAGGCGCAGGAAGGATACAGGATGCTGAAGCGAACAAATCCTTAAAAATCTGATGTGTTACACTCTCACGACTTTCTCTACTCTTGTACAAACTATTTTTACAAACGCTTATTCTCCATATGCTTCGTGTTAATCGAGATGTTAATCTTATTGCTAATTTTCTTGTAGATGCAAGGGGAATTGGTAGGCTTTAAGCGATAGTCAAATATTTTAAGAGCTGGTTGCTATGTGGAGTATTCCATTCTCTTTGCATTACCAGCACAAAAAAAAAGTATAACGAGTTCCCATTTGAGAAAAACTATAAGTAGTGGAAAATTTAAGGGAATAACAAGCAATATCTCGAAAATGGTTCACTCAAAAAAAATGTATATGACATAAATTGTGTATTTTAATGCGATTTACATTTTTTGTGTAGTAAACTTTTGTCTATCTCTTATGGTTTACCAGTTATGCAAAAGTCGTTCACAATGAAGAATACTTTTGGAGACATTCCCAGAAAATTCGAGATATACATTTCATTTGTCATGAAAGTATCTTAAATATATGATATTTTAATCAAAATCGTTATTAGCCATTTTTGGGAAAGTTAAAATTTTCGAAAAAAAGTTCCATGTAAAGGGTAATATGGGGTGGAGGGATTTTCTTGAAAACCTTCGTGTCGTATTCCTGGAAGATATTGAACTTAAATACCAAGTTTGGTGTTTATCTGACTGTTCATTTCTGAGTTATGCTGTTCACAGACAGACAGAGACACGGACATGTTTCCAAAAATGTTTTATATGCATTCAGTGCACCTCAAAACATGTATTTCCGGTGAAATCTCGGTATCGTATTTTTGGGTGGAATGCAATAGTTCCCCTACTTACTATACGTAGTAGAGAAAGTAAAAATCTGATATGCTACATTCACATCACTTTCTCTAACCTCTATCGCTTATTAGTGGGCATACAAACTATTCTTACTAAAGCTTGTTTTTCTATCTAGTACATTTTAATCCAAATAAACCTTTGCAGAAATGGCTACAATACACATTTCGTTATAGATACAAAGAGAACAACGATAGACAAATCTTTAAGAACTGGATGTTACATGCTAGCCTTAAAATTCTCTGTTTCCGTGCAGTCGCGAGAAACATCTGAATGTTGAAAGGACCTTAAAGAATCTATTCGAACCATTAATAGCGAATATCTAGGAAGAGGCTAATGCTACAAGAAAGTTTATTTGAAATAAATTCTATGTTTTAAAGAGATTACGTTTTTTGTGTAGTACGATTTCGTCTATCGCTTAACGTTTATCAGTTTAAAAAAATTCTTTCAAATGAAGTGGACCTCAAAGGCCACTCCCAGAAAATTCAAGATATACATTTTATTTGTCAAGTAAGTATCTTTAATATGTGGCATTTTAATCAAAATCGTTTAAGCTATTTTTTAGAAAATAACAAATTTCGAAAAGTCTTCCATGTAAAGAGTAGTCTGGGGCGGGGGATCTTCGGGTTAAATCTTTTGAAGTTACTGAACCTAGATACCAAGTTTTGTATTTATCCAACTTTTCCTGTTTGAGTTATGCTAATCACACACACACGCGCACACACACAGACCTTTTTATAAAAATGCTTTTTTTTATTCAGGGGGCCTCAAATCATATATTTCCGGGGAAATCTCAAATTTGTGTGGAATACAATACTTCCCCTACTTACTATACGAAGTAAAAGTAAAAAGTGAGTTGCTATACGCTGGCTTTGAAATTCAAAACTCTTTCGTGACCACAGAAAAAAATTTTTTTCGATACAATATATTCACACTACTTTCTCCACTTACTCTTCTACAAACTATTCTTACAAAAGCTGCTTTTCTCTACTTCTTGTTAATCCAGATAAACTTTCAGTACACGTTTACACTTTTCGTTATAGGATACAATAGATTAAGCGAGTCAGATTTTTAAAGAGCGTATCGCTATCTGGTGACTTTGAAATAACTATGTTCTTTGCATAACGAGAAAAAAAAGAATAGCGACTTACCTGTTGAGAAATGTATAAGTATTTGAAAATTCAAAGGAATAATAAGGAATATCCCGGGAAATGTCTAAATCCCTCCCCATAAAAAATTGTCTCGCATATTATGGGCTTTAACAAGATTTAAATTTTTCCAGAAAATTCAAGGTATACATTTAATTTGTCACACTATATCTTAAATATATGAACTTTTAGTCAAAATAGTTAGAGCCATTTTTGAGAAAACCAAAAATAATGAACATTTTTCCGTGTAAAGGGTAGTATTGGATGTGGGAATTTTCTTGGATATCCTTTTGTCACGTCCTAGATAGACAAGGCGGCACCCAAGTTTGGTATTTGTGCGACATTTCGTTTTTGAATTATTGTGTTTAAGGCAATGCATCTTTGAAACTTGCGAAATCCTTAGTATCTAAGATATCTTATTGAAATTTATGCCACGTAATAATAGTGATGTCCTTTCATATTTCAAAGCTATAGCTTGCATAGTTATTTAAACATGAATTTTTATTTTGTAAATTCTTGTTATAATAAAAGTGCTCCAAGTGAGGTATTTTTAAAAATATTCAGATAAAAATTAGGTTTCACAGTAAATTATTTAAAAATCGCTATTACATCAGACTTTTTATGTTAACCCCGAATTATTGTAGAAAAATTATTACTTTTTGTACTCTAAAATTCTATATTTTTCAAACGTTATTAATTTATTTAACAAAATTGGAGTATTATTTTAAAAAAGTATATGGTCATTTCCTTTAACGTGCTTTTGAGGGGCAGTACCAAAATTGTGAAACAAATTAGGGAAAAAATTGCATCTCAAAGTGTGGAGCATTTTGAGTATGGGAAAATGCTGAAAAAGCTTGCGAGAAAACAAGGTTTAAAGTTAAGCGTGCCTATTAATAAGAATGCACGTGCTTTTTTATAGCTTCAGTTAATTGGTAGTTCAAATGTACCAAATGGAAAATAACGATATATTTTCTTAAAGTTTAGTATCCATTTTATTTTGTTAAAAAAATAAGTTAATTTTTTTAATGTTTCCAATTTTAGGTCAAATTTCACAGATGCATTACCTTAATCTCTCTCTCCCTCCCTCTCTCTCTCTCTCTCTCTCACACACACACACACACATACACTGGCCTTTTTCGAAAGATGCTTTTTTATTCAGGGGTTCTTAAAACGTTAATGACCAGAGGAATCTTGATATCGAGGTTTTGGGTGGAATGCAATGAAGTACTTACTTCCTCGCTTATGATACGTAAGCAGTAGAACAAGTAATACCTAAATAATAGATCAATTAACTAATTTAATCAACTCTTCCAGCTTATAACTTCACACTTTTTAGGTAAGTTACAAAGCAAAGTTACACGCTCTTGCACCAGGGTTTTGGTTAGCAGGGTTGTGGGCGTTAAGTTCAATAAATTATGAGCAACATCAACTTTATTATTATTATTATTTTGTTGTTGTTATTGTATAAAGTTGTGTTTTAAGCTTAAAAGAGATAATGCATATTACGAAGTAGACTCCCTCACTCTTCAGCTAAAACCATGAGAGATAAGATCGAAAGTGTACACATAGAATTAAATCTCAGATATGTTCACAACATTTTGGTATCTTGAATTCTGATATTTAGAATATAATCCTAAAAGTCCTACATTTTTAGCAGTCTCTAAATGTCCATGGATTTCAAACAAATTTCATCGATGAATACGCACTTAGCGTCGTTATTTAATACTTTTAGTGCGTCTAGTGTCGTTATTTAATACTTTTACTTGCTCTCTCTTCCTTTATACAATACCACCATAACCGTTGTAAACAAAATTGAGTTTTATTTATGGACGCTAAAACTGCTATGGGTCTTAGCGTCCCATTTCACATTCGGCGTGAAAGAGCGGAAATTTTGTTAAGAGACCTCTTTCTTAGGCTTGAGGTTCTTTTACGTGTCGTAAATCTACGACACGGGACCACCGGCTTTACTTCCCTTCCGAAGGAAGCCATAATAAGGATTTTTACGCCCGAAAAAATCCATCGCCCTCCACCGAGTTTTAATACGCAATCTAACATTTTTACTTTCTCTACCACGTACCCGTAGGTAGAGAAAGTATTGCAGTCCAACCAAAACTTCGATATCTACATATGTTTTGAGGCCCCTGAATACAAAATAGGCATTTTTAGAAAAAGGTCCGTATATTTGCCTGTCTATCTGTCTGCGTGTGTGTCTGTGGACAGCACAACTCAAAAATGAAAAGTCGGATCAATCCCAAACTTGGCATTTAAGTTCAGTACCTATGTGACACAACGATTTTCAAGAACATCTCCTACCCCAAACTACCCTTTAATAGAACCTTTTTCAAACGTTTTATTTTCTAAAAATGGCTCTAACGATTTTGATTAAAATATCATGTATTAAAATATTTTCATGACAAATAAAATGTGTATCTTGAATTTTCTGGGAATAGACTTTGAAGACCTCTTCATTCGGAACGAATTTTGTACAATCTTGTATAACTGGTAAACGTTAAGTGATAGTCGAAAACGTACTAAACAAGAAATGTATATCTCTTTAAAGCACACAATTTATTTGAAGTAACCATTTTTGGATCATCAGCCATTTCCGAGATATCGACTATTAATTGTTCGAATTGATCAATACTTATGGCCATGTGCACCATTCTTGATCAAATCCTTATTGATCGAGGATCATTGAAACGTGATCAAACTTTCACCATGTTTACATTGTAGCTGCGATGCATCATTGTTGACTCTCATTCAATGAACCGCCATCAGTTGACCGTGCGCTGGGCTGCTGAATGCTCATGATTCTACGAGAATTACTCAAAGAAAAGCATCCAACTGTACATCCAACGAGGTTGCTATGCAATTACAGCCTCCTTGTCTATATCGCTTCGTTTTTGTTTTGATTTTGAAATGTTATACGATTGGACATTGCTTTGGCGGTAAGCGGAAATGGAAAACAAAAGGTTTTTCTCAGCATGAGATAGAAGTTCTGTTGGAATTAGCTGTCTTATAGTCCAATAAAATCGAAAACAAAATGATGACACATGCTCTTTAATACGCATGTGATATGGATATATTAGCCATGCATTTAAACATGACACCAAGCGGCTATAATGTCGTACTCCGTGGTGTAGTGGTTACCATGCTAGCCTCTAGATCCCGAGATCGCGGATTCAAACCCGGCGGAGGACCATTGATTTTTTTCGGGCGTAAAAGAGCGTCCATAAATAAAAGCTAAATTTTTTGTATAGTGCCAAACCTTGAATAGCTAACCACCACGAGCGAGCGAAATAACAACCCCACAATGGCTGGTGCATTTGTAGTTTTAGCTGGTAATTACCATATACAGAATATGGTAAAGGAGCAGATATTCTGTCGTGTGTCACACAGGCATATTCTCTTAGTTACCTTTGAGGTCATACCATGGTCATACCGTTCGGAAAGTTCTAGACCTTACCACGGCAGTCAAGAGTCGGGTTTTGGACGCTTGTCAAGTTTTCGAAAGAAATATCCAACGAAGATGCCTAACCAACGTGACCGCTGTCTTTGGAGTGTAAAGGGAATTAAAGAAAGTGACTGTCTTATTTTTAGTCTTTTTTTTTTTTTGCAACTCACAGCAATAAAACACTTTTATTCGGAACTATATACAACATCGAACAATATTGAATACTAGCCTCAATGAATGTTCCTTTTGAGTACAATTTAAATTCTGTACGCTGAAGCCTTTTGCTTGTTAGGCTCCAGTTTACCAACATTTTAGATGCCACATCAAGTACTCTTCAAAATCATATATGCAAAATTCAGCTTAGTATGTGGTGCTGTTTACCTAAAAATCTTTAAGCTTTGGGATTGTTTTTAAATTACCCTGAATTTTATATCGATTTCAGCCAAAATTTAAAATGTGTTAAGAGACATTATTCAAATTCTTATGTATAAACATTCAAATCCTAGTGGCTAGGCTAAAATTCGTAATCTCTTAGGAGGTTCGTTATACAAAATACCCCTAGTTTTACACCAAATTCAACCAAATTTTAAACAAATTCGAGAATGTTTATTCAAAGTATTGTATAGAAAATATTGACTGCATATATACACCAGTTAGTATGTTATTTCAAGTCTATAGATGGACAAACCTAATTTATTAGTGCTTTGAGGTAACAAATTCACATTAAATGAATTGTGCAGTGGTGTCTAACAGCATTTTGCGTAATAGGTACACAACTTACAAACCAGTTGCTTTTGACTGTTCTTTAGTCAAATTCAAGCCAAAGATATGTTACTAGGTGTGTTCGTTACTACAGTATATCTACACTATGTGATAAAAGTATCCGGACACCTGGCTGAAAATGTCGTACAAGTTCGTGGCACCCTCCATCGGTAATGCTGGAAGTCAATATGGTGTTGGCCCACCCTTAACCTTGGTGGCAGCGTTCACTCTCGCAGGCATACTTTCAATCAGGTGCTGGAAGGTTTGTTGGGGAATGGCAGCCCATTCTTCACGGAGTGCGGAACTGAGGAAAGGTATCGATGTAGGTCGGTGAGGCCTGGCACGAAGTCGGCGTTCCAAAACATCCCAAAGGTGTTCTATAGGGTTCAAGTCAAGACTCTGTGCAGGCCAGTCCATTACAGGGATGTTGTGTAACCACTCCGCCACAGCCCGTGCAGTCTGAACAGGTGCTCGATCGTGTTGAAAGATGCAATCGCCATCCCCGAATTGCTCTTCAACAGTGGGAAGCAAGAAGGTGCTTAAAATATCAATGTAGGTCTGCGCTGTGATCGTGCTACGGAAAACAACAAGGGGTGCAAGCCCCTCCAGGAAAAACACGACCACACCATAACACCACCACCTCCGAATTTCACTGTTGGCACTACATACGCTGGCAGATGAAGTTCACCGGGCATTCGCCATACCCACACCCTGCCATCGGATCGCCACATTGTGTACTGCGATTCGTCACTCCACACAACGTTTTGCCACTGTTCAATCGTGTAATGTTGACGCTCCTTACACCAAGCAAGGCGTCGTTTGCCATTTCCTGCGTCATGTGTGCCTTATGAGCAGCCGCTCGACCATGGAATGCAAGGTTTCTCACCTCACGCCTAACTGCCATAGTACTTGGAGTGGATCCTGATGCAGTTTGGAATTCCTGTGTGATGGTCTGGATAGATGTCTGCCTATTACTCTTTACGACCCTCTTCAAATGTCGGTGGTCTATGTCAGTCTACAGACGAGGTCGGCCTGTACATTTTTGTGCTGTACATGTCCCTTCACGTTTCCACTTCACTGTCACATCAGAAACAGTGGACCTAGGGATGTTTAGGAGTGTGGAAATCTCGCGTACAAACTTCTGACACAAGTGACACCCAATCACCTGACCACGTTCGAAGTCCGTGAGTTCCACGGAGCGTCCCATTCTGCTGTTTCACGATGTCTAATGACTACTGAGGTTGCGGGTAATGAGTAGCAGGCAGTAGGTGGCAGCACAATGCACCTAAGATGAAAAACGTATGTTTGTGGGGATTTCCGGATACTTTTGATCACATAGTGTATTAGCATAGCGTGAAACAACTCGCCAACCGCGTATTACAACTTGAGGTTGCAACAGAGGTTTAAGGCTAGCTAAAAGAAGTACAGCAATCAAATATATACGTAATTAACTTAAAGTCGATGGAAGGAAATAAATACAAACTTTTATTTAATTTTTATGTATTGCCATTAGAAGCGGAATACGACCACGATGAAATCTAGTGTAGTAGTCGAAACAGGGTTAAGATTTTCCCTGGCTTCATCTTCGTGGTGCAATGATTTATGCATGAACATGATACAAGTAAGACTGGAGTTCTATTCCTCATTAGGGTTATGTATCGTATTAAGATTGAAATAAGCTAACGTAATTATTGTGTGCATAAATAAGATGCTAAATAACTCATATCCTTAATAATTGAGCTACCTCAGGCGGTAGTGTCCGTGGGTCGCACTGGGAGGTAATTGGTTCAAATACTAGGTACCGTCCAATCTGACTTGGATTGTTTCGTGGTTTTCTTCAGTTACCAAACAAATATTGCTTTGGATATTGAATACCACGACCCAGAGTTACATATACAAAATAAAATAAATATAAATAAAAACAGAAGGCATAGGAAGACGACTACGCGTCTAAGGTCATCTATCCCAAGTTACCTAAGCTGTTGGTACAGGAAGACAACTACACAACTAACCACATCAAAAAAACTTAAAAAAATATCCAGCAGCACTCAGAGAATGAAGTCCACATTCCGCCAAAAATAGATGGTATAGGAAGGCGACTAAGTAACTAAAGTCGCTAATCAGCAAATTATTTCAATCCTTCACGAACGCCATGGCCAGAATTACATAATTCAAAGAGCTTGTATTTCATCAAAATGCTTATCTAATTGCCATATAGGGTTTTCATGATGGAGCATTCATTCTTTGGTAAGACTCATATTTCCTTAAATATACCTATATCAATGCTTGTTAGAAAAATCTGATGTGTTACACTCACATGACTTTCTCTACTCTTGTACAAACTATTTTTTACAAACGCTTATTCTCCATATACTTCATGTTAATCGAGATAAACATTTCCAGACTCTATCTTATTGCTAATTTTCTTGTAGATGTAAGGGGATAATATATTTACAAGGGCAATTTGGAAATACAGTAGCCTTTAAGCACACACATATCTCTTAATAGCTGGTTGCTAGGTGCAGCACCATTCTCTTTCCCACAGATTAATACTCTTTGCATATCCAAGACAAAAAATCCGATGTGTTACACTCACATGACTTTCTCTACTCTTGTACAAACTATTTTTACAAAGGCTTATTCTCCACCTACTTCATGTTAATCGAGATAAACATTTGCAGAGTCAATCTTATTGCTAATTTTCTTGTTGATGTAAGGGTAATATATATTTACAAGTACAATATAGAAATACAGTAGCCTTTAAGCACATACATATCTCTTAATAGCTGGTTGCTAGGTGCAGCACCATTCCCTTTGCCACAGATTATAACTCTTTGCATATGCAAGACAAAAAAATCTGATGTGTTACACTCACATGACTTTCTCTACTCTTGTACAATCTAATTTTACAAACGCCTATTCTCCATATGCTTCAAGTTAATCGAGATATCGAGATGTCAATCTTATTGGTAATTTTCTTGTAGATGCAAGGGAAATATGGTAGCTTTTAAGCGATAGTCAAATATTTTAACTCTGGTTGCTATGTGGCGCATTCCATTCTCTTTGCATGTCCAGGACATAAAAAAAATGAATAACGAATTTGAGAAAAAGTATAAGTATTGGAAAATTTAAGGAAATAACAAGCAATATCTCGAAAACGGTTCACTCAACAAAAGAAATGTATATGACATAAGTTGTGTATTTTAACGCGATCTACATTTTTTGTGTAGTAAAATTTTGTCTATCTCTTATGGTTTACCAGTTATGCAAAAGTCGTTCACAATGAAGAATACTTTTGGAGACATTCCCAGAAAATTCGAGATATACATTTCATTTCTCATGACATTATCTTAAACATATGATATTTTCATCAAAATCGTTAGAGCCATTTTTGAAAAAATTAAAATTTTCGAAAAATCTTCCATGTAAAGGGTAGTCTGGGGTGGGGGGATTTTCTTGAAAACCTTCGTGTCGCATCTCTGGAAGATACTAAACCTAAATACCAAGTTTGGTGCATATCCGACTGTTCGTTTTTGAGTTATGCTGTTCACAGACACACAGACACACACACAGACACACACACAGACACACACACACACACACAGACACACACACGGACATGTTTCCAAAAATGCTTTTTTTGGATTCAGGAGGTCTCAAAACATGTATTTCCGGTGAAATCTCGGTATCGAATTTTTGGGTGGAATGCAATACTTCCCCTACTTACTATACGTAGTAGAGAAAGTAAAAATGAGTAACGAATTCCCATTTGAGAAAATAAGTATTGAAAAATTTAAGGGAATAACAAGCAAATGGTTCACTCAACAAAAAAAATGTAAATGACATAAATTGTGTGTTTTAACGCGATCTACATATTTTGTGTAGTAAAATTTTGTCTATCTCTTATGGTTTGCCAGTTTACCAAAAGTCGTTCGCAATGAAGAATACTTTTGGAGACATTCCCAGAAAATTCAAGATATACATTTTATTTGTCATGAAAATATCTTAAACATATGATATTTTAATGAAAATCGTTAGAGCCATTTTTGAGAAAATTAAAATTTTCGAAAAATGTTCCATGTAAAGGGTACTCTGTGGTGGGGGGATTTTCATGAAAACCTTCGTGTCGCATCGCTGGAAGACACTGAACCTAAATACCAAGTTTTGTGTTTAACCGACTGTTCGTTTCTGAGTTATGCTGTTCACAGACACACAGACAGACACACACACGGACATGTTTCCAAAAATGCTTTTTTTGGATTCAGGGGATCTCAAAACATGTATTTCCGGTGAAATCTCGGTATTGAATTTTTGGGTGGAATACAATACTTCCCCTACTTACTATACGTAGTAGAGAAAGTAAAAACCTGATCAAATTACAGACATTTATTAAGTCATACCTACGCACATATGACCACTTCTTTCTGGTAGAGCAAGTAAATGGTCATATTCGTAACATTTTCAGTCTTTCAACAAGTAAAGAACTTTTCTCAAGCAATTTCTTTCTTCCGTGTTTATTTCAGTTGTCAGCTGAAGTAGAAGGAAGTTTTTCAACAATAAGGCTTTGTTGGCAGACAATATAATAGTAGATTATTATACAAGGGGTAAAACCTTTATTTTACGAATTTCACAATCCTTCGGGCAAAATAAAGTCAGTTTTAACACGCGTGGCATATACTATTTTTAGACAGCGGTTGAATTTAAAAGATATCAGTAATATTATATTGATTCCTGAAACTAACAGAGATAACATTTAGAACGCGGTTCTTGAAACAAGAGAAATGACGTTAAAAAAGTAAGCTGTCAGATGTTTTGTTGATTCCCAAGCAGTTATTTTCAGTGACATTATTTTTAACGTGGTTTACGTTACACCAGTCAATGAAGGATTAAATGCTATATCATTTTTGGATAAGTACTTCTAGTGTTATTCTTTCTGCTGCTTCTGTAATTTCACTTCCATTTCAGTTTCTTCTGAATTCATAATCTCCGCCATTTAATTTTTTTGTAAGTTATACTAGATAAAAGAATAACGTTTTAGATCAAAGAAAGCAAAAGGCTGCCAATATAATGTATAGGTTAACTCTACAACAAATTGCGATAAATTGAAGTATGGCGATTTGAATTGTGAACAGATATTGCGAGGGCTGTGAGAAATTAATCATATAAAACGATATCATGAAAAGTAAAACCTTATCAAAAAGTCGAGTTATTAAACATATACAAATACAAAGGGTAATTGCCATGTGATTAAACTTGAAACCAAAGTTGGTCACAATGAAGATCGTCACACTGGTGCGATAATCTAAAGCTTTTAGCACGTGTGCACTGTGTTAGAAGTTCCGCTTTTAGGCCATACGGTCTAAAAAATATTTTTATTGAAAATTTTGCCCAAAATATTCATTGTAAATTGCAACTTATGGTTCATAGGCTGAAGTAAAAAGAAGCTTGCTAACAAAATCACAATGTACGTCAACTATATAGTGCATCTTAATAAAATAGAAAGTTTACTACAATACCAAATTTCATAGTTCAGCTTGAGTGTTTTTTATTATCTATGGACGCTCTTTAACTGCTATGGTTCTTAGCGTCCCATTTTATATTGTAAAATTTAGAAATATAATATTTCTATATTACGTCCCATGAATATAATATTCATTTTTGTTATATTTGTTTATTTACTTATTTGTGCTAGCAATCTTCCTTAGAATATGGCTATACATCAGCCCAAGTTGTTATCTTGCCATATTCTACCCATATTACACTCTTATTATAACCTAAAAATGATGATGATAATAATAAAAATAATAGTAATGATACTAAAATAATAATCTTATAATACTAATATTATAATAATATAATAACATAACTTAACATCACATGATGAAATTAATTTACATCTCTTTTTATTGTCCATAACCATTTCTTTTTTACTTTGGACAAGTACTCTCCTACCTTTTTACTATCCTTGTTAAAAATCTTGCTTAAAGCTACTTTCCTGTCCAGTTTGAACCATTTCCCATTTATAGCTTCCTTTCTCCAATGGTGTGTACCTTTACAGTCAAAAACGATATGTTCTAAATCTTCTCTTTTCCCACATATTGGACACTGGATCTGTGGGAACCCATTTCTCATTCCTATTAGTCTCCACACCTGCTCGTACCCAGGCTATACTTTCTCTTTGTTCCTTATTTGAATTATTCACATACTGTTCTCTAGCCTATACATTTTTTATTAATATATATGATTCCAAGGAACGTTTCTTCCCAATGTTGCTAAATAAATTTTGTATCTCTATATCTTCAAACCTCTGCCTAGCTTCTTTCCAAAAACCCTTAACATTATTTTCCCTCCTTCTCCAAATTTCTCCCGGACCACTATTTTACAAATTAGTTTGTTATTTGTTTATAACAATGAATAAATAGTTCATTGTTATAAACTCACTTAATTTATTTTACAACTGACTTATCTACCTCATTATAATATTGTTAGGTCACATTTTTTTGTATTATCGTGCATATTTTATGTAAATGTTAGGTCATAACAGCATAATTTTTTGCATATTATGTGATTTTAGGTGATAAAAATCCTAACCCTAGTAATTACGATAAAGACAACGTAATTTAGCATTGACTATGGAAGGAAACATCAGATTATCTTTATTATTATTATTATTATTATTATTAGTCATTATTATTATTATTTTGATGGAACAGCAAGAAAATGAAAATATTGATGAAAGTTAGCGGTGTTGTGAATAAGAATGCTGTGTCAGTGTGATTACTTTGCAAAAACACTAAATTTTAATCAAGGTTTAGTTAAAAATAAAGATACTTTTATAAGATATTGATACACCCTTCTATTCGCATAAAAAATAAACTAAATCCCTTGTACTGAATGGTTATAACGTTGTTGCTTTCACTTCGGCACACTCTTGAAGTTTAATTGATAAAAAGGCCTGTCTTAAAAGGCGTGTTGCTGGATTTTGCATATTTTTACATACTTGATAGTTTATTTTGCATACATTTCATTTCAAGTCCATATAAACCGCCGCCCTACTTATATTTCTTATGCTTTTATAGCACTCTTTCAGAGGTGTTAAAGGAATACTTAAATATTTCACAATCAGCAATGACCGGGCAACACTTTGCAAGATGAGTGGGCCCAACACAATCGAGGAAGATGTTATTCCAGGCAGTACACAAACACAAAGACGCCTAGTAGCAAATGATGAGGTAATGGCGAAGGAACTCTTCCTCCACCCTTATATAAATCCTAACAAGGGTTGTGGTAGCAAGCTTCATTTAGTTTGTATCGGGGTGGGTTATATTGGCTTAATATGGGGGGTTGGGTTAAGTTAAGGTTGGGATAATATATTCAGCACATTAGGCAAGTCGTGTGTAGGGCTTTGATGTCCGCTAACGTACTATTCTGTCTCGCTTCGTTTCCAACCCCAGCAACTCGATAACACAGTTACTACATACATAATTAGGGGATGAAGACACCCCTCCCACCCACTACTGCTGCTTCTTTTGTGCGCACACACGATAAAATAAACTCCGGATTTATTGCCTTGTGTGTGTGTGCGCACATCTGCCGGCTTCGCTGCATAATGGCGAAGTCCTAAGATCGAACCTTCGTAGCAATTCTGCCTTAAAGCAACACTTATTTCGAAAAACTAAGTCAGAGTGAAAAGTTTCACAAGCCCAGTATATTATTTACAAATATTTATTTGCTTTATCTTTAACATCTAAGGCCACACCGCGATTTCTTATACATTTCTTCGAATGTAGTTGTTCATGCCAAATAGATGGCCTTAGAATTGCCTACAACATATTTACTTTTTTCCGATGATCAATCTTAAAGTTTACAACTGGATTATCAACGATATATAGTTTTAGCACTGTTTACCTTCTCTACTACATTCCTATAGTAAACAGATTAGTACAGCATTTCGCCCAAAACTTTCAAATCGAGATTTCAACTTAAAGAGGCGTTTTGAGCTCCCTAATAAAAATATCATGTTTATAAAAAAGGTCCGTGTGTGTATGTGTTTGTGTGTCTATCTGTATGTCTATCTGCTTGTGAATAGCATGACTCAAAAACGAAAAGTCGGATAAATACAAATTAGTATTCAAGTTCAGTGATGCGATAAAGAGATTTTCAACAAAATCTCCCCACCTTACTCTTTGCGTGGAGAATTGCATTATTTTTTATTTTGTACAAAAGGACTCTAACAATTTTTATTATAATACAACGTGTTTAAGATATTTGCATGACAAAAAATGTACTGGTTGAATTTCCTGAGTATAACCTGCGAAATACTTTTATTCTGAATAACTTCTGTATAACTGGTACACCGTAAGAGATGGGGAAAGTCTTAGCAACAAAAATGGACTACTCCTTAAAATAATTTATGCTAAACAAATGCTTTTGTTGTATTAACAATTTCCATATATTATTTATAATTAGTTTGAATTGTCAAATAATTTATGCTTCTTTTTTCATTTGCCTATTGCTATTCATTTTTTTCCCTGGTCATACAAAGAGAATGGAATTTCAAAGCCGTCAGATAGCGTCCCGCTTTTAAAACACTTTAAGCCTGCTGGATTCCCCTTGTAAAAAATGTGTGATAAAGGCATTGGTTTCTGCAAATATTTATCTCGATTAACATGAAGTAGCTAGAGGAATAAGCCTTTATAAGAATAGTTAATGCAAGATATATAAAAATAATCTGATGTGTTACACTCACATGACTTTCTCTACTCTTGTACAAACTATTTTTACAAACGCTTATTCTCCATCTACTTCATGTTAATCGAGATAAACATTTGCTGACTCTATCTTATTGCTAATTTTCTTGTAGATGTAAGGGGAATATATATTTACAAGGGCAATATAGAAAAACAGTAGCCTTTAAGCACACACATATCTCTTAATAGCTGGTTGCTAGGTGCAGCACCATTCCCTTTGCCACAGATTAATACTCTTTGCATATCAAAGACAAAAAAATGAATAACGAATTCCCATTTTAGAAAATAAGTGTTGAAAAATTTAAGGGAATAACAAGCAATATCTCGAAAATGGTTCACTCAACAACAAAAAATGTATATGACATAAATTGTGTATTTTAACGCGATCTAATTTTTATGTAGTAAAATTTTGTCTATTTCTTATGGTTTACCAGTTATGCAAAAGTCGTTCACAATGGAAAATACTTTTGGAGACATTCCCAGAAAATTAAAGATATACATTTTATTTGTCATGAAAATATCTTAAACCTATGATATTTTATTCAAAATCGTTAGAGCCATTTTTGAGAAAATTAAACTTTTCGAAAATTCTTCCATGTAAAGGGTAATCTGGGGTGGGGGATTTTCTTGAAAACCTTCGTGTCGCATCTCTGGAAGATACTGAACCTAAATACCAAGTTTGGTGTTTATCCAACTGTTCGTTTCTGAGTTATGCTGTTCACAGACAGACACACACACACACACACACACATACAGACAGACACACAGACACACACACGGACATGTTTCCAAAAATGCTTTTTTTGGATTCAGGGTGTCTCAAAACATGTATTTCCGGTGAAATCTCGGTATCGAATTTTTGGGTGGAATACAATACTTCCCCTACTTACTGTACGTAGTAGAGAAAGTAATAAACGGTAGTAGGAGAGAAAGGCATGTATTTATAACATATCAGATTATAAAAATGTGCTATTTGCTATTGTTTTTATTTTTTTCAAAATTGGCTCTAACGATGTTCTTTAAAATACCATACGTTTCAGATATTTGCATGACAAATAAGACGTACATCTTCCTTGAATTCTGCGAATAGCCTGTGAAGCCCTCTTTTATTCCGAATACAGTTTGTGTACTTTTGTATAATTTGTAAACCGTAAGGGACAGACAAAACTTACTACACAAGAAATGTAGATCTGAAAACACAACATTTATGTCAAATAAACTTTTTGTTTAGCAGACACACACCCAAACACTCGGACCTTTTTTTAAAATACATTCTTTGGAATCAGGAATATCAAAACATGTATTTTCATTGAAATCTCGGTTTCGAATATTTGGGTGGAATGTAACACTTCCTCTACCTACCATAAGCAGATGCTAGAAAAGGTAAACATAATTTTGTTAAATTGACCTCAAAGCGTGTATTTCCGGTGAAATATCGTTTTATTTTTCAGTGCAATGCACTATTTCAGCTACCTGCCAATCAACTGTAAATATTTTTTCGCTGTGGAAAATATTAAATGCTAATAAACTGATGCAAAAGTAAATTTTAATTTGTGTACACATTTCAGGAACGAAAATACACGTTCAGATTCCAAGCACTAGTACTACTTTAACAAAAAGGTACATGTTTTCTTCCTATTACATGTAAACCACTAGCTGGCTCATCTGACGTTGCACGGTTAGCTTTTTAAACTGGAATGACAACTTAATTAATTTTATTTATCTCTTTCCGTTCTTTATCAAATTATTGAAAAATAATACAGAGGATTTTTATATGAATCCCGCCTATTCCTAATAACGGATAAAAAATTCCCTGATATTCACGCAAAAGGATGTGAAACATCGGCGGAACGACTGACTTCCGTAACTTCCCTCCGACAAATTCTGGAAATGCTGCATAGCCTTTAAGTCCCTTTGGCGGTGGAAGAATAATAGGTCGGAATGGTGGAATAATTTTTAGATAAGAATGCTAGATGACATTTTAAACTTTATAGCTTCTCTCTGGTTCTCATAGTTATTTAATAACCATGCAAATTAACTCATGCAAAATCCTTTTACAAACATCCAATTCATGTATTCTAATAGGACCAAATCTTCAAGCCGAGAGATGTAGAAAACATCTTAATCCAGTTGAAACTACACATGTGAAAAAGAACCTACAGACTGCTCTACGACGCACGTCGCATAAGGAAATATTAAGAGAAAACAAACAGAATCCTGGCCACATCTTCCCCAAATAGGACTTGGAGTCTCTCTTTATCAAGAATATCCACAAGCCAAATCTTGGATATGAGATCGCGCAGGTTTAACCTCCAGTGAATGGCGGGAAGAACTTAAAATGAAGGCTAATATCTGCTCCGTCCTTGCCCTCCCTGGCAGAACTTAGGACAGTCGCCTCTGTAGGCGGTGCCGCAAAGAGACTGAAACATTTGCTCATGTTTTGGGTTCTCGTCCTTATGGAGAATTACTTCGAAACTCCCGCCATCACAAGATCCGATCAATGATCGCACAAGAACTAAGGTCATCCAGTGCTGGGCTCAAGTAGAACATAAGAACTATTGGAACTCCATTGAGGGTTGCAGACATTCCAAGTTGTTTATTACAGACCTGGTTAACAGCAGGGCAAAGTACCTGCGCGGTCTTAGTAGAAGAAGACTTGCATGGGCAAAAGGATTCATTACAGGACACTGTGCCCTAAAGTTTAATCTATACAGAATGGGATTGTTTATCAACCCTATCTGTAGTAGATGTCTAGAAGGAGATGAGACTGTTACTCATCTGCTATGTGATTGCCCTGCTCTTGCGAATCAAAGAGCAAGTATTTTTGGCAATCACTTTCCAAAGATAGATGAACTATCGAAAGCCTCAGTTAGCAGTCTGGTTAAGTTCATAACGAGCAACAGACTACTTAACTGATGAAAGGGGGCATGCGCAATAGATCTTTAACGTCGCAGTGCTTGGGCATAAAACCCACCCCTTTTTCAAACTATAACTAGCAAGGTCATCCAACTACCAAGTGCATGAGGAAGGCAGTGGCAGCACTAGAAGGATCTATAATGGTAGCAATACCTGCTAACAGTAAAAAGGGATATATAATTGATCCAACTGTCAGATTCGAGAGAAGTAAAGGTAGAGAAGAAAAATATATATGAATCCACAGCACCATTTTTCTTAGATAAATACGGACTCCAAGAAATAGAGGTAATATGCTTGATGGTGGGTTCCCTTAAGACGATCACAAAGTTCTTCCTTGTCTCTTGGAATATGTTCGGCCTGAAGATGTTGGATGTTGTAATCACATTACTTTACTTCTGAATCATTTGTACACATATTAATTCAGCATATGTAATTCATAAAAATGTATTTTTACTCTTTTTTTCTTCCTTCTTATTACAGTTTCTCTTCATTGTTATTACTATTAGTAGTAGTAGCAGCAGCAGCAACAGTAGTAGTAGTAGTAGTAGTAGTAGTAGTAGTAGTAGTAGTAGTAGTAGTAGTAGTAGTAGTAGTAGTAGTAGTAGTAGTAGTATTTTTTCTTCTTTTTTTCCTTTAACTTTGATCTGTGCTTTGAAATTCAGGTTTATTTGTTATCCATCTATATGTTCCTTTCCTTTTCATTTCAATTTTATTGCCAAGTATGCTTTATCCACAGTGGCAGCCTGTATATAAGGAAATTGTGTTTCAACAAACAATTAGCAAAATAAAAGCTAAATAGCTGTCACATAATGGACAAACCCTTAACATACACAACGAAATAGAGGTGAAGCTGGTAAATATGAAGATTCCTCACCCCTAGGCCACCAAGTTAACCTCTTTGGAAAGGATGCATAGTCTGCAACCATCGAACAAATACTCTTCTCAGTTGTTAATTATAAATTATCAGTTTACAGATTTCTAATGTTAACAATTTTATCTCTTTATAAATTATTTAGTATACCCTGCTAACGAACTTTGCTACAACATAGAAAGGAAATAAATAAAGTGTGTTTTACATGAGGGTTAATAAAATACTTTGACACTGATATCGCATGCGTATCGTACCATTATAGACAGACCGGTTTCTCTTTAGTCTTTTTGTGTCTTATTTGCTAAATCGTGATCATCTGTATGTATATCGCTTGGAATGAAATATCCGCGGCATTTCTTACTTTACAAGCATTTCCTGTGGAGTAGCAGCAGCTATTTTCTTGATTAAGGGACGGATCAGAGTGACCGTCTTTATGTGGATAACTACCGAGCGCGATGTCTCAGGTGGTCGGCATTCGGTAGGTCCCGGGTTCGATTTCCGGTGGTCGCCCATTCTGACCATTGGGTTTTTCGTGGTTTTCCTCTGGTCACCTAGGCGAATGCTGGGGTGGTGTATTCTACCATGATTTCTCCTTTCCCTCATTTCCTGTTATTTCATGTTTCTCCCTTTCTTCTTTCAGACAGTGTCTCCGGCTTCCGTAATATGTGCATGGTCGCTACGCTTTGGATAGAGTTCTCTATATTCAAAGTACAGCAAAGGTCAGCGCGGCAGCCATGTTGGGCTTGATGCAGTAATTTGTATCACAACTTATTTAAATGTAAAGAGTGATTATAGTATGAATATGCATTATTATGTGACATTGATTTGAGATGTTTGTTTATTGTAATTATTGTTGAGAAGTAAGTTTATACTGCCTTACTGAAACTGACAATAATAGCGTGCAATAATGCAGCGAGGGGGTGAGCTGTTTATCATTATTGGAAACGAGGAAGTTACGTAATGTTGGCGCGTTTTTCCTTGAGAATCTTCTGGAACGTTTCCCTAGAGCATATGTATTCATAATTTTCATTGGATATAAAAATAGACGCTAATGTTGGCGCGTTTTATTAGCCAATTGCAGTTCAGTTATAATCTTTAGGCATATCTGGGTGAAGGAGTATAAAAAGAGTAGGTTAGAGGTAGACCCCGTCAGTTCATCAAAATTCTTTGTACACTACACGTCGCATTCCCGTCAGTTCGTCGAAAGTATTTGTACGGCACACTTCGGATATCAATTTGCAGGTTACGCGTAACAGAGTTATGAAAAATCTCAAGTGTTATAAAGTTAATTATACAAAAAGTTGAAGTACGATAATTAAGAATTATCAGTAATGAAGTTATTATAACAGTTTCAGTTTGGCGAGTGTCAAGATCAATGTGTAAATGTGATAGTTAACGTGTTCGACAATAAAAGTGTAAAACAAATTTCTTCATCAGTGTTATCTTTGGATAAAAGATTCCTTTCCGTTTACACAACCTGTATAAAGAGAAGTGCTCGACCCAAGAAAAAGATAATAGCTAGCCGGAGGACAGTGAAACAGAATTAAATAAAAAATAAAGTAGCATTCTTTCAAACGAACATTAATATTGCCGCAAATTGCTAACACCAGATGGAGCTAACAAGCCTAACAAATGAATCACGTCACAAGATGGCTTCACCGCGTGAAGTAAACACAGATACACAAACATTATAAGTAATACCACCGCAAATTGGCACCACAACGTGGGGTTACAATAATGTTAAATAAATAACATTAGTAAACCACCTTCAGGCTGAAGTGTTGCTTCTCTTCCCATATACAAGTAATGCGGATGGTTGCATGATCTTAGAAAAACGAAATAAAACACAAAAATCGTACACAACTTACAATATCTATATCAAAGGATAGTTTATAATAAAATGTTAATTTTACGAATTAATGATAAGATTTTCTTTCCTTTGGAGTTTTAAAAGTTAAACTTATTTCTGATTTACAAGACCAATGTTGTATTATAAACTATTAAAACATTTAATGTTAATAATATTTTATATTATATTAAAAATATTACTCTACTTAGGTTTGTTATTAGTATTATTACTATTACTATATTTATTTTAAGTCGCTTTTAGCTACAGGGTCATATCGCGACGGATCTGTTCGTGGATAACTCTTAGATCGATGTGTGTTGGACAGATAGCCTTCTAAGTCTCATCCCTGTAACCACCCGCTTCGTCGTGTCCACAGAGACCCTAGTGCCCTTTATTAATTACAGAAGCGGTATGAAGAAAATACTGTATAATACCTTTGGTATTCGTAAGGAAATCCACCGATGTGTTATCCTTCGATTTAGCAGAATTTCGGATATTTTAAAATAGGTTAAGAACTAATAAAAAAGAAACCTTTTTTCTTCGGAAAATTGTACCTACTCCGAATGAAATCATCTCACCCTCCGAATGTAAACTGGTGACTTTTTGCTCTGCTGCCAGTGAAATTAGTTACTAAATTTGCAAATGTTTATGTAAGATTTTTGTTTATTACTACAGATCCCTTTTGGAAATTCTTATGCAATATCAGGACAAAACGTTGCAGAGTATTACACAAATTTATAGAATTACAAAAACATGGAAAATTAATAATTCTATGAAATACTGGATTTTATGTAAAAGCAAAACCAAATTAGTATTTTAAACAAGCATAAGAGTAAAATACTGCTTTTTTCCTGAAATTTAATCAGTTGAGTTACAACACTTGAGGATACTGCGGTATTAAAAGTTTTGTATTGTTTTTTAATTGTTCCATACCCTGCCATTTATACATGTTTATTTTTTTAATATTTTTGAGCCTGATAGTTCAACATTACATGCTTGGATAGATTTCTACAAATTAAATGCTTATTGAACACAGTTCAGAAAGACGATATTAATTATAAAATAACTTTTTTAAAATATGCACAATAATATTGCAAATAAACACAGTTTAATAAGTTAGGATCTGAAAGCGTTACTAAACCCCTCTAGTTGGACATAATTAACTTCATGCAACTTTTAGCTATAAATATAAAAATGCATTTGATAAGTAAAATAGAAAATGTATATTTAGCAACATATACATGGAAGTTAATGCATTCATACCTTTCAAGTTGTGACTACAGTGAAATTGTGAACATAGTCAATGCTGGCACTGATAAACTGTATAAAGAAATATAAAACTGGTTGCATTTTCAGTAAAATACTTGAACAAAACTGATAGAATTCAGAAATGTTGGCATTAGAATCAGTAAAACAAAACAACAGGTCATAAGTACATTGTTGTTTACAATACACAGAAACTTGAAATATTCCATTCCAGAAACACAAAACGATTGAAAGCGCGTAATTGAACGTGCATAATATACAGATTTAATCACTCGTAAAATCCAGTATTAAATAAATACGGAATAGGTACCTCTTCTCCAGGAGTCCAGTGCTTTCCACTGATTTTGGACAACCAAATCCTTATTCTTTCCAATTTTCTGAGTTTTGACGGCAACCTACATAATTTAGTATCCTTTTGTGCCCTCGTAGTGGACCAGAAAGCACAGTAATCTGGTATTTCCACTCATAAATCAGCTTCGACACAACTGTTTTCTTATGTTTATATTGAGTCAACTATCCCAAGATGGCGCGCAGATACCACGTGATCAGCTCTGCCAGTCATCAAGTCGTATTGGCGGTATTCGGAAGCTAAAACAGTTGCTGTACTTTGTATATAGAGAACTTCAGCTTTGGAAAGATTTCTCCCCGCCAATGACAGGACGCCTTGGCCTGCCTGCAAGGACTGCTTCGTCGCTCTCTTGCGGAACTCTTCGCGTCTGCTGGCCGAGAGCGGGTGTTTCGCACTGGAAATGATAGGGACTTCCGTGAGTCTCTGTAATCCCGTCTGCCTGCGGTCCTACGAACTCTTGCGGCTCCTTCACTTCATCCCTGCCTCCCAGGGGATATAGCTACAATAGATCTAGTTGGCCGCAGTGATGAGATGTCTCCCTCCAGTAAATACTTCATAAGATTAGCTTGCTTTGCACTGTAGTTTGGTTATGTTGAAGGAGAGAAGGTGAGTCCAGATGTAAACAACGGGCACGTGTTTGCATGCTCGTACAGGTTATATCAAAAGAATGTATATACTATGCTGTACATGACAACTGTTAATGTTTTTATTCCATTTATAAAACATCACATTTTACATATATGTAAAGGGAATACTACGGTGTTATGCAAAAGGAAGGAACAGACTTTAAATATTTTTTTCTAATGAACGACAATAGATGGCGACACATGCGATACATCACCGAATAGAGGAAACCTCAAAACTTAGTTTTATGTGTTCAAAATGAGCACCATTTGTTATGCGAGGACGACCACTTCTTTTCTGTTTGCATACTCAACCATCTTCTACAAATTTATTGTGTCAATTGTAAATTTTATATGACGAGGCGGCTCTTTGTTGAACTTAAAACGAAATGCACGCTGCAATGAAACAATGGATTCGCTCTTTGCATACTGCAGCACACAAAACGGTTTTCCCTATGGCATTGAATGGAACCAATAGGCAGGGGCTTAAAACTTTGAACTTTCCTCATTTCAATGATGTGTCGTATGTGTTGCTATCTATTGTCGTTCATTAGAAATACATATTTAAAGTCTGTTCCTTCTTTTTGAATAACCCTGTATATAGCCTGCGCATTGCAGTGGACAATAATGCACATTTTGAGATCATCGAAAGTGAACATTCTCCGTTCTCACTTTCATCATCGCTAGAGGTAATATATGTATACGAATAATACACTTACATCACTGTCTGATATATTTCTTACCCTGTTTGCGAAACGGAAGAACATGCCTACTACGGTATATTTCTTTACCCACCATCTGTACGCAGGAGACACGTGTCAAAACATTATGATCTCTGCATCGGTATCTTAAAATCACGGACCAGTTTACTGTAATCCACCCTCTATTCATGATATCCTCAACGAAAAGTCAAAGCCTTCTTGCAAGTATGTCCTTTTGTAAATCCGATGAGTTTGTATTTTAGTAAATAGGTTTCTTAAATGGTTTTTAATCGTTTAATAATTCATGAATTGAAAATAGAAGACATTTTATAGGTCATGTTCGTCAGAAAGAATAGGATATCCAGTGTTGAAAGATTTCTTTTTGATTCCACTTATATTCCGGCTTTAACATCTGAAGTGATATCTGTGGCTTGGCCTTTGCTCATAGCAATGATGTTCACTTGTTGACTGTTTGGGTTTGTTTACTTTAGTTTTCTTTATAAACATTACACACACACACACACACACATACACACACATTTACTCTCTCACTCATATTTCCATACTCTAGGAAGGATAGGAAATAATAATAATAATAGTAATAATGCATTTATTGTCAATAGACTGAAATACAGTTTCAGACATTATCAAATGATTACATATTTACGTAATTATAGGTTTATAATACAATTTATTCAAACTTACATACTACAATTCGTCCATGGTATATACAGCCTTATTTATTAGGTAACTCTTAAGCCTAGTCTTAAAACTATGTGCTGTATTAGGTTGCTTTACAAAATCTGGCAGCTTATTATATAGGAATTGTCCCATTACTTTAGGATCCTTGTAACTAACTGTAATTGTAAAACCCTGTCTGAAGAAATCACTATTACATCGTGTATTGTGGTGATGAATATCATTGTTTCTCAAATTATCTTTTTGTAATGCATATATTATTACTTTATAAACATATAATGAAATTACAGTAAGAATTTGTTTATCTTTAAAAAATTTCCTGCACGAATCCCTATGATTTAATTGATATAATCCTGGTTAAAGAAAACCTACCATCCTCCAGCCAGAAATCGAACCAAGGACTTCTGGATTTGGAGGCTAGTATGCTCCATCAGACCACGGAGGCAGTCTTGAAAGAATTATGAAAATCGTTTGAGTGGTTTTAAGATTAAAATTGAGTTTTATTTATGGTCGCTCTTTAACTGCTGTGGTCCTTAACGTCCCATTCCATGGTGGGCGTGAAAACCGGTAATTTTGCTCAGAGACCTATCAGGCTTGAGGTTCTTTTACATGCCGTAAATCTACGACACGGGACCACAGGTTTTACTTTCCTCCCGAAGGAAGCCATGCTAAGAATTTTTACACCCGAAAAATATCCACCGCCGGATTTGAACCCGTGACCTCGGGCACTAGAGGCTAGCATGGTAACCACTGCACCACGGAGGACGACAGGTTGTGAGATTACCCTACATACACACATACATACAAATTTTCGCTCTCCAGAGTATTAGTATAGATTTTAAAACTACTTCAAGCTGTAGAGAACGATTTTCTGCTTATAAAACAAAAGCGTAAGCACACAGACGCAGGCGACAGTTTTTGACCTCTTTCTATGCCAGCTTTGCACGCGCTACGCGAGAAGATTTAGAGCGGCGCAGAAAGTCACTTCAGAGCCCTATGATAGCCCCATTGTCTAAATAATCCGATTACCGCCATTTTGAAATGGCACTGGGGTATTAAGGGGAAAAGAAAACCATCTCCCGGGTTTTCCACGTTATTCCAATAAAAAGCGTTTCACTAACGGCTTTGGAAAGCACTCGCCATTTTGACCGGACAAATCCTCTTATAGGATCTATCTGAAAGCGTAGAGCGCTCAGAGTAAAAGAAGCACCATTTCACCCTCTGTTTCCTGATTTTCGCCCTCTTTTCAAACTTGAACCCTCACACCCTACTCAACTATAACAATTCTTCGTTTATGGTCGCATAAATTGTAGAGACATGCTGAAAGGGAACTAGGCAAACAGATTATTTGGTTACTCCGACAATATTTTATGCAGATCTTGACTTCCAAGAGGGAAGTGAAGGGACTAATGGGGAGGGAATAGTGAAAATCGGCTATTTTTGTGTCGAAAATTCAACTTTTGAGCTATGCTGTAAAGAAATTATTGAAAGCAAACTTCTAAAGCTTTGTGGTGCAAAAACTTACTACATGAAAAAAATCTGATGGGATACGTTCACACGACTTTCTCTACCCTGTATCGTTTATTACTGCGTACACAAGCTATTCTTAAAAAAGCTTATTACTTCCTCTACTACGTATAATAAGTAGGGAAAGTATTGCATTGCACTCAAAAATTAGATACCGAGATTTCACCGGAAATGCATGTTTTGAGCCCCCTGAATCCAAATAAAGCTTTTTTTGGAAATATGTCCGTGTGTATGTGTCTGTGAACAGCATAACTCAAAAACAAAATGTCGGATGAGTACTAAACTTGGTATATAAGTTCAGTATCTTCCAGGGATGGACACGAAGATTTTCAAGAAAATCCCCCACGCCAAACCACCCTCTACATGGAACATTTTTCGAAAATTCTGATGTCTTAAAAATGACTCTTAACGATTTTGATTAAAATACTATATATGAAAAACATTTACATGAAAAATAAAAGGTATATCTTGAATTTTCTGGCAATACCCTAGAAAAACCTCTTCATTCGGAGAAAATTTTGCATAATCTTGTATGAATCCGGATTAATCTGATGGATTCCAGGAATCCCCCTGGTCGATAGGGGAATGCTGGGGTGTCCTTTCCCTCATTTCCCTTTCATTATGTTCCCTTCTCATGTTTCAGGTGTGCTTGTAGGCTTCGTGGCGTATGGCAGTGCCGGGCAGATGGCGCGGATGCTTGCTCAAAGGGAAGGTTATTCCTCGTAGATACTAGAGGGCTGCTTGGTTGACGGGTCGTTCATCGATCTCTCTGGGCGTGCGCGCGGGGGAGGGTGGTAGCTGTAATAGATCACCCGTAGGTCGTATGCGCTAAGTGCGCCCCTCCGTTACATACCATTTATCCTATACAATTCACATTAGATGCTAAATTAAATATGAATGGAGAGAACAGTATGATATAGGTGCATTTTACTTCTCCTGCCACATACAAAATAACATTTAATAAAAATCGTTAAGAAACGTGTTCCTAAATTTTAATAAATTATTCATTCCAACCTGTTTTATCTAAATATAACCTCATGCTTTTGCATTTAACAGAAAAACAGCTAATATTTGTCACACGGCGAATATTTCTTAAGGTCAGGTGAGTTAAATAAATAAAAAATGGAATAAATAAATGTTTACGAGTTAGATGACATTGACGAGCAATTCAATGAAAATCGTCTTATATTCTTAAAAGATTTGGTATTTCTCTTATATTTAGATTTAACTAATGCTTCAGAAAATAAATAAACAAAATAAAAATAAATAAAAAATAACGACAGCACTCTAAAAATCAAGTTTAGAAAAAGGAAAGGTTTTAAACATTTAGTAGCAAATCCAGAGGAGAAAGAAAAGTTAAGTTTGAATCCTCCAAAGCAATAATGCTTTTTATTAAAACAATCACAACAATTCCAATTCAAGTTAGATATTTCTCCAAAAATATAATGGTTTACTAGTTCCTTTTATTTACTAAAAGTGGCTTCCTCATTTAAAGGATAGAATAAAATTTGCTCTAGAATTGTGTTAATATATAATTATTTCCTTAGCTTACAAATTGCAACCTTCAGCAACAGCCTTTGTAAAGACTTCTAAACCACGTCAACTTTTGTTGCTTCGTCATTTAAAAACTGCTTTCAACGCTGGTAATCTAACCGCAGCCTCTTGGGTAAAAGCCATGTATCCTAGCCACTAGACCACATGGAGACAGTGAGAGAGTTCTCCGGAAAAGGCCTTTGTGAAGATATTTATATCACGTGTTCATTTCCGTTTTAGTTACTTCGACACAAAAGACAATACTTCACGTGCTGGGAATCGAATCCGGTACTTCCTGAATAATAGAAAATTATCCCGGCTACTAGACTAAATGGAATGACAAGCAGTGTTATCATGAGCAAGCGTTATAAACATATTTAAATCACACTTCATTTCCACTATTGTAACCTCGACACTAAAAACGTTCTTAACGTGACGGGAATTGAGCCTGGTTCTCAAAGATGACGGCTTGGTATCCTAGCCATTAGACCACATGGAAAAACGCATACAGTCTTTAGAAATATGGCGTTATAAAGAGAGTTGAATCACATCTTCATCTCTATTTTAGTTAATTCGACACCAAAAACATATTTTTATCACGGGAATCGAACCTGGGTAAAGCCAGATATTTTATCCAGGCCATTCAGCTGAGGTTATCGGATCATCTTTCTGTTTACATAGTGTTGCAATGCAACACATATAAAACCAAGGACATATTTTCTTCCGCTTTGATGAAGAGATATTTTAGCTCTGATTTATCGAACAGATTAAATGGCGCCCGAATACGTAGAATACACAGGAATTTATTTTTACTTGGTATGCAAAACGATGAACATTTTACTAATCCCTTTGAAACCGAGCGGGATGGCTTAGGCAGCAACGTCTGTGGCCCGCGTTCGGGAGGTCGTGGGTTCCATTCCCGCGGCCAACCTTCCTGAACCATAGATTTTATCGAGGGTTTCCCCGGGTCGCTAGGCGAATGCAGGGAACATTAATTATGTCATACGAATTTCCTGCCCCTCCACTTCACCTTTCATCTGCTTGGCTGTTTCAGGTTTGCACGTGTCGACGAGATTCTCAGCGTTGCATGTCAAGGGAAAAGGATGCTCTCTGTAACACTTCGCCCACCGGAATGCAGACGGTCTCCGAGTCCCTGCCCCCCAGTGGGATGTGCAAGCCTGCAGGGGAGGAGAGCCGGTTGTACCAGCTGCCATCCAGGGAGTTTCAATCTGGAACAGGTTGGGACCCTGTCCTCTGCCTTGCCATGCCTTTTGGTTCAGCCGCCCTCTGACTCCTCTCACTTCATCCCTCCGCTCCTAATCCTAGTCGTACTCCTAATCCCTTGGAATATTTTTGATTGGTTTTATGCTTTATTTAATTATTATGCTATTCTTAAGAATGTTCTAATTCGATCAAATTCATATTCATCTAAAAGCTACAAAATGGTACAATAATGATCCCAAAATTGTGAAAGATAGTGCCATGAATGAAATGGCGTACTTTGTATACTCTAACTCAATCTGATCATCGTAAGAGTTATTTAGAAATAAAAGAGCAGAATACAAGTTGGATTTCAAAGAATCTAAAAAAGATGCAAATGCAAGATTTATAGAAAATTATTTGATAAATGTAAATCTGTATGGGTCTTAACTAGAAATGTTATCGGAGATAATGATCTTAAAAGTTCAACACCAGTCGTGATGCAAACACAAATTATTTTAATTGATATTTTAAAAATGCTCCTGAAAATATATTGTATAACATGCTTATATGTAACACAAATATCAATTAATTTTTAAATAGTTGCCCCAAAACAAATGCTCATTTTAATTGGAAATTGTTTTCTTGCCAAGAACTTACCAACATTATGACCAAAATGAAAAACTCTTACAGTAAGGATCATTATCAGATGCTCAGATGTTTTCTTAAAAATATAATTAGCATCATTGTAGTTCTACTAACTTACTGTTTAAAAACAAGCTGGATATACTCTAGGATTATTTAAAAAAATAAAGTGGCCCCAATCCTTAAATATAGTGAACAGATTTTTAAAGCTGCTTTTTGTGACTTAAGTAAAGCAAATGATAACAGTGTCTCATATTTTGTTTATTAAAGTTTAACACTGTGGTATAAAACGTAATGAGGTTGAATTTTTCAAATCATATTTATCAGTGCGTAGTCAAGAGCACATATTGGTAACAAAATATAGACATTAAAGACAGTGAAATATGAAGTACCTCAGTGTTTGGTTCCTGCTTTCTTTTTATCTTTTATTTATATATGATTTTGCATTTAAAATGGATAATATAAGTTTAATTTATGCAGATTATTAATGCTTACTTAACTGTAAAAATTGTTTATTGGAATTAAATAACCTCATTAGCTCTTCATTAAAGCTGGTAAAATGCTAATACTAAAAATTAAATTAACACAAATTAAAAAGTATTTATTTTTATTCCAAATCAAATATTGAAACTGCTGTTATGGATGCAACAGTTAAGGGGAAGAGACTACTTTTTGACCAAAAGTGCGCATACATAGGAAGGATAGGGAATACGAGGAGAGATGCTAGGCTAGACTTGGTTGAAGGGTAGAATATGTGTTTATATAGGAGAGATAGGGAAAACAAGAAGAGATGCTAGGTTAGACCGGGGTTGAAGGGTAGAATATGCATTTTATATTAGAAAAGGGAAAATGAGGAGAGATGCTAGACTAGAAAGGGTTAAATTAAATTGAGTTTTATTTATGAATGCTCTTTAACTACTATGGTTCTTAGCGTCCCATTCTATATTGGGCGTGAAAGACCGCTAATTTTGCTCAGAGACCTCTTTATCAGACATGAGGTTCTTTTACGACACGGGACCACCGGATTTACTTCCCTTCCGAAGGAAGCTATGCTAAGGATTTTTACGCCCGAAAAAAAATCCATCACTCTCCGCCAGGTTTGAATCCGCGACCTCGGGAACTAGAGGTGAGCATGGTAACCACTACACCACGGAGGACGACTAGAAAGGGTTGAAGCGTATGCGTTTATGTGGGAAAAGATAGGGAAAACGAGGAAAGATGCTAGACTAGACAGAGGTTGAAGGAGGGAAATGCGTTTATATGGGGAAGGGTAGAGAAAACGAGAAGAGATGCTGGGCTAGACAGGGGTTGAGGCTTTAAAATCCGTTTTATATGGGAAAAGATAGGGAAAACGAGGAGAGATGCTAGGCTAGATAGGGGTTAAGGGGCAGGATATACGTTTTATATGGGAGAGATAGGGAATATGAGGAGAGATGCTAGGCTAGGCTAGGCAGGGGTAGAGGACTAGAAAAGGCGTTTGTATGGAAAGAGGTGGGGAAAGGCGGAGAGATACTAGGCTAGACATGAGTTGAAGAGTAGAATTGGCGTTTATATGGCAGAGATAGGGAATACAAGAAGAGATGCTAGGCTAGACGGGTTGAAGGGTAGAATATGCGTTTATTTGGGAGAGAGAGGAAAACGAGGAGAGATGCTACGGAAGACAGGGTTTGAAGGTATTTAGGAATTTTTCCAGGAGAGGTGGAATAGTTTAGGAGGTACTTAGAACATCTGTGCAGCTATAGATGTTTCGGAAGACACTTAGGAGCCATTTTAAGGGACACGTTTAGCTTACTTTGCAGGTATTCTGATGGAATTTTGATGCAGTGGAATAGGCATTTAGCATAATCTTACAGGCTTTAGGACATTTTTTGGAACACGGACAGCAAAATTTCGAGTGTTGCAAAGGTATTTTGGCCACCAGTACAGGTATTTTCGTGCTATTGGTACTGGTTTTTTTTAGGTATTTTGAAGGGTATTTTTACAAACATGAGCAGGTATTTTCACGATATTGGCGCAGGTTTTTGGAGTATTCTGGTGGTTTTTACAAAATAGGATCAGTAATTTCATGGCACCGGTACTGGGTTTTTGAGGTATTCCGAAGGGTTGTTAGAAACTCCTGCAGGTATTTTCATACTATCGGTAAAGGTTTTCTTTTTCTTAACAATTTGAGGAATTTTATGCTGTTTTTAAGTATTTTGACACTTCCACGGTATTTTTTTCGAGGGTTCTAGTAAGAGTATTTGAGATTCTTTGAAGGTATTTTAGACTATGGATTTAGTTATGAGCATAGCTTTTTAGAATATTTTTGGTAGACAGACAGAGGAATTGCAGGCGTTGCAAAGATATTTTGAAAGCTAGAATGGGTGTTTAGTATAATTTAAGGCATTCTCATGTTTTATGGGGATTTCCTTCGTATTATACATTGGTTGCGATGTACTACAACCTTTTTATCGTTTTGCAGTGGAATATTAGACTATGGAATTAGGTATGGGCACAGGCAATTTAGGACATTTATGGTAGACAGGCAGGAAAATTCCAGGGCGTTGCAAAGGTATCTTGGAAGGTAGAGCGAGTATTTAACATAATCTTAAGGCATTCTCTTGTGTTTTATAGAGATTTTCTCTCGTATTGTACACGAGTAGTGATGTTCTACAACCTTTGCTATCGTTTTGCAGTTAATATCAGCTCCCTTTATGGACTTCTGTATATTCCAATGCTAAGTTGTGATAAACTACAGCTAACATTCTTTCTAACCCAGCCTTAAGTTTCTTTAGTGACATTATTGTTTTTATTCGGATATTCTCGTTTTTTGTGTGGTTACACTTTTTGGCTACGAGAGCATGCTGTCACCTCAGTGCAAGTGAATAAAATTACATTGACTCTTGACTCTTTACGACAATAAAAGAGCTATTGCCGAGGATGGAATAACAAGATATGCGTATGGACGTTAGGAATTACAAACAGTGCTCAAGAGAATGTAACCTGGGTTTCAAGATAATTATTTTCTCCGCGAGTCTATAATTATAAAATGGAAGTTTATTTAAGTTCTGCGTATACACCTAGCAGATACATGATGAATAAAGAAGAATACGATTAAGAAGATGGAAGGGGAGGCGTTAACTCTACCGTTAAGAACCAATCCTAGCGCTGGTCTCAAGCCCAGAAAAAAGAGCAGTGGCGCCTACCCTTACAATCCTTATCTAATGAAGCATGGATTAACTGGTAAAGCTTTGTAGAAAGAAATGTCTTGAATAAAAGTTGCTTGATATTATGGGGGAAAGTAAATGCCATTAGTCCTGTTTTATTTGGAGGACGTTATGGTGGTCATTTTAGGGTAAATTTAATTTGTTTAAATGGGAACCTACGTTTTTAATGTTGCTTTCTCACTCCTAAAAAAACTAAACAACATTTGTATAAATCACCTTGCAATTGTTCTTACATCAACGTAAATAACAACGAAAATTCTGAATTTCTGAAACGCTTAGGTTTGTAGATATTATACAGTCTCAACTTAAATGGTCCACCCGTATAATGAAGCTATTTTCAATAGCTACATTTATAACAAAATGGAAAACATATTTACACCATTTCTTTGCGGGTCGTCCTATGCCGTAGCATTCTCTTCTTTGGTCAGCCGAGTCAACTCCCTACATCCCTTTCAAATAATTTACGATTGCATTGGGGCAGGAGCTGTCTTCCTTTCCTCTTCTTTTGCCATTTTTTCTCTCTACCACAGGTTCTGATCTTAGATCTGAATTAGTGGAAAGCAACAATACATCCCTCTTATCTTGCCATACAATGGCAGGCACGTCCTCATGTGGCAGTTTCAAAGATTTCCCACATTTTAGCTTCAACTGTTTAGGTTTACAGAACTCTTTTGGCCAGTTTTTTTCTCCCAGTACGAATTATGTTACAAGCATAGAATTGCTTATGTAGGAGCATTTTCATCAGCTTGGTGGAGGTGAAGAAGTTGTCGAAATATACATGATACCACTGTCCTGCTTAACCCTCACACTTTTCCATGACAACCTGCTCTCCAAGAAGTAGCTCGCACCTTGCATGTTTTTTTTACCAAGGTATATTTTACACTTCAGCAGATACCCACTTCTGCTGTCTGCTATTCCCCATTTTGTTGGTTTGCCTAGCATGTACTGTTTCAAATAAAACCGGCCTTTGAATCCTATTATGGCATCATCCACGGCGAGATCCCGACCTGGTTTGTAATGGTTTTGAAACTTTTTTATAATGTCCAATGCAGGGCGAACCTCGAACAAATAATCAAAATTTTCTGCTCCCTGTTTTGGCTTAGAATATTCATTCATTTAAATGCAAATATTGCGAAAGTTTTTCAAAGCACCTGAGTGTCATAAGATTTTTCTACCAGAGGACAAACGCAAAAGTCTCCTGTGAAGTAATCTCTGATTTTTGAAGATCCACCATTCCCATATAAATATGCTCATAAATATGCTTCAATTTCCCTCATATTCCTTTACTCCCATTGAGAATCTGGAATATGCTTCAATTTTCCTCATATTCCTTTACTCCCATTGAGAATCTGGTTTTTCCAGATGACAAAATCTTGCGCATTTATTAATCTCGCTCGCAAGAAAATCACAAAGTGCATTGTCACGAAGAGACTAAAGTATTCAAGTTGCTCACTTCCCACTTCTAGATCATGGCAGACTCCCGAAGGAGAAACAAATAACAGAATATGTCCAAAAGAAAGCCGTGATGACCATTTGAGGGGTATTTCTGTTGTGCTGCCAATTTTCCTTCTTTTTGCGGAACTACAATATCACTCCCGAATGCACTACTGTCACTGCTCTCGCCACTGTGTTCTATGTCACTATTTTGCACGAAGTCCACTAGCCACGACGCGTCAGAACTGTCACTTTCGTAAACTAATTCCTCCTCAATCGCTGCAATTAAATATGTCCTCGTTCGTCACTAATTTTGTTTGTAAAAACCCGTATCACGTCTTGCAAAGTCTGCATGACCTTACATGACTCTAGATAAACAGTAAAAGCAAAACAAAGTATCGAAGAGAAACCATAAAGTTGTACCCTCGTCAGTGATTATGTTGCAATTGCCATCTGGTATTTCTCAACACGAGGATTTATAAACAACCATTCAAAGCCTTAAAACGTGAAGTTCCTACCACTAGATGGCTTTAGTATGACTAAACTCAACTAGGCTTTACTACGATATGCGGCGCAGGCGACATTTAACTTTATTGCGATATGAGGGTTAAAATCCCTCCTCATCTTGACGTCCTACCACTGGACCTCGAACTCCTTATCCGCCGCTTCTGGGCAGCCCGAAGGCTATACCAGCGCCATCGAACGCCCCATAATCGAGAGCTTCTGCGGCAACTTCGCCGAGAGGTCCGTGACCGACTGCGTGAGCACAGGGTGCAAGCGTGGGAGGCCACGATAGCCCGCCAGAACCTCGACGTTTGGAGGATAGCTAAAAACCTCCGTCGCCAACGCAACCAATACCACTCCCCGCTTCAAGTTAACCTTGGCCTTGTATACGAACTCATAGCCAAAGCAAATGTGCTCGCTAACTATCTTGAGGACACCTGCAGGCCCAGAGATGACCCTCAGGACGCCGACTTTACTGCCCGCGTCCATCAGGAGGTGGATCGCTATTTGCGGTTGCCCCCTAATGGAGCGGAGAATTCCCTTTCAATCTTCCGCCCTAGTGAAGTCTAAGGCGCACTCCGGCGTCTCAATACAAAAAAGGCTTGCGGGCGGGACGGGCTGACCCACGCCATACTCCGCAACCTTCCCTTCAGAGCTGTACTCTTCCTTACCAAGGTTTTCAACATGTGTATCACCTTGAAACACTTTCCACGCGAGTGGAAGGTGGCCCGAGTGGTATGCATTCCGAAACCTGGTAAGGACCCGGCTCTTCCCTCCAGTTACCGCTCCATCAACCTCCTACCCACTCTCTCAAAAGTTTTTGAGAGACTCATACTACACCGCTTGTCACCACTACTGGCTGACATTCAAGCCATCCCAACCTATCAGTCTGGCTTTCGTCCTGGGCATTCGACCGCCCAGCAGCTGCTGCCCTTGGTTTCCAGGACAGGGCCTTAACTCCTGCGGTGTCTCTGGACGTGGAGAAGGCTTTCTCTACGACCTGGCATGAGGGACTCCTATATAAACCGATTCAACTTGGTCTACACAGACAAATTATCAACATTTTACACAGTTTCCTACACCAACGCTCCTTTATAGTAGCAGTAGCGGGGAAAACATCCACACAAAAACCCATACGAGGCAGAGTCCTCCCACACTGTTTAGTCTGTACATGGTAGACTTTCCAGTGGTACAGTGCGTCAATATGGCCCAGTTTGCCGATGACTTCCTGCTGTACACGACCAACAGACACATCCTCAGAGCCTTCAACCCTTTACAACGACACCTCCGTCTCGTTTAACTCTGGTGCAGACAGTGGCGGATGTCCGTGAATCCGGGCAAAAGCCAAGCTGTTCTGTTCGCCAAGAGAAGAATCCCCGCTGCAGACAGACCAACCTTCACCTATCGGAGCCAGAGAATAGAGTGGGGGAATTCCATACGCTATTTAGGTGTCACTTTAGGTAAGGGTCTAACCTTTCGTGAACACGTGCAGGGAACAACGAACAGGGCTAAGGGGGCGATAGCCGCCTTATACCCGGTTCTGGCTTCCAACATGCCGGTTCACTTAAAGTTACGCCTTTACAAAGCACTTATATTACCTCTGATGCTCTACGCCTGTGAAGTGTGGGGCATGGCAGCAGATTCCTGGCTTCTCTGGCTTCAGCGGATTCAGAATAGAGGACTTCGGTCCTTCTATTCTGTCTGTCGTCGCTTTCCAGTCAGGCTACTACATGAGACCTCGGCCCTACCATATGTGGGGGATGTGATTAGACACCGGACAGCAAAATTTTACGGAAAATTGATTTACCATGGGAACGCCCTTGTCAGATCCCTGGGGGACTACTTACCTCAAGAACGTCAATTCAGACGCTACCGGGTTCCTCGCATGACTTGCGGGCATCCCCGGTAACGAAGGCTTTAAACCTGCCAACAGCAAAAACATGCTGTCACTAAGTAATCCCCCCTCCCCTATGGAGTGGTCAACAAAATTCAACCAGCCAAAAAATTTAAACAAAATAAACAGGTTCACCCCGAACCTACCAGATGCACTCCACGCGGGTTAAAATCGGCGATTGGCATGTGGGTCGATTTTCCGGTTACACGCCTTAATTTATCCCATACGATAGAGGAAGGTGTATGTGGATTAAATGAAGCTACAAACTTTCTCCATGATGTCTTTTTGCTATCCTTAATAACGTGTCTGTATCTGGCACGCAGTTTCTTGTATTCGATCAGGTTATCCAGTGTAGGGCGACGCTAGAAAACCGTAAGGGCACTCCTGCGAGCACGAGTGGCATTTCGGCATTGATCCGTCCACCAAAGGACCGGAAATCGACGGCGGTAGACAATCGACCTAGGAATAGATTGCTCAGCAGCAGAAAGAATCATTTCTGTGAGATGCTCGACTAAAACATTCACAGAGTCGTGCTCATTGTAATTAAACACAGCCAACTGGGAGTAAAGGTTCCAGCTAGCATCATGATATAAGCGCCATCTAGGTAGGTGTGTGGAACATATACCTGGTGTTAAGAGACTAATAAGACATGGAAAGTGGTCACTAGAGTGTACATCAGAGATGACATTCCATTAACGGAAACTGCTAAGTGTAGTGAACAAATTGCTATATTATAAGGTGTGAACAAGTGTTAAAGGAGTCTGAAAGAAACTTAGGCTCTCCGGTATTCAGAAGAGCTAAGTTATTTGTTCAAAACATCTTCAATTAATTTATCTCTCGCACAAGCCCGAGGTAAGTCCCAAAGAGGTGATGGGCATTGATATCTCCCGCCACAGAAAAGTTGTTGGTAACTGAGAAACTATATATTCTAAATCACTGAGCGAGAGGTCATCATATGGAGGCAGATAAATGCTACAAATGATAAATCCGATGGATGGAAGTTTAATCCTTACAGCCGCTGACTGGATGTCAGACTTTTGGATACAGATTCCACGAATATATTATATCTGACGAGCAGCATAGTGTCCCCGTGCGCAACCCTCTTTGGGTGTAAGACCACGCCATACTGGGGTACACTGCCTAATTTGAAAGCTATCTTGCGAACGGAACGTAGTCTCTCGTAAACATACGACCAAAGGATTATTCTTGTTGAGTAAAAGTTCAAGCTCTGGTCGATGTGTTCTAATTCCACGTATGGTCCATTGTAGGATAGCCATAGTATTCATAATGGGATAAGTTATCAATCATAAGAGTCCACTACATTTAGGACAGCGGTAGTCGAATCAATTACCCTTTTTCGTTGTGTCGGGCTAGCAACTTTAACGGAGGATTGATTCTGCATTTTTACACTGTCGTTCTGACAGTGCGGGCAGACTTCTCTTGCTCTATCTTCTCCATGCGAGAGGACCCCTTTCAATAGAAAACCTCGAACCGATTGGAAGATGTTGATCGTCGATCTCAGTCCTTCGCGAGACTCCTCAGAGGGGGAACTCCGAGGACGTGCTTGTGGACTTTGTTTCCGCTTAGATGTTCTGGGTGCAGACTTATCACTTTCCTTCAGGAAGTCGATTCTTTCATAGTTGGCCCTGAATTTTATCGGTGGTGCACTATACTATGGGCTTGCCAGTGCTATTAATTGAGGTCGATTTGATTGATGTGATATTTCCAGTAACGGATTTGGCAGATGTTAATTCTGTCGTGGGGGTTGATTTTGAAGGCTTCAGCTGCGTTTTAGCTACCAGAATCTTTTAGGAAATTGTGGCCGCGTTAATATCGCTGGTCTGAGTTGTGATTTTCCGATTTATCGGTACCGGTTTAGCTACAACTGAGCTATAGGTACCGGACTTCGGGACAGAGGGTTTGTCAGATACACAGAAGTTTCCAGGCTTCCGAGAAGGACACCTTTTCCCTAATCCGATCTTCTGGGTCACTCTTTCCTTGCAAAACGGAGGCATTCTCAAGAGCTTGATGTGTGTTCTCCGCTGCAGTTAACGCACGTTGCAGCTAATGTACATGCTCCATCGTGAGAGATGTCTCCACAGTTAACGCACTAGATTCGCCGTTACAAAATTCGTTAGTGTGCCTAAAGCGATGACACTTACAACATCTCAGCGGATTCGGTATATATGGCCTAACTTCAATGACTTCATACCCTGCCTTTCCTTTGAGGAAGATCTGCTCGATCAAAGGTAAGGAACAGGGTACGAGTAATCATTAATTCACCTCTTTCTTTCCGCTGAGCCCGATATACGGATGTCACACCTTGTTCTTCCAGATTCTCTTGAATCTCCTGATGGGACATACCTCCAATGCTCGGGTGTTTACAACTCCGTGCAAGGGGTTCAAGGTGTTGTATATCTCGACTCGTATCGCATAGCTTTTTTTAACATGTTTACTTTCAAAATAATCGCTGCCTGGGATGCTAAGTTTGCTTCAACCAAACCCGGAGTGCATGGATGGCACCAAACCAAAGTTGTGCGACTCCGAATGCACGACTTAGCAGACCAGCAATTTTATCGAGATCCTTTTGAACTGTAAAAGAGTTCACCGATGTAAATTTTCTTCCTTCCTCTGTTCTGTTAATAACTAAATAGCGAGGACCACTACACTCGACTACTTCTTTTCAATTAGTTTTCACTGTTTTTTTATGGTCCATGGCGATTAAATCCTCCACCATTACAAATCTCTCCGATGGCATGCTCACATCCTGGGCGTCACCCCGGCTTAGGTGAGAGTCCTGACCTGGGCCTGGATCCTGGCCTGAGATCACCTTAGGGTCTCACTTCCCAATTTATAGATAGAGGGACCCAATCACCTTCAGGAGTGTAATAGCTCATTTAATGGCCTCTCCCCAAGACTGACTTTTATCAGTGGATATGAACATAGTCCTACATGATATTCAGAGACAGAGAGTTACGCATTACTCAGTCACCCCAAGCGACTCCCCTCCTCTGTCCCGCACAAAGGTATCCATCAGACCATGTTCAGGGAGGTAACTGCTACCTGGTCAAACATGCTTGTGGACCAAAGTTGATCGGGCGTTTGACATAAGCCCTCTCACCTCTTAGGGGAACCCAATCAATTGTGTGGCTCGGGACCCCAGGAGCGCCAATCCCGTACCTACCGTAGTAGGTCCCTGGGGGATATACAGAGGTTTTTTCATCTTCGTTGCTCAGGGAAAGTAATAACACCAAATGGCTTCCACCAGTATGATGATTGCAATTAAAGGCGGGTATAAATGGAGCAAAACAAAAATGCCTTATATCCTCTCTCTCTCTCTCTCTCTCTCTCTCTCTCTGTAATCTATGACAGCTCCGAATACCAGTATTACATTATTGCTATAGGAGATACATCATTGATATTATTGCCACACTTGCCATAATGAGCCAATTATGCATGATAATAAATTCAGCCTGGTTATATTGGTAGAATTGCATAAATATATTTAAAAGCTGTCTTACCTGGCGTTGCATTGGTGCATTCTTAAGTACAAGGTTGAAAATAAGGATGGGGTGGGTTTTTTTTTTTTTTTTTTTTTTTTGTTTTGTTTTGTTTTTTAGGCCATAATGGTCTAGAATTTGTACTTGTACTTAAAATGTAAGTGTTCAAAGTTTTGTCCGGATTGGCCAAATAGTAACAATTTGTACATAAGGAGTTGTAAAATATGAGTATTGGTAGCGTTATGAAGTTGTGTGGTATCCTATAATTTTCACCAAGTCCTAAAGTCCAAGTGCATAGGTCCTGGTTGACCAAGAGGCATAGTTTTATCTATGAGGGTTTGAAAATGAAGTAAAGGTAGTTTTTAAAAATTTTGAGTACTATATAATTCAAAATAAACATTAGATGATTTTTGGAAGTTGTATGTAACCTATGATTTTTGTCAGCTACTATTGTATAACTGTGGAATAATATGGCCATATGGTTTAAAAAGTAAAGATTTCTACATAAGGGGTTGAAAATATTGTAGGGTTAGCTTTTAGAGTTATAAGGTAGCTTATAATTTTTGTTAGGCCCTATAGTATAAGCATACAAAGTTTCATATAGATAGGCCAAAGAATGTTGATTTGTATGTCAGGGGTTGAAAATAGGGATTGAAAGTAAGGTTAACTCATCATTTTTGTCAGATTCTAGAATCCAAATCCACCCAGTTTTGTCAGAACCATACCAAAAATATTACTTGTTAAAACTTCAATGAAATATGAGGGAAATGTGATTTGAACGATATATAACCCTGCTTAAATTAACTCAATTTTAAAATGTATTAAGCCATCCCATTTACTCCTTTGGGCTCTAAATCATTAAAAGTCTATCATATTTGCAATAAAATATCATAAGTAGCCTTTGATATCCATATTCAACAAAATGGGATTGAAATTTGGTATATGAATATGAAAAGAAAGGCTTAACCCCAGTTTTAAAATTTTTAAACATTATATTGCCTGTAACCATCTGGAAGAATAAGGCTTTTCAATGGTGTAAGAATTACTAAAATGAATTGAGTTGTTTTTGAGATTACCCTACACACAAACAGATACACACTCGTATGCATGCATTTTCTCTCTTTAAAATATTACTATAGATTTGAAAAGTGCACCATTGTTTTCAACCTTTATGGTGTGTGTGATGATTAGAGAATAATTTTATAACTGTTTAGTAAAGCAAATTGTTTGGGTAATGCCTGAAATTGCAGTGAAAATGGATATTTTGCATTGATCTAAAGGAGGAAAATAATGTCACAGTCAGGAATTCTGCACATTTTTAATAAAGTTCCTCATTGGCTTTTGGCACTTCACAAATTTATGTCTATATCAGTTGAATCATAAGTTGATGACATTGTTGGGTATTATACAATAATTGTCTTCCTAAATACATAGAATTTTGTAAACACCACACATGAAAGTGTTGAAAAATTAGTGCAATTTTTAAAAAATTCCTTATGTTACATTCACATTATTTTGTCTACTCACTTCTACAAACTATTCTTAGAAGGCTTATTCTCCTACTTCTTTTTAATTGACATAAACGTTTGTAGAAGTGCTTTCATTACACATTTTATTGTAGGTACTATCCCATGCAAAAGCAATGACAAGTTGAAGTTGCTATTGATTAAAAATATTAAGGTGGTACAAGGACTTCACCAAGAGGAATAGACTAGCGTAAAAGCACTTATGATGCACCATAAAGTTTGAAAAACCAACTTTGGTAGAAGATAAATCAAGTCTGAAATGACTAAAATATTTTACATATTTTACCTAGGAGGATGGAAGAGGAAATGGGAAGCTTCAAAGCTTGTTTACCTTAGGTCAGGAAACTAAGGCAGGAATGTGGAATCTGGAGGTGAAACCTAGTAGAAGATTCTGAATGGTTGGTTCACTGTTCACTGCACTATTGGCCTCAGAGATCAGTAGCACTTAGAATACAATACCTATAAGACATAAAAAATGTAATTATAGCCATGGTTTACTCTTTACCTAACAAAAACTACAGGTTGGATATAAAAAGCTCTAAAGTGGACTATGTGGGCCAATCACCCAACCAACTTCAAGATTGTAAACTCTGTAGATTTGTTATACAACTAACCAACAATCTGGACGCTGGGGTCAGTTGGAAAGACAGAATCATCTAATTCCCCAAGAATTTCCCCAACAAATTGCTTAACAAGCTGTATCATTGGCATACCTGGTGGAGGGGTTGGGAGGGTTTGGACCCCCCAATTTCTTAGCTTGAAGCCGTTTGACACACTAACAAAACAGAAGTCGATAAGTTAGAAACTTATGATATAATGAACACTTTTATAAGTAGTAAAGGTGGAAACAGGTATTTTAAAATTTGTAAATTTCAAATAATTTGCAAGTAATCTCTCTTTGAAGGACCAACATCAGTAGTTGGTCGTTGTATGGTATCCTATAATTTTCACCAAGTCCTAAAGTCCAAGTGCACATGTACTGGTTGATCAAGAGGTATAATTTTATCTATGAGGGGTTGAAAATAAAGTAAGGGTATTTTTTAAAAATGTACTATGTAATTCAAAATAAGCATTAGATGATTTGGTGGTGTTTAGGAAAAAAAAAAAATGTATAACCATTTAGTACAGCAAATTGTTTTGGTATAATGCCTGAAATCGGTGAAAATGGACATTTTGCCATTGATCCAAAGGAGGAAATTAATAACAAAGTAGGAAATTCTGCACATTTTTAATAAATTTCCTCATTGGCTTTTGAGACTTCACAAATTTATGTCTGTATCAGTTGAAATCATAAGTTGGTGACATGTAAAATATAATATACACTGTTATTAAACAACAAGAAATCTTAGTATCAATTTTTTCATTACAATTCACTGAAAATAAAGTGCGAGTCCATACTCCTAACTCTAAACTAAATGTAGCTACATTTCTTTTTGCAAATATTATAATCCGTAGTATAATCCGTAGGATATTTGGACTGACGTGCTAAAAAAAGTGGCCTCTATTATTCATATACAGTGAACAGCAGTGTGGAATTACTGCTAGGCAAGAAACATAGAGAAATGAGTATTCAACTTTTGGACTCCTAAGGTTATGCAGATGTTTGCAGAACCTAGCATGCTCACACTATTCCTAGGAAGAGTGGAAATGAGGCTAATAAGAATTTTTGAAGGTATTAAAAAAGTGCAAACAAACACAACACAAGAAGTGAATAAGTATTTTCCTTTGTAGCAATTATCCTTCTGCTCAGGTTTTCTTTTTCTTTCATGCTGCATTGCTCTGGATTAAACTTATTACTGCTAACACAACCCCAAATGTTTTAATCGGAGCGATTTTATGTTCCAAGAACAGAATCTGGGTATTATCTATTCGGCAGTGTCTTGTCTTGCTCAGTACTGCTTGTTTCAATGGTCATTCAAACAAGTTGGAGGTGTGTGGTTACAGAGAAGACTAATGATAGGAAACCTTCAAGCTGCTGTCAAAAAGACACAGTGACTTAAAGCAAGAGCAATTGTGATCTTTGTTTACTGTAAAAGACTACATAGATGGTGTAAAATTATTTTAGGAAGCACTGTATACTTTCAGAGTAGTCATTACTCTTCATTTTTTGTCCAAAAAAAGCTGGCTAACCTATGTAACGAAGGTGTACAACATGAATAGTAGACCACAAATATATAGTAAAGGAAATTAATTGACAGAAAGGACTGAGATGAGTGGCCAATGTCATTAAGACAGACTACTGAGCAGGAGGTCTGTTGTTCAAAGCCCGCCAAGTTTTGAACGACTGAGGCTTTTTCCAGGTTTTCATCAGTCCTGTAAAATACTAGCAAGGTACCTTAAACTTAGTCCTGGAATGTTTCTTTTCCCAACTATCATTTTGTTTCATGTAACATAAGTGCCCACCACCTGTGTTGCTGCATGTAGTATAAATGGTTGTTAAACAGCATTAAAGAAAAAAGATTAGAGAGGAAAGTATGGATCACTCTATAGGCTCATATTGTTTCAGGTTAAAAACAATGTCAGTGAATAAAATAAGTAATAACATTTAAAACTCTAAATTAATATATTTGTTTTTCTTTAAAATATTCTTTATTTTCTATCACACACAGTAACATTAACAACATGCTGCAACACTTAGAAGGCAAATATAGATGTCCTTAAATGTGCCACTTAAGTTGTTAATTTTAACACTTTATTACATATAAATAAACTGTAAATAGCATAACATCACATAAATAAGTCCAAATTGTTTATTACTACTGATCCATACTTTGATATTTTTATAATTCACCTTATTTTTTTAAGAGCATCCTTTATGCAAAGTCTGCCCTCTTATTGATGTGCTGAGGGACAGAGTCTGGGCTGTGGAGGTAATGGGAATAACACTGGAGTGACTGGAAGATTCTCCCAGTAACCAGGGAATCGTTCTCCAGAGGACTGGTTACACTGCATGGACAAAGGAGACTCGTGGTAAAGTTCATGAAGTACTCGTGTTCTAATAGGGGTCCAATTAATGGCATGGTAATTATCTGAGATGCCTTTTTCTGGAGCTGTATGCTGACTTTCCCACCTGAAAAACATAAACACATTATTTTGTGACATTTTATTTAATGCTGTGCAAAACATTTTTTTTTTACTTTCTCTACTACGTATAGTAAGTAGGAGAAGTATTGTATTCCACCCAAAAATTCGATACCAAGATTTCACCGGAAATACATGTTTTGAGACCCCCTGAATCCAAAAAAAGCATTTTTGGAAACATGTCCGTGTGTGTGTCTGTGTCTGTGTCTGTGTGTGTGTCTGTGAACAGCATAACTCAAAAACGAACAGTTGGATAAACACCAAACTTGGTATTTAAGTTCAGTATCTTCCAGACACGAAGGTTTTCAACAAAATCCCCCCACCCCAGAGTACCCTTTACATGGAACATTTTTCGAAAACTTTAATTTTCTCAAAAATGGCTCTAACGATTTTGATTAAAATATCATATGTTTAAGATATTTTTATGAAAAATAAAATGTATATCATGAATTTCCTGGGAATGTCTCCAAAAGTATTCTTCATTGTGAACGACTTTTGCATAACTCGTAAACCATAAGAGATAGACAAACTTTTACTACACAAAAAATGTAGCTCGTGTTAAAATACACAATTTATGTCATGTACATTTTTTTTGTTTAGTGAACCATTTTCGAGATATTACTTGTTATTCCCTTAAATTTTTCAATACTTATTTTCTCAAATGGGAATTCGTTATTCATTTTTTTGTCTTGGATATGCAAAGAGTATTAATCTGTGGGAAAGGGAATGGTGCTGCACCTAGCAACCAGCTATTAAGAGATATGTATGTGCTTAAAGGCTACTGTATTTCCAAAATTACATTCCCCTTACATCTACAAGAAAATTAACAATAAGATAGAGTCTGAAAACGTTTATCTCGATTAACATGAAGTAGATGGAGAGTAAGCGTTTGTAAAAATAGTTTATACAAGAGTAGAGAAAGTCATGTGAGTGTAACACATCAGATTTTTTCAGTTAGGTATCTTAGTGAAAAACATAACATTGTGGCAAACATAAAACTGCCTAGAGCAGAAAATTAATAATTGTTAAAATAAAGATTTAATTAAAAGTCCCTTATCACCTGACTAATCACCTAACCACCTGAAGATGTGAGTTATAGGTATAAGTGTGGGAGGGGGCCAGGGGAGCACTTATCACCTTTAATATTTCCAACTGAATAACATTTTACATCGAGCTACTTTTAGTAAAAGCATAAAATTGTAAACTTTCACTAAAATATCTGTGCATTATGAACTCTTTATCACAATTAACAATGGTATCAGGTGTACCACTTTGGGGTGTCAGTGCTAATGGATGTGCACTTAAATTTTCCCACCAGTAAGCTGCGAATGACATAGATCATTATTTGTTTCTTTCTTTCCCCCCCCCTTCCACTTTTACTTTCTCTACTACGTATAGTAAGTAGGGAAGGTATTGCATTCCACTCAAAAATTTGATGTCAAGATCTCACCGGAAATATATGTTTTGAGGCCTTCTGAACCCAGAAAAAGCATTTTTACAAAAAGATCCATGTATGTGTGTGTCTATCTTTGTGTGTGTATGTGAACAGCATAACTCAAAAACAAAAAGTCAGATAAATATCAATCTTGGTATTTAAGTTCAATGCCTTCCAAAGATGTGACACAAAGATTTTCAATAGAATCCCCCACCCCAACTACCCTTTACATGGAATATTTTTCAAAATTTTTGATTTTCAAAAAAATGGCTCTAAGATTTTATTGAAATGCTGTATATTAAAGAAATGTATATCTGGAATTTTCTGGGTAAAGCCTGAGAAGTCCTCTTCATTTGGAAGAAATTTTGTATAATCTTGTATAACTGGTAAACATTAAACAATAGACGAAAATGTACTACACAAAAAATGTAGATCTCTTTATAACACACATTTTATGTAAAATAACTTTTTTTGTGACATCAGCCATTTCTAAGATACCTGATATTAATCTCTGAATTGTTCAATACTTTGCCATTCTTTTAAAGTCCTGTTGATTGTCAGCTGTTTCTTGCGATGTCATGGAAGGAGTATGGAATTTATGGCCAGTGTCCAGTTCTAAAACATTGACTATTGCTACTCCCAATGCATTTATAATGAAATGTGTAATGCAACTTTTCTGGAAAGATTTATCTTGATGAAAATGAAGTAGATAGGAAAATAAACTTTTGTGGGAACAATTTGTATACCCACTAATAAGTGAATAGAGGGTAGGAAAAGTCATGCAAATGTAACATAGATTTTTTTCTTGGATGGGCCATGTGCTAATATAGAGTTATTCTAAAGTCAATTCCCTATGTGAAATTGGTTTACTTTCTATATATATTAAAAGATTGGTTCCATATTGATATCTTTATGCTCTAGAGGAATTCTGTGTTTTTTTCAGTATGCATTTCTTTCAACTTTCATTACTATGGTAACTGTGTTCTGCTTATACATACATTTGTGCTTTGAAATATTGACAGCAGTTGTAGCGGAAGTTTTCTTATAATACTTTTATCTCTACAAGTTCATATTGTTTTCATGCAAACAGTGCTCCAACTCACATACACAATCCTATAACATCTTTATCACTTAACACATTTGGTAACCATGTAATTACATGCATTTTTCAAACAGTTGGCCCACTAGGTCACCAAACATAAATCCAGCTGACTACTGGTTGTGGCATTATCTGAAAGAAAGTGTATTTCCCAGCAAACCTACCAGATATGAAGAACTGAAACAATCCATATAGGATGTCGAAAACATTCCAAAGAATGCACTAACTAATGCAGTTTATAACATAGAAGAAAGGCTAATTCTTATTAAACAACATCATGGTGATCATATTTAAAGTTTTGTTGTTTCTTCATGTTATAACAAATTCCCTCTTCTTTATGAACAATGTGGTGTTCTTAGCTTTTGCAAAATCTAAAATGTGCCAAACGTTGTGGCCTATTGAAACTGAAAACTAAATTTAGAATAATCTTATATGAATGAACTTCTTTCTTCACATCTAGGATTACAGCTAGCATACATTAGTTGTTCAATTCTCCTGAGAGGTGCTTAAGAGTAGGATCTATACACCAAACACTCTAATAACATGTTCTGGAGTACCATTGCCCTATGGAGGTAAGTAGGGTTGCAGCTCAACTGTTGATACTTCTTTCCTTTGTTTCTCATTAGCTCAAGCACAGTGTTTGTAACATCATGGCTAACATAATTACATTTACTTGCTTTTTAACAGTCTTAGTGCACGAACCGTGGTATTAATTATTTAAAATCATTTTGTTCTAATATTTATGGCTAATAGGAACCAGGTAGAAAGTTAGCAATAAATTTTCATATTATTAACTTGTGGACTAGCTGAAAATAAACCTAAAGATTATACACTGGATTTTTATCAATGGTGCTGATTGACAGAAATGACAAACCAAAATATGTTTGATAATTGAACTAGTATGTTTAATGTGTTGCGGTATTATCATCACCATCAACCTCTTTTAAAGCAATTAATATTTTATTTCCCTGAAAAAATGAATGAAAACTACTTTTAAATGCATTTTGTACTGTTGTTTCATTATGTGACTTTCACTTACTTTACAGTCCTGCATTGTACATGTAGTGATTCACCCAATAAGTGAAAATATGTAGGAGACTCTCCATCTAAACTTTATTTGATACTGATTTTTAAATACAAATTTAAAATGTATTGTATAAAAATTCTACTCTATACATGCAGTTGCTAGCTTAATTACTGAACATTTTTAGAAGACTTTACATCTTAACTACCCTTAATTTTGTACCATTCTCAACCAAATTTGAAATGTGTCAACAAATTTTCTTCAAACTTCTACATATAAAATCTCAACTTCATACTATCAGCAGCAGAGCATGTGTGAACCAAATACCAGAAATGCAAATTGCTTGGTTAGAAAGGATATATAGCATAGTGGTGGAAGCAAGGATGTTATACGCAGCAGAGATATGGGGGCTGGAAAAAGGATGGGAAAATGTAGATGCTATACACAGGAATTTTTGTATAATAAGCCTGGGATTACCAAGAAGCTCACCAAATGGAGCAGCAGGGAGCTAAAGGAAAACTGGTAGAAAGGGCAATCATATACTGGTTCAGAATAAAGCTATTGGAGGACAATGAGATACTAAAACAATGCTTGGTTGTACAGGAGAAAATGGGGAAAAAAGAAACTTGGATGTACAATATACAGACAACATTGGAATAAATAGGAATGGGGGAAACATGGGCAGAAAGAAACAACAGTAAGAGTTTCTGGAAAGAAATTAGAACAAGGGTGGAGGATATTGAAAAGCAACAAATTATAAATAGTTTCAAGGAAAAAAGGTCATTAATAGGTTATAAATATTTTGAAACAGAATGGGGAAAAGAAAGATACATCGAAGTATGCCACAAAGAGGCCAGAATGGGGTATGCATGGGCGAGGACAGATGTAATGAATTTAAGTGGTCTAACAGGGAGTAGAAGGGGGGAGAGGTATACTAAATGTAATGGATTTCATGACAATTGACATTATATTCTGGAATGCAAGGACAGAATAAAGAATTTAATACTAGAGAAAAGGAAAAATTTACCAACAGAGGTAAAAGTTAGGAAGATTTTTAATATAAGATCAAATGAGTATATTGAGAAAGAAGGAAAATATTTAGGAAAAATTAGGTTAAAGTGGTTAAAAAAGATGAAGCAAATTGAAGAAAATATGGAAAAAGGGTAATAAGGCAAAAAAGCAAATAGTAGAAAATTATGCTTCTCCATTAAATATACAACAGAATGTTAAATATAAGAGGAAGAGAATAATAAGCAACTCCATTGCATTTAAGTACAAAGTAGACAACAAATCATTCATTCAAATCATTCATTCATATGGAAAAGCAATACTAATAGGTGCTTCATTTATTAACATCACCATCTTATGAACATTGCTAAGAATGGGTAACCGTAAATTGATTACCCATAACAAACCTCCAACCTTACCTGCGGCTCAGTTGTAAACCCCTTGATTTAGGAAATACATCACTTTCTTCAGCAGTTGTATAAATACCTATTTCTATGCTGTTTTTAATTTGGAAACAAGCAAATGTTCACATTAGTATGGAACAAGAAAATGTCTCTTTCTTATGTAAATACTTACTCCTTCAGAAACCTGAAGTATGTGTGAAGACTCTCATAACTAATGGAGCTCTTGCACACTTCCAACTCAATCTTAGGGTAGTAGTGCACATAGTTGACACACATTTCATCACTAATAGCAAAACCACCCAACGTAATGTTATCTCGGTCCATGGTTTTGTACCAGCATGTTGTAATCAATGCATCTCCCTGTGAATCAAAGTATATTTACTTATTAGAGATACAATATATTCATTTTGAAAGAAGGTCAGTATATACGTTTTGAGATGTACCAAAATCAACACAGTAAAATCATTGTGAGTGCTGCATTTTTTACTTTCTCTACTGCGTATAGTAAGTAGGGGAAGTATTGCATTCCACCCAAAAATTCGATACCGAGATTTCACCGGAAATACACGTTTTGAGACCTCCTGAATCCAAAAAAAGCATTTTTGGAAACATGTCCGTATGTGTGTCTGTGTGTGTGTGTGTGTGTGTGTGTGTGTGTGTGTGTGTGTGTGTGTGTGTGTGTGTGTCTGTGAACAGCATAACTCAAAAATGAACAATCGGATAAACACCAAACTTGGTATTTAGGTTCAGTATCTTCCAGAGATGCGACACGAAGGTTTTCAAGAAAATCCCCCCACCCCAGACTACCCTTTACATGGAAGATTTTTCGAAAATTTTAATTTTCTCAAAAATGGCTCTAACGATTTTGATGAAAATATCATATGTTTAGGGTAATGTCATGACAAATGAAATGTATATCTCGAATTTTCTGGGAATGTCTCCAAAAGTATTCTTCATTGTGAACGACTTTTGCATAACTGGTAAACCATAAGAGATAGACAAAATTTTACTACACAAAAAATGTAGACCGCGTTAAAATATACAACTTATGTCATATACATTTCTTTTGTTAAGTGAACCGTTTTCGAGATATTGCTTGTTATTTCCTTAAATTTTCCAATACTTATACTTTTTCTCAAATTTGTTATTCATTTTTTTTATGTCCTGGACATGCAAAGAGAATGGAATGCGTCACATAGCAACCAGCGTTAAAATATTTGACTGTCGCTTAAAAGCTACCATATTTTCCTTGCATCTACAAGAAAATTGCTAATAAGATTGACATCTCGATATCTCGATTAACATGAAGCATATGGAGAATAGGCGTTTGTAAAATTAGGTTGTACAAGAGTAGAGAAAGTTATGTGAGTGTAACACATCAGATTTTTTATAATAGTAACTACTGCATGCCACATACTTTCTCATTCTCACAAACCACTTTAGAAATGCAATCCTACAAGGGCTGCAAGTTCAGTTTTGTAAGCCATAACAGCTTTTTCAGAACTGGAAACCTCTTTCCATGCATGGCATTTTTCACTATTGCATACATGAAGTAGTCACACAGAGCCAGGTCAGGACTGTACAATGGATGAGTAAGTAGTTTTATCTCTAAGGACTTCTAAAAGTGAAGGCGATATTGGCTATATGGGAAAATCCATTGTAATGATAGATGAGAAATACTCCCATTCCGTTCTTGGCCGCCTGAAGGTTATTAAAGTTTCTGTTAGCAAACTGTTATGTGCCATTTTGTAATTGCAACTCTTCATTCCTCCAGTCGAATGGTTTTCACATGGTTATTATTAGGAATCCCATTTTCTTGGCAATACTTTAGGGTAATTTCTCTTTCACTGGTAGATTTCATTTGGAAAGTTCCAGACTCTTGACAGACATTTTATCTCCAGATCAAACTGAAACTAATATTTCATCAGCATAAACGAGACATAAACTCATATGGTATACCAAATGGAATAGCCTAAGAGAGGGACACCACTTGGAATCCAGTACAACCAATTCACTCATATGCAGGAGTTCATTTGTGTTCAAAGGTATGAATGGTATAAAGTAAATAAGTAAGTAAGTAATTTTATTGTTAATCCAATTAATTGTACAAATTTACAACAATTTTACAAATTTATTCTTAACCCAGTTTCTAAAAATAGCAATAAAATATAAAGAACCTCTTAACTACTGGTATCCAGCAGTATAGAATACTGGTAGCCAGCATTCCTCCTAATCTAAAAGTACAATTATCAATTTATTTAATCTCCAATACTAACTCTAACTCTCCTTGATGCTTTACCTTGGACCCCAACCAACTCAAACCTTGAGGTTATCGAGTTGTTGGGTTGTACTTGCAACATATCAGATAAAAACTAATTTAATGTTCATTTACCTCTTCCTTGTTAATTTTCCTCATCCATTTTGCTCTTATTCTGCCCAAAAAGTTTCCTACTTCTATTATATTTTTCTTAGATTTTACGTTTACTAACCTTTCAGCTTGAATTTCTGCTGGTAAATTTAACCATTCTCTCTTCTCTATCCTCTTTCTAAGCAACTTCGTTTCTTCACACTCTAAAACTATATGTCACTCTAACTTTCCGGTGGCATAGTGGGCATTTCTCCAAATCAGTTTCTTTTCTCAAACCTTTCAAATTCACCACCCCTGTCCTAGCCCATGCAAAACCTGCTCTTGCTGTTTTATCATATATCAACATACTGTTCCTTGCTCCATACTACTTTCATTTCTCTATATAATCTCAGTGAGCTCTTAAAAGTAAAACTCACTAATAAATCTTGTTTTTCCATATCCTCTATTCTTGTCCTAATTTCTTTCCAGAAACCTATTTGTAATAATTCTTTAGCTCTCCAAATCTCCTCAAAACCTATCTTGATCAAGGTTTCCTTTATCTTACCTAGCCAAGACTCTTCATAATTAAGTCTTTCCTGCACTATCAAACATTGATGTAAAATGTACTGATCATCAAGATTTCTAATTCTAATCCAATATTTTAGCACTCTTTCCACAATGTTTCCTTTAATTCCCATTCTCCCTAATTCGGCTTGAGCTACTCCATTGGGTGATGATCTTGGTAAGCTCAATATTTGTTTACAAAAGCTCCTATGGATCATGTCTATATTTCTCACCCTTCTTCCAGGCCCCAAATCTCTGCTCCATATAACATTTTTGCTTCCACTACAGTAGTATAAATTCTCTCTAACCATTTTAATTGCATTTCTGGTAATTTATCTATACAAGTTTTGATGGCTTTCATTGCCATTTTTCCTTTAGCTAATACTATTCTGTTTTGTTTGCTCCACCCCCATTGCTGCTTAATTGTATCCCTAAATAATTAAATTTTTGGACTACCTCAATTTCTCTTCCATGCCAATACCATTTCTCATCTTTCCGTAATTTATTGCCCTTTTTAAATACCATAATTTTGTTTTATTTACATTAATACTTATGCTCCATTTTTTGCAAAATTTATCTAACACTTCAATTGTTCTCGCCAATCCTACATTACTTATAGATCCTGCAACTAAATCATCTGCAAATAACAAACCAGGTATTTCCTTATTATTAATTATTGGCACATGTCTGTTCTCTACTCCAATTAATTCCAAAATATCGTCTATGAACAGATTAAATAATACAGGATTCAATTTACAACCTTGTCTTAGACCAATATTATTCCGAATGCTTCTTGTTAATTTATTATTAGCAATTTTAATACAAAACTGATTGTCCGTATATATTCTTTGAAGTACTCTTATAAAGGTAATACTCATCCCTTTCTTGCTCAGTTTAAACCACAGTGCTTCTCTATTTATTGTATCAAAGGTCTTTTCAAAATCTACTAATAACATATATAATCTCCTAAAGTAGTAGCTAAAACTCATTCAATGATGCCATGACAACTGAAGTTTCTTCCATTGAACCTCATCAGCATTTCTTCACTTTTGTGTCTCCATTAAAGGCATTTAAAAGTAGGTAATTTATATTTGCGCATCACATAATAACATTGCACGTGCCAACCCTCACACAGTGCTGTGATTCACATACATACACTTATTGTGAAAAATATCTAACTTAACCAGTGAATTCAGTATAAGTGTGTGCTTTTAGTGAAAACTATAAAATAACTGAAAGGTGCATTTGAAGCAAAATTAATCAGTTAAAGAATAATAGTAAACAGGTAAATAGCAACACATCATTTGCATGATTCCCATGACCACATCAGAGAGTTGAAGTCCATTCTCCTCTCCTTTTATTGAAATCAGATGTGGAGAGAACATGTTTTTCAACTCTCTTAGTGCACAAACCATGGTATTAATTATTTAAAATCATTTTGTTCTAATATTTATGGCTAATAGGAACCAGGTAGAAAGTTAACAATAAAGTCAACTACTATTTCATTTATTTATTTACTGAGAGGCATACAAATGCATAATAATTTCCTGCAGTTTATTTTATACTCTTGAACATTTTCTAATGCGTGCTGTTGATTGCTTAATATCATCACATACATGTTTAGATATGAAATAAGGTTGGGCAAGAGCAAAAATAAACTATATGCATTTACCCTTAAGAAATTTGGTTCTTACTCTGACGTCTGAATAAATATTATTATAGAAGGCAGAAACTAAAAGTTTGGAGAAATATGTTCATGAAACATAGACTTATCAATGTGTAAGTAGGTATGTGTGATTAAGATGTGTAAATCACTTATTTTGTGAAAACAAAGCACAGAATATCCATTTGTTATAAAACCATGTGTTTCCCACCAAAAAGTTAACAGATATTCATTAACGCATGTGTGCACCACATGATATAAATGGAATAAGACTTCTTGCTACTGAAAAGAATAATACAATAATTATTAATATAGTATAATTTATGCTTGCTTTGATAGATGCAGTTTATTGCATGTTTTATTCTGAACTTCACTAATACATAGAATTTTGTACGTGCTGAAAAATGCAGTCAACTAAGCAAATGGAAAATGTAATGCAACAGTATTTTGGTTTATTTAATCCTTTTTTCATTTACATTTTCTGGTAAACTAGAATAAAACCTGCCATATGAAGCATTGCTTAATGCAAAAATATCACCTGCCGCCCTCCTGAACCTGTAAGTCACAAGCCACCACTGCTCTACATCTATGAAAACTGATGCAGATTACTTAAATGTAAATAATGATTGTAATATGAATATGCATTTTTATGTGACATTGATTTCAGATGTTTATTAATTGTAATTATTATTGGGAAATAAGTTTATACGGCCTTACTGAAACTGTCAATAATAGCGCAATAATGCAGCGAGAGGGGGGTGAGCTGTTTATCATTATTGGAAACGAGGAAGTTATGTAATGTTGGCGCGTTTTTCCGTTTAGAACCTTCTGGAATATTTTCTCCCTAAAGCATATGTATTCATAATTTTCATTGGATATTAAAATAGAGGCTAATGTTGGCGCGTTTTATTAGCCAATAGTAATTCAGTTATAATCTTTAGGCGTATCTGGATGCAGGAGTATAAATAGGGTAGGTTAGAGGTAGCTTGAGGTCAGTTCATCGAAAATCTCAATACATTACACGTCGCCTTCAGTTGCCAGTTCATCAAAAATCTGTGTACACTACACGTCGTCTTCAATCAGTCAGTTCGTCATACATCAGATATAGATTCACAAGTTACGCGCAGCAGAATTATGAATAATCTAAAGTGTTGTAAGGTTAATTATACAAAAAGTTGAAGTACGTGGATTAAAAGTGATCAGTAAGAAGTTATTATAACAGTTTCAGTTTGGCGAGTGTTAAGATCAATGTATAAATGTGATAGTTTGTGTTTGACAATAAATGTGTAAAACAAATTTCTTCATCAGTGTTATATTTGGATAAAAGATTCCTTTCCGTTTACACAACCCTGATCAAGAGACATGTTCGACTGAAATAATAGCTAGCCGGAGGACAGTAAACAAAACTTGAAATTCTTTCAAACACTAATACTACCACAAATTGCTAACACTAGATGGAGCTACAAACCGAACAAATGAATGACGTCACAAGATGGCTTCAACACTGATGTAAACAAACATTATAAGTAATACCGCAACAAATTGGCTCCCATACGTGGGGCAGTTAAAATTATGTAACCAAACAAAACAAAAGCAACACAACATAAGATCTTCAAGTTCTAATAATTTACGTAAAAACATATTACGTAAACATAAAACCACTACAAATTGGCACCCAGAACGTGGGGCAGAGTAACCAGGAAAGGAACACAATGACCAGGAAAGGATCAGAATAACCAGGAAGGGGCAGAATTAACCAGGAAGAAGTGAGATGACCAGGAAGGGGCGAATGGAGAAGTGAACTGAACTACAAGACGCAGATTCCAGAAACAACAAAAGGGACGACAGACTACGCGGATGATTGGACATCGTAATTCCGAGATTACAAGGCAACAGGGAAATTCAAACTACAGGATAACAAAACAACGCAGATTCATCATAAAACAACGCAGAAGCAACATATAAACTAGGAGAGAGGGGCAGGAAGCTGGACATCAAAGTAACAGCAACAGACAACATCACAAAAGGTCAGAGTATAGTAATTTTTTTTTAGAAAACAAAATTGTAACCTTCAAATGTACTTAAGGAGTGGTAGGATAAAGAAAATAATGGCTACTAATAATATTGAAGAAATAATTATGGAGGGAGATAATGTAACAGTTAGCTGTAATTCAATACAGATTACAGATAATAGCCCAAACAATGTAGAATTTGAGGGAGGAAATGTTAGTGCAGAAAGTGAGAATAGAATAGCAGGAAATGTTAATTTTGATGTTAGTATGATGATGGAAATGCTGAGAAATTTCATAGATCAAAACAGGGAAGATATGCAAAAGAATAATGAGAAATTAGAACAAAAATTAACTCAGAATAATGAGAAATTAGAAAAGAAAATAGATCAAAACAGGGAAGATATGCAAAAGAATAATGAGAAATTAGAAAAATTAACTCAGAGTAATGAGAAATTAAGGGAAGATATGCAAAAGAATAATAGGGAATTAAGAGAAGACATTGATAGGAGTTTAGAACAAAAACTAGATCAGAATAAGAGAGAATTAAGGGAAGATATTGGTAAGAGCTTAGAACAAAACAGGGAAGAAATTGAAAAGAAATTCATGGAGCTAGATAGTAGTATGATGAGAATGAGAAATGAAAATCAGGAAATGATAGCAAATGAAATAGGTGAAGTTTCAAAGAAAATGTTAGACATGAGCAGGGAAATATCTAACCAAAAAAGTGAGGTTAATAATAAAATAGAGCATGTTAATGTAAAATGTACAGAGCTAGGTAGCCGAATGAGTAGCATTTCAAGTGAGTTAAAAGAGATGATGGAGGCTACAAATGCAGATTTAATACAGGTGCAAGTTAATTTCAGAGGGGAAATATCTGAAATTCAGAAGGAGTCAGAAACACAGAGAAATAAATTGTCTGATGAAGTTAAAGGATTTGTCTAAAGATTTGAATCAAAAGCTAACTTCTGAAATTAACAAACACCAAGCTGTTCAAATTGAGAATAATAAAAAATTGGAACAGACAATAGAAATTCTGCAAGGTACTGTAAATAGGTTAGAATTGAATTCAAGGGCAAATATATGTGATGTGAATGTATCAGATGTACAAAATAATGATAGAGGTAGTTCCTCAGGTATGACAAATAATGTGAGTGATGCGGCAGCTTCATCTATAGCTAATGCTGAAACTCAGAGTGCACAAGTAACACTAGAGAATTTAAATATGGGAGTAGGGAATTTGCAAAATTACAATCATATCTTAAGTGATTTTCCACTTCCAAAATTTAATGAAAACTCCAGTCCAGTACAGTTTATGACAGACTTGTCAGAGTATTCTGAAATTAAAGAGATAGTAGAAGAATTGAAAATGACAGTTGTTAAAAGATTTGTTGCTCAAGAAACTTTAGATTGTTTTCAAATGTTATCAGGGGACGAAATTTCATATGAATACAAGAGGTTATTCATGAACAAAAATTTGAAGGTTAGGATACGGCTACGAGTAATGTTTAGTCACACACAATTTGATCCAGGAGGGTAAATAGCAATGAGATGTAAAGTAAATGCTGGATAGTTAAAGATGACTTGCAGAGAAATGTATTGGAACGTAAGAGGGTTAAATAAATATGTACGTCATGTGAAAGGAGAAATAAAATTTTGGACATAATTAAATTTTTTTAAAAGGAAAATAACATTTTTTTTAGTAACTGTTACAGTATTTAAAATTAAGAATGTAAAAATTGAAACTTAATATGATATTAAAGTAAAAGTACGTAAATACAATTCCAAGAGTATTGTTAAAATAAAGTACAAAATAACAAAAATGGGTAAAAATAATTAAAACAAATACTTGTGTAGCAAACAGAACATGTGAAACAGTGCCTAGATTTAAGAGATGTAAATATATTTGTGTAAAAGGTGAATATTTTTGGTAAATATGTTTAATAATTACAAAAAATTCTTGAATTGATAAATTTTTGTTAACAATATAAGAAAGTAAACCATTTTTTGTAACATTAATTAAATACTTCAGGGTACAGTATTTGCTATAAAAAAATTTTTTGTGTAATGTCAGATTAATGTCTAAACACATTAAACAAGAGCCAGTAAGTAGTGGCAAGATAGAGGAAAAACATATGTCGTGTGTTAAATGCATGTGAAGTGTCAAGTGAAAGTGATAGCGTGTGTTACAAGATTTAGGAGACTAAAAACCCAATTATAAAATTTCCAAACAAGTTGTAAATATTTATAATTATGTTTCTAGTGGGGCATATGATGCAGTAATTTGTATCACAAATTACTTAAATGTAAATAATGATTGTAATATGAATATGCATTTTTATGTGACATTGATTTCAGATGTTTATTAATTGTAATTATTATTGGGAAATAAGTTTATACGGCCTTACTGAAACTGTCAATAATAGCGCAATAATGCAGCGAGAGGGGGGTGAGCTGTTTATCATTATTGGAAACGAGGAAGTTACGTAATGTTGGCGCGTTTTTCCGTTTAGAACCTTCTGGAATATTTTCTCCCTAAAGCATATGTATTCATAATTTTCATTGGATATTAAAATAGAGGCTAATGTTGGCGCATTTTATTAGCCAATAGTAATTCAGTTATAATCTTTAGGCGTATCTGGATGCAGGAGTATAAATAGGGTAGGTTAGAGGTAGCTTGAGGTCAGTTCATCGAAAATCTCAATACATTACACGTCGCCTTCAGTTGCCAGTTCATCAAAAATCTGTGTACACTACACGTCGTCTTCAATCAGTCAGTTCGTCATACATCAGATATAGATTCACAAGTTACGCGCAGCAGAATTATGAATAATCTAAAGTGTTGTAAGGTTAATTATACAAAAAGTTGAAGTACGTGGATTAAAAGTGATCAGTAAGAAGTTATTATAACAGTTTCAGTTTGGCGAGTGTTAAGATCAATGTATAAATGTGATAGTTTGTGTTTGACAATAAATGTGTAAAACAAATTTCTTCATCAGTGTTATATTTGGATAAAAGATTCCTTTCCGTTTACACAACCCTGATCAAGAGACATGTTCGACTGAAATAATAGCTAGCTGGAGGACAGTAAACAAAACTTAAAATTCTTTCAAACACTAATACTACCACAAATTGCTAACACTAGATGGAGCTATAAACCGAACAAATGAATGACGTCACAAGATGGCTTCAACACGTGATGTAAACAAACAACGTGGGTTATACACAAACATTATAAGAAATACCGTCGCAAATTGGCTACCACAACGTGGGGCTAACACACAACATAAACATATTTAACTAAACCGTCGCAAAACTTATGCCTCAAAGCAGTTATAATACCTGATGTTAACTCAATACAAAACTTATCTGATATATTTAATGTCAACATATTTGTTATTGATTTATGTTCATTAATTAATATAATTATCATGTTTCTTTATTTGTTAATAATTATGTATATATATATACTTCAATATGCACATATATATCTGGTATATTGATGAAGGAAAGAAGAATATTGAAATTTTAAAGCTACATGGCCAATCCTAATAAATCATGTCAATAAGGAAAATATTTTGCCTTTTGTTTATAACTATACAAAGAAGAAAAGCAAGAATGGTTGTTAATAATTTGAACATGGAGATAGTATGCATATATAAGCATATTTTCAGGAGAGAAGCCATTAGTATCTCTCAGCATTTGGGCCAGTAACATCATCTGTATTTCTCAGTATCCGGATGGGCATCATCCTAAGAATTCATCCATGTATCATGTATAATTACTCCACATGTTTTCAGACAAACAACTAAATTCATTTTACTGTCATTATTCATTTTGAAATAAAACCAAACCTCTAAATTAAAAGGAGATAAATTTTCTTTCACATTACTTTTCCTGTACCATGGCTGAGAAATATAAGAGCTTCATTGCTCCAAGTAACATAAAAATAATTACAGAATCTACAATGCAGCATAAAATAACCATTGCAACTTAGACTTTAACCCGTCAGTTAGTAAACACCACTGCAATTGGATCCACAACTAGCGGTACATAGTAAAAAACACCACAACTTATAGCTTCAAAATATGAAGATGCCCATGCAATGAGGGATAAAAGCCCTCTTCTCTCTCTGAGACACTCTTAACTGTTCCTTTCCATTAAAGTTCTTCAGTACCAAAAAGCTATCACATGTATTGATAGAAAGCTGGTCTTAAATAAAGTCCTCCACTTAAATAGACTCATGGTAAAGTCTGAATAATTATTTGATCACCATGTCAGAAGGATCTGTGCCTATCTCTGCCAACACATAAGTGAGCCAAAGGTGTCCAAGATAAGCAAGTGTTGCAAAGCAGCAGTTACACAGCAAATGTTGCAATACAGCAGTTGAACAAGCAAGTCAGTAAAAAACACCTTGTCTATATCCCAACTGCATATATTACATTCCTTCCACCTCAGGCTTACACAAGCCAAGGCTTGGTTCCAATTTCAACAACTTCAGTTTATAATAGTTGTGCGATACCTCTCCTCCATCTTTCACATTTACTGATGCAGTGGCTTCAGACTTTTAAGATAGCTAGTGAAACTGCAATTCAAACGCTATTATATGGAATTTCTTATTGCAAGTGTAGAGTTTGATTCCAGTTAAAAGAACAATTACATATTTCTACAGTTTTCCATGGTGCATAGCAAGCATTCAAAATTATTTGATAAATTCTATAGCCGATGTACTGAGAGATGAAATTTACCATGAAACTCAGAACACAGATTAAATGTTTACTATGCTTGACAAAACATCAGACATAAACAACAGATCTCAAATTTCAACTGTTTTATGTTATTCTTTGGTGATAGAGAAACAAATTCTGGAACAATTTCTTGGATTTCATGACATGTGCACTGATAAAACTGCAGCACATACTTTCAACCATGCTAATGAAATAGTGGATAGTGTGACAAGCTAATTGCTCAGACATAAGATTGGTTTTCTGTAATGAGTGGCAATCTCAATGGATTTCAAAGCAAAGCACTGGAAAAGTATCTTAAAATTCTCTTTAGGTACTCATTGTTATGCTCATGTAATGAATTTAGTCTCCACGACACTTGTTAGAATGCAACAAAGAGCTTAAAATATGTTTTCACAATCTTAAATCAACCTTCCTTCCTCATTCTCCAAAGAGGTTACATGAAGTTTCTACTTTCATAACAAAGAACCTACCTTCATTATCTTCCACACAATGGAATTTTACCTCTAGACTTAACTTACAGTCAGTGAAAGCAGAGAAGCTTTAATTGTGTTTGATGATCGTGTTAGTGAAGTTGGAGACCAATTATTTGACTGCAGTGACAGCTAGAGGATTTGCTAACTTCCTAAGTAATCTAAAAAATATATTTTTAGTAAAGGTTTTATCTAACTCACTTTCTTTCTCTGATGTACTATTAAACACACTTCATTCTATAAATGTTGATATTTTGTACATCAGTAATAAAATTACTGAATTTCTAACCAACTGCAAAATGAAAGGGATAATTTTGAAATGCTATGATCTTCCAGAGATGAAGAAGTGATTCAGATGAAAAGGAAGAGGTTACATAATGGTACAAACAAAGACCATAGCCAGAGACTGTAATTTGAAATCACTGACATCAGTAATCAGATAAAAATTAGATCAATTAGATTTGAAAAACTGCAATATATATTTTGATCTCCTAAACCCATCTAAACTATCATACTTCAACAAAAGAGAAAGGTTTCCTCACGATTTGTTAAAAAAAGCTGCAGGTAATTTATGGCCAGTCTTTTTTAATCTGTATAAACTTCAAAATGAATTGTACATGTGATACACTTCCAATGAGGGATCAGATAAAAAACTCATTCAGATCAATAATTATTTTATGGATAAGAATTTATTGAGTGGATTCAATGAAATACACAATTTAGCCACTTTGATTGTGACAATACCTTCTACATTATCACCAGAGATCATTCTCATCATTGAAGAGGAACCACACATTCTGCCACATACTCATACCGAGCCCTGTACTAGTTTAAGCCTCATTTCCATTGATAAAGAAATGCTACGAGAGAGGGGATAAATTCCAATTCTATGAAGCAGTGATCCAGATGTTTCTACAGAAAGTAAGACGACTCAAGCTGGAATTCAATTATTGTAAGTAAATAGATTCCATTGTTGATTTTCTACATCTAATTTTGAAGGGCTATGCTTAAGTTACATAATTATTTTAATTAAATCCCTCATTCATTTTTACTACTTACACACAAAATTCCTAGGCAAACACTTTTATTTAGAGGCAGTGTTGGGAAATGGAGATTAACACATTTTTCTTTCTTGTCTATGCCCTAAGCTCTAAGTCAGAAGATGCCATTATCCACTATACAACTAGACTAGCTGCAAGTCTTAACTGCAGCCCAAATTTTAGAGATATTATTTTATTAGTTCATTATGTTTACACTGTAATGTAATACAACAAAAACATTAATACACTCAATTGCTATCCCACTCAATGTACTCTTTACTACAATCCTTGACATTTTATGTACATTACTACATAGTTTACCTCATATAATGCCTAATGCTCAAACGACCAATGTTAGCTTTTCTTCAGCCAGAAAATGAGTAATATTTCTTTATGAATTATGAAAATGATAATGTTTTAAAAGCATGGTGAAGAAATATTTTGCTATGACTGTTTAGCAGGATGCAATTTTTCATACCCAGGTTTTTAGGAACTTATGAGGCCAATGACAAGACAATGTTAGTAATGGTGATTGGTACTTAATACCTTAACAATCTTTCTTTGCATGAAAGAAATTTGATACTCAAAAGTATTTCTGTCTGTTATTTATTCTGAAATTATTTAATAGTACCACTACTATTTCTTCATCTTGAGAAAATATGGTGCATAGTAACACACATGAGCTATAAAACCCTTTCTTCACTTAATGTACTAACTTACACAAAACACTAAGGCTATTCAGAAAGATTGCTGGGTTTTGCATAGTTCTAGTGAGGAATTCATTAAGTATAGAGAAAGTAGAGAGAAACTCTTTTAAGAGTTATATTCTATGCCTCACAGCATTCAGTAGTCATGGTAATTGCCACCAGATGCCAGTATTTGCAGTAGTAGCAAGAAGATATTTTGTACCCTGGAATATCAGCTAGTCTGTTTGTCATTGTCCAGGATCACTTTAACACCAAAAATTCAATTACTACATCTGTAAGTAGTAGATATGAAAAGTTAGTGCAGATAGGGTGCTTATGTAAAGGAAAAAGCAGCAAGTATGCCTCCATCTTAGAAGCAGAAGTTATATGTGAAAAGAGACAGACTATGTATCAAATAGATTAGAAGATGAAATAAGTCAAAATAAGCCCTAATGACTTCGCTAATTTAGGTGACTACCTAGAACATGTTTTGCAGGATGCTTTTTACATCCTCAGCTACAGTTGACTGTTGGAGCATAGTGAGAAGCTGGAACTCTAAGTTTGGTCATGCTCTAGTGTCAATTTGATGAACTTGTAGTTAGGGTTATCCTGTATTCATTTAAGTGATGCTCTAACTTCTTCTGATATACATTCAAATAACTACATAAAAGCAGATGGTTTCAACCCAAAGCAACACAGACAGGCAATACTCAGTAGTTAAACACGTGAATTGGTTAACACCTGGCTAAATACATTAGAATACCAAAAGGAATATGAGTAGATACTACTCAGGACATATATCTTTAGCATTGTTTACTTGTGACCAATGCAGCAATTATCCCTGTTGTGTGTGGCAAGCAAAGGCTTCTTGAATGTAAACATGCCACCAATTCAGCACTATTCCTAAATGTCCTGAATAGTATTATGGCAGAGCATAATCACCCAATAACCACATCATTTTCAAAAAAAATCTAATGTTCACAATATCAGGTTGACTCCACTGAATAGATTTAGCCTAAAAAGGTTTACTAAACTCTAATAAAATAGGCAAAAAGCTAGCAAAAGAAAAATCTGGCATCTATCACATTAATGCAAACATGATACAAAAGTTACATAGATATGACAAAAATAAAAACAGACAGCAAATTGAAAGAATATTTTGGAAATTTGAGAAATAGAGAAATAGACAAATCTGCTGTGGCCCACAATTTTGGAAAGATAGCTATGACAGAAGAAGAGGTACATTTAATTAAAATGCCTCACTAACACATTTAATTAAAAATTTGAGAAAAAGTTTGCACGAAGAAGTTCAAGTGTTACTTAATGAATTTTTAAATAAATATGGAAGATAAACCTAACTATAAGTTCATCAAGTTGCTACTAGAAGATGATCAGATTCCCAATTCTAGCTTCTCACCATGCTCCGACAATCTGCTTTTATGTAGTTATCTGAATGCGTATCTTTCCGATGTATATCAAATTCTAGTTTTGAGCCATTTCTAGTCAAGAAACTGGGGAAAAAAATGTACATGAAGAAGTTTAACACTTATGAAACAAATATAGAGGATAACTCTTAAAAAAATGTTTGCCTAGCTCCCACTAGAGAATGACCAGACTTACAGTTCCAGCTTCTCACTATGCTTCAATGGCTGACTCTAGCTGAGGATGCAGGAAATATCCTGTGAAACATGTACTAGGTAATAATCCAAATTAGTGAAGCCATAAGAGTATTTATTTCAACTCATTTCATCTTCTGCTACACAACAGTCCTGTTTTTAATTTGGTTAATTCATCAAATAGATGCTGGCAAAGTGTCAGAGGCACATACATTGATCATTTCTAATGCATGTAAAATAAACTTCTTGATTTCATTGTACCTACTATAAAACAGATGTGCAGTGACTTTTGGAAACCCTAACATTCTTTTAGAATAGCCTTGTGTTATTATATATTAGCTGTGTTTCCTTTGTAAAGAAAAGCAAGGCTCCAATGTCAAGCATGCCCGTACCCAGAAAAAAATTTCAGGTGGGGGGGGGGGGGTTTCCACAAGTAGATCTAAACCTAACAGTACCCCATACAGTTACCATGTACCTACTCCATACATGGATAAGAAAATTGCTTGGATGCATTATATAGATAGGAAAAACTCACCAGAATGAGGATATTCCACCTTACAGCACAAGACATGGAGACTACTTCAAAAACCGGGATGTATGGTCACCTTATCCATGTAAGGTGACAATATTAAGTTACCCTTTTTCTTGTAAATGTGCTACTAGCAATAGACCTACCATTATCTAACGACATTTTTCCATATTGGTTTGCTATGAATTTAAATCAATAAAATTGTCAGAAGTTTCGGGGGCGGGGCTTTGAACCCTAAAAAACCCCCCTCTAAATACAGCCCTGATGTCAAGTGTAGCTACATATAAAATGCTTATTTGAAAAAATATTTATAATAATTTTAAGTCTCATACCGGCAAGATCCTGACTTGACGCTTGAGATAACGGATCTCTTGGAAGTGTGTGCTGTAGTGATTATCTCGATTTAGCTCTGGAAGTTCCTCTCCATCCCTGATGTGGCGTGTGTACACTTTTATACCTGTCAGATGAGTGTGCAACTGGGATCCAAATATCACAATACCCTCAGGTGGTATTGCCTGCAAAATCAAAACACTAACTCAAACCAATCAAGAGAATGGTTGCAAAATGTAATTGTTGTATTTTAAGAAATGAAGAGAAGTAAAGCTTGGAAAATACCTTAAATGAGAAATTTACTAAGATGTATAGTATAAACACACATGATAACATATTAGCTGTTATAAAGCTTTTCTCAATAATTGGAACAACAAAGCTATCTTCCCAGTTTGCAACCATAATAACTATCTATGCCCCTTTTGTTAAACAGGCATTGTATAAACCACAACGAGTTTAAAAATTTGAGAAAGGTACCAAACTAATCAGAAACTTTTTTAATATAAACTGTAAATTATGTCAATAAACAAATATATATTTCTGGTTTTACAATGTACAAAAATTTTTCTGGCATCCAAGACTGCAGTTTTTAACATCTTCTTATCACTTTTCTTCATTCTTGCCTGTTGGACCATAAATCTTCCTCAATTTCCCAATCCATCATTTCCCTCAGATTCCTTAAATCCACATGGTATGCGGTCTTCCTTTTTGCCTCCTTCCTGGTGGCATCCACTCCATTATTCTTTTGGGTAATCTTCGATCTTCCATTCATTTATCATGCCCATACCATTCTAATTGCTTCTGTTGAATAAAATCTAAAATTGAATTTTGAATATTCATATTTTCTTCTATAATTTTACTGCTAATTTTTTCTCTTTTAGACATCCTAGCAGATTTCCAATAATCCAATTCTGTTGCCAATAATTTTATTTTTAACTGTAAAAGTTTTCAAGTTGAAGGCCATAGTTCGTTAATCAAATAAATGAGGCAGCAAATGTTTTTCAGTTGATACAAACCTCTAATTCAAAGTGGAAGATGGCTTATTACTGACTGTTCTGCAGTGACATGTCATAAAATTGTACCCATGTGCAATTGAACTTAACTGTTTTATCTTTTTTGTTGATTTTATTTGTATGTTTATGTACTTAAATTCTTTTCTATATAGTCTTGCATGGTAATGTTGTTTAGTCATTGCTAACACTTGGGCAGACATGATGTAAAATTCAATTGCACACTACTGCAAAAAAGTCATCATGAGCCACCTTATGCTTCTAGCTAGAATTATAAATTACAAAGCATTTGCTGCCTTGTTGGCAGCTGTTGAGCAGCTCAAGATCCCAATTCTCTGAAGATGGAAAACAAGAAATTGCCTTTGATTAATGGATCACAACCATTAGTAGAAGCATTTACTATTTTATGAACTGACTTTAGCCTTGAAAATCTCCATAGGTATGTATTTTAACAAACATAAAAACATATGTATTTTGTGGAGATAAATTCAGTTGATATGATGTGATATTGCAAGAAAACTGATATCATAAGTCATGTAGTATAGGGTAGAATCCTCCTTGGGGGTGGGAGAGAAAGTTTTATGAAGATGCAAATATCATTAATATATAGACATCCTTTAGAAAGAAGGTTAAGAAATTGTAAGTCTTAATAATAGCATGAATTCATTAATGCTAGGTATATAATTATGCATTACAATTATTATTATTATTATTATTATTATTATTATTATTATTATTATTATTATTATTATTACTACTATTATTAAAGGTATATTGATACTTTTAATGCATAACTATAATTTTATTGAAGCTATAATAATGTACACTTATGTTTATATTCTTTAGTAATAAATAGTTTCATTTACTTATCAGAAACAATTTCCTGTACTTACTGGCATAGAGTAAATAGTGTAATTTTACATTTACTTTTATACAGCTCCTATACTTTGGATATTGTGGACTCCTCCACATTGCACCCCTTGAAAGCAAATAACTCCAATTCAGGTTAAAACAATTTAAGATTTTTCAAGAAGTTCACTTTCCACCCAAGGAACTCATTACAAATTTCACAACATCTTCAAAAAACACATTTTCCTAGCTCCACAAAACAGATGAAGTATAGAGAAATTACTCTGCAACAGATCAAAGGACCAAATACCTCAGAACAAAAAAGCAGGAATCTATCAAAGTAATTGCCCAGGATGTGACGAAATTTACATAGGTAACACAAAAAGAAATTTAGAGACCAGATTAAAAGAACATATGAGACACATCAAATACAAACAGATGGACAAATCTGCAGTTGCACGTCATTTTTGGACAACGAATCACATCACACCAAATATAACTCTTAAAACCAATAAAAACACTGCAGAGTTGGATACTTGGGAAAAGTTATTAATCACAAAACATAAACACATGTGATGAATTTTGAATTGTGCCACCGAGCCCACTATGGAGTTTCATCACTACACCAGTTTCCACCACACACAGATGCATATGGGACAACACCACAAGGAACCAGTTAGCCACTTTCAATGATGGGAGCAATTAGCTCCCAAAAATACGGTCAAGCTGTAAAACATATAAGTGATGTTAAGTGTTTCAATTTCGACTCAAATTTTCTATATAAGTTTAAGATCTGCTTCACTATTTTGCTTGCTTGGCTGTAAACACTCTGTGTAGTATTTGCATTATCAACACAACCTACCAGCATGGTATCAGTATCTTTAAGCATATGTCTGTTTCCAATATCATCACAATTTATATGAAGTATGCACCTTATATCCTAAGCTTTACAGACAGGCCTTACAGATGTGCCTTTTAGTATGGTCAGTCAAATTTATGTCCAGTATGAATATCCTTATAGCAGCTTCCTTTGCATACATTCAGTGCACATTAATATATGGTACCTATAATCTCCTAGGGTAATTTCCATAATAGCATTAAAGTCTTCAGAATTCAACAGAAATTAATTATGGCAAATCTCTAAATACAACTAGCTGCAAACCATATTTTAAACAGTTAATTATTCTATTTTTACCAAGCACTCTCATATATGAAACACTTATTTATATGTAAGCAAACTTGAATTCCTTCAAAAGTAATGCCAAAGTTCATTCATATAATACCAGCACTAAGAACAATTTCTACTGAATGAGTGGCCAGGGTCAAAGTGCAGTAGACAATCAAATTGTAAAACTCTTAGCACAATAAATGATATGATATGAAAAAAAGAACAATTTATTTATAAAGCTAGACAGAACCAAAACCTATGAAAATAACTTTGCTTATACTACTAATCTCCATCTATTCAACAAACTGCCACAATATATTAAGAATATTGAATCCCAGCAGAAATTTAAAAAGATTTTAGTGGTGGTTTCTGGTGCAGTATCACTGTGCTGTGGCACTGCTTGTGTCAAAAGGAAAGAAAGAGAAGCATATAGGAATTGTGCATAAGCATTGTTTTCAAATATGTATTCTCTTATTTGAATAGGCACGTTAAGCGGAGCGTGCTCTGTCATATTTTTCTGAAGCTTGGAAACAATTCCAGATTGGCAACCTCTAAGCTCACAAGCACAGTGGTATATAAGACTGGGGTGTACATTTCTACATGGTTCTTATGGCAGAGGTGGAGCCAAGATTGCTCTGACGCAGAGCTTATGTTCCACCTGCTAGAATTCAGTAAAACACACAAACACAATAGTGGAATAATATTCCACAGTCAATCTTCCTTTAATCCAGTGTTACCATCTTACTACTAGTTAATGCTAAGTATTTGGAAGCACAGATTAATGTTTAATTAAATCAAATGCAGAAATAATATACCAAAACATCTTTAGAAATAAATATGTATGGATTTGGATATAATTATGTCGTTAGATTTTGAAACTAAGAGGCGTGACTTCAATATTTGTATATTTTGTACCAGAGTTATTGGTTATGATTGAATATGTGGTATCTTATGCACCACACAGCAAAAAACTAACATATTCACCATGTGTTTCCATGTGTGCACCTGTTTTCAAAACAAGTGTAAAGTATTTCTGTCGATGTTCGTGTAATAACAGTTCAGTCCAAATATGTAGTTCACCGTTAAGTCAGCTAACTAAAACTGTGTAGAGTGTTCTCTTCAAGTGAATATTCAGTTGTGTGTGAAAGTTGCAAAAATGAAAAAAGAAAGTGAAATACAAAAAACTTCATTTAGCAGCAGGACTCTCAGTGAAAAAATTCAGATGCAAACATTGGGTAGGCCACTCCCAAATCTGAATCTGCAGCAGCAAACAAAAATCGATATCGTAAATTCAGTCCGGAAATTTATCAAAAGAAAAAATGGATTTGTGACTGTGAGGAAAACATGTTATTTCCTTACATGTTATTTGAGGGAGATGTCCATTATATAAGACTGGAATAACTGATATTGGGCATATATTTCTAAAATAAAAGTACTTTCAATTCTTGTCAATTGCCTATTACGTTCGATGCTACTGCATAAAGTTGGAAACATATTATTTGAGGGATTTGTTTCCGCTTTTTTTTTGGTGGGGGGGTGGGGACATGCCAGTAGAATACCTCAGAAGCTGCCATTGAAAGATTCTATATAAATTCCTAATGGACAACTGCTTTTATAGTGTTAAGGTATTTTTACAACAAGAAATAGGATAAACTCTATATTTGTCATTTTGTCAATTTAATTTAATTTTGTTCAGTGTATCTATACGTCTGTTTACTATGAATTGATCTGTCCTGTAATATGCATTATTTTTTAATGGTTGAAATAAATACAATACAATACTGTTGACCTGTACTACTTACACTTTCAATAAACCAATCATATGAGAACTTGTAAAATAGACAGTGCTCGCTTATGAAAAATTAATATGGCTCCAGGCATGGGTAAATGAAAAAGATTTCAAGAATCTAATCATACTTTGAAATCCCAAATTAGGTTTGTACAAAAAGCAACAAAACTGACAGAGAAATTAGAAACATCTGAACACAAACAGTATTACTGATAGTAAAAGTATGATCCCTCAAGTGGAAAAGCTTTGACATTAGAAACCACACAAATGAATTACCAGGCTGAGAAATGGATACACATCCACCAGATAGGCACCTCCCTTTCAGATTAAAATGGAGCTGGAGCTAGGGGTACCTGTCAGTTTGTTTGTTTCTTTCTCTCTAAAAACACTTTGGGAGAAGTACAAACTTTGATGGAGAGATTGAAGTAATTTATTCTTCCCTCCAAAATAATTTCACCTGGCCACACCATTGCAAAATCACAATTATATTATGAGACTCCAGATCACAATCCAAGCAACTGCTTGTCCTAAAGTAGTTGACAAAAATGTGAACCTATGGTGAATACCTGCTGTCTGTGGAATTCACAGAAATGAAAGAACTGAATAGTAACAAAACGGTATCTGAAATTAGCTAATAAGTATGAATAAGTTTTCTTATGATTTCTAAAACCAATAATAAAAATAAAATAAATGACAATTACAATCATAGTCTAATGGAAGTTACTATAAAATACAAAAATTAAAAGCATTTGCAACATTGCAACTCACCATTGAGAGATAAGATATCTACTGTATCTTGAAGGTTTGCTAGGATACTTGAATTATATGAAAAGGCTTAATGCACTTAAGGACATCTTGCCATAGCTCAGGTGGTAAGCGTATTGGCACAGAGAGCTGAAAATCCATTATTTGTTTTCTAACTGTGGCAATGAATTTTTCATATCTGATTCAATTTTCAGCTCACTGTCTGCATGAAAGAAAAATTATTAAGTATAAATTAAACTTAATAAGGATTAACTATGAAGCCCAGAAATTAAAATCACTTGCAACATTATAAGTTTCTCTTTTAGGTGAGATATCTCAAGCATTCGAGATTGCATTGAAATATTTATTTATCAGGACACTTTAATCATATGAGCAGCTTTAATGCATCTTATCATGGTAGCTCAAGCAGTAACAACATCGACACAGAGAGCCAAAGATCTAAGGTTTGAGTCCCATCTGTGTCATTGGATTTTTCAAGTGTGATTCAATTCTCCAACTTAGTGCTTAGTCAGCTAGTGTGAAAGAAAAATTATTTATCAAATATAATAGAAATGATTGGTATTAGCAGGGGTGCCCATCCCCCAAAACAATCATCCTCCCCCCATTTTTCTAAGAGCTCAATTTAAACTATTTAGTTCCTTTTCTATGTTACTGGAAAGCTTCACAAAGGGGGCTGTCTTATAGGTACTACAGTAGCTGTTGTGGTATCAGTACACAATAAAAGCTTTAAACAAATAATTGAATCGGCCGGTGGAGAAAGGAATTAAGTTTTTTTTTCACTTTAGCATTTTTTCGTACATCCGTTATGAATAGACATAAATGCGTTGACCTCTGTTGAAAGGAATTATGTCCAATGACTCCTTATCTGAGAAAATCCATTTCCTGAATCTTCATCAGGAGGAGAAAGGAATTATGTAAGTGACTTAATTCCTTTCTCCTCAGTTAGGTTGGTATGAACCGTATGTGAAGTGCTCTTATTGCTCCAAGAATGTGCTTCGACAATGTATGTCTTATTACAGCTGTGTCATCATTCTTGTTCCTCAGTAATTTTATTGTTGAGAGTGCAGTTTTTTAGTTGGAAGCTTGCTGTAGTTAAGTGATCATGTCACCTAAAAGAAAGAGAAATGATGAGCAACACAAAAGAAACAGAATAAAATCTGCAAGAGTTCACGGCTTACCATACTTGAACTATCAGGGCAATCCTGTACCTGGAAAAAGCATCAGAGCAGATTGCAAGTGAATAAAATGCATTTAACCATTGCAGTAGAAAATTATTATTGCATTACTTTTATATTTTACAATAAGCCCTGCGACACGTGCTAATGTGATTCAACTTTTTTTAGGTGTCAGATGGAATGCTTTCGCCATATTAATGATACACAATGCTTAAAAATTCTGTCAGATTTTCTGAACATAGAAGATAAAAATGCTCAAGATATATATATATATACATACAAGGGCTTATTGTTGCTAAAGAGGTGAAGCAAAGACAACCAAGGAAACAACAGAATGGACCTGCAGGTAGCAAGAGACAACATTCTTTTGACTGTTTTGTTGTTACAGAAGGTAGATGCCTGGGCATTTGCAAACAAACTTTTCTTAACCGTCATGCAGTATCACAGAAATGAGTGTTTTGAATATCAAATCTCCTTCTTGAAAGACAAATTCCAAGGGATAAACGAGGTGAAAATGAGTGCACTACCAAAATTATAGACAACATCTTGAATGCAATAGATGAACATATCCATTCATTCCCCCTTAGGACAACCCACTATGCTGGCAAAGAAATAAAATGCTTGGGCACATGCTTGAATATTAAAACAATGCATGATCTTTTTCAGCAGAAATATCCGGAGTTAGATACTAAGTATGATTTTTATAGAAAGTACTTCTCTGAAAATGCTAATTATGCTTTTGGCTGCCCACAAATTGATGTTGCAGCAAATGTGAGGAACTAGAGGCCAAGATAAAAAGCCCTCATATTACTGACAGCTGCAAGAGGGCAGTACAAATTGATCTTGATGTACATAAGCCTAGGAGTAAGAGATTTTATACTTCCTTAAAGAAAGTGGAGCAGAATAATAATAGCTATGTTGCTGGATTGGTGTTTGACTTTATGTGGAATTTGGCTTTGCCAAACATGCCTGTACAGGAAACATTTTACCTTAGGCAGCTATGCGTGAACAACTTCTGCATTTATGACATCAAATCCTGAAAATGTGCCATGTATCTTTATCATGAAGGTGAGGGAAAGAAGGGGGCAAATGCTTGTATGTTCCTTCTTATATGATTACATTCAGACTTCTCTTCCAGAAAATATTACAGAACTACACCTCTTCTCTGATGGAGCACCAGGGCAAAACAAAAACCACATGCTAATCCGAATGTGCCTTGCATCAACACATTTGGTCAAGATGAACAAGATCATTCACAGATTTCCAGAGAGAAGTCATTCTTACCTTCCATGTGATTGAGTGTTTGGTGTAATGAAGAGAAAAATCTCAAAATGTGACAGGGTTTATACTCCTAAAGAATATGTGGAGCTGATAGCTAATAGTGTATCAGAAATTACTGTGACAATGTTTCAGACAGAAAGCGTTATGAATTTTGACAAGTGGTGGCCACAGCTTTTCAAGAAAAATGTTGGTTCTGCAGAAACAGCGCATAAGGATTTTCCAAGAAATAAGAAAAAAACATTTGCAATTTCCCAGTATAAAGAATTCATTTGCAAAACTGCTAAACCTGGAACAGTAAGGACACACCCATTCATCAACAGCTGTCTGACACATACATTCTATTTGCTGAAGACACGATCAAATTTTTGTATGCATCTGGAGTCAGCATACCCACAACTCAAAGTGCCCATTCGGAAGAAAAAAATGGAAGACATAAAAAAAGCTAGTGAAATATGCACATGGGGAAGATGCGCTTAAGTTTTATGAAGATCTGTTGTAGTGGCCAGTGATTTCATAAAACTTCATTACAGATAAAAGAATATAACATTTATTTGCATTTTATTCATTCGTGTTTTTTCAAAATTCTTGATTTCATTGCAAATTTTGATCTGCCTTTCATTTTGTGTTTGTTTTTATGAAGTATAAATATTGTAGTTGTGGTATTAAAGGTGCTAAACCTCAGTATTGTAACTAAAACTACATTTTGAAATTGCTAAATTTTTGTGCAAACTGGTAAACTGCTCATTGAGTGGAGAAAGTAATTAAGTCACTTTTTTTCAAAATGACTTTTTGCGGCATTTACTAACAATGAAGTGAGTGCATTTATATATATATATCCAAGACTGTAATAAACAATATAATAAAATGCCAAACAGGAAATTCTGATAAGAAGTTTTATGTCCAAACAATTTTTTCTCTTTCCTGAAAAGTATTGAAAAATGACTTAGTTCCTTTCTCCACCGACTGATTCAATTGTAAAGTTAAAATTAATAAAAAATCACAATATTTACAGTAAAACCAACAAATCAAAATATTTGGCAGGCAGTGTATTTCATTATTTGATATTTCAATGTATCCTATTGCATCTATCTAAATAGACCAACATAGTAAGTGTATTAGCACTATACGTTCTGAACAACTACATACCTATTGTCCCTTTTTATACAGTTCCAAAAATTATCATTTGATATGCTACATTATACCATACAGTATGAATTGTGTTCAACATTATTTTTTGGGGGGATACAGCACATTTAGATTAACAAACTTAAAGATACAAACTGAGTTAACAATTACAGTACTCATAATAAATGTCTTTACACTACCTGCGTTAATTTACTTCAATATCTTTGTACTCCCCAAAATTTTAGATTCTCCCTAAACATGTTCTAATGGCACAACTTGCACCATGATCCCCCATGGGCGGTCCTGGGTATCAGCAAATTAAAAATATTTTAGGAGGATCCCTCTGTGATTTCAGCATAATTTAAAAAATACTGCAGTTGTTATGGTTATGCTTATCACTGGTGAAGACTGTGCAGTGGTTCCTACTGGATTCAAATTTGCCAGGTGAGCATGTTAATTTATGTGAAGTGAGCGATAAGGATCTGTTTGGTAAAAGGCCCTGGTGTGGGGTGAGTCCTCCATATTGTTCAAATAAGACAGTGTATTATAAGGGAAGCTTATACAGAATGTATCTTTATTGGTGTCATATATTTGGGAGATGTGTTCCTGACATCAAAACAGTAAAAAAAGTTCATATGAACATGTGTCTGAAAATCATTTATTTCAAAGTTACAACACAAAATTGAATATTACAAAAATTGCTCGAAGTGGCTTCCTCTTGCTTCGATGCATGCAGTAAGCCTGCATTCCATGCTGTGGTGTACTCTGTTGAAAATTCCTGGTGTGTTTCGTATTTGGTCAAATCCAGTTTGGATACGTCCTTTCAAAATGTCAACATCAGGTACAGGAGTCGCATAAACCAAGGACTCCAAATGTCCTCAGATGAAGAAATCCATTGGATTCAAATCAGGCGATTGAGTGGGCCATGCAATGGGTCCCCCTCGACCAATCCATCTTTGCGGAAATCGATCATTCAAAAACTTACGAACTATTGTACTAATGAACTGGAGCACCATCACGTAAAAACCACATTCATTGGATGATGTCCAGAGGCACATTATCAGTTAAGTGATGCAACTCATTTCTGAGAAACTGGAGATAGGTTTGTCCATTCAGACACGGAGGGAAGAAGTAGGGACGAATAAGGTGATCATGAATGATTCCACCCCACACATTGAGAGAGAACCTCTGTTGATGGTTGTCCTGTCATACTTCATTAGGATTTTCAAATGCCCAGTTATGAGTGTTATTAAAATTGAAGATGCCATCATGAGTAAAACCAGCCTCATCTGTGAATAGATACAGGCTAGGAAATTGATGAACACAGTGCACTGCTGTAACATGCATTGACAGAAATGTCTCCGTGGCTCAAAGTCTGCCTCATTTAATCCTTGCACACATTGAAGGTGATATGGCTACAGAAGATTTTCATGCAGAATCTCCAGATAGTCATATGATTAAACTCTTTCCCTTATAACCAACGTCTTGTGCTTGTGATGGGTCTGCATCCACAGCACAAAGAACTTGTTCTTCAAGGTCAATGCCTCATACCACTCTCGGTCTCCCAACATCCCTAGTACTCCTCTCAAATGTGCCATTCTCTCTCAAGCGTTGGTGAATTCATGCGAATGTTCTTACACAGGGTAACGGCCTGTCAGGGTACCTTTCTGCATAAAGTTCACATGTTCGTGCTGCATCGTCGTCTGCATGACCATACATGTAGTGCATATCCGTCTGTTCACTCATGGGATACATCTTCTTTGACCTATATAAACGAAACGATTTTCAGACCCATGTACATATGAACTTTTTTTACTGTTTTGATGTCAGGAGCACGTCCTCCAAATATATGACACCAATAAAGATACACCTGTATTTATTGTGCTTAATGATTTAAATATATATCTCACTTGCCACCACAGAAGTTGATTGATGTAGCTATGATAATTTACCAGCTGCCACTGGAGTTATTCACCCATTGCCATTCATACATATGCAGGTGTCACTGGGGTTATTCACTTGTTGCTGTTTGTACATATGCAACTTATTATCAGAGGATGTTACATTACTGTACACCTGGGCCCTATGCTCTAAGTTTTAGACTTTTAACACACTTTCATATGTTGAGGCATATCGAGGGAGCAGTCCCCTAATTCCATCAAACACACACACTGCCCAGCACCAGAATGACACCCTAACTAACATCTCTATCAGCTCTCTCCTTGTGGTTGCAGAGGGTAGGCACTTTGCAGGTCCTTTCTGGACCAAATCATTAGAATACTTTTAACAGTTTTCCCACTGGTAGCATATACAGGCTATAGATCAACTTGTATTGTATAATATTCTCTGCTCTGTGCTACCCACATCTTGAAGTTTCACTGTCATATGTTTATAATTATGACCCACTTTCCTTATATACCTGTTCACATATTAAATTATTAAATTTATTACCCCCCATTGAAGTCAGCCTATAAATCCAGGTTCAACCATCTGGGGAAACATCTCCAAAGAATTGGCATATTAACCTCTCCAAACTGCCTGCTATGTTCTGAAAATATAGAGATAATTGGTGCAGAATTTCCAAATTTGAAGCACTTTAAAATGATTAAGATATCACAACCAAATTCTGGGAAATAAGATGGATAATAACTTCATTGTTTACTCTTGAGCATTAGATACATACATACACATATAGGTATACTATTTTCCCACTCCATTTAGAGAAGTTAACTGATAACAATAAATACTAAATCACTCGTATTATTGTGGAGGATTTATATTATGTGAAGGCTTTTATCCTGTTTGCTAATAAATTGTTTGTGTTAATTTTGTTCATTTCTCATTATGACTTATGTTTGTTTTGCTCAAAACTGAAGCACTCCTACTGTGACCATCTGAAATTCCTCTGGTTTCGCTTATCATTCATTCTGCTAACTGCCCATCATCACCTTCATCTTCTCCACATAATCACCTAACATTTAGTGAGAAAGTCCATTTTCAAAAATGACTTCTGCTTCCTTTCCTGGGATAAATAAGTCAGCTGGTAATAGATACCACCACCACTGCTGAACTCAGAGTACAGTATTTATATGCTATGTATCTGTACCCATTATCTGCTTAAGATATTACACATTTTACTTTGTTTTCATCCCACTTGCCATCTCACATACTGTCTTAGCATAGATCCTTGGAACAGTGGCTCTACATACTATTTTCCATTAAAAAATACCCTTACTTACCACAGCTGTGCATTCTGTGATGCAATATCCACTGAGTATAAAGCCAGGTTGCTTTGGTGGAATAGCCATCTTGTCTGTGTATTCCAAGCCAAGTTCAATGACTCCACCATCATACTGACGCAAGGTTGGAGTGAGATACAGTCTTATGCCAGAACTATCCACCCAATCTGTGCAGATCCAAAATGTAAATTAATTAAATGAGGCACATGCAATTAGACATCCAAAACTCTCTTGCATAGCACTTTGTGATATTTGTATATGCAATTTTATTTAATAGAATTGCTATCTAATTCATGAAAAGGGAATCTCCTTTAAAACTCAGTTTCAGTTTGTCATAGTTATGCAAGAAGAAATCAACCACAATCTTTAGGAAACTTGCATTTTTTTTATAAAATGATAAATGTTGTTATGCTTCTTGCATAAGAACATCAATTTACAAATGGGGTTATTACAGCTTTAATTTCTGCTTTCTTTTTACCTTCTCTGTCATTACATAGTGGGTAAAGAAGGTATTACATTCCACACAACATTTTGATACTGAGATTTCAGCATAAATACGTATTTTGAGGCCTCCTGAATCCAAAAAAAAAGAGCAAAACAAAGAGCACTTTTAGAAAAAGGTCCATGTGTGTGTCTGTGAACAGAATAACTTAAAAGCAAAAAGTTTGATAAACACCAAACTTGGTATTTAAGCTCAGTATCTTCCAAAGATGTAACCAAAGATTTTCAAAAATATCTCCCCTCCCCCAATTTCCCTTTACATGGAACATTTTTTGAAATGTTTGATTTTGTGAAAAATGGCTCTAATCATTCTGATCAAAATAACATAGATAATTGCATGAAAAATAAATTCTTTGGGAAAGCCTGTGAATTCCTCTTCCTTTGGAAGGAACTTCATATAATATTGTATATGTTAAGGGATAGATGAAAATCTACTACACAAAAAATGTAGATCCCTTTAAAACACACAGTTTATTTCAAACAACCATTTTGTGGCATAAGCCATTTCCAAGATAATTAATGGTTTGAATTATTGAATACTTTTGTCATTCTTTCAAAACCCCGTCAGTATTCAGTTCTTTCTCGCAATTGCATGGAAAGAGTATGAAATTTTAAGGCCAGCATATATAGTCCTTAAACATGACTATTGCTATTCCCTCTGAAATTCAAAAATTGAATTTTATTTATGGACGCTCTTTAACTACTATGGTTCTTAGAGTCCCATTCTATATTGGGCGTGAAAGACTGGAAACAGTCTTTCTTTATGAGGCTTGAGGTTCTTTTACATGCTGTAAATCTACAACACAGGACTACCAGCTTTACTTCCCTTCTGAAGGAAGCTATGCTAAGGATTTTTATACCTGAAAAAATCCATTGCCTTCCACCAGGTTTGAACCTACGACCTCAGGAATTAGAAACTATTCCCTTTATGTCTATAACAGAATGTGTAATGTAAGTATTTTTTCAAAGATTTATCTGAATTAAAATTAAGTAGATAGTAAAATAAGCTTTTGTAAGAATAGTTTGTACTAATAAATAATAAAGGGTAGAGAAAGTCATGGTGAATATGGCACATAATTTTTTTTATTTATATCTATTGTTTGGAGGTAATTTTTTATTTATTAATTTATTTTAATGTAATCCTAAACCATCTTACGTGTCAGGTTTGTTAAAATTGATGCCCATTTTGGATTTATGAGGACAATACTTTAAGTAATAATATTGTAATTACTAGTATTTACTCAACTCGATACTGATAGGTTATTGTTACCAGGAATGAGAAGCATTTAATAGAAGTAATCAAACTACTGTCATGATTACTGTTTTAATCATTTTACTTGTAATCATAACTTTTTACAAAGTGTAATTTTTGCTCATACTTTACCTCTTCAAATAAAATTGCAATCATTACATTCTAGTGATTGTAACATTTTAGGAATTGATATATGTCACATCCAGAGTTTGGTAATAGTTGAGCCCCAGTGCTCACAAGGCACATACCAAGGATGTGATCACTGCATACACATACCATAATACAAGCTATTTTAGCATATACTTCTATTTGCTTATGGGAACAAATTATGATTTTATATTCACTTAAATTCCAACAACAAATCTTTGATGCTGTAGTCACTATATGTCAATCAATCTCTTATAAAGGGACTATAGGGTTTGTCAAATTATGACCTGGGGGCTAAACCTGGCCTGCGAGCTGCTTTTGTTTGGGCCACCTACAAAGTTCAAAAATATACATATAAAAATATACAAATGGCTCCAAATCAGGGTAATGGCTGTGCTATAATTACTCCAGATGCTAAACTTAATTACAAGCTTCCAGACTGGTTCTCTGTTTTCTCCTCTGAGCTCTATGTTGTCAAACAAGCTTCGATTTACATTACCTCAGCACAGCATAAACACAGTGCAATTCTAACTGATTCACTAAGCACTCTTCAGAGTATCAGAGACTGCTCTACTTACTTAACATTAATCCAAGATATCCAAAGTCTTTACAACCAAATTACTACAAATAATCAAGAAGTTATATTCTTTCTGGATTCCGTCCCACTGTGGAATATCAGGAAATGAGGAAGCAGATAGGGAAGCCAAAAAAACAGCTTTGCTATCTCCAGTGAAAGAATTGCCAGTGACCTACAGAGATACTCAAAATTATTTTTTTAGTAGACCAACTGTCAAATGGAAGCAAGACTGGACCATTAAAACATCAAGCAAACTCCACATAGTTATGAAAGGCTCCAAAAACCCTGCACATTGCAGACTCTAAAAAGAAATTATCAACTGATTGTATATCACGTTTATGAATAGGCCATTCACACCTAACCCATTCTTTCTTACTCGCCAAAGAAAATCAATTTAATCAATGTAAAGTATTGTAAATGTTTAATAATGTAAAATAAGTTTGTACAATGCATTACAATTATTGTATTATTTAATCAATGTAAAGTATACAATGTATTATTATTGTACTTGTATGTATGGATATAAGTCATGATATGACCTAGTAGTCAAAGCGGCTATAAATAAAGAAAAATAATAACAATAATATACATATAAAAAGAAATTGTGCCCCTGTATTACATTAATTAATTCATGAATTTCAAACAATTGAATAAAATTAAGTGCTTAGATTTTTAATTGCTATACAGTGTAATGAGTTAATTTGGTTAATTTTTACAACTGTCTGCTGAGTGATACTTTCCTCATTTGAAAGCTTTTGTATGAGAATTAGTTTCAATGTTTGCATAAACGTATATCTGTGAAGACATTTTCAAAAATGAAATATATCAAATCAAAATGTAGACCAGCTATGACTGATGAACATTTAGAGTTTGTATTTATGATAAGCATCACAACAATAGACCTACAATGTCTGCAATTGTAGCACAATGAAATCAATTTCATGCTTCTCATTGAATATGAGCTGTTATTATTGTAAGAGTACTTCATGTAACAGCTGTTAATATATACATTGCCTATGAGTTACATTGTCATGAAACTATGAATGAAAGACTGTTAAATATTTAATTACAGCAGTTATGAATATGCAGATTTTAGTTCAGTAAAACACTGTATCTGAAAACTAACTGATCTGTGTGCCTCGTGCCTGTGATTTTTTGTATTTCTTCAGGTTGAAGTTGCATGGAGAGCCAGTAACCCACCCGCATAAAAACAATAATATTCAGAATCTCCACAAAGCTGGAGGGGAACCTTATTGACGAGTGAATCAGTTCAGTTACTTAGGATGTACTATTTCATATAAACATTCAAGTAATGTGGAAACAAAACTCTCAAAATTTCAACAGTCAATAGGGACAAGAAAAAAAATTCTCTGTAAATAAAGTAAGAAAGTCTATACTTAAGCTCTACAAAGTAATGGCTATGCCAATATTATAATGTGTATCGGAAACTTGGACTTTGACTACACAACAGAAAAAGAGATTAGAGGCAGCTGAAATGAAACTTTTAAAACCAGCTGCAGGATATAATTTACTGGACCATATATAGAATGTGGATATCAGGAAGGAGCTGAAAGTACCTTGTATCTTTGAAGTAATACAAAAATATATACAAGGTTGGCATGAACATGTATTTAGAATGCAGACAACCCTTATCCCAGATATTGTACAACTATAAACCACAAGAATGAAAGTGTAGGTTGACCAAGAAAATCATTGGCAGTGGAGACGGAACAGGCTATATGGCCTAAATCGTATTGTTGTTGATGATGATTTTAGACTTCTGTGGCTTCATGTGCGATTCATTCTCTGACAGTTAATGTGGTTCCCCTCATGAAAAGTTTGGCAACCCCTGATCTATAATGTTAATTATTGGATCTCTGATTCTCTTGTTTATTGTTGTAGCTGTTGTTAAAAACTTAAGTAATCATGTACCATGACAAATTTGTGACTTTGTATTTTTCGCATATGTAGCCAACAATGAAACTGGAAGAAACATGCATTCGTGAAGAAGTTAAGGTATTTGATAAAACAATGTCACATTAAGATTAATGTTTTGTGAAGTATTTGTAATTGTAATTGAGGATCTGTGTGGAATAACTACTAAATGTACCCGGTATGGTAGGTTTTTCAATCATTGCTTGTATGAAAGTGTTATTTTGTTATTTCTACTCCACAAAACTTCAGTTTTGTATCCCTTACACAGATGTGTTTTAGTGATATGCTGCCTTAAATAATTGTTCCATACAGGTGAGTGAAATTCAAATATTGGAAAATATTGGTGCTCCTCTCCAATTCATGTGGCAAAAAAAATAAAAATATTACAGTCTTATGACTCTGTGCATAGGGTTTCTCAAGTATTTAAAGTAGCAATAAAAACACATGTTCCTTGTACTTGTATAACCAACGTGATAGGAATTTTGGCATTTATGGACATATTTTAAAGAGCATTGAAACCATAGAAATACCTTCACAGAATCTGAAAACCCTTAGAGAGTGTAAGAAGTAATCAATGCTCTTTCAAGTGAAGCTGGCAGCAGATTTAATTGAAGACACATTTACAGCTTTGGGTTTATGTTTTGAAAAGAAACCAAAATCCAAAAACCAAAGAGATTTGTGACTCATGTACAACATACACTATGTGATCAAAAGTATCCGGACACCCTCACAAACATACATTTTTCATCTTAGGTGCATTGTGCTGCCACCTACTGCCTGGCACTCATTATCCGCGACCTCAATAGTCATTAGACATCGTGAAGCAGCAGAATGGGATGCTCCATGGAACTCACGGACTTTGAACTGGTCAGATGATTGGGTGTCAATTGTGTCAGAAGTGTGTACGTGAGATTTCCACACTCCTAAACATCCCTAGGTCCACTGTTTCTGATGTGATAGTGAAGAGGAAATGTGAAGGGACATATACAGCACAAAAGCATACAGGCCGACCTCATCTGTTGACTGACAGAGACCGCCGACATTTAAAGAGGGTCATAAAGACCATCACACAGGAATTCCAAACTGCATTAGGATCCACTCCAAGTACTATGATAGTTAGACATGAGGTGAGAAACCTTGGATTCCATGGTCGAACGCCTACTCATAAGCTACACATCATGCAGGCAAAAGGCCAAACGACACCTCGCTTGGTGTAAGGAGCGTCAACATTACACGATTGAACAGTGGCAAAACGTTGTGTGGAGTGACGAATCACGGTACACAATGTGGCGATCTGATGGCAGGGTGTGGGTATGGCGAATGCCCAGTGAACATCATCTGCCAACGTGTGTAGTGCCAACAGTGAAATTCGGAGGAGGTGGTGTTATGGTGTGGTCGTGTTTTTCCTGGAGGGGGCTTGCACCCCTTGTTGTTTTGCATGGCACCATCTCAGCACAGACCTACATTAATATTTTAAGTACTGTCTTGCTTCCCACTGTTGAAGAGCAATTCAGGGATGGCGATTGCATCTTTCAACATGATCGAGCACCTGTTCATACTGCACGGGCTGTGGCGGAGTGGTTACATGACAATAACATCCCTGTAATGGACTTGCCTGCACAGAGTCCTGACTTGAATCCTATAGAACACCTTTGGCATGTTTTGGAATGCTACTTTGTGCCAGACCTCAGCGACCTACATCGGTACCTCTCCTCAGTTCCACACTCCATGAAGAATGGGCTGCCATTCCCCAAGAAACCTTCCAGCACCTAATTGAAAGTATGCCTGCGATAGTGAACGCTGTCATCAAGGCTAAGGGTTGGCCAATGCCATATTGACTTTCAGCATTACCAATGGAGGGCGCCACAAACTTGTAGTCATTTTCAGCCAGGTGTCTGGATACTTTTGAGCACATAGAGTAGGTACATGGATTTGAAACAGCAACAACATATTCAATTTTGTTACAGCCCAAAGTGTGATGAAAAGACTTGCTTAATGATGGAAAAGTGTGGCTTGAATCTAAATAAACCACAGAGTCCTACAATAAAAGCACTTAAACAGAAAGGGTTCTCTCACTGCTAAAAAACCTACCTGTAAAAAGAGAATCCAGAAATAATAAGAAACATAGTTGAAAATGACAATACGAATTTAGTTCCTAATAACAGCGAAACAGATGTGCTGAGCAGAACTGAAAATAAATCCTAACAAAATTAAGACAGTGTGAAGTTAGTTTCTAAAACAGTGAAAATGTATGCTGAGCTACAGTAAAGAAGAATCCTAAAAGAATGGACAATAATATTATTAAAAGCTTTTAGAAGTACAAAAAACATAGTGGAACATGTTTTCTTACTCTTTATGGTACTAATACAACATGATGTTTTACTTGATTTCAAATGTTAGAATAAATGATACTGATGTTACATTTATATAAATGTAATAATTGCTTAGTTTCCCATGCTTCTCCCTTTCTTTTAAATGTACAATGTGATTTTTGTTTAAAAACAACAAAGTTCATATTGCTTATTATTAATGTTTTACACCATTTTTGAAATGGCTTTCTAAAAAAAAACAGATAAAAAACAGAAAAAACAAACTATTTTATTTAGTTTAAGGAATAGTACCTATTTTATTTAAAAGTTGCAAAATTTAGTGATGTACCTTACTCAAAAGTTTGTATGGAATAATTAATTAAGACAGATGAAAAGCGGATTAAATGTTTTACAAGCATTTAACCCTTTACGCTTTGAAACAAAGTTTTTGTAATTAATTTGTAAGTTAAAAGTTTGAAACAGTAATGTGAAACCGCAGCTTGAAAGATTGTTGAATTGGTTAGTGATATCAACTTAACTTACTTAAAATTTGGTTTCAGAATATGTTTAAGAAACAATTGCTTCCATCTTCAGCATTGGTCTGATTCAATTGACAGTTAAACTGACTGAGACCAAGGTTGAAGATAGAAGCAATTGCTTCTGAAACATGTTCCAAAACCAAATTTTAAGTAAGTGAAGTTAGTGTCATTAATTGACACAATAATCTTTCAAGTTAAGGTTTTTGTAGTTAACTTATTCTACCCAGTTCTCAGTTTTACTGATTACTTTTCACTTTCTCTACTACGTACAGTAAGTAGGGGAAGTATTGTATTCCACCCAAAAATTTGATACCGAGATTTCACCGGAAATATATGTTTTGAGATCCCCTGAATCAAAAAAAGCATTTTTGGAAACATGTCCCTCTGTGTGTGTGTGTGTGTGTGTGTGTGTGTGTGTGTGTGTGTGTGTGTGTGTGTGTGTGTGTGTGTGTGTCTGTGTGTCTGTGTGCTTGTGAACAGCATAACACAGAAACGAAATGTCGGATAAACACCAAACTTGGTATTTAGGTTCAGTATCTTCCAGAAATGGGACACGAGGGTTTTCAAGAAAATCCCCCCACCCCAGATTACCCTTTACATGGAACATTTTTCGAAAATTTTTATTTTCTCAAAAATGGCTCTAACAATTTTGATTAAAATATCATATGTTTAAGATATTTTGATGACAAATGAAATGTATATCTCGAATTTTCTGGGAATGTCTCCAAAAGTATTCTTCATTGTGAACGACTTTTGCATAACTGGTAAACCATAAGAGATAGACAACATTTTACTACACAAAAAATGTAGATCACGTTAAAATACACAATTTATGTCATATACATTTTTTTTTGTTGAGTTAACCATTTTTGAAATATTGCTTGTTATTCCCTTAAATTTTCCAATACTTTTTCTCAAATACGAATTCATTATTCATTGTTTTATGTCCTGGACATACAAAGAGAATGGAATGCGCCACATAGCAACCAGCTCTTAAAATAATCTGAATTTAATTATAGCACCACTATATATGAGTAGCATTATGCTGTCTTTAAATATGCCAATAACAATTTCATGGCTCATAAAAAGAATCAAAAAGCAACAAAAATTCAGAGCAATTTCTAAGAGTTGGTATTTTGAATGATAGCCACATAGGTAGAGATCACATATATTTGCATAGGTGATCAATAAATAAACCTAGAGATATATCTGATGAAAGAACAGGACTGTTCTGAGTGAAAGGTAAAATGCAAAATAAAAATGCTCAAAAAAACACACACACACACGCACGCACGCATGCGCGCACGCACACGCACATGCACATGCACACGCACACGCACACGCACACGCATACGCACACACACACACACTCACACACATATTTGAGTGTGTGTGTGTATCAGTATATGGAAGTGGGAGCTACAGTGCTCATTTTGGGAACTGAGATATGATATTAGCACTATGTTCTGTTCAGCTTGCAGTTATTGTGTTTTTATTTTTGCTGTTTTTTTGTTATTCCCCTTGTACAATTTGTTAGTTGTTATTAGTTATATTCCATTTATCGCACTATTTATGCCCTTGTGAAAATGACTTCTTAGATGACCATGCATTGCACACAATTTCAACATTATGCTATTGCTCTAGATCTTAAGCCTTGAAATTAGCACTCCAATGCTTCTTTCCCAGCTATAGAGTTGCTAATAAAAAGCTATATATTGATCACAAACTTTCTCGATCATGGATCTGTAGTACTTCAACTCGATGTATCATTGAATGTTGGCTGAATATAACAAATTCATTGATAAGTTCACAGTTTACTAACAGACGCTATATACTGATACTAGTACCAAAGTGAATTCATAATTAATTTTATTGTGCCCTTGTTGGCTATCAAGGACAAGAACTAAGGTAAATGAAAAAAAAAGCCTTTAATGTGATTTCAGGGAGGGATTTTCTCCCCTCTTCTTGCTCTTGCTATGCCCCTGGTCAATGTTGATCATGCAGAAATTTAGCAAAATCAGAAATGTTCTCCACGCTAGTGATGAACATACTCAGTATTTCCTTTCTTCTTTCTTTTTAATGTCCCTTTAGCAATTTATGTCTGCAGAAGAGATAGTAAATGAAATGAGTGAAGCGATATTCAAATGAGCCAGGGAATGCATTAGTCAAAAGCTATTCAACCTAGAAAAAATTCATCCAGGCATGCTGTCCCAACACCACATTAGGTGGTTTAAGACAATGCTTTAGCGTAATTTGGTAAAACATAATTTTTGTTTGTTGCATTTTTATTATATTTATAGCTTGTATTTTCATGCTACACAATTGTATTTTTTAAATAAAAGTTCTTAAAGCTACAACTATTTAATTGATCCTGTAACTTTTGGGTAAAGCACCGCTTTGAACTTTAAACTCCATGTTTCTCAGTTCCTTTTTTTCAGCATTTGTCACTTTTCAAAGTGCTCCTTGGACCACGGTTTATAACTTATTAGTTTAAAAATTCAGGAGAGTATCAAGAATTATGGATTTAAATATTGCTGTGCACTAGTTAAAAAATCTGATGTGTTACACTCACATGACTTTCTCTACTCTTGTACAAACTAGTTTTACAAACACATATTCTCCATATGCTTCATGTTAATCGAGATGTTAATCTTATTGCTAATTTTCTTGTAGATGCAAGGGGAATTGGTAGGCTTTAAGCGATAGTCAAATATTTTAAGAGGTGGTTGCTATGTGGAGTATTCCATTCTCTTTTCATTACCGGGACAAAAAAAATGAATAACGAATTTGAGAAAAAGTATAAGTATTGGAAAATTTAAGGGGAATAACAAGCAATATCTCCAAAATAGTTCACTCAACAAAAAAATGTATATGATATAAATTGTGTATTTTAACGCGATCTACATTTTTTGTGTAGTAAAATTTTGTCTATCTCTTATGGTTTACCAGTTATACAAAAGTCGTTCACAATGAAGAATACTTTTGGAGACATTCCCAGATAATTCGAGATATACATTTCATTTATCATGAAAATGTCTTAAACATATGATATTTTAATCAAAATCGTTAGAGCCATTTTTGAGAAAATTAAAATTTTCGAAAATTGTTCCATGTAAAGTGTAATCTGGGGTGGGGGGATTTTCTTGAAAACCTTCTTGTCACATCTCTGGAAGGTACTAAACCTAAATACCAAGTATGGTGTTTATCTGAGTGTTCTGAGTTATGCTGTTCACAGACACACACCGGACATGTTTCCAAAAATTCTGTTTTTGGATTCAGGGGGTCTCAAAACATATATTTCCGGTGAAATCTCGATATCGAAGTTTTGGATGGAATACAATACTTCCCCTACTTACTGTACGTAGTAGAGAAAGTAAAAATGAATAACAAATTTGAGAAAAAGTATAAGTATTGGACAATTTAAGGGAATAACAAGCAATATCTCGAAAATGGTTCACTCAACAAAAAAAATGTATATGACATAAATTGTGTATTTTAACACAATCTAAATTTTTTCTGTAGTAAAAGTTTGTCTATCTCTTATGGTTTACCAGTTATGCAAAAGTCGTTCACAATGAAGAATACTTTTGCAGACATTCCCAGAAAATTTGAGGTATACATTTATTTCATTTGTCATGAAAATATTTTAAACATATGATACTTTAATCAAAATCGTTAGAGCTATTTTTGAGAAAATTAAAATTTTCGAAAAATGTTCCATGTAAAGGGTAATCTGATGTAGGGGGATTTTCTTGAAAACCTTTGTGTCGCATCTCTGCAAGATACTGAACCTAAATACCAAGTTTGGTGTTTATCCGAGTGTTCATTTCTGAGTTAAGCTGTTCACAGACAGGCAGACACACAGACACACAGACACACACACGGACATGTTTCCAAAAATGCTTTCTTTGGATTCAGGGGGTTCTCAAAACATGTATTTCCGGTGAAATCTCGGTATCAAATTTTTGGGTGGAATACAATACTTCCCCTACTTACTATATGTAGTAGAGAAAGTAAAAATATGAAATAGTTCAACTGAAATTAATTATTTTCCATAACTCAAATTGAAAAAGTTTAAAAATTCAATAACATGTGAACAATAACTCTTAAACTACGTAATAAATGCCTCAAAACAATTTCCTTATATTTGTATACTAAGCTCAAATTAAAAGTTTGGTAGCAATAAAATAAACTGCAGGGTACAATCAGCATTTGATATTACCATATCAAAAGTGATTAACTATGAATAATAAACTGAATATCTTAACAATGGTTTAACATAGCTCAATAAAATGTTGCATCCACTATATGTTTTATGTTCTGAATATATGGTAAAAAACTAGAGCAATCAGAAGAAAGCTGTGAACTTTTTTTTTTAACTGATGCACTGCCTTAACTGCAGAATAAAACATGACCTCAAACTCCGTTTTCATGTCTTCATATATTCTGAAACATAGCCTTATAACAGATATTTATTATGTTGAAATATGTATTTGCTTTTTGAGTCCCTCCGTAGTTCCACCAAGACAGAATAGTATTTTCATAAATATAGAAATCTCTTAAATACTAAAGCATTTGTCAATAAGCTACCATGATGAGATCCTGAATTCCCTGAGTTCTCTGATTCATATATTGTGAAAAACCCCAAAGGTAAACTCAGTTACTCCAAGACATGATACCTATAAAAGCAATGGCTTGCAGAGCCGCAAGTGTTTCTAATTTTGGATTTCTAAACACACTTTAGAATTAATTTATGTCTATTGCAATATTTCAGAGAAACCAAGATTACCTTGAAGTTGTTATGCACAAATGAATCAGATGAGAGGAGTTCAGAACATGTTCAAGATCTTGTCATGGTACCTCAGGAGTAGAATATTGGCATAAAAGGCTAAATTGCCAAGATGAGAATTACTTACCCGTCTTTTTTTCAGGATTGTTGTAGTGTAACTCTAACATAACATAGGGATTAAATTCTGGACCACCAATTGGTAACCCTGCTTCCTGCAAACAGGGGAATTTGTGATGATTTTGTTTTTTTCATCTTTATCTTTATTTATATAAATTAAAGCAAAAATTGGTGCTCTGCTTACTAGTATTATTGCTTTTGAATAAACAATTATATTGTAATAAATACTACATTTACTCAAATTTCTATCTTATATTTTAAGAGAATATTCAAACTTAGCATCCAAAATTATCATGTGTTTTACTTTAAAGTTTATCCTAATAAATTGGTAATTAATTGTCAGTCAAACACACTCTCAATGTTCCACTAATTCTGGTAAATTTGCTTTGTTCATGAAACACGTACTAAATGAGATACCAAAATTAGTGGAGCATTGAGTGTGTATTCGATTCAAAATTAGTTATCAATTAAGTTGCACTTCACTGTGTTAAAGCATTTTCTTACCTTTATCACAATCATTCATGAAAGTACAGAATTATATGGGGGATAAACTTTAAAGATGTACTCTACATGAAAATCAAACACATTTTAATAATCAGATCTTGAGGAAACTTTGAAATAATCTCTCTTCAGAAAAGAACCAAAGGTAATTTTATAGGTATCAGCCGTAGTCTTACCTCAGGGTAGGCAAATGGAAGGGCTCCCATTGCCCATGCAGCAAGAACTCTTTTGCAGACCTGAGTACTCTTTGGTCTCTCTGATGCAAAACATGGCCCATTATAATCAGAAATCTTCTCACCTACAGGAGCTTCACAGTGGAATACTTCTAGATGGTGGACCAGAGCTTCATTTCCTGGTTGAATTACTGATTCATACTAAAACACAAAGTTGTTTTATCCCTTAAGAATGTATAAGAAAATTTCACTCTTGTAATAATCACACTTCCAAAAACTAATGGATTCCATCTTTTCAGTAATTTAAGTACTGTAGGCTATTTTAAATTTATTTGCAACTTCAGATAGCTGTATCTCTGTACATATAGCAGTTTAGTTCCATATAGATACCATTATGGTTTAGAGAAGTTGGATTTATTTGTGTTTTTTGCCATTATGGTAACTGCGCTATGGTCCTGTAAACAGCTGAGCTTTAGAATGCAGATGTGAGCTGTATACTTTGGTTAGAGACTTTTGAGACAGTGGAAAGTGGAAGGTACAAAACAGCTTGCTTGTGCCCAGGTCTGTTACATGTGACGACGCTTTGTAATGGCCCCCACGCTGGCCACGTGATGCCTTTATCTCTCCCTTTCACTGTCTCAAAAGACTAAAAAAAAGTATAATATATCATTTTAATACTGTATATATTACTTGATCTTTCATCACAAGGCTAGTTGGCCTAAGGATTTTTGAAGGTAGAATCAGATTGAAAAATTCAAACACGGATCTCCCACTTTCCATATGGTTGCCTTAACTACTGAGCTACCAAGGCAAAATGCTGGTACAACATTGAATTTCCCAACTGACTCAAATTTCTCCTGGTAGACCACCAAACATAGCAACTCAGAGATAACATACCTCAATGAAAATGAAACCCCATGGTGCTACAACCCATGCAGGGCCTTGGCCAGTCAACCCAACTGCCGGCCTCATGCCCACATATGTACGGTAGAGGTGGGCAATCATATAGGGAGGAGATTTGACCAGCATCTACATCCCCCAGTCTGAATGTTGGCTCTAGAAGATGGGGTCGCTGCCTATCGCAGCTCCTCACTTTCCTCACTTGCTGAGTGGGCACCGGTCCTATACCCAGGACTTAAAATCTGCACCCCCCTGGGTGGGATTGAATCAAGACTCATTCCATAACTAGGAACCAGAGCACCATGCTTCAGCTCACTGTGCCAAGGCACAGAACAATATACCTCAATGAGGGCTTAGAAATTAGTAAGTACCTTAATTCCCAGGCACACATAGTTAACCAACTTAAGGTCAATTAGTGCATATATTAATTGTCCTTTCATCACAAGGTCAAACCCGGCCTAAAGATTTTTTAAGGTAGAATCAGACAAAAAATTCATTGCCATAGCTGGGATTTGAACATGGATCTCCTGCTTTCCATGTAGTTCTACCGGGAGAAATTAGAGTCAGTTGGGGAATTCAATATACCGGCAACTTACCATGGTAGCACAGTGGTTAGATTAATTGCATGGAAAATGGGAGATCCGTGTTCAAATCCCAGCTATGGCATTGAATCTTTTAGTCTTGATTCTACCTTCAATAATTTCAATAGTTTTTACAATAGTTTTATCTCTACAAACACGTTTTGAGCTCCTTTACAGCCACATCAAATGCAACAGATAATAGTCACATCCGTTGAAAAGCTATTGAATGCTACAGTCTGAGGAATCTGTACTATTCTGACAATTTTATTAGTTTAAAAATATATTTTAGGAAGTCAGCACTGCTACCAACAAAAAGCAGTCAGTGTAGCGGGAAATTGTCGTTGGGCGACGTTTGTAGCGGGAAACGGTGCTGTGCGCTATTTGTAGCGCGAAATCGTCGATCCTTGGATTGTTGTTGCCTGTTGCGGTGTTCTTCTTCCTCGGCTATTGGTGCTCGTCGGTAGTTGTGTATTCCATTCCTAACTATATCTAATTATTAATACTCAGGTTATAGTGGGTGAGGCAAGTTAAAAGATACACTGCAAGTTTCCCTTAATCAGTGAAGTTTATTTCACAGTTTGAATAATTATGGGCGGCTAGCTTTTCCCATTATTATAATCCCACCACTTCAAATTAGTTAGGAGCCTAGCTATCTGCACACGCACTCCCACCCTTGTGCACCCATGTGCATCTGTAGCACTTCGTGTCGACGTGAATTCTCGAGGATCAGTTAGCGAGAGAGAGAGAGAGAGAGAGAGAGAGAGTGGGCTCTGAGGCCTTGCCTGCCGTTATATACGGGAGCCTAGTGACGCTCACCTCTGCGTTTAAAAATGTAACGACGTTTCCTATTGGCCCTCAGACCGCATTGCCTTAACATGCATGAGAATGTGTGGCTTCAGATCCGTGCGCTTAAGCACCATCTTGTAGCGTTGTGAAGCCAGTTCCATATCTCCGTCTCTTTCTATTTCTTTGTATCGTTACCGGTTCCCTGCCTGTTGGCTTGGTGGAAGGTACGCTCTACTTAGGATTATGTTTTCTTGGAATTTTGCTAGCTCGCCCGTTTCTTACAATCAGCTCTGTACAAATGTTGAATATTTTAACATGTTAGTGAATTAAATTATTACTGTACAATTCTGATATGTATGGTTCCCCTTTCATATGTACAATTCCTATATATGTATAATATATCCCCTTTCATCAGGTAGAGCAAAATTAGCGAAAATTATTCAGGTGCAGCTGCAGTTTAACAAGAAGTGTAGGAAGTTTCGTGCAAGACTCCATCTCACACACATAATGCTGCAGAAACACCGTTAAGCAAAATATTGGCGACTATGTAATCCATAAGCATTTTCTAAACATGTCACTGGTTTTCCTTTATTATCAAAAAGCTTCTTAATTAAATCAGATAACCATATAAAGACTACATGGAATGTAATAATGCACACTAACCTGGACAATGTGATGTTTACGATGTAGGGCAGCCGGTAGACGATGTACATGACACCAATATGTGGTATCGTCTCCTGGTACAGCAACATTATGATTAAGCACTTCATGGGTCCAGGTGTCTGGTGGATGTGTAGCAGGTGGTGCCAAATTCTTAAGCAAGTGAACTCTTTGCATTCCACTCTCAATGGCTGCATTGCTTACATTCAGTCCCTCAACACGGAACAGTGCTCCACGACCTCGGGCCCACACCACATGTGTAGTGCCGTCCTGCAGAATAGTTTTAACAGCTTTATTTTACTAATTAAATGGTAAGATGCTATTCTTTTACTTATCGTGATGTCATGCAAAGAGTATGGCATTTCAAAGTCATCGCATAGAGACCCGCCATTTAAAGGTTTGACTATCGCTTCAGTGATGTAAATGAGTAGGGAGGCAGCCAATATAAGAGGAACGCTTAAAAAAACGTGAACTGTTCTAAGTCGATTCTGCTCTTGTCAGTTTTCCAATTCTTCCTTGTTAACGTTCAGACAAAGGATGCACGTAGTCTGCTTATTTTAGATATAACACATTCTACTGTTTCGGAGAAGGCTGCAGCAGATAGAAAGTTCTTTTTCGTGATTTTATCGCAATTTAAATGCTAGTGTTCTCCCTCCGTTTCCCTGGCATTTCAGCATTTCAGCGTTACAAATTCGACTCTCTGCAGTTGAATTCAATCTCAGTTTTCTTTCGGATCCTGGTGAAATTAATTCCTTCTGAACACAGAGAAGTGTCACTTTTATCTAAAGCATAGAAGCATTAATGGACAAGAGTGAAACAAGCATTTTCGGTCAGCATTTTGATTTTATAATATTACAAGTATTCGAATTTTCGTTCGCATTGGCAAATAGTGTAAGTTTGTATGTAAGTGATTGAAACTAAAGATACAGGGTAGAGTGTTTTTGGACTATAAAGCATAAGATTCAACAGTTTTTACTCTCTGTGCCACGTACATAATAGGTAGAGAAGGTGTTACATTCCAAAAATTCGATACCGAGATTTCAATGGAGATGCACCGAGGTTCCTTGAATAAAGAAAAAGGTCCGCATGTATGTCTGTCTGTGAACAGCATAACTAAAAAACGATTGATCGGATGAATATTCAAACTTGCTATTTAAGTTCAGTATCTTCCAAAGATGCGACACCACGAAGAGTTTCAAGAAAATCTCCCACCCCAACTACCCTTTACATAGAACATTTTTGGAAACTTTTTATTTTTTCAAAATGGCTAACGATTTTAATTAAAATACCACATATTAAAGATATTTATATGACAAAATGAATTTCTGGGAATAACCTGTGAAGTCCTCTTTATTTGGAAGGAATTTTGTATTTTATACAACTGGTAAACATTAAGCGATAGACCAAACCGCACTGCACAAAGAATTAGATCTCTTAAAAACACAATTTATTTCAAAGAACTTTTTTGTGGTGTAAGCCGTTTCCGAGATATCCGTTATTAATGGTTCGAATTGTTCAATACCTTGTCATTATTTTAAAATCCTGTCGACATGCAGTTGTTCCTCGCGATTACACGGAAAGAGTGAGGCTAGCATGTAGCGTCCAGTTCTTAAATATTTGACTATCATTATTCTCTTGCACTTCACACTTGAGCCAGCACTGCAGTTTTTTGTGAGCTTGTGGAAAAGAACGTTTATAAATAAAAGTGACTGCTACCATTATTATTATTATTAAGTAGTAGTAGTAGTAGTAGTAGTAGTAGTAGTAGTAGTAGTAGTAGTAGTAGTAGTAGTAGTAGTAGTAGTAGTAGTAGTAGGGAGGGAATAGGGATTTTCCAGATCAGGTTTTCCCCAGAATTTAGGCTCATGGCCCGCTACTACCTGTTATGTTGCCACTGTCCAAACACTAACAACCTATTTATCAATTCTTTTTAGTCAGGCCGCTCCATATAACAAAATGCAACGGCCATCAACCGCTGCGACTGCGCGTTAGTACCCTAGACCATACGAGTCCTGCAACGCGGACGATTAGCCACCGTACTGTTCTATTGCAGACGGCAAACTCCAGCACGGCTAAATGAATGAATACCCGTTGACAACCATAAGATTTTTCCCATTTTGACTAACCATAACAGAGCATACAAGTGTCCATCCTGCAAGTAACTTAGTGCTAACTAGTAAGCAAATGCATCTGTCTTCCATTGTATGAAAACGAATGTAGCACGGACTTCAACCCTACCAACCGTTGATGTTTCAGAAGGTACATGTTCAGCCGCAAAGTACATGCAGCCTTGTGGTTTCCATCGGATTGTCTACGTTCACTCGCAGTTTACAACTCACTGAGCGTCTATCTTCCGTAAGTACGAAAACTAATACAGCACTAACTAGTAAACAAATGCGTGTCACTCAGCGTCTGTCTTCCGTAAGTATGAAAACATCCATGCCCGTGTGTAGTCAGCCTCCCACATAAATTCCAGGGCCTTGATAATAACCGGCATAATACTAAGTAATAACAGTTCATGCGGGAATTTACATTTCTGCTGTGCTGGAGTTTACATTTCTGCTGCGCCGAGCTTTACATATGCACAGTATTCATGCTTTACGAAAAAAAGAATAACCACCCTGTTCTATATCTGAAGCACATGGTACGTAAACCGGTTATCGCAGAAAACAGTGTAGTTGCGATCGTGTAACAGGCACAATTTGGATACTTTAACTTTCAATTATATTTTAATGTTTATTAACACTCTTTATTAACACTCCAGAAAATGTTTGATATCACATTTTCTAAATACTACATACATGTATATGTATGTTGCGCATAGATAAAGGGGTAGGAATAAAGGGAGAGCAGGAGAGAGGCCGAGGAAGCGTGTGAGTGAGAATAAGAGAAAGAGAGAGAATTGGATAAGAAAAAAAGGGAGACAAAGAAGAATTCTCAATATTTAGCGCTATAATCCACCCATAGTTACTGGCTTTGCTAGTACCTTAATATAGAAATAAAGGATGAATAACATTTTATTACAAGAATTTTGAATATCAAATCATAAACATACGCAGTAAGTTGCAATAATAATATTGGTTTCTTACAATGTTACAATACTCGATTTTAGATTTAAAAAGAATGGAACAATTTGTAACACAACAATCTTCCCACCCACTAGAAAGGTCCATGTGTACTTCATACATAGAATGATTTTCATAAAAAGTGATTCAGACCTAGGAGACTCTACTTTTCCATCAGTCAATGACCTCTCAGCAAACCTTCGTGACGTACCAGGGATCTAACCGCTGCCAGTGCTATGCAACGTCCACAAGCAATTTCAGAGTGGAGTGCCCCGTGCTATTTCGGCAACTTCTCCGACACATGCGTGTAGCATATTGCCTATATGCTTTTGCCATCGTGAACTGTGAAATCCAGCTTCAGAAACAGAGGTGCGCGAAATGTAACTTTTTCTTTCCCCTTCTGCCCTTTCGTATCCTACAGTGGTCGGCAATGAGAAACTGCTATGCGGTGGAAATTAGAAACCATGTCTGCATTGAAGGCATTTTCCTCAAAATTAACGCAAATCCTAGTACCCTACCTCCCACTGTGATTCCACTTCGGCGGGTTGCATACTGTAAATGTAATTAGTACAAAATGAGTTACACCCATCTCAATATATAGATATATTGATGTTACATTTGTAGAACTTTCTCTACCCACTATCGTTTATTATTTTCTCTACTACGTATAGTAAGTAGGGGAAGTATTACATTACACTAAAAAATTCGATACCGAGATTCCACCGGAAATACATGTTTTGAGGCCTCCTGAATCCAAAAAAAAGTATTTTTGGAAGCATGTCCGTGAGTGTGTCTGTGAACAGCATAACTCAGAAACGAACAGTCGAATAAACACCAAACTTGGTATTTAGGTTCAGTATCTTCCAGAGATGCGACACGAAGGTTTTCAAGAAAATCCCCCTACCCCAGATTACCCTTCACTTGGAACATTTTTCGAAAATTTTAATTTTCTCAAAAATGGCTCTAACGATTTTGAATAAAATACCATAAGTTTAAGACATTTTTATGGCAAATGAATTGTATATCTCGAATTTTCTGGGAATATTTCCAAAAGTATTCTTCATTGTGAACGACTTTTGCATAACTGGTAAACCATAAGAGATAGAAAAATTTTACTACACAAAAAATGTAGATCGCGTTAAAATACACAATTCATGTCATATACATTTTTTTTGTTGAGTGAACCATTTTCGAGATATTGCTTGTTATTCCCTTAAATTTTCCAATACTTATACTTTTTCTCAAATGGGAATTCGTTATTCATTTTTTTGTCTTGGATATGCAAAGAGTATTAATCTGTGGCAAAGAGAATGGTGCTGCACATAGCAACCAGCTATTAAAAGATATGTCTATGCTTAAAGACTACTGTATTTCTATGTTGCCTTTGCAAATACAAAACAAGAGGAACATAGTAGTTCTTAAGCGATAGTCAAATATTTTTAGAACTGGTCGCTATGTGTAAAATGTAATTCTCCTTGCATGTCAAAAGATCGTTTCTACAAATGTTTATCTCGATTAATATGAAATATATGGAGAATAAGAGTTTGTAAAAAAGTTTGTACAAGAGCAGAGAAAGTCATGTGAGTGTAACACATCAGATTTTTTTCTATCAGTTTCATGTTAATCAAGATAAATCTTTACAGAAATAGTTCCATTGCATATTCTGTTGAAGGTACAAGGGGAACAGAGGAACCGATTCTACAGTCAGGTGTTATATACTGGTCTTAAAAGCCCCTAGTCTTTTCATGATATCGTGAGAAACAACTGAATAGGATACCACTTTAAAAATTATAACATATTGAAAACTTCAAAACCAATAATAACCGATATTTCGGAAAAGGCTGATACCGCAAAATAAGTTACCTGTAATAAATTGTGTATTATAAAGAGATCTACATTTTTGTACAACAGGTTTCTGTCTGTATCTCATAGTTTAACAGCTTTACAACATTACGTAAAATGCATTCTGAATGAAGATGACTCCACAGGCTATTCCCTGAAAGTTCAATAGGTACATTTTATTTGTCGCGTAATAGTATATTATGCAACAAGATTATAATCCTAGTAATTAAGATGCGAGTATGTTTATGAAACGAGTTTCATAATTTTCACATGAGCGTCTTAATTACAATTATAGTCAAGTTGCATATGGCTGTTTTTGATCGACCACACTATAATTTCAAAACTTTGAATTTTTACAAAAATATATTACTTTATTAATTGTGTGTAATTAAATACTGATTGGATGGCAGCATGATGGATCGTCTCCCGCAGTTTGGGGAAGAAAGCACTGAGGACACACTTAGACTTAAATCGAAACGAGTCCTTTATCATGCCAGCCAGGAGCACTAACCTTCATGCTATTGGGACAGACGCTGATATGTTAATCAGCACAAATTACTTTACCCATAAAAATGTAATCAAAATGTTTATATATCTATCCAGAACCTTGAGCGTGTTTGCGAGTAGTACAACAAATGGCAGCACTGTTGAGTCCACACCGTATTTATTGATTTTTCACAGGTAAATAATGTGAAATCACTATATATTGAAGCAAAGAAAATTAACTCAATTTATTAGAGTATTGAAGCTACAATGCACAGAATTTATTTTATTTTAAATGAACATATTTCATTGCTTATCTGGGAAATGAATCCCAGCGGACTGCTGCTCTGAAAGTGTTAAAAGGTATGGGCGATAGGGGATCTGCACGCGCTGCCAAGTAAGATCATAATGAGTCGCTGAAGTATTATGGATGTCATAGCAATGAGGCAGATATTAAGGGATTCAATAATTTAAAATTAAAGAAAATCGTTTGTAAAGTAAAGATAGAAATGGAATATTTTAAGAAGGCGTGATTGCTGAGAACTAGTTGAAGATTATTAATAAAGTTTATAATTTACGAGGGTAATCCAGAAAGTCCCAGACGTTTTGAAATAAAGAATTAACAAAATGCAAATATCAACGTTTATTATCTACTTTGAAAGGTCTTAAGCTATGTTTCTGCATAATCGCCATTCAAATTGAGGCATTTATCATACCGTGGCACAAGTTTTTCAATACCTTCTCTGTAGAAATCTGCCGCCTGCGACTTCAACCACTGTTTTACACCGGCATAAGTTCATCGTCAGTATCAAAGCATCAATTTGATGCACCAAACTCCGTGAAATTTGGGGAAAATGTTCTGAAAGTTCTGTAATCGTGAAACGACGATTTTCATGAATTTTGTCACTGATTTGCTTTGACAGTTCATCAGTCATAAGGCTAGGCCTACCACTGCGATCCTCATCATGAACATTGGTACGGCCATTTTTAAAATCAATGCACCATTGCCTGACTCGGCTTTCACTCATTATTCCCTGCCCGTAAACATCACAAAGTTGACGATAAATTTCAATTGGTTTGTTCTTTTTAGCCAACAAAAACCTAATCACAGAGCGCACTTCACAAGTGGTGGGATTTTCTATTGCAGTGCACATTTTAACAAATCACAGAGAGCACAGTAAGGAAGGCACAATCCTCACGCTACCACAGCTGGATGCGTACTGAATGTAGGAACGTTCTGACACCAAGATGGCGCTTCTAGCCCTACTCATCGCCACGATAGGCCAAAACGTCTGGGACTTTCTGGACTGCCCTCGTATATTAAAATGTTAATTCAGAAATAAAATTGTAAGAGTTATTTGTTTATTAAGAGAATTGTTTTTTGTATAATTAGGATAGTTAAAAACGTCAGGAATCTCAGATTTGAAGAAAAATGTTAAGCATTTGTGGAATCCATAGCCAACATTAATATAAACCATAGTTATAGGAAAGTGTTTATTGGTTAAAAAAGCGCCTATAGAAATCCTTCACAATACTTATTGACTGAGTTACCATGGCAAAAATAGAAAGACTATATATGGCCTGCCATGGATAGTGAAGACATTGACAGCGCCTCTTGGCTACGAGCCGTATCTCTGCGCGAGTCAAATTCGCGAACGTGGACAGTAATTTGCTCATACAAGTTCAGAAGGATCATCGGCGGTGAAAAACGTAAAACTTTGTGAAATAGCGCAAAATGTATTGTGTCAAAAAATTGATTATTTTTGTGTTATTCCAAAAAATAAGAATAAATTCAGAAAGTTTTCGGAGCACGCACTTTCATTTAAGATTTCCTTTCCCGTACCACGACTCGAAATAAGGAAATAGAGATCTCATAGCTCAGGCATTTCAGAATCCACCACACAGCTCGACGCAGAAATAGTAGACGAACATCGAGAGTATACATCGTGGAGATATAACGAGGATTCGATAGAACTTCGAGTCGAGTGAGTACCATAAGTTAAAGTGTACCGCCACCATTTCAAACTAAAAACACCGCGTTATTTGGCTCCCTAACTGTGGGGTCGCTGCAAAAACCATAAAACCACTTCAGCAGAACAGTTACGTCACATGTAATCACTGTATTATAGTCTGGTCGACCAAAAATTAAACATATGGTATTTTAATCAACATCTTTTGAGACAGTTTTGAGAAAATTAACAATATGTAACATTTTCCCATGTAAACGTTAATTTGGGGTGGGGAAATTTCTTCGAAAGTCTTCGTGTTGCGTCTTTTGAAGAAACTGAAGTTAAAAATATCAAGTTTGTATTTATTGAATATTTCGTTTTAGAGTTTATTTTGTTCAGACAGAGAGACATTCAGTTCCCGAGGTCGCGGGTTAAAACCTGGCGAAGGGCGATGTATTTTTTCGAGCGTAAAAATCCTTAGCATGGCTTCTTTTAGGAGGGAAATAAAGCCGGTGGTCCTTTGTATAGATTTACGGCATGTAAAAGAACCTCAAGCATGATAAAGAGACCTCTGAGCAAAATTTCCGGCCTTTCACGTCCAATATAGAATGGGTTGCTAAGAACCATAATAGTTAAAGAGCGTCCATAAATAAAAAACTCAACTTAATTTACAGACAGAGAGTCAGAGAGACAGGCACACGGGGACCTTATTTTAAAATTGCCTTTTTTTTAATTCGGGGGCTTCAAAACATCTATTTTCGGTGACATCTCGACAGTGAATTTCTGTGTGGAATACAATACTTCCTCTTACATACTATAGGCAGGTGACAGAGAAAGAACAGTGACAGATGAGCATAAACTTTACAGTAACACACTAACCGTTGATTCAGTTGAGTGACATCCTATGCCCTTGTCATCGTCCTCCGCGGTGTAGTGGTTACCATGTTAGCCTCTAGTTCCCGAGGTCGCGGGTTCAAACCCGTGGAGGGCGATGGATTTTTTTTGGGGGGGCGTAAAACTCTATAGCATGGCTTCCTTCGGAAGGGAAGTAAAGCCGGTGGTCCCGTGGCGTAGATTTACGGCACGTAAAAGAACCTCAAGCCTGATAAAGAGGCCTCTGAGCAAAATTATCGGTCTTTCACGCCCAATATAGAATGGGACGCTAAGGATCACAGCAGTTAAAGAGCGTCCATAAATAAATAAATAAATAAATAAATAATAAGCGTCCACAAATAAAAAGAACCTCATGCCATGTCAATTTCATGATCAGAAATCATACTAGAAGTACAAGCAAACGCATTGGATAGCTGGAAACCTAATCAAACGTATTTTTACTTCTTGTTCTACATTTTAATGTGCTATCCGCCTACTCATTCTAATCGAGTAAAGTTGGAGAGGTTTAGGCTTGAAAATATACTGGATGCGCAGTAAAAAATCGATTCATTTGCATACACGAGAAAAACAATCAAAATAAAATTGTAACATGCTATCACATACTTTTAAAGTCAATGAATATAGCATTAATAACACTTTCAATCAAGACGAAGTACAAGAGTTAATACTGTAACTGTAGATTTCGCAATTGCAAATTCATAATTGTCTCTTAAACATTATATTGGTCATGTAGGCAAAATATGAAACTGCATATTATAAACCAAGCCTACTAGCTCTATGGGAGTAATGTCTGTTACAATATGCAGTGTGTGTTAGGAATTTCAAAATTCATAATGTTTGGCAAATGTTTCATGTTTTATGAAAATCTTCATTTTACTTCATATTTGGTGACTAACAAACGACGATTAAACTTCGCTTGATTTACCTCACAGTATTCTTTATAAAATTGTTGTACAATTATCTTGAAGATTTTAATGATGAATCCTCTGCTTTATCCCGCATAACTGTAATTTTGCAATCCCCGTTATATTCCTAATAATTAATGAAAAGTTCCCTGATATTCACGGAAATGGGTATGAAATATCGGCGGATGTCGCATTTCTGATTCCTTTACCTTCTTCTGATATTTTCCAAATTCTGAAAATGCTATATATCCTGTAAGTATCTTCTATCAATAAAATAATTATCAGAATGTTCAAGTAATTTTTACATAAATCGCAGCAGATGAAACGTACTTTCTCTTTTCTCTCGTAACTATTTAACAACATAAATCCTCTACAGTTTTCACATAATACAGCAAGTTCCAGACATCAGCATTCGATAAAATAAAGCCACAGCTGCTGAATATGTCGATTCCCCACTCCCAGCCGTCAATTAAAACATTATAGAAATGGCACACATCTGCAGTGATCGTGAGATATAATCCTCTCATTTGTTAATCAAAAATACCAGTTGAGTACTTTCTTATGTTGCGCTGTACACAATTTTGTCTCTTCATACAATTGTTTAGCATTCACTGGTGATGAGCTTGATTACAACAGAGGAAAGACAAAAAAGCTTTTATAAGTTTTATTAAAATAGTTTGGCATACATATAGTGCTCTTATAAACAGATCCCGATTGTCTTTTGCTCTTGTCTTCTGTATTCTCAGTTGCTAAATAGTAACTAAAACCTATTTTCTATTTCATGGCATTCTCAACGTAATGTCAACGTTGTATTTTTATGTTTCTATATTCATGTTTGCCTCGGCTGCGTCAGTATTAATTTGTAGAAACATGTATCTCTTAGCAGGGGGTGATGCGGCTAAAGAATGTAGGCTTACAAAAATTGTAATGTTTACTTCAATCCTTTTATTAATCCTTCACACGATTAAATAACACTTCAATGATATAGAGAACTGTGAGATTATAGTTACTTGTACCTTTTAACACGTAAACTTTATATTATTCACGCCGTAATGCATTTATATGCCTCACACTGAATACGTAATTGCTCAGGAACATTGCCTAGAGTCCGGTTTGGAACGCTGTCTACTAGCAACTGGCGTTACCGCTTAAATTTGTAAATTTCCCTATTTCAAGTCTCCGATTGGCTAATCCTACTCCAATAGAATACTTTTATTTAACTTTCAGCTTTTCTAGTTTTTGATTGGCTATTTATAAACTATTTTAAATATTACATTATTGTTCCAAGAATTACTAGTAGCATTATTAAACTTTCCAATTCTTTATTGCCTCAAGGTTACCTCATTGTTACCTCATTGTTAGCAACTCGGCTTCTATTATCACAGCTCTTATATTGTTAAATTACCTAATACGTTCACATAACATTATTATACATGTACACAATAATATAAACATAATACATGACTGTTATATACATTTTATATATTATATTATACACATATTGCTTTAAGGCGGGCTGTTACTTTTTTATATTATATTTAGACTGAAATCATTTAAGTGTTAAAAATACTGCCTCACAACACACGGTTTGTGTGGAAGAACAATTAATTCCAATTATGAAAATTGGTTATGGGGGTTTTGAGATTAGCCTATACATACGCATTATAATATTAGTATAAGAGTAACGAACCGAAAGTAATATATACGAGCTTAAATCCGTAATACTTGATTTTCATGCTGCTACTTACCTCTATGATGTAGTCCTGGTCTTCGCAGGTATCAAAGTATCTGGTGAAGGTGAACTTGAGAACATCGTGGTGAGTCACGTGGCGAAATGCATCACAATCCTGCTGTTTGTCTAGTGTTAGCCGACCATCATCTTCTGCCCGTGTGTCCTGACAAAAGGTACGTCTTACTCTCATGTAACAGTTCTATAATGAAATTGTCATAGTTTCACATGGGAATTTTATTCGATAAACAAATAGTCTTTCAGAATTAATTACAAACTTTAAAACCTACAAATGTTGTAATGTTTGTGTTACAAAATAAGCTAAAGTGTCATTTTATTTGGGAAGTTTTGTGCCTACAAAACATTGAAAACATTGCTGTTGCTTGTGTTCTTTGGAAAGAAAAATATTTCAACTACTATAAGCTTTCGTACAAACATTCTTTAAAATAAGCAACAGCCATAAGATGACTGAATTGGAATATACACCGTTTTATACAAAGTAATACTTGTGAGACATATAACATAAGAACACAAAATAACTAGTTTTAACTTAATTTTCTAGTTCTTTCATTAATAAATGCAAAACACGCTATGCTATTATTTGAGTTACATTATTATGAATTTATTATTTAAAACACATACTTGTGTGCATTCTGTAAGTAAGGTGTTAAACATAAGGACAGGGCTAGTTTTTGAAAGGCGTGAGTAGACCATTGTTTTCCCACGGTTTGTCCAGTTTGGTCCTTTGGTGCAAATTTGTACACAAAGAATTGAAAAAATATTTTAAAAGTTGTAAAGTTTCCCATAATTTTCGCTCAAGTGCATAAATTTGTGTCATTGGCAAAGCAGTATATGCCTATAAGGAGTTGAAAATAAAGGATGAGGATGTTTTTAAACATTTCGAGATATTATATTATTGATAAAAGGGGTTGGGTAGTTTTTAGAAATTGAAAGGTAACCTATGATTTTTGTCGGGTCGTATAGTATAATTACTCAATATTTTGACATGAATTAAACATAGCAGATTTCTACATAAAGGGTTTAAAATGTGGTAGGGGTAGTTTTTGGGAATTTTAAGGTAGTATTTTCTTTGTGTCCTATCGTGTAAATGCACAAAGTTTTGTTTAGATAGCTAAAGAGCGTTGTAAGTTAGGGGTTAAACACAGGAGTTGCGGAAGCATTTGAAAATCCAGATTCTAAAATCCAAATGAACTAGATTTTATCAAAATGATACCAAAAATACTCCTGATAACAATGCTTGATGAAATCGCAACTGCGAGTCATTAAAAATGAATGCAATATTCAAAATAGAGTGTAAAAAATAACATCTCATATTCATATTCAACAGAGTGAATGAATAGAAAAAAGCCTTCTAAACAACGCCCTAGATTTAAAACGCTTGGAAATATTTTACAGCCCATATCCGTCGGGAACAGCAGTGCTTTTCAATTGTGAAAAAATGATCCGTTGAGTGCTTTCAAAGATTATTCTATTATTCTACACCTATACACAGCCAAATTTTATCTCTTTATAATATAAGTATAAATGATATTAGAACCGAACAGTCTACACCTTTCAAATACGCCAATGTTACATGAAACGTCATTAAACACACAATCCCCTAAGGTGAATGATTGGCATGAGCAGAATTCGTAGCATTTAGAAATTCTACAAGTGAAATGTCGTTCTTGTTGATTTTAGAGTACAAATTTCTTCTCCATTTTGAAATACATCAATATACCGAAATTTTACTTTCTCCAAGGTCCCTCAAAATTCACCAAAATATAAATACTAACTAATGTTATAGTTTTCAGCAGAGGGTTGTTGGTCAATGATATGGATAATTTACATGCTTTTCTTGAAGTTCTTCAGTGGAATCAGAGCAGTAACTGTCTTTGTGCAATATCATATGCTTATCTTAGGTTTTTTGCCACAAGGGATAACACTCATGAGGTAATACAAAATTGAAACAAAGCTAGACCTTAATCTGTTCTTTTTAAATCCTCTTTATGTATATATGCAGATTTAAAAATGGTGTGGGAAAGAGAAAAATATGTCGATATATGTGACAGATCAGCACGAGAAGGTTTTGCATGGGCGAGGACAGGAGTGATGATGTTAAAAGGCTTAGGGGAAAGAGAGAATCAAGGAAAGTGTCCGCTATGTAATAGAAAGTATAATAACTATTGGAAGGAACTAAGGAATCGAGGGAAAGATGACAGAAAAAGAAATGGGACAATTTACCAATTGAGATTATAGGTAGAAAGATGTTGGGTGCTAAATGCAATGGGAACATATTAGAAGTAGGAAAATATTTAGGTTTAATTAGAAAGAGATGGCTGAAAAATTATAGGAATAAGGAGTAAGAAGAAAAGTAGATTAATAACATATTTATTTATTCAGTCAAGTAGGGCCCATTGACTCGGTAACCACAGTGTTGGAGGATAGGGGCCCTAGGAAACCAGCAACTCGGTGAAGTATGTAAAGTGGAATATGTATACACTATGTATTTAAAGTAAATAAATATCTATCTATCTAATCTGTTCTAGAAACTTGAGGTTATGATAAACATAAAGCAGTACAATAAGCTTCATCCTTAAGCATAATAAATCCAAATTACTTTAGTAATATAAAGCAATTAGGTAACACTCTTATCTTTCAATAAAACATTCTTCATGTCTGAATAGTATTTCGCAGATTTCACAGAAAAATGCAGTTAATCAGATTGCACTATAAAAGTCTACATAAATATCTTTTGTATTGTGTGATTCGATGGTCACTAGATATGTTACAAAAATCAAAGAAAAAATGAAAGCATTAGGAGAATAGAACTATAAAATTAAAACAAATATGAAGAATACTAATAATTTTCTAAAATTATTTTGGAAGAAATTTTTATCAAAGCTTAGCTTCTTGAACACTTATTTTTATTCTGGGAACAGTTGAGAAATGAAGACCATGTCTGTAACAAGTCTTTATTTAGTACTCAGACTAACCATCATTATACGACAAACGCTTTTTCTTTCAATCCAAACTATCCGCCTTCAAACAGACCAAAATATTACGTTATAGAAGAAACTCTAATAAAATACACATAGCAAATTATGAGAACTCCAAACTGACAATTTATTTGAAAATTGTCGTGCACTATTTAGAATTTTCGTTCGACTTCTCCTAATTGATTCAATTTTACGTCACATACGTCGTTCTTAGGACAAGAAATATTTTTGTTAACGTGCTAATATACAGGGTCATTCAAAGAGAAGGAACAGACTTCAAATATTTATTTATAATGAACGACAATAGATGGTGATACATCCGATACATCACTGAATAGAGAAAAGTTCAAAATGAGCACTATTTATTATGCGAAGACAACCAGTACTTTTGCGTTTGCATACGCAACCATCTTCTAAGAATTTATTGTATCAATTGTAAATTTTATATGATGAGGTAGCTGTTTGTTGAACTTACAACGAAATGCACGCTGCAATGAAACAAGGTACTCATTCTTTGCATAACGCAGCACACAAAACGACTTTTCCTGTGGCGTCGCCATTTTTCGTAAAACAAACACAGCGCCACTGTAGGAACTAATAGATGTGGCTTAAAACTTTGAACTTTTCTCTATTCAATGATGTGTCGTATGTGTCGTTATCTATTGTCGTTCATTAAAAATGAATATTTAAAATCTGTTCCTTCTTTTTGAACAACCCTGTACATCTCATGCCTGCTTCTGAATTACAGTTTTTGTCGACCACAAAAGCAGTGTACCCAATAAGTAGGAAGAAACCATAGTTCAAAAGAGTACTTCTTCGTGATCTAAAATACTGATCACTGGAATATATAAAACGAATGAAAAAGTTAACTCTTTAATACCTGCATGTGAGGTTGTCCGCGCCAGTCGACCCAGAAGACACAGTAGTCGGCAGGATATGGCTCGCCATAGTCGGAGAAGCCGAGAGCGACCCAAGCGCTGTCCGCAGGAGCATGAACTTCCACCTTAAGACAATCCCGAGCATAATCTAGCGTCCAGGAGAGCGTAGTCAGTCCATCAGAGCCCAGGGGTACAGTGAACACCTGATGCTATAATAGGGAAGCGTTCGCATCACTATCTACATCTAATACACTAGTCCTGACACAGCGTACAGTATTAAGAATTTTAAGTGCTAAATGGAAACGAACTTCTTTATGACTTTATGTAAAAATCAAATGTTATTAAACGGAGAAACAGCTTTATATACACGTGATGCACTGAAATAAGAGCGTACATTTGTGTATAGCTTAATTTCAGGTGCTTCAATTTGCAGTTGAAGCAATGCAGTAGCAGTCGTAAAATTTATTAACGTAGAATATTTTGAGAAATTATTCTAAAAATTTTACATTCTAGTAAGTTTTCTATATAAATTACCCTTAATTCAGTAGCAATTTCAGCTATATCTCAAACGTGAGAACAAAGGTGTCTTTTAAATTTTTATATATTTAAACAACTCCGTATGTACGTACCTACTTCGATTCGCATAGAAGTTGTAACCCATTAGGAGACCGCATGTAAGTTCTCAAACATGTACCGATTTCAGCCAAAACATAAAATGTGTCAACAAATGTTCTTCGTACTATTAAGATAAAATTTCAACTCCAGAAGTGCAGCGGTTCACCTAAGATCGTTAATTTTTAGAAAGCTCTACATGTTAATTTTGTAACCATTAACTTTCTTCAATTTATATATATATATATATATATATTAATTCAAGACACGGCTAGAATCGAACCACAGATCTTCGGATTTCCGTATCGTTGCTCTACGGCTGAGCTACCAAGGCGAAATGTCTGAACGTGCATTAAATCCTTCCATCTGATTCATTCATCTACCAAACCTACAAAGCGATCTTATATCGCTTATATAACGATCTTATATCGTTGAATACACACAATATATATTTTTCAGGGAGAGCCAAAAGGCTACGAACCGGCTGCGTGGTGTTTTTCCTGTCCGCGTCCTCGGAGCTCATTGCCGTCTGCCGGGATTATAGAAAGGCGCGGATGAAACCATACAGCATTTTTAGAACTACTTTTAAAGGCTTTACTTACCAACTTTATGAGAGTGTGTTTCAGGACAAATTATTAATAGAGATTTGTGGGCCCCTCGCTCCCCCGACCTAACTCCCTGAGATTTCTATCTCTAGGGTAACTTAAAACAAAATGTACAAGACAAGCCCGCACACCCTGGAAGAATCAAAACAAAATATCCGCCAGGAAATTGCCAGCATTTCTCAATGTGAACTATGGCGAGTGATGGGTAGTTTCCTAAAGAGGTGCTAAAAATGTATGGACGACGGTGGCCAGTTTCAGCATCTCCTTTCATAAAGTTGGTAATTAAAGCCTTTCAAAGTAGTTTTAAAAATGTTGTATGGTTTCATCCGCGCCTTTCTATGATAGCGGCAGACGGCAGCGAGCGCCGAGGACGCGGACAGGAAAAACACCGCGCAGCCGGTTCGTAGTTTTTTGGCTCTCTCTGTATGTATGTATGTATGTATGTATGTATGTATGTATGTATGTATGTATGTATGTATGTATGTATGTATGTATGTATGTATGCTCTATGGGCACCGGGCTCATTTGGGTACCACTTCAGCTATTTCATTCATCCTCCGATATGACATACCTGGTTAAATTACGTTAAACCTAAAAACTAAATTCAAGCGAAGTAAATGACAATCGATTGATGAATCATTAATTTATCCAAAGTGTGGAAAACTTTTGATGAACGCAGAAGGACAAAGTTGAGGTACAAATTGGCGACTTGCGCTGCAGCTGAGGCAATGTAAGTAATAAATAAGTGTGAAGCAATAATGTTCTGGCAAAAGGTCGAAACCCTCCTTTCTTTTCGAAAACAAGCTTTATGTTTATTTTTGTTGATTTCCTTATACAATAACAAAACCTCAATGTCACAACTAACCGAAGTGCATTATATTAGTGTTTTAAATTAGACCGTGCCTTCTAGTGACACAGTATTGTATTTTCTTCTTGAGTGCGTTAAAGGCGATTGCATCTCTACTGAATAAACTGTATACCGGAATGAACACCCAAAGTTAAGCCTCCCAGGTGCCTATATAATAGCTTTGAAATTCCAGGTTCCTTGCATGACCATGAGTAAAATATGAATAGCGACTTAGAATTTTGAGACAAAGTACAAAGCATTTGAAAATTTAAACCAATAACAAAAAAAATATTTAGGAAATGACAATTGCCATAAAACTTTTATTTGACGTAAATTTTATGTTTAAACTAAATCTGCATTTGTGTGTAGTAAGTTTTTGTCTTTGTCTTGTAGTTTACCAGTTAACCAATCGTGCAAAATTGATTCAGAATAGAAATCTTCACAGACATCGCAGAAAATTCTAGATATACATTTTAATTGTTATGAAAATATCTTAAATATAAATATGGTATTTTAATAAAAATCATTAGAGCCATTTTTGAGAAATTAAAAAATAACGAAACATTTTCTATGTAAAGGGTTGTGTGGGTCGGGGGGGGCTTCTTGAAAATCTTCGTGTCGCATCCTTGGAAGATGCTAACTTAAATATCACATTTGATATTCAACCGATTATTCATTTTTACTTTCTCTACTACGTATAGTAAGTAGCGGAAGTACTTATTGTATTCCACCCAAAAATTCGATACCGAGATTTCACCGGAAATATATGTTTTAAGACCCCCTGAATCCAAAATAAGCATTTTTGGAAACATGTCTGTGTGTGTGTCTGTGAACAGCATAACTCAGAAACGAACAGTCGGATAAACACCAAGCTTGGTATTTAGGTTCAGTATCTTCCAGAGATGCGACACGAAGGTTTTCAAGAAAATCCCCCTACCCCAGAGTACCCTTTACATGGAACATTTTTCGAAAATTTTAATTTTCTCAAAAATGGCTCTAACGATTTTGATTAAAATATCATATGTTTAAGATATTTTCATGACAAATAAAATGTATATCTTGAATTTTCTGGGAATGTCTCCAAAAGTATTCTTCATTGTGAACGACTTTTGCATAACTCGTAAACCATAAGGGATAGACAAAATTTTACTACACAAAACAAATGTAGATCGCGTTAAAATACTTAATTTATGTCATATGCATTTTTATTTGTTGAGTGAACCATTTTCGAGATATTGTTTGTTATTCCCTTAAATTTTCCAATACTTTTTCTCAAATGGGAATTCGTTATTCATTTTTTTATACAAATAGAATGGAATGCGCCACATAGCAACCAGCTCTTAAAAGATTTGACTATCGCTTATAACCTACCATATTCCCCTTGCACCTACAAGAAAATTAGCAATAAGATTAACATCTCGATTAACATGAAGCATATGGAGAATAAGCGTTTGTAAAAATAGTTTGTACAAGAGTAGAGAAAGTCATGTGAGTGTAACACATCAGATTTTTAAGTTATGCGTTCACAGACTGACACATGCATACACGGACAGACACGCATATGGATGTTTTTTCTAATTCTTTTTATTCAAGAGTCCTCAAACATGTATTTCAAATTAACTCCCTATATCCAATCTTTGGGTGGAATACATATCTCCTATACTTATTTAGTAGTAGAAAAAATAATAAAAATCGCAACGTATAAAAGTATTGGATGAACTAACAAAAGAAACTTAGAAGGCTCCCTGTTCGGCTCGTATAAGGTAATACTAAAAGCAGCAGCATTTGTTTCTTTGGCCTAACTCAGAGATTCTAATGTTTAATTTGATTAGTTGGATTCAGCGTAATTGAATGCTTTCATTTCATACTATGGCATGCGAAATGGCAATTATGGGCATCAAACTAGGTGACCTATTATAGGAGTAAAATATTATGAATTATATTCACAATGCTTTCTCTATCAGTATCGCTTATTTTTATACCTCTTCTGCAAATAATTTTTACAAAGGCTTATTCTTCTACTTTATGTTAATCGGGATAAATGTTGGCAGAAATGGTTTTATTGGGCATTTCGCTTAGACACAAGAGGGACACAGAAGGCTGCAGCGATAGACAAAACTTTAATGAGTCACTATATGCTGGTGCTGAAATTCCGTACTCCTTCCATGACAACGCGAGAAAAAAGTGAATGATAAAGTACTTACCACTATAGTTTATTTTCATATAGCTTCTAAAAACTATTCTTGCAAAACCTTATTTTTATATCTACTTTACGTTAATTGAGATAAACGTTTTCAGAAATTGATTTATTACATATTTCGTTGTAGGTCAAGGGGGATACAGGAGGAGTCAGATCTTTGAAAAGCGTGTCCTTTATGCTGGCTTTGAATTCCCATACTCCTTCCATGACATTACGAGAAGCAACTGAATGGTTAGAGCACTTCAAAAAATGATAAAATATTGAGCAATTCTAATCAATAGTAACTAATATCTGTGTTTTATTTGAAATAGGTTATGCTAAAAAGAGACCTATATATTGTGTGGGAAGTTCTAGTCCACTCTGGTTTATCAGTTATACAAAATTATACAAAATTTATACAAAATGAAGTGAATTCCATAAGATACACCTAGAAAATTTAAGATATATTTTATTAATATATAAATATCTTAAACGCGTGAAATAAGTTAGAGCCAATACTTAGAAAACAAAACGAAAATTTTTTCATGTAAAAGGTAGTTTGTGGTGGGGGGGTTCTTCAAAATCTTCGTGTCACATCTTTGGAGGATGCTAAACTTAAATACAAAGTTTAGTATTTATCTGACTTTTGGTTTTTGAGTTATGCTTCACATACGTATACACATACACAGGTGTGCGCGTGTATCTTTTCCTAACTTTTACTTTCTCTACTACGTATAGTAAGTAGGGGAAGTATTGTATTCCACCCAAAAATTCGATACCGAGATTTCACCGGAAATACATGCTTTGAGACACCCTGAATCCAAAAGAAAGCATTTTTGGAAACATATCCGTGTGTGTGTCTGTGTGTCTGTCTGTGAACAGCATAACTCAGAAACGAACAGTCGGATAAACACCAAACTTGGTATTTAGGTTCAATATCTTCCAGAGATGCGACACGAAGGTTTTCAAGAAAATCCCCCCACCCCAGATTACCCTTTACATGGAACATTTTTCGAAAATTTTAATTTTCTCAAAAATGGTTCTAACGATTTTGATTAAAATATCATATATTTAAGATATTTTCATGACAAATAAAATGTATATCTTGAATTTTCTGGGAATGTCTCCAAAAGTATTCTCCATTGTGAACGACTTTTGCATAACTGATAAACCATAAGAGTTAGACAAAATTTTACTACACAAAAAATGTAGATCGCATTAAAATACACAATTTATGTCATATACATTGTTTTTGTTGGGTGAACCATTTTCGAGATATTGCTTGTTATTCCCTTAAATTTTTCAATACTTATTTTCTCAAATGGGAATTCGTTATTCATTTTTTTTTGTCTTGGATATGCAAAGAGTATTAATCTGTGGCAAAGGGAATGGTGCTGCACCTAGCAACGAGCTATTAAGAGATATGTATGTGCTTAAAGGCTACTGTATTTCTATATTGCCCTTGTAAATATATATTCCCCTTACATCTACAAGAAAATTAGCAATACGATAGAGTCTGCAAATGTTTATCTCGATTAACATGAAGTAGATGGAGAATAAGCGTTTGTAAAAATAGTTTTACAAGAGTAGAGAAAGTCATGTGAGTGTAACACATCAGATTTTTTTATTATTCAGGGGATCTCAAGTCAGATGTGAATTCTCGATACAGACTTTTTGGGTGAAATACAATATTTCCTCTTTTTAATGTAGGTGGGTGTTTGAGAAAGTAAAACTAAGTAAATACAAACTCCAAATGCGTCTAGGATTACTTAAGGGCACAGGGTACTCTGAAGTGGTAAAAAATCACATTTTTGTTTTAGGCGTTAATAAAATCTCTATTATTTAGAGTTTAAGAAAATATATACTTTTGGGGGTTAAAAGGTTTTTAAGGCATTTAAATACCATTTAAATGCTAGTCTGAATTCCTTTAAAGCAGTCATGTAATGCCCTTTTTAGAAACATTTTTGTATCTTTCAACAATGAACGACTATATCATGCCCAGCGAGCAGTTCAGCAATTAACAAAAGAGGCCAGGACCAAGAGAAGGTAATCAAAAAAGCTGAAGCAATTCAGGAATGAAGGTGCAGATGATTATGACCCTGAAATGTACTGAAGTGTGTCAGAATTTTAATGTTCAAACTTTAAATTCAGTTTTCTCAAAACAACATTTTTGGATACTTATGTACCTTTTTCTCAAAAATTATGAGAGATAGATAGCTGAAATTTTCAGCACGTGTATACAACACATAGTTAAACTTTCTGAACCACAATTATAATTTATTATGTATATTAGTGATATTAAGAAAGCAACAACATTGCAAAATTTCCGCATGTTTACTTTTTTGACTTTGCAAATTATTTCTTTTTCAATTTCTAGTGAACTGATATACATAACTAAATAATTGAGGTTCAGAAGATAGCTGATTATACTAAGAACAAGCATGCTAAAATGTGATTCTGTATTGCAAGTAGTATCAGAGAAAAGGGTACATGAATTCACATGTTTTAAGAGTAAATTTTATTATTTTTCTGCTGAATGAAATAATTTTTACGGACTCAACTACATAAAATATCAATGCAAATTTCCTTTAATCTAATCGTCAGTTTATTTATGATTTAACTGCTGTGTTAAACGCATCTTAAAACTTAACGAAAGTATCTCATATAAGTGCGTTATTTTCCAGTGTTGTACACGAACTTCCTAAAGAATTTCTGACTGCAACAATGCAAGAATATTAACTACTGTTTTCGAGCAGTAAACAACCCTACCTTGTTGACATCGGTGGCGACTCCTGTCAGTAGTAGACAGAAGACAGCAGTGAGAACTAGAGGTGGTGGTGAAGCCGACGGCATGTTGCGGTTTACTGAGAGGTGGCCGGGCTGGCAGTTGTGTTATCAACAAGGATGAGCCATTGCGCAGGGCAACATGTGCCGATCATCCCCTCAATCAGGATCATGGAGGGTGCGGGAGAAGCAAGTAGCACAGGTAGCTAATGCCGCTAAGGATCGTTGGGGTGGGGTAGGTCCCGGGTTCGGTTCCCAGCCAGGGCGGGGAAATTCCTCTTTAACTAGAACAATTCCTTACCCTCCGCAAAATATCGAAGTATGAATGTAAGTGTGATGGTAAAAAGGAATGAAACCTTACAGTATGAGTATTAACGCCACAAGTTGTTTTTCCAATAAAAGCCACCATAGTATTAAAGGGAGCTATACAAATGAAATAACTTAAAAAATCTCATGTGTTGCATTCACATGACTTTCTCTACTCCTTTTTCAAAAAACTGTTTTTATCAAATCTTACTATTCTATTTACATCTTGTTAGTCCAGATAGTCTTTCATCACTCATTTACACATTTCGTTGTACGATACGGTAGGCTAAAGCGATAGTCAGATTTTCAAAGAGAGCGTCACTACGTGATGGCTTTGAAATCCAAACCTCTTTGTATGTCCACGAGAAAAAAATGAATAAAGATTTCCCATTTGAGAAAAATAATACTATAAATATTTGAAAATTCAAACTAATAACAAGGACTATCTCAGAAATGGTTAACTCCGCAATAAAAATTATGTGTTACATTTAGATGAGTTTCTCTATTCTTAGCAGTGGCTATACAAATTATTCTTACTAAAGTTTATTTTTTTCTATCTACCTAACTTCATTTTAATTAGATAAAACTTTGCAGAAATACAGCATTACATTTCGTTAGGATACAAAGAGAACAGTGATAGTCAAATGTTTAAGAACTAGACGCTATATGCTGGCCTTAATAGTATATTATACAACGAGACTATAATAGTAGTAATTAAAACGCGAGTATTATTATTAACTATCATACGAGCGTTTTAATTATCATTATAGTCAAGTTTCATTCGAATGTTTATGCTCGACCATGTATCTAAATTAAAGGTTTCACAAGTATTCGTTTCTGGTTTGTGTGTTACAATCGTTATTCCTTTATCTATGGTTACAATACAATGACCTTGTAGCACCTGTGTCAAACAAAGTTGCTAGTGTTGTGAGACGTACTACGCAGAATAATCGATACTTGCGCTTTCACAATGTTACGTGACCACTTCTGATTGGTCGAATACCAATACTTTAATGAACAGGTGTACTTTAATGAGGCCTATTAAAGTACTGCTACCGTCATATAAATACTACATTTTTGCATGGTCGAGCATAAAATTCCATACTGCCTCCATACAATCGCGAGAAACAACTGAAAATTAATGGGACTTAAAAAATACGATAGAAGTATTGAGCAAATCGAACCATTAATAACGGATATCTCGGAAATGGCTGATGCTACAAAAAAAGGTATTTGAAATAAATTGTGCTTTTTAAAGAAATCTTCATTTTTATGTGGACGTTTTCCTCTGTCACTTAAATTTTACCAGTTATACAAGATTATACAAAATTCCTTCCGAATAAAGAGGACTTCACAGGCTATTCCCAGAAAATTCAAAAGATATATTTTACTTTTTCAAGAACCTAATGTTTTTAATATTTAATTTTTATCGTTTTAATCAAAATCGTTAGAGGCATTTTTAGAAGATCAAAAATGTCGAAAAAGTTTCCATGTAAAGGGTAGTTTGGGGTGGGAGATTTTCTTGAAAATCTTCATGTCCCATCTTTGGAAGGTACTGAACTTAATTACCAAGTTTGGTGCTTATCCGACTTTCGTTTTTGAGCTATGCTGTTCACAAACACAGAGATACACAGGCACACACACGCACATACATGCAGACACACACACACACACATGGATCTTTTTCTAAAAATGCTCGTTTTGGATTCAGGGTGTCTCAAAACAGTATTTCCAGTGAAATCTCGATATGGAATTTTGGTGAAATGCAGTACCTTCTCCACCTACTATGTACCTGGCAGAGAAAGTAAGAAAATCTGGTATGATACATTCACATGACTGTCTCTGCTTTCTAACCTTTATTAGTGGGTATACACATTTTTCTTACTCAAACTTATTTTTCTACCTACTATATTTTAATACAAATAAGCCTTTGCAGAAATAGCTACATTGCACATTTCGTTATACATACAAAGGGAACAGCGATACTCAAATGTTTAAGAAATAAACTCTATACGCTGGCCTTAAAATTCCATACTGTCGCAATGGAATCGCGAGAAACAACTGAATGTTGACAGGACTTAAGAGAATGATCAAGAAATGAACAATTCGAACTTAGCTTAAATAATGTGACTTATGCCACAAAAAGAGTTATTTTAAATAAACTGTGTGTTTTAAAGAGATCTACATTTTTTTGTGAAGTACGCTTTTGTCTATCGCTTAACATTTACCACTTATACAAGATTATAGAAAATTCCTTCACGAATGAAGTGGACTTGAAAGACTATTCCCAGAAAGTTCAAGATATAGATTTTATTGGCAATGTAAATATCTTTAATATATTGTGTGTTAATCAAAATCATTAGAGGCATTTTAGAACATAAAACATTTCGAGAAATGTTCCATGTAAAGCGTAGTTTGGAGTGGGGTGATTTTCTTGAAAATCTTCGTGTCGGATCTTCGGAGGGTACTGAACCTAAACATTAACTTTGGTATTTATCCGACTTTTCGGTTTTGAGTTATGCTATTCATAGAGCGCGCGCGCACACACACACACACACACACACACACACGGACGTTTTACTAAAAAGCGCTTTTTTTATTCAGGGGCCTCAAAAATGTATATCCGGAGAAACCTAGGTATCAAATTTCTGGGTGGTACGCAATACCTTCTCTACTTGCTATGTACGTGGTATAGAAAGTAAAAAAATCTGATGTGTTACACTCACATGACTTTCTCTACTCTTGTACAAACTATTTTTACAAACTCTTTCTCTTATTCGAGATAAACATTTGCAGAAACGATCTTTTGACATGCAAAGAGAATTACATTTTACACATAGCGACCAGTTCTAAAAATATTTGACTCACTTAAGGCGTACTATGTTCCCCTTGTTTTGTATTTACAAGGGCAATATAGAAATACAGTAGCCTTTAAGCATAGACATATCTCTTAATAGCTGGTTGCTAGGTGCAGCACCATTCCCTTTGCCACAGATTAATACTCTTTGCATATCCAAGACAAAAAAATGAATAACGAATTCCCATTTGAGAAAATAAGTATTGAAAAATTTAAGGTAATAACAAGCAATATCTCGAAAATGGTTCACTCAACAAAAAAATGTATATGACATAAATTGTGTATTTTAACACGATCTACATTTTTTGTGTAGTAAAAGTTTGCCTATCTCTTATGGTTTACCAGTTATGCAATAGTCGTTCAGAATGAAGAACACTTTTGGAGATATTCCAAGAAAATTCGAGATATACATTTCATTTGTTATGAAAATATCTTAAACGTATGATATTTTAATCAAAATCGTTAGAGCCATTTTTGAGAAAATTAAAATTTTCGAAAAATGTTCCATGTAAAGGGTACTCTAGGGTGGGGGGATTTTCTTGAAAACCTTTGTGTCGCATCTCTGGAAGATACTGAACCTAAATACCAAGTTTGATGTTTATCGGACTGTTCGTTTCTGAGTTATGCTGTTCACAGACACACAGACACACACACACACACACACACACACACACACACAGACACACACACGGACACGTTTCCAAAAATGCTTTTTTTTTGGATTCAGGGTGTCTCAAAACATATATTTCCGGTGAAATCTCGGTATCGAATTTTTGGGTGGAACACAATACTTCCCCTACTTACTGTACATAGTAGAGAAAGTAAAAAGGATACGTCATAAATAATTGCGCGCTTTAACGACGTCTACATTTTTGGTGTAGTAAAATTATGTCTATCTCTTCCGGTTTAGATTTTTTAGAAATATTTTCCCATGCGCAAGCAACAACGCCATCTGCCCGACCCGCCATCACCACAGGACCCGAAGACACTTCTAAACGTGAAAGGGAGAAATTAAATGAGAAAAAATTGGGGAAAGAAGAAATCTAGTAAAATACACCACCCCGGCATTCGCCTAAGCAACCAGGGGAAAACCACGAAAAACCCCATGGTTAGGGTGGGCGATCACCGGAAATCGAACCCGGGACCTCCCGAATGCGGGCCACAGACGTTGGCGCCTGAACCATTAAAGTAGGTCATACAAATGAAACGATTAGAAAAGGGGGAATTTGCTTACCGAACAAATCTTTATATCAGACAAGATGTACATTTCTTCAAGTTGAAATAGCTCAGCTGGGAGAACGTTAAACTGAAGATCTGAAGATATGTACTAGAATCCGGTATCGGTGTCTTTTAGGTGCTGAGTAGCACCTATTATGAAACAACTTCTGCATTAAGGGTACTTTAGATGGATTTTTCAGTTTTTAGGTGAATCATAAAATATGAAATCGATACATGTACTACCCTTAATTTTGTGTGATTTCAAATTTAGTTGAAATCAGCACAAAATTAAGGGCACTTCAGATAAAGAGCATCCAAAAAAACCTCATATTTTATCACACAGGCGAACGATTCTGAATTTAGGTTGCAATTGAAGTTTTCTGAATGGAGACTAAAGGATATCTTTAGTAGCTAAAATGATTATTGGGATCAAATATATACGCATTTGAGTGAAATTCGGCGGGAGGAAATAAATACTCTTTTATTTAATTTTTATTGCCATTAGAAGCCGAATGCAATCCACTGCAGTGGCCTAAATGAAGTTAAGGCAGTCAGTGCACCGATTTGTGCATTCGCCTAATATACGGAAGATGAAAGTGTGATTTAAACACCGGAATTGTACACTTTGTTGTACCTGATTAGGCCTTAAAGGGTAAACGTGTTTTTAATCATCTGAAACTTGGTTTGAGTTATGATTTTATTTTAAAAGTAGTTATTGTCACGAATTGAGATATTTTAAAACCATCTATTGGCATGCCGATCTGGAAATACAATTCTTTCTTGGGTATCCTTTACGTTTTCACAAATTAAAATACACCAAAGCTAACATTAAAGATAAATAAAACCTTAAGGTATAACATACATTTACAAAACATCCTATCACACAACGTAATGCAAAACCTCACACATATGCATAGGTTATAGGTTGTACAACGAATGGAGGACACCTCGATACCATGACCTACAGAGATCCATCGAGCCTATCACCCCCCAGGAGGAAGGGACCATACAGGAGGCTGCAGGCCGTAGGCAGACAGGCCACAGAGACGCGCGGAAGTCCCTAACATTTCCAACCTCGCAGACCCATGTGTCACCGTCGTAGCCGCCGAGAGAGGACAATGAACGACCCTCCAATCGAGCAGCCTTCTGGTGTCCACGGGGAGTAAGTACTCTTTCCAGTAAGCACGCATACGCGCCATTGGTCCGGCACCGCCATACACCATAAGACCTAGAAGTACACCTGGAAGATGAGAAGGAAACGGAATGAAAGGAAAATGACGGAAAGGAAATCATGGTAGAGAAGAAATCATTCCAGCATTCGCCAGTAGACCTCGGAGAAACCACGAAAAACCCATGGTTCAGAGTGGACGGTCACCGGGAAATCGAGCCAGAATATGGGAAATGGACGTTGCCGCCTGAGCCATGCCGCTCAGTATGTAAAGTGCAAACTGCACTCTCATGTACCTATACGTATAATGAAACAACATTATATAGGTTATGTTGGTATCTTTTAAATGACGAGAAAGCAAGTGAAGGTGCTAAATAAACAATGTGAACAAATCATAACTGAATGTTCATGGATATAATTGGTTTGAAATCTATTCAAATTTAAGTGTAGTTTATATGGAGAGACTGCTAAAGATGTAGGATTTTGGGGGCTGCCAAATAAACACTGAAATAGAAGCCACGTAATGTTGCAACATGCCTGAAATGCAATTCTATGTGTACATTTGCGATTTGCAAAGGCCATAGTATGATAGCCATTCATTCGGGAGATCCCGGTTCGATCCTCGGCGACCGCCCACTCTGACCTATGGGTTTTTTCGAGGGTTTCCACGGGTCGTCAGGCGAATGCTGGAATGGTTTCTTTCAGTCCCTGAATTTCCTGTCCCTCCATTTCGTTCCATTCTTCATTTTATTCATCCTTCATCCCGTTTGTCTCTTTCAGGGTTGGAAGTGTCGGCGATGGTGTTTCAGTACAGCATGACAGGGGAAAAGGATGCTCTCTGTGAACCCTCTCCATCCCTCGCTTTCGGCTGGCTGTCCTTGAGGAGCATTGGATCCCTTTGGGGCAGTCTGCCTGTCCGTCTGCCGGGGTGTTACTTCTGGAAACTTAGGGTCCCTGTTATTATTGTACCGTCGCTTCTGGATCCGGCCGCCCGGTGTCTCCTCTCGCCTCATTCTTCCTCCCGGGGACACCTCCTCATGGAGTGTAGGTACAATGTTCCCTCTGGATCGGTGCCGAGTCTCCTCCGTTAAGGACGATACGATAAGATGAGGCAAAGTATGTTAATCAAGCAGAAACAGCACTCCTGAAATAGTGTTATATTGAAGTTTTGAAGGTGACTATTTAAATCCTGAGTTTTCGCACTGCATTTACACATGACGTTTTTTTGTTATTTTTTATTTTCTCAGAACTGGCTCTAACTATTTTGATTAAAATACCATAGGTACGTTTAATATATTTGTGTAAGTCATGAAATGTATGTCTTGAATTTTCTGCGAACAGCCCATCAAGCCCTCTTCATTTTGAATGAATTTTATATAATATTGTATAACCGATAAACCATAGGAGGTAGACAGAAGCTTTCTACATAAACATGTAGACCTCTTTAAAATACACAATTATTGTCAAATAACTTTTTTTGTGGCACCAGCCATTTTCGAGACATTCGTTGTTATTGGTACGAATTTCCAATACTTTGTCATTTTGTTGATGCGTTGACACCATTCGGTTGTTTCTCGCCATGTAATGCAAATAGTATGGAATTTCAAAGCCTGCACATAGAGACTCACTTTTTTTTTTTTAAAGATTTGACTATTGCTTCAGCCTCCTGTATTTCTTTGTACCTACAATGAAATGTGTAATGGAACTATTTCTGCAAACATTTATCTCGATTAAAATTAAAAAAGAATAGAAAAATTCTATAAGCTTTTATAAGAATAGTTTGCAGAAAAGATATAAAAGCTAACCATAGTGATTAGAGAAAGTAACGGAATGTAACACCAGATTTTTATAATATTAATATAGATATAAACTTTCCTTTAAAGCTTATATATAGTTAGAACGGAGTATTACGGCTGAAATAAAAAGAACTTTTAGGAAATGAATTCACTGTAGATTAGTTTTGATAACTCTTTAAATAAAAACATATTAATTCAAATTACTAATGTTTCCTCGGTTTTAAAATCAGAAACTTTGGACTATGAATTATTAATTCCACACTCACCCATGAAGGTGGCTGATTTGTGCCACCAAACGGGCTTGAATATATTTCATAATATAATTATTATAGTCCATTTATTTTGGGATAACTCTCCTCCTACAAATACACGCGCGCGAGTGGAGCGAAGAAATGTTCTGTTTTATAATATTAAGATTAATATAGATATAAACTGTCCTTTTGAATGTTGAGAACGCCATATTAAGTTTGAAAATATTATCCTTTGTAAAAACAATTGTTCCATTAAATAACAAAAGAGTTTATAATAATTACTTTATGATTATTATACGAGGATCTGAATCTAAATTAACCTTAATTTTATATACCGATTTCAACTAAATATGAAAAGTATTGATACGTTTCTTCTAACTCCTACATATAAAATCTCAACTCCGTACTTGCGGTTGACAGGTTGTTTTCTTGTGTACAGGCAGATGGACAGAACGGCGCATTAGCGTTTTCACCTAAAAATCGGGATAATTGTTTTCACGCCATGAAGGAATAAGTACGAGGACGGATCGAAAAGTAACACACAATCATTTTTTTACATAAAAGTTTAATAGTTAAAACAAATCACAAATGAACTTATACCTTTTACCTACTTTTCGACATAGTTACCAAGTTTCTCAACACATTTCTCCCATCGTGATTCCAGTTTCAATATGCCCTGTTCGTAGAAGTCCGTTTCCTTGGAGTATAGCCATCTGCGGACTGCTGATTTCACTTCCGCATCTGTCGCGAAGCGTTGGACGGCCAAGAATTTCTTAATGGGACCAAACAGATGAAAGTCCGAAGGTGCAAGGTCCGGAATGTATGGTGGATACTGGAGCACCTCCCAACCAAATTTGGTGATTTTCTGACGAACAGAGCAACAACGTGGGGGCGAGCATTGCCATGAAGTATTTTGACATCGTCAGCATTCATGCTGTGACGTTTGTCGCAAAGGACACGACGCAACTTCACCAAAGTTTTCATGTAGGCTGTAGCATTCACAGTGGTCCCGTGTTCAGCAAAGTCCACGAATACAACACCATGTATATCTCAGAACACCGTCACAAGCACTTTCCTAGCACACTGAGCCACTTTGAATTTTTTATTCACTGGGGAACCAGCATGTTTCCACTCCATACTTGCCTGCTTGGTTTCGGGCGTGTAGTGGTATGCTCACGACTCATCACCAGTAACGATTCCTTTCAGAAAGTCATGCCCTTCTGCGGTGCACCACGTTAGGTGATCCAAGCTCGTCATCATTTGCTGGCCCTTGTGGTTGTCTGTCAGGTTCTCAGGCACCCAGCGAGCACTAACTTTACGAAATTGCAATGTGTCATGTGTCATGAACAGTACACTGCACCATAGGAAATGATAAACTGTTGCGATAAGGTTCGCAGTTGCACACGCCGGTCGTTCAAAATTGCCGCATCAATGCCCCTTGCATTCTGCGGGGTTGCAGCTGTTACCGGCCTCCCGGAGTGTGGTGAATCACTAAGGTTCGCACAGCCCTCTAGGAAGAATGCACACCACCTGGAGGCATTGCTACGGTCCATACAATCATCCCATACACGCCACGCACATCCCTGTGAATATCACTCAGTTTATGCCCTTTGGCTCACAAATATCGAACCGCACCTCTCTGCTCTTCACACGTGAACGACAGTAACATGCACGCCATCTCTGTTGCGTAGTTCACGCTTCTCTCGCTAGAGCTGCACATGAAACAAAAATGCCCTCTGTAGTGAAAACTTCAAACTATATCTGTTTGAAATTGTAACATTCCAGCTGCAATACCAAGGCAGAAAAAAATTATTGTGCGTTACTTTTTGATCCGCCCTTGTATAAGTAAGTCCGTTTTGGGGACAAATTTTACTCAATTGTTTTATTCTTAGAAGAATCACTTTTCGTCTGCCTCTGCGGTCGAATGGTCAGCGTTCTAGCTTCTCAACCTACATTTGTCGTGTTCAATTCCCGTTGGGGTGGGGAATTTTTCTTTAACTAGAATAATTTCTTATCCCCTACAGAGACTGGAAGTATGAATGTAAGGTGTTTCATAGTAAAAAGTATTAAAACCTAAAGTTAAACAAAACCTATACTTCAACGAGTAGTAACGCTTAGTTTTTCTCAAATAAAAGATCCCGATATGACCACAGAAGTTAAGGGGGGTATATAAATGAAATAAAAACAATCTTATATGTTAAATTCACATTATTTTCTCTACCAATCTTCGTTTATTTTTATATAGCTTCTACAAACTATATTACAACAGCTTATTTTTCTATCCACTTCATGTTAATCGAGATAAACCTTTGCAGAAGTGGTTTCATTGCACATTTTGTTGAAGGTACAAGAGAATAGAGAAAATCGAATCGACACTCAGATGTTTGAAAAGTGGGTCACTAAATGCTGGCTGGAAATTCCACACTCTTTCCATGATATCGCGAGAAACAGCTGAAAAGTGAGAGTAGTAGGTACTTAAAAAAATCGTAGGTGTCACATTCACATGACTTTGTCTACCCTCTATAGTTTATCAGTGGGTACATAACTAACAATTATTCTTATGAAAGTTATTTTCTATGTACTACATTTTAATCTAAATAAACCTTTGCAGAAACAGCTGCATTTCGTTAAAGCGATAGTCAAATATTTAAGAACTGGACGCTATATGCTGGCCTTAAAATTCCTTACTCTTTCAATGCAATAGCAAGAAACAACTCAAAATCGACAGGACTTTCAAAGAATGACAAAAGTATTGAACAATTCCAAACATTAATAACTATTTATCGGAAATGGCCCATGCCACAAAAAAGTTATTTGAAATAAATTATGTGTTTTAAAGAGATCTACATTTTTGTGTAGTGCGTTTTCATTTATCGTTTAATGTTTACCAATTATACAAGATTATACAAATTTCCTTTTGGATGAACAGAACTATTCCTATATAGCCTATTACAGAAAAGCCAGCATATACAGTTTAATTGTTATGTAAATATCTTTAATATGTGTATTTTAATAAAAGTCGTTAGAGCCGCTTTTGAGAAAACAAAACATTTTGAAAAATGCTCCATCTAAAGGGTAGTTGAGATGGATGGATTTTCTTGAAAATCTTCGCGTCGCATCTTTGGAAAATACTGAACTTAAATACGAAGTTTGGTGTTTATCCGACTTCCGTTTTTGAGTTATGCTGTTCACAAACACACACATACACACACCCAAACACAGGGACCTTTTTCTAAAAATGCTTATTTGGGGTGGGATCCATGGAGCCTAAAAACATGTAGTCCCGCAGAAATTTCGATATCGAATTTTTGGGTGGAATGCAATACCTTTTCTACCTACTATGTAGGTGGTAGAGAAAGTGAAAATGATAAAGTATTTACCAATTGAAACCAATAACGAGAATATCTCAGAAATGCCTGATGCCACAAAAGGTTATTTAAAATAAATTCTGTGTTTGAAAGACATCCACTTTTTGTGCAGCAAAAGATTTTGGCTATGTCTTACGGTTTACCAATTATACAACAACCATTCAGATTGAAGAGGACTTCAGGGGCTATTCCCCGAAAATTGAAGATATACATTTTATTTGTCAAGCAAATGTAGATATTAAACATATGGTATTTTAATCAAAATCATTAGAGTCGTTTTTGAGAAAATAAAAAAGAACGAAATATGTTTTATGTAAAGTTACTTTGGGTTTGGGGGGGGCTTTTTGAAAATCTTTGTGTTGTATCTCTGGAAGATGCTGAACGTAAATATCAAGTTTGATGTTTAAGCGACTTTTTATTTTTGAGTTATGCATTCACAGACACGTACACACAAATAGACACACACGGACCTTTTCCTAAAAATTCGATAAGATACATTCACATAACTTTCTCTACCCTCTATATTTATTGTGGATATACGAACTACAATTATTCTTACTAAAGCTTATTTTTCTATCTACTACATTTAATCCAAGTAAACCTTTGCAAAAGTAGTAGTTAGCTATATTACACATTTCATCATAAATACGAGTACAAAGTGAACAGCGATAGTCAAATGTTTAAGAACTGAACGTTTTATGCTGACCTTAAAATCCATACTGTTTCCATGCAGTCGCGAGAAACAGCTGAAGATCGATGGGACTTTAAGTAAATTGTGTGTTTTAAAGAGATCTATATTTTTTGTATGGTATATTTTCGTCTATCGCTTAACATTTATAAGTTATACAAGATTACACAAAATTCCTTCCGAATGAAGAGGACTTCCTAGACTATCCCCAGAAAACTCAGGATATATATTTTATTTTTCATGTAACTATCTTTCATGTATGGTATTTTAATCAAATTCGTTAGAGCCATTTTTTAGAAAATCATTTTTTCGGAAAATGTTCCATGTAAAGGATATTGAGTGTGGGGGAATTTTCTTGAAAACCTTCGTGTCACTTGCTTGGAAGGTATTGTTGTCCTCCGTGGTGTAGTGGTTAACAAGGTAGTGTCTAGTTCCCGAGGTCGCGGGTTCAAACACGACGGAGGACGATATATCTTTTTTCGATAAAATCCTTTGGACGGGAAGTAAAGCCGGTGGTCCCGTGTCGTAGATTTACGGCGCGTAAAAGAACCTCAAGCCTGATAAAAAACATCTCTGGGCAAAATTTCCGGCCTTTCACGCCCAATATAGAATGGGACGCTAAGGACCACATCAGTTAAAGAGCGTTCATAAATAAAACTCAAAGTTAATTTTAATTTTTTGGAAGATACTAAACTGAAATAGCAAGTTTAGTATTTATCCGACTTTTCGTTTTTGAGCTATGCTGTTCACAGATAAACACACAGACACACAACCACACAAAAACACACATGCACATGTTTCCAAAAATGCTTTATTTGGATTCAAAGCGCCTTAAAACATGTATTTCTGGTGAAATCTCGACATCAAATTTGTGGGTGGAATGCATTACTTTCCCTACTTACTATACGCAATAGAGAATGTAAAAATGGTGTTTTTTTAATTTATTGAGGGAGCCTCAAAACGTTATTTTTTTAAAATCTCGATATCGATTTTTGGGGGGTGTAGTAAGCAACAGAGAAAATTAACTTTTTATATGAACGGTATACTATACAATATACCTATGCGTGAAATAGTAATGGCTAGAAAGTCATGTGAGTGTAACACATCAGATTTTTTTATAAAAGGCCAAAGTTTCATTTAACACTGATGTATCTCAGACGTTATTAAGGCATCAATGGCTGAATCGTGGATAATTTTTTATTTCCTTTTTTAGGTGGAATATGAAATAAATTTGCGTATCCATCGTCTCGTGTTCATAATTTCTCGGTGACTACCGAGTTGATTGCTTACTTTGATTAAGCTATCTTTCTTTGCTTTCATGACCATTATATTATTCAAGTACTTAGGTTGGAATTAGCTCGTATTCTTCACATAAAACTATAATTATTCGTCCTATTTCTCTCCCTCTCCCAGTAATCAGGAGCCCCCTCACACCCCAGTTGTCAACAAGTGCTGCATAAGAACGCAGTTGCTCATATAAACCCTCGGCGGTGCGAGAAAGAAATTTTCGCGAAACCTGGCACACATTCCCGGCAATATTCCAGCATGCCTTACGCGTTTCCTCGTTCAGCGACGAACATGTCTCGCATTCCTTCCCTTTTATTCGTTATTAAACTCCTCCACAGTAGTATGATCAATTCTGAGGAACGCAATTACTGGTGGCCCGCGAGATATTGCTCTGCCATGATGAACCTCCACGTGACGATCGTCATTTCTATATGCTTGTTTACTCACTTATTTAGTCAGTTGATTCAAATTATTTGACATTTATTGCATAAAAGCTGAGGCAGTATTTTTAACACTTAAATGATTTCAGTCTAATCATATAATATATAATTCAATAACAGCCCGCCTTAAAGCAATATGTGTATGTAACAATATATAAAAATCTGATGTGTTACACTCACATGACTTTCTCTACTCTTGTACAAACTATTTTTACAAACGCTTATTCTCCATCTACTTCATGTTAATCGAGATAAACATTTGCAAACTCTATCTTATTGCTAATTTTCTTGTAGATGTAAGGGGAAAATATATTTACAAGGGCAATATAGAAGAATCTGATGTGTTACACTCACATGACTTTCTCTACTCTTGTACAAACTATTTTTACAAACGCTTATTCTCCATCTAGTTCATGTTATTCGAGATAAACATTTGCAAACTCTATCCTATTGCTAATTTTCTTGTAGATGTAGGGGAAAATATATTTACAAGGGCAATATAGAAAAACAGTAGCCTTTAAGCACATACATATCTCTTAATAGCTGGTTGCTAGGTGCAGCACCATTCCCTTTGCCACAGATTATAACTCTTTGCATATCCGAGACAAAAAAAATGAATAACGAATTCCCATTTGAGAAAATAAGTATTGAAAAATTTAAGGGAATAACAAGCAATATCTCGAAAATGGCTCACTCAACAAAAAAATGTATATGACATAAATTGTGTATTTTAACGCGATCTACATTTTTTGTGTAGTAAAATTTTGTCTATCTCTTATGATTTACCAGTTATGCAAAAGTCGTTCACAATAAAGAATACTTTTGGAGACATTCCCAGAAAATTCATACATTTTATTTGCCATGAAAGTATCTTAAAGATATGATATTTTAATCAAAATTGTTAGAGCCATTTTTGAGAAAACTAAAATTTTCGAAAAATCTTCCATGTAAAGGGTACTCTGGGGTGGGGGATTTTCTTGAAAACCTTCGTGTCGCATCCTTGGAAGATACTGAACCCAAATACCAAGTTTGGTGTTTATCCGACTGTTCGTTTCTGAGTTATGCTGTTCACAGACACACACACAGACAGACACACAGACAGACACACAGACACACACACGGACATGTTTCCAAAAATGCTTTTTTTGGATTCAGGGGGTCTCAAAACATGTATTTCCGGTGAAATCTCGGTATCGAAATTTTGGGTGGAATACAATACTTCCCCTACTTACTATACGTAGTAGAGAAAGTAAAAAGTGTATATTACAGTCATTGTAAATGTTTATATTATTGTATACATGTTCAATAATGTTATGTGAATGTATTACGTAATTTAATAAGGTAGAAGCTGTGAGAATAATAGGTTAAAAGTTGCTAACAATGAGGTAACCTTGAGGCAACAATGAGTCAGAATGTTTAATAATGCTACTAGTCACTATTGGAGCAACAATGATGTAAATTTTGAGACAGTTTAAAAATAGCCAATCAACAACCAAAAAAAAGCTTTAGTTAAATGAAGGTATTCTATTGGACTAGGATTAGCCAATCAGAAACTGATATATAGCAAAATTTACAAATTTAGAGTTCAGTTGCTTGTAGACAGCGCTCAAAGCTGGATGTGTTGCTAGCAGACAGTGTTACTAACCGGACGCGAGATGCGTCCTCGAGAAGTTTAATACGTATTCAGTGTGAAACGAAAATAGTTTACGTGTTAAAAGTGCAAGTAATTAATAAAAGAATCTCATATCTATCTATATCAGTAAAGTGTTATTTTAATCGTTTATAGAATTAATAAATGGAATGAAGTACAAATTATAATCTATGTAAGCCTACATTCTTCATTCGCACTACTCCCTGCTAAGACATTCATGTCTCTAAAATATATATAAATACTGACGCAGCCAAACAAACATAGATATATAATATTTAAAGAAATAGTAAAAAATTACAAAGCTAATTTTTTAAACACATTTTTGGGGCAAAGGCCACCGGAAAGTACATTTGGGGCGAAGGCTACCGGGAACTTTTTTACCATACGTGCGGTTGCAACGAACTTCAAGTTAGGCTCCCAACAGTTGAAATATAATACAATTCTTTCAATACAACCTACTTCAAATTGACACCCAAAACGTGGGGCAAATAACGTAAAGATACTATCTATTTCAAATTGGCTCCCAAAGCCAAATAACAACGTAAAAATAACAATACAACAAAATATCAACTTCAAATTGGCGCCCAGCTGCGTGGAGCTCGAAGAGACAAGAATTGGCGACAACAGCTGAAAAGAAGGGATCAGCGAACCTCATAGAATTACCAGAATCGACGAAACTACAAGACTTCACTTCAGAGAATTCGGAATCATCAATAGCATCCAAGGACAGCAACAATTCTTTCAGGAGTACGGGGCACGCAGTCAACAATTCAACTACAATCTACGAGGAAGCACCAGAATAAAAAACAAAAAAAAAAGGGTTTACTAACACCCAGAACAAAAGGTTAGAAAATTCCATTATACATTTATATAATTGTCAAAATAGTTTAGAAAATGGATATATTGTTATTAAGATAATTTCATGCTGTTAAGAAGCGGTAAATTAAAACTGAGCAACTCCAAACAAAATATAGCGAAAGAAACTGTACAAAATAAAATGGAAACAGAAAACAATGAAAATATGGAAGTAGGAGAGAATAGGTCAGCCATTACAGAGTACAATGTAAATTTACAATCAGCGCTAGAGGAAACAAATAGGTTAGATGTAGAAGAACAGTTATCTGTAAATTCACAGGTAGGCATAGAAAGAGATAGCAGTAGTATGCAAGGTCAGTCACCTTTACATATGTTAGTGCAGGGAACAACAAAAGAAAGAAACCCTCACACATCTAGCCAACAAGAGCATCTAAACTTATCACAACAGAATTTTATGTGCCTTCTAAAAGCAATAACTGAACAAAGTAATAGGCTAACTGAATTTAGTACACAGTTAAATAATAAGATAACTGAAACTAATACAGAGCTGAGAGTAGAATTAAGTAAAGAATTTAATAATAAGGTAACTGAAACTAATACAAAACTGAGAAAAGACTTTAAAAGCTAAATGAGACTAATACAGTTAAGTAATAAGGTAACTGAAACAAATACAGAGCTATCTAGCATTAAAAATGATCTAGCTAAACAAATAGAAAATTGTATGAAAGAAAGCAAAGCTGAAAGCAAGAGGTTAGAAATCAAAATAGAACAATCTTCCATAACACTTCAAAAAGATATAGATTTAAGAGTAAATAAAGAGGACAATCAGCTAGAACAGAAATTGTCAAATCATATTGATAAAAATATAACTGAAATAGAGCTAAAACCTATTAATACTAAATAAGGTATTTGTAATAAGTTAGATATACAGGGTAAAGAATTGAAAACAATGGTAGAAAATACAAATGCAGATCTTGTATAAGTACAAATAGATTTAACAAGGGAAATAAATAAATAAAATGCATGAAATGGCAAAAACAAATGCAGATGCAATTAAAGAAGCACCCAAGTCAATGATAGATGAAATTAAAGATAAAGCACAGGAAACTAGTAAAGAAATAGATAAACTTAGAAATAGTTTTGAAAATTTAAGCACCAGGTACCAAAGGTAAATACAAATGTAACTAGTTCTGTAAATGCTAATCAAATGCATGACAATTATACAAGTGCAGAAAGAAGTGCATCACCTTTGTTAACTAATAATACAAGAGACGCTACTGCTTTTTCCATAGCATCAGCCTCTCAAACACAAAACAATAATGATGACACACACGTGCATGTAACAAATCTAATGTCAAACTATTATTCTGTGCTAAATGAATTACCATTACCTTATTTTAATGCTTCCTCAAGTCCAGTACAATTTATACATAATCTAGTAGAATATTTTCAATTGAAAAATGTGTCTGAAGCATTAAAAATTATACTTGTTAGAAAATGCTTGGATAACAAAACCTTAGAATGGTACAGGGGCGTAGCGTCAATGGATGTGAGAGATGTGTTACATACCCTGTAATTTTCCTCAAACTGGTGGCAAAATTGGTCTTCATTGTAATTTTGTAGTACACAACGTTCTAATATGATTAAAAATCGAGCTTTCCTAAATATTATAATTTGAATTCGCGCCAAGCTACTATAACTTGAACGCAGTCTGTATCGAGACAAGGCTGTGGTCAACGTCAGCTGGAGGAAACTGGCGCTGTGTGCTTGACCCTGGTGACCCATGGCATATACTCAGTTGGAGTACATCCCGTGTTAATAATCGTGCTCATACAATTGCATTTATAAACGTGAATAGAGAGTAATTCGCGAGTTATTTTCTTTCTTGTATTGTGTTTCTTCAATTGTGAAAATTTGAGCAACTTTGGACACTTGGTTACTCACTATCAAAGCAAATGTAGGTTAAGATTTGCGCAGGTTCTGGGAGGAAGGTATCGAGAGGTCACGAAGTGCAATAGCAAACAATACATTGTTTCAGTGTGGTTGTAGCAACGAAAATGGAAACAAACTGTTGTGTGATCGACAAGCTCAAGCTAAGAAGCTTCCAGTCATTAAATTTCTCTGAAAAGGAAGTTGCAATTAAAGCAGGTCTTCCAAATCCCATACTCAGTATTACAACTAAGATTAAAAAATCTGATGTGTTACACTCACATGACTTTCTCTACTCTTGTACAATCTATTTTTACAAACGCCTATTCTCCATATGCTTCATATTAATCGAGATATCGAGATGTCAATCTTATTTGTAATTTTCTTGTAGATGCAAGGGGAATATGGTAGCTTTTAAGCGATAGTCAAATATTTTATCGCTGGTTGCTATGTGGCGCATTCCATTCTCTTTGCATGTCCAGGACATAAAAAAATGAATAACGAATTTGAGAAAAAGTATAAGTATTGGAAAATTTAAGGAAATAACAAGCAATATCTCGAAAACGGTTCACTCAACAAAAAAAATGTATATGATATAAGTTGTGTATTTTAACGCGATCTACATTTTTGTGTAGTAAAATTTTGTCTATCTCTTATGGTTTTCCAGTTATGCAAAAGTCGTTCATAATGAAGAATACTTTTGGAGACATTCCCAGAAATTTCGAGATATACATTTCATTTCTCATGACATTATCTTAAACATATGATATTTTCATCAAAATCGTTACAGCCATTTTTGAGAAAATTAAAATTTTCGAAAAATGTTCCATGTAAAGGGTAGTCTGGGGTGGGGGGATTTTCTTGAAAATCTTCGTGTCGCATCTCTGGAAGATACTGAACGTAAATACCAAGTTTGGTGTTTATCCGACTGTTCGTTTTTGAGTTATGCTGTTCACAGACACACACACACAGACACACAGACACACACAGACACACACACACACACAGACACACACACGGACATGTTTCCAAAAATGCTTTTTTTGGATTCAGGAGGTCTCAAAACATGTATTTCCGGTGAAATCTCGGTATCGAATTTTTGGGTGGAATGCAATACTTCCCCTACTTACTATACGTAGTAGAGAAAGTAAAAATGTATAAGGCATTTCAACATCAAAGTTTATGAAAGTGAGTCATGGTTGTGTTTTGTTGGTCATGTCTTTTTCAAATGAAAAATGCATCTGGAATTCCGACGGTTATAAAGATTTAAATAATATTTATAAGGCAGTCAAAAAACAACTAAAACTTTCTGGTAAAATTCCCAGAATAGAGTTTTCTTTGGATAGTCAGTATAAGCTCTCAGTTGAACAGCATAACAATGAAGTGAAAAGGAATAGAGCTGTATTTTCTCACGCTGTCCGGGCTATAATTGTTTTTAGGAAAGCAAGCACTTGATCTTCGTGGTCATAATGAGAGTGAAGGATCTTCAAACAGGGACAACTATATTGAGTATTTAAATGGATTAGCAATATAATATGACACCTCTCTGAAAGAGCACTTGGAAAAGTCGACTGTTTTTCCTGCCACTTCACCTGATATTCAGAATGACTTAATTTCAAGTGTGAGTGCCGTCATGATGCGTGAAATTAAGAAGGAATTTCTAGTGCCTTCTTTGTTTCATTGATATTAGATGAAACTCCTGACATAAGTAGTAAACAACTCTACCGTTTTGCGATACATAACCGTTGACGGAAATGTTGAAGAGAGGTTTATTTGCTTTGCAGATGTAAGTTCTGAGAGAAAAGGAGATGTTGTGTAGCTGAGAATAAATATGTTGATATGGGCAATTCTGTTTAGTTTGTGTCAGATTTTAACGTAAGCCTACATACTTCAGTCGCACTACTCCCTGCTAAGACATTCATGTCTCTAAAAAATATATAAATACTGACGCAGCCAAGCAAACATAAATATATAATATTTAAAGAAACAGTCAAAAATTACAAAGCTAATTTTTTTAAACACATTTTTGGGGCAAAGGCCACCGGAAAGTACATTTAGGACGAAGGCTACCGGAAACTTTTTTACCATACGTACGGTTGCAACGAACTTCAAGTTCGGCTCCCAACAGTTGAAATATAATACAACTCTTTCAATACAACCTACTTCAAAGTGACGCCCAAAACGTGGGGCAAATAACGTAAAGATACTCTCTACTTCACATAACGGTAAAAAAAGAAAAAAAAATCTGATGTGTTACATTCACAAGGTTTTCTATATCTACTATCGTTTATTTGTATATAGCTTCCACAAACTATTCTTACGAAAGATTATTTTTACATCTACTTCATTTGGCAGAAATATGTAGTTTCATTATACATTTCGTTGAAGGTATAAGTGGGATAGAGGAAACCGAATCGATAGTCAGATGTTTAAAAGCTAGCTGCTATATGCCTGCCTAGAAATTCTATACTCCTTCCATGACATCGCGAAAAACAACTGACTAGCCACAACACTCTAAAATATGAAAAGGTATTGAAAAGTTGAAACCAATAACAACGGATATCCATAAAATGGCTGATGTCACATAAACAACTGTTTGAAACAAATTGGGTGTTTTAAAGAGATTTACATTTTTTGGATAGTGTGTCTTTGTCTATCTCTTATAGTTTACCAGTTATACAGCATTATACCAAATTGCTTTCGAAAGAAGATTTCACAGGTTATTCCCATAAAATACATGATATACATGATATCATGTAAATGCCTTAAGCAATTGGTGCTTTGATCAAAATAGAGCCATTTTTGAAAGCCATTTTCGAAAATTTCGAAAAATATTCCGTGTAAAGGGTGATTTTGAGAGGGAGGTTTTCTTGAAAGTCTTCATGTCGCATTCCTAGAAGATCTTTGGTATTTATCGGACATTTCATTTTTGTTATGCTGTTTGGAGACACACACACCACGGACCATCTTCTAAAAAGTATCCTTTTTGGGTTCAGGGGGCCTCAAAACATATATTTACTATTAAATCTTGGTGAAGAATTTTAGTAGAATACAAGACTTCCTCTATTCACTGTAAGAACATAGCTAGTAGATAAAGTAAAAATATGACGTATTACATTCACTGGATTTTTTCTTTCTACCCTATCGTTTATTTTTATATCCCTTCTACAGACTAGCCTTACTATCTATCTACTTCATATTAATCAAAAAATCTGATGTGTTACATTCACATTACTTTCTCTATCCTCTATCTTTATAGTGGGTATACAAATTGTTTCTACTAAAGCTTAATCTAAATAAACCTTTGCAGAAATAGTTACATTAAACATTTCGTTATAAATACAAAGTAAACAGCGATAGTCAAATGTTAGGAACTGGACACTATATGCTAGCCTTAAAATTCATACTGTTTCCATGCAATCGCGAGAAACAACTGAATGTTGATAGGACTTTAAGAGAATGACCATGAAATGAACAATTCGAATCTTTAATAACGGATGTCACAGAAATGGCTTATGCCACAAAATCTTATTTAAAATAAATTGTGTATTTTAAAGAGATCTACACTTTTTGTGAAGCACGTTTTCGTCTATCGCTTAACGTTTACAAGACTATATTTCTTCCGAATGAAATGGACTTCACAAACTATTCCCAGAAAATTCAATACAATTCAATACAATTTGTCATATAAATATCTCTAACATATGGTATTTTAATTCAAAATCCTTAGCGCCATTTATTAGAAAATCAAAATTTCGAAACATATCCACAAAGGATAGTATAGGTGGAGGTATTCTCTGGAAAATAAATATTCATGTCGCAACTTTGGAAGGTACTAAAGCTAAAATACCAAGTTTCGTATTTATCCGACTTTGAGTTTTTGAGTTATGCTATTCACACACACACACACACACACACACACACACAGAGGACTCTTTTATAAAACTGCTTTTTTTATTCGTGGGACCTCAAACCATGTATTTCCTGTGAAATCTCGATATCGAATTTTGGGTGGAATGCAATACCTTTTCTACCTACTATGTACGTGGTAGAGAAAGTAAAAACGTTTATAAAAATAGTTTCATTTCACTGTAGGTCAAGAGTAATAGGGGCTGCCTCTGTGGCTTCGATTTCCAGCTGGGACGGGGGAATTTTATTTTAATTAGAATATTTCACTACCCTCCGCAGAGTCGATAAGTATGAATGTATGAATGAATGTGAGTGTGTATAGTATCAGAATTGATTAGATCAGATACATTATGCCAGTTACATACTAAAATGTATAAGCAACATCATTAAAGGCCAATCACAGAGCAATAACATAAAAATCAACAACTCTACACAACGCTGCAGCCAACAATGCAGTTCTGATTCTGCTTTTAAAAACTACAATATATGACAAATTTTTAACCTAAGGATATAAATTATTAAATAAATTAATATAAATAATGTGAACACTTTTCTGTGTTTTGCTATATTTGCAGATTATCCAAAGTTAAGTTGTTAGAGTCAACGAGTTTTCTCATAACAAAGCCCCCGAGATGAACATAGAAGTTAAAGGGAGCTGTACAAATAAAGCAATTTAGACGAAGTAAAATAAAATAAACATGAATGCAGAAGGTTGAAGGATAGTCAAATGTTTAAAAAGTGGTCCCTATACGTTGGCTATGAAATTCCACTGGCTTTGCGTGACATCAAGAGAAACAAAAGTATAGTGCCTTAGCACTTCAAAAGTCCTTTGGAGTATTTGCATTGCTGAAATATATCGATCTGAGAAAAACATATTTTTCAAAAGTCCAGCACAGTGGCATTTAAGGATAGCTGCTGTGCCTTTAAAAAGGTTGAATGGATTATAATAACTATCTAACGTACACATGTGCAGACATTTTGAGGACTTTTTTTGTAAAAATATAAAAATAGGCACTTTTTTAGGATTTTGAACAAAATTTCGCTCCCAGTTTCGCTTAATTTTCTTTTTTTCTTTTATTTACTTTAACTTAAACTACACTTTAATTTGATCCACTTAAATATCGTTGTCATAGTCACGTGGCACTGCTGGAATGTTAACCTATGTGCGTTTGGGGATGAAACTACAACGGCGCAGATGGTATACACTCTTACTAATAGCGCTCTAGAGAGTATTCGCCTCTATCTAGCCAAATTACCAAACGTAGAGACAATTGTAATCTGTAATGTGCAGAAATAGTAAACAAGTTTACAATTTACGTGCTCTAAAGCTTTCCAAAATGTTAAATTTGATTAGGTTTATAACATTTTTTAAAATTACACTAATTTTCTAACTTGTTTATATGTGGTATTTACAAAATCATTTTACGTGCATTTAGTTGAACAACGTTTTTAGTGTAATACATGAAATTGTGGTGAAAATAAACTTTGATCTGACGAAGGAAAAATAAGTCAAACGTCAGGAATTGTCGACGTTTTCACTGAATTTCCTCACGAACGCCTCATCTCATATATCGGTGACATTGTCAAGCATTGTATTAAAATGCAAATAAAATAATTTTGTGAACACAACACATGAAAAATTTGAAACATCGATGCATTTTCAAATGTATATAGGTACAGAACGTTACGGAATTGAACAAACTTTCAGGGGTTACAGAGGTATGATAGGCGAGCACTTCGATACAGGACGCTTATGGTCTTTGAGTTCATGATTGTTTTCAACAGATTAAATTCAATGAGCAGCCAGTATGCCAGTGATAAATATTCCCTGACTTGCTGCTACTTGCAGGTAATCGTGGCAATGCCATGCTCAAACATTCCACGTGGATAACCCCGTAACATGTACTTAAACTTCAAATGAAACGCGAGAAATTAAAATCGGATTCACTTCAAACGTACTCCATTCCTCTGTTTGGGGAACACACACACACACACACACACACACACACACACACACATGCATATCTACATACACATATATACATCTAGTCGCTTATACGTGGTTTGAACCCAGCACCACCAATTTGACAGTCGAGTATACTAATAACTGCGCTATTATTACAGCTAACTGTTGTTTGTCCCTCTGATACGTATAATTCTCCATTAGAAAGTGGGGGTAAAAGTGGTGCATTGGCCTTACTGGTGGAATATTTTTTCAAAAAATCTGATGTGTTACACTCACATGACTTTCTCTACTCTTGTACAATCTATTTTTACAAACGCCTATTCTCCATATGCCTCATGTTAATCGAGTTATCGAGATGTCAATCTTATTGGTAATTTTCTTGTAGATGCAAGGGAAATATGGTAGCTTTTAAGCGATAGTCAAATATTTTAACTCTGGTTGCTATGTGGCGAATTCCATTCTCTTTGCATGTCCAGGACATAAAAAAATGAATAACGAATTTGAGAAGAAGTATAAGTATTGGAAAATTTAAGGAAATAACAAGCAATATCTCGAAAACGGTTCACTCAACAAAAGAAATGTATATGACATAAGTTGTGTATTTTAATGCGATCTACATTTTTTGTGTAGTAAAATTTTGTCTATCTCTTATGGTTTACCAGTTATGCAAAAGTCGTTCACAATGAAGAATACTTTTGGAGACATTCCCAGAAAATTCGAGATATACATTTCATTTCTCATGACATTATGTTAAACATATGATATTTTCATCAAAATCGTTAGAGCCATTTTTGAAAAAATTAAAATTTTCGAAAAATCTTCCATGTAAAGGGTAGTCTGGGGTGGGGGGATTTTCTTGAAAACCTTCGTGTCGCATCTCTGAAAGATACTGAACCTAAATACCAAGTTTGGTGTTTATCTGACTGTTCGTTTCTGAGTTATGCTGTTCACAGACACACACACAGACACACACACACACACAGACACACACACGGACATGTTTCCAAAAATGCTTTTTTTGGATTCAGTAGGTCTCAAAACATGTATTTCCGGCGAAATCTCGGTATCGAATTTTTGGGTGGAATGCAATACTTCTCCTACTTACTATACGTAGTAGAGAAAGTAAAAAAAGCTAGCTTATAACTATAAAAATACCGCAATTGTAGTTGTTTTCACAATTGTGGAAGAGAAATTAACGATTTTAGAGTGGAAATCAGTACCACGTTCGTTTTAATCTTGAATTATTTACATTTATCAGTACGAATATTGAAATGAAAAATCACTACATAATTTCAAAGCTTGTCGTCACAGACCATAGATATCCTATATCAAGGTGTTTCTATATCTACTATCTCTCCGTAAGCCCTGAAATTTTCTCGGCTGAATTCTGTAACATATAGAATCAATAAAATTATGAAACTTAAAAAATACACATACACATGCACAAACACAAAACGCCAGAACATGCAAACTGTAAATCATTTGTACTTTCTGTATATTGAAAATGAGAGTTTTCTTTCCGATTATTTGTTTGGATATGAATGAATGCTTTCTAGAGTCACTGTGTGCTGTGCAGGCACACCAGGTTCAAAACCGGTGAAGAGTGATGGATTTTTTCGGGCGTAAAAATACTTGACATGGCTTCCTTCAGAAGGCAAGTAAAACCGGTGGCCCCGTGTCGTAGATTTACGGCACGTAAAAGAACCTCAAGCCTGATAAAGCAGACTCTGAGCAAAATTACCGGTCTTTCACGCCCAATATAGAATGGGACGCTAAGGACCATAGTGGTTAAAGAGCGTCCATAAATAAAACCCAATTTAATTTAATTTAGGGTAGATTTCAACCTGGGAAAACTTAAACCCCATAAATTGTATGTGTGTGTGTGTGTGTGTGTGTTGTAAAATATGATTTTCTTTCTTTCTTTCTTCCCCTTTTTTAATTTCACGTTGTCTGGTTCGACTGTTTAAAAGACTACTGCTTACATTAAATAGAATGGACTGTTTATCTGTATTCATATCTTTCGCTAAATTTACGTTTGAACATGATAAAGGAGTCTATTATGAATTTTCTGCATAATCCGAGCAGACAACTTCATATTCTTGAATGCGGGATGTAGCGAAAAATATCGACATCTTCCTCCCGAAACAAGAAAGTAATCCTAAGGATTAACGAGGGATGAGACGCTTGTTGATCTTCAACCTTCTGCGAGAAAGGACAGTAAAGGAGATGGTCCATATCGTTCCTGGCACTGAGAAGGTTGCGTAAACTCACTAATTTTTACCTTATGTATCATTTTTGAGTCAGGTGCTGTTTCAGCATGCCAGGCGAAGACTTTCAGAAAATAACCCACTATAAAATACTCTTTAACTGAAACATTTTTCGTTGTTTTCCATTTTATAAAAAAATGACGCACAATTTTGATTAAAATAGAGTGTGATTTATGAAGAACTGACGCAGTTCTTTCTTTAATTATTCTGTTTGAAATTCACTCAGTGCCCCAATTTTAGCACCAAATTAAGCAGAATGTTCTGGAGTTTTGATTGCCTGTCACTAGATACTCAGATGTTCATTTTTATTCGTAATTATTAGTTTTATTGTCGGCAACTGTTTTTGAGATTTTGTTCTAGTCGACGTGAAAATGGAGTACACATTAAATGAACGACTTTTCCTTGTAAAGCAATACTGGATTACGAATTCAAATACAGCTACTGAAATGGTATACCAGAGAGAATTTGGTGTTCGGAATCGGAAATGTTAAAATGGTATTAAAATCGGAGTTTGGTGCGCAATATCCGCACAGAGAATAGTGGGACCATTTTTTTTAAACAATGTGAACACTGCAGAGTTCCGACGGATTTTCACAGAGTTTGCTGAGCAACTAGATGATGTAGAGTTAAGTCAAGGTTATTTTCAGCAGGATGGCGCTACATACCATACATCAAATGAATCCATGACACTAATTGCAAGTTTCTTTGACGACCGAATAATTTCCAAGAACCTGTGGCCACCGAGATCTCCGAATTTGACATCGTCGGACTTCTTTCAATGTGGTTACTTAAAAGACAGGGTTTATGCCACACGTCCCCAGACATTGGACGATCTGAGGCAGAACATTACACAGGAGATTCAAGCTATTGACAACAGAGTCCTCCAACGAGTGGCCAGTAACATGAAACGACGTGTTAAGTTGTGACTTATGCAGGATGGAGGACATTTTCGACATTTGCTATAGAGGTAAATAATCTCTCAAAATTCCTCTGCATTTCAAGTATAATAAGTTGTCGCTAGCATAGCTCGTTTTGAAACAATTAAAGAAATAAATGTGTCAGTTCTTCATAAATCACCCTGTATAATTGAAATATTAATGTGACAAATTAAACGTAGATATATCTCGAACTGTTTGCGAATAGCCTGTGAAGTCCTCTTTATACTCAATGCACTTTGTATAGTTAGGAAATCATTGACAGAATCTTACTGCTATAGAAATGCAGATCTCATTAAGATACACAATTCCAAGTGCATATTTACACTCGCAAGAGCTTATTATAACACAACTAAAGATTTGAATGTTGTTTTCGTACTTTAGATTTAAATACACACTTATTGTTTAATTTTAAAGTATTCACGGGTAAAAATGTACAATTAATAACTTAACGTGGATAGGGGAATCGCTTTAAAAGCACTGCAATCTTCATGTTAGAAACGCACCAATAATGTTGCCTGCTGTCCTTGTAAACCAACAAACATAGGCGCCTTCAATTCAATAAAAAGTTAGCTACACTGATCTGTTTTAAAGTCAAAGAACAAGAGCTATACATTTCATGTCGACCAAGTCCCGAAACGAGAATAGCTAAGTAAGGAAGCCAAATGGACCTCAGATTCGCACGCGTTTAATTAAAGCCTCATGATATTCATTTTGAAGCAGCATTTGCACATCCGGGCAATTTTGTCTGCCGAACATAAAAGTCTCAGTATTTTCATTAAAGCTAATCGTTATATACTCCGTTATATTTATTAAGTTTATAGTGTGAACCAAAACCCCTAATACGAGTTTTCACAGTCCTATAACGATGGCGAAAAATAAATAAACAAAAGATCTTATGTGTTACATTGACATGACTTTCCCTATCGTTTATTACTTTCTCTACTACGTATAGTAAGTAGGGGAAGTATTGTATTCCACCCAAAAACTCTATACCGAGATTTCAACGGAAATACATGTTTTGAGACCCCCTGAATCCAAAAAAAGCATTTTTGGAAACATGTCTGTGTGTGTGTGTGTCTGTGAACAGCATAACTCAGAAACTAACAGTCGGATAAACACCAAACTTGGTATTTGGGTTCAGTATCTTCCAGAGATGCGACACGAAGGTTTTCAAGAAAATCCCCCCACCCCAGACTATCCTTTACATGGGACATTTTTCGAAAATTTTAATTTTCTCAAAAATGGCTCTAACGATTTTGATTAAAATATCATATTATAACTAATATAATTTTCCGGGCTGTTATGCCGTGGTCTGCTGAAGAAAGATTTCCCAGACGTTTCGTCCACAACTGCGGTGGACATCTTCAGTGGCGCGGACGAAGTCTTCTCGGTGAAAGTATCGCAGCGTCTGATGCGTTGGCCGTTAGTGCCGCTCTCTTTATAGTGTGGGCGCTCTCTGTTGATTGGCCCGCTGGTATTGGGGGGCTGGCGCCGGCTGTGTTGTTGCTCTCTTCTGATTGGCTCGCAGTGTTTTTCGGTTTTGTATGACCTTTCTTGTTTTTGATGACTAGATGCCAGTTACTGTTGAGTTTCAATGCTTCTTCTTTCCTATTGAAATTATTGGGATGTTTGTAAATCTCTATTGCTTCGCGTTGTAGCCGGGTATGGTAATGCTTTATGGAGGAAAGAATGTTAGTGTCCTGAAATCTAATAATGTGTTCGCCCTCGGCTTCAATGGCATGTTCGGCGACTGCCGATTTTTCTGTATGGCCCAGGCGGCAGTTTCTTTTGTGTTCGCTAAGTCTGGTGTTAGCGCTCCGCTGTGTGGTACCAATGTACACTGAACCACAGGAACAAGGAATACGGTAAACACCGGCCGATGACAGGGGATCTCGGGGGTCTTTGGAAGAGCGCAGTAGGCTATTTAATTGTCTTGTAGGTTTGAATACTGTTTTGACGTTATGACGTTGAAGTATATGTTCGATACGGTCAGTGACATTTCTGAAATATGGCAGAAAGACAATGGACTTGCTTTTGGGTTGGTCACGCAATGTTATAATTGCCAACAACTCGGGCACACCTACAGGATGTGCAACATGACCTCCCGGTGCGTCCTCTGCGGTGACCTTCACCGCCTAGCTGACTGCCCCAAAAAGGCCACGCAGGACGTTGTACCCCACTGTGCAAACTGTGGGGAGACGCATCCTGCAAGCTATCGCGGGTGTGAGACGTTTAGACACGAACGTCACCGCCGTCAACTGGCGTCTTTGGCCAGGAGCTCCCCAGGTGCTCAACCAGGGCCAAAACCCATTGTCCACCCGGCTCTGGTTAAACAAGGCGTCTCATTTGCGAGCGCCGCAAAGGGGCAAAAGGCAACCACGCCACCACAAAATGGTCCCCCCTCTGAAGCCCCCCCCTCCCAGGAGCCCTCCGGTGACCTGGGTGGGTTTAAAGAACTCCTTGAATTGTTTAAAACTTTCAATCTCCCGGCACTCTTGCCAAAAGTGAAGCCATTTATTACCAAATTCAAAGGCTGCACCTGGGATAAGTTAGAGGCGATCATGTGTTTTCTTTCAAATATCTTAGATTAAATGGCTACTGTAAGGGGAGGTATAACTTTAACTCGCGCGCTCCTGTGGAATGCCGACGGCATCCACCGGCAGCAGCACGAACTTGAAAGCTACCTGCGACGAAACAAAATTAATGTCGCATTTATTTGCGAAACAAAATTAAAACAGGAGCCACATTCAAGCTCAGGGGTTATCAAATTTTTCGGAATGACAGACTTGGCAGACAGGGGGGTGGCACCGCCATTTTGCTCAGAAACACTGTTGCTTATGCTCCTGTCACGCTGCCAGCCTCGGCAGTGTTAGAGTGCACGGCTCTCAAAATACGTATAAAACATACAACGGTGATGTTGGTAGCGCTCTACCGGCCCCCTCAATCCCTAATATTGCTTCGAGACCTCGAACAGATCCTCAATTTAGAGGAGCATGTTATAATTGCAGGAGATTTCAACGCTCGGCACCCTTGGTGGCATTGCCGCCGAGCAAACGCGGCTGGAAATCTCCTGGTGGAACTTATAACTCAAAATGATGACATTGAGGTTCACTTCCCCCCAGAACCCACCTTTTGGCATAAAACAGGTCACTTTGATCCTGAAATTTTGGACTTCGTACTGACAAAAAATGCGGCTCTTTCACAAAATATCACAGTGTATCACAGCTTAGACTCTGACCATTTACCTGTGCATTTTGAAATCTGCGGCGCAGTCACGGCCGGTTGGACCGGCCCACCGCGGAGAGCAGAGACCGTCTGGGAGCGATTTACGTTAGAAATGCACAGGATGGCTCAGCCTAAGCTGTCATACTACAGCGAGGCAGACATTGATGCCGCCATTGAAAACTTCACTGCCTCGCTACGCACGGCCAAAAGAAACGCTACCACGTACACCACAAGTCCACCCAGTTTCTGCACGTACCCGGAGGTGGAGCAGCTCATTGCTAGGAGGCGGCGCCTGACGAGACTTCGGCGGCTTACCCGCCAGCCCGAATACAAAGTTGCAGCAAAATGGCTACGCAACACTATTCGGCAACAAATTCAACTGAACAAAATTGAACAGTGGGAAAATAAAATGCTAAGTACCACACATTCGGACAATTCTTTATGGAAATTACTAAGGGCATTTAAGGTCTCCTCTAGCGTCAACTCAAGCACTGAGGCGCTTCACACTCCCCTCGGCCTGCACTTCTCCGGTGAGGAGAAAGCCGAGGTGTTCGCCGACTGTCTCCAAGACAGATTTTCTGAAAACCCAACTACGAACCCCGAGAAAGAACGGGAAGTACTGTCATGGGTACAAAACTGGGTGGCGCAGAAGCAAGAGCAACAGCTGACCCATATCACGCCGCAGGAAGTGTACAAGCTCATTAGGCAATTGCCTAATGGGAAAGCCGCCGACCCGGACAGGGTGACTAATGAGGAACTCAAGCATCTCCCGAGAAAAGCCCTGGTGCAACTCACCAAGATTTTCAACGCCTGTTTGCGGCATAACCATTTCCCCGACACTTGGAAACGAGCCAAGGTAATTATGCTACCGAAGCAAGGGAAAAGCACCAGGCAACCTCAAAATTACCGCCCCATTAGTCTCCTGTCTACTATTGGAAAATTGCTCGAGAAAATTATACTTTGTCGACTCAAAAAACAAGTTTCGGAAACTCATGATTTGTCAAAATCTCAGTTTGGTTTTAGAAAAGGTCATTCCACTGAACTACAATTATTACGCCTCACAGATGACATAACCGAGCAATTCAACAATGGGGCTTCAACGTTGGCAATATTTTTGGACGTAGAAGCCGCATTCGACCGGTGCTGGCACAATGGCCTTCTTTATAAACTGCACCACAACTTTCCCGGCCTTCGGAATTACATGTTTTTGCTTCAAAATTATTTAGAAAACCGGCGCTTCTACGTCCAAGTGGGCCGCTCCTCATCTCGGGAGCGTGTTATGCAGGCTGGCGTCCCCCAAGGGGCAATCATGTCCCTCTTCTTGTATATACTCTACACCAACGACTTCCCGGTGGACGCCAAATGCAAAGTGGCCATGTATGCTGACGACACTGCCATCTACAATCACCACAAAAATCCACGTTTCGGCCTTCTAGAAATGCAGCGGTACATTGACCGCTTCCTCTCATGGCTTCATGATTGGAAAATAGAAATTAATGCTAACAAGTGCCAGCTGATCTATTTTACTCGAAAGCTGCGCCTCCCGGCCATGGACCTAACGGTCGGTGGTCAAAGGTTGCACTGCCGTCAGCATATCAAGTACCTTGGCGTCACAATGGACCGCACGCTGCGGTGGTCCACCCACTTGAAAGATACCGCCAACAAAGGGCGGCAGCGACTAAAGTTATGCGCCCCCATCTTTCGCAGCAAACAACTAGCACTTAAGTCTAAATTAGTTTTGTACAAATCTTTTATTTTGTCGGTGGTTCTCTACGCCTGCGTAGCCTGGGCCAACGCCTCCAACACCGCTCAAAAACAACTTCAAACCCTCCAAAAACTTTCCCTCAGAAAAATCCTGCGAACTCCCATCCTTACCAGCACCCGAACTCTTCACAGAGAGGCAAACATTCCCACCATCCCTGATTCAATAACAAAACGAGGATCCTCTGCATGGGCGCGCATCAGAATACACTCAAACAACCTCATCTCCGGTATTGGCAGGGGCGAGCCAAAGCACCGAAAACATGCCAGAATAAGACAATTTTAGATTACAGTCGGCTCGCCCCCTGCGCGCGCCCTGCACACAAGGCCCCAGGCAAAACCCCTTACGGCAGAGGCCCCATCATCCGCCTCAGAAGCACCGCCAAGATTCACGCTGCCGCACAGCCAAACTGCGGGCTGTAAATATGTAAATAGTGCAGTGTATAGTTTTTGTGAATAGTAAAATCGTGTGCTGACCTGGGACGTGTAAAGCATGGCCAGGTGTGTGTGTGTGCGTGTGCGTGTGTGTGTATGTGTGTGTGTGAGTGTGTATCATTAATTGTAAGTAGTGAAAAAAAAAAACTTTCTAAACCAACCAGAAACAAAAACTCAGTTATATACCGAGAAAAACTGTTCTCGGCAACTTAATGATGGTTGCCGTATGGGGTTTTTTTTATTACTTAAAAATTAATCTCATAGAAATTAGGATAGTTGTATGTAATGTAAATTTTTGCCTGTAAGCCGGGCCACTTGTACCGGCACCAGGCCACATTTATTAATAAACAAAATCTGAGATCTGAGATCCAACGCATCAGACGCTGCGATACTTTCACCGAGAAGACTTCGTCCGCGCCACTGAAGATGTCCACCGCAGTTGTGGACGAAACGTCTGGAAAATCTTTCTTCAGCAGACCACGGCATAACAGCCCGGAAAATTATATTAGTTATAATTGTGATACTGGCCGTGAAAGCCTACGTTCTTACATAAAATATCATATGTTTAAGATATTGTCATGACAAATAAAATGTATATCTCGAATTTTCTGGGAATGTCTCCAAAAGTATTCTTCATTGTGAACGACTTTTTCATAACTGGTAAACCATAAGAGATAGACAAACTTTTACTACACGAAAAATGTAGATCGCGTTAAAATACACAATTTATGTCATATACATTTCTTTTGTTGAGTGAACCGTTTTCGAGATATTGCTTGTTATTCCCTTAAATTTTGCAATACTTGTACTTTTTCTCAAATTCGTTATTCATTTTTTTATGTCCTGGACATGCAAAGAGAATGAATGGAATGCGCCACATAGCAACCAGCGTTAAAATATTTGACTATCGCTTAAAACCTACCATATTCCCCTTGCATCTACAAGAAAATTATCAATAAGATTGACATCTCGATATCTCGACTAACATGAAGCATATGGAGAATAAGCGTTTGTAAAAATAGTTTGTACAAGAGTAGAGAAAGTCATGTGAGTGTAACACATCAGATATTTTTATACCTCTTCCACAAACTATTCTTGCAAAAGCATAGCCCATTTTTTTTGGCATGTAAAGCACATTTTAGAATATAGACAGATTGAAGAGGTAAAAGTTCGAGTTGTTTAAATAATGATCTGCATAAGCTCCTCTGATTGCCATCCATTACAATACTTTACAAGCCAGAGCGTTTCCCCATAACACTATTCCATATCTTAAACGAAAATGCATATAAGCAAATATAATATCCTAAGTCTATAAATTCCGACAATACTCGAAAATTATAACATATTGAATTCAGTTTACTTATTAAAGTGCCGACATGCTTATTTCATTTTAAATTAATCTGGATCCAAATACCGAGCAATTTCATGGTCAGGTTTTCAATTGGTTTACTATTAATTTTGACTATTGGCTCCAGAAAATTATTATTTTGAACAGTCCGAAAGTGTATTGCTGTTATTTTCGCTGTGTTCACTATAAATTTATTTTGTTCAAACCTTTGATATACATCTACAATTATTGTTTCTACTAGCACTTCTAGATGTCCTTTGTTTATGTGATTTATAGATACATTGGTATCATCCGCATATTGTATAATTTTGCATTGAGGTATATTTTCCTTCACATTGCTTAAGAATAGTAAAAATAGAATTGGTCCCAAAATCGAGCCTTGCGAAACCCAGTCTAATATTCTGACGCTTCGATATAATGTTTTTAAAGATTCACTTTCATTGTGTGCAATTTCTACATACTGTCTGTTACTAAGGTAAGACTTTAATCAGTTTAATGCATGGCCTCTAATTCCTAAGCTTTCCAATTTTTTGAATAATACACTGTGATTCAATAAATCAAAGGCTTTTGACAGATTCAGAGAAATATTCGATATATTGTTTCTTTTGTCAAACAGTTGTAACACATGATTTTCCAATTGGAAGAGGCCAGTTTCTGTAGACCTACATTTCCTAAATCCATGTTATGTATCAATAGTATTTTGTGGTTTCCGATAAAGTCCAATAATCTTTTGTGAAATACTTTTCAAATAACCTTTGAAATATTTGATAGTAAAGCTACTGGTCTGTAGTTCGAGGTTTCTGTTTTTTTTGCCTTTATTTTGTATAAAGGCTTTACTCCAAACTGCATCAGGATCCACTCCAAGTACTATGACAGTTAGGCGTGAGGTGAGAAACTTTTGATTCCATGGTCGAGCGGCTGCTCATAAGCCACACATCACGCAGGAATATGCCAAACGACGCCTCGCTTGGTGTAAGGAGCGTCAACATTACATGATTGAACAGTGGCAAAACGTTGTGTGGAGTGACGAATCACGGTACACAATGTGGCGATCCGATGGCAGGATGTGGGTATGGCGAATGCCCGGTGAACGTCATCTGCCAGCGTGTGTAGTGCCAACAGTGAAATTCGGAGGTGGTGGTGTTATGGTGTGGTCGTGTTTTTCCTGGAGGGGGCTTGCACCCCTTGTTGTTTTGTGTGGCACGATCACAGCGCAGGCCTACATTGACATTTTAAGCACCTTCTTGTTTCCCACTGTTGAAGAGCAATTCGGGGATGGCGATTGCATCTTTCAACACGATCGAGCACCTGTTCATACAGGCTGTGGCTGAGTGGTTAGACGACAATAACATCCCTGTAATGGGCTGGCCTGCACAGAGTCCTGACTTGAATCCTATAAAACACCTTTGGGATGTTTTGGAACGCCAATTTCGCGCCAGGCCTCACCGACCTACATCGATACCTCTCTTCAGTTCCGCACTCCGTGAAGAATGGCCTGTCATTCCTCAAGATACCTTCCTGCACCTGATTGAAAGTATGCCTGCGAGAGTGAACGCTGCCATCAAGGCTAAGAGTGGGCCAACGCCATACTGACTTCCAGCATTACCGATGGAGGGAGCCACGAACTTGTACGTCATTTTCAGCCAGGTGTCCGGATACTTTTGATAACGTAGTGTACTTCATAGATTGGTAGACCTTTTACGATATTTTTGGGCAATGTATCTTCATCAACGTTTATAAAATAATTATTAAAAAACTCTGCTACCTTTTAGGATCTGCTAAGGGCAGCGAGTTTACTTTAAGTTCTATATTTGTATCAATTTTCTTTGCTGTTTATTTTTTATAATTTCTCAGGTAGCTTTCTTTTATTAGAAGCCGGTTTTATGTATCTGACGTTTTCAATTTTTTTAGTTTGTCTAATGATTTTGCTAAGGACAGGTTTATATTTTTTGAAGTAAGCAGTGAATTCTGGAGTAACGTGCCATGTTTTGGTGATGTAATGAAGAAATCTCTTTCGAGCACATGAAGTCTGTATTCCTTTAGTTAGCCATATCTTAGATTTGTTTATGGAATTTGAAGTTATAGTTTTGAGCGGAAAAGCTACTTCAAAGTAATGTTTAAATATAGATATAAATTTATCCAGTTCCCCATTTGTAACATCAATTTTCTTTACTTTATTCCACGACTCCTTTTCTCACATAGTGATAAATACTTCTGTATTATTTTGATCAAGGAATCTTATTTTCTTTTTCACTTGAGTTGATTACGATTTTGAGTTTATTGGAAGTTCGATTGATTGAGCCATATGGTCACCGTAACCCATATTTATAATGTGAGCTTTATATGGGTATAAAGCTCACATTTATGAAAGCAGTATTAGGAGTTGTTATTGTTGGTTTATATATTGTAGGTATCAATTCAAAATATGATATTAAATTACGAATACTTGACCTTTCTTTAAATTTTTTACTAAAGTTAATATTAAAGTCCACCATATTATTATGTTTTTATTCAGTTTTTTATACTATTGAGTGCATACTCCAAACTATTTAAAAATGTGCACAATTGTTCCATCTAGGGATCTATATATACAGGGTGTGGCAATAAAGAAACCGGACTGATGCTCTAACTCTCTGTTGAAAAAAATTAAACAATTGAAATATTGTCCCCTTCAATGTAGTCCCCTCCCCGATTCCTGCACCGCTCCGTGTGAATTTTCCACTGTTGTTAGCAGTGCTGCAAGTCTTTTTCTGTTATGCTGTTGAGGAGTCTCGTCGCTTTTTCCTTCACTGCATATACGGACTCGAACCTGGTTCCTTTGAGCTCAGACTTCACTTTTGGGAAGAGAAAAGTCGCATGGTGCTAGGTCGGCGAATACGGTGGATGTTCCATCACTGGAATGTTGTTTTTCGCCAAAAAAAAACCTCTTCACAGACATCGCGTTATGGGCCGGCGCGTTATCCTGATGAAGAATCCAAGAGCGATTTTTCCACAGTTCTGGTCTCCTTCGTCGCACACGTTCACGGAGGGTCTTCAGAACAGTTGTATAATAAACTTGATTGACAGTCTGACCTTCAGCCGGTCTTCTCGAACAGTTCTACCGACCTTCTCCACATTCTCTTCAGTTTTCGAAGTGAAGGAGGTTCGATTTCGGATCGTCTTCAACATCTTCCCTACCGTCCTTGAACCTCTTAACCCACTCGAAAACTTGCGTACGAGATAGACACTGTTCACCATAAACTTGTTTCAACAAATCGTAAGTTTCTGTGACGGGTTTTCAGTTTTGTGAGGAATTTGATGTTAACACGTTGTTCTACTTTAGAGCGTAGCATAATTCCGACGGGGCTCAGGTACACAAACCGTTTCTATGAAGGCTCACAGCCAGACTAACCACCACAGCGGCGTGAAATTTTGTACGCGTGTCAGAGAGAGTCCCAAGACCAATCTCCCACTCTTCTCTTTGTCATCGACGGGTCGGAAATGCACACAACAATCACTCCGGTTACTTTATTGCCACATCTCGCACACAGAATCATAACTGCTTTCTACTAATTCTGAGGCTGCAAGTTCAATACGTTTCTAGCTTTAGAATTGTTGGACAGAATTTAAACACTTGTGTATAACTCTTGACATAGATTCAGCTCTCACCATGGCGTGTATACTCGTATTCTCTGCTACATTTAGTGAACAGCTAGTGTGTAATTTTAAGCTGTGTTATTTTAAGGTAATCGTGCTTTAGCCAATATTCTATGAAGTATAAAACAGAAATAGTACTTGCAATAAGAGCTTCAATGTCATTAATGTTGTTTGCTAAAGACTGCATATTATGGTGCATTACTGTTAGGGGTGGCATATTTGCTCGACACTTAGCTTATACTTTTCTAAGATCTGAACATTGTAGATCAGTCATTCTGTCCACATGAAAGATTTTGGACGGGGCCTGGATTATCCGCATTCTTGTTTATTAATTTGACCGTTGGTTCACCTAGTTTCACTTCCATATCACATTCAACATTTGTCACATCACATATTTGTTCGCTAAGTTTCTCTCTCTTTCTCTGGTTCATTAGTTCTATGTGTTGATTTTATATCGTTGTATGTGGACTTGGTACATTTTGTTCGGATAGCTGGGATTCCTCTTCCTTGGATGGATGGCATTCCTTTTCTTTTTCCTTTGGGGCGAAATGCGGCCTGTTATGGATAGTCCCGGTATGTGCTACACTTTTATTAATGAAGTGGCCTATTATATACTCGAGATAAAAGTCTTCTAGCTTCTCCACTCCTCTTCTGTTGTGATGAAGTTCGTCTTTATCCAGATCATTGAAATTAATCCAGGCGTTTCCATCCACAAAAGCGTAACCAAGTTATTTAATTACCCTGTCTAGGGTAGAATTTACCGCGTTTATATAGCCCTGGTCCTCGTCTCTGCAACGTAAGATACCGCTTATACAAACCTCGGGGAAAAATTTCTTTAGCAGTAGAAACTATTTGGATCATTTCTTCTATTATTTCAGTTGAGATACTGGAAAGTGTGTAAATTATTTGTTCCTGAGTGTATAATCAGTGCATTCGGCACTACTTTGTTTGCTTGTAGCATCTTCTGCAAGCCGTTAATGTAGGATCCTGGATAGCAGTTTACCGCCACATTGTCGTTAATTATTTACGTAGTGTATCATCGAAACCCCAAGAATAATCGCTGTCCTTTTGGTGTAAAATATATCCTGTGTGGAAGAGCGGTTCGCTATGTGATGGCTTTGAAATTCCGTTCTCTTTGCATGACCACGACAAAGAAAGGGAAAAAATCTGATGTGCTATATTCACATGACTTTTTCTATCTTTATTAGTGGGTAGGTATACAAACTATTCTTACCAAAGCTTATTGATTTCTCTACTACGTATAGTAAGTACGGGAAGTATTGCATTCCACCCAATCTCGATACCGAGATTTCACCGGAAATACATATTTTGAGGCGCCCTGAATCCAAATAAAGCATTTTTGGAAACATGTCCGTGTGTGTGCCTTTGTGTCTGTCTGTGAACAACACAACTCAAAAACGAAAAGTCAGAGAAATACCAAACTTAGTATTTCAGTTTAGTATCTTCCAGGGATGTGATACGAAGATTTTCAAGAAAATCCCCCACCACAAACTACCCTTGACATGGAAAACTTTTCGAAAACTTTGATTTTCTAAAAAAATGACTAACGATTTGTATTAAAATACCACACTGAAAGATATTTACATGACAAATAAAATATATATCTTGAATTTTCTGGGAATAGCCTAGGAAGGAAAATTAGTTTGTATATCCACTAATAAAAACAGAGGGTAGAGAAAGTCGTAGAAATGCATCATCAGATTTTTTTCTATCTACTACATTTAAATCCAAATAAACCTTTGCAGAAAAGCATTGCACACTTCGTTATAAATAAAAGATAACAACGATAGTCAAATGCTTAAGAACTGAACGCTATACGCTGGCCTTAAAATTCCATTCTGTTTCCATGCAATCGCGAGAAACAACTGAAAGTTGACAGCACTTTAAGAGGATGACCAAGAAATGAACAATTCGAACCTTTAATAGTGGATATCTCAGAAATATCTTATGCCACAAAAAGCTTGTTTAAAATAAATTGTGTGTTTTAAAGAGATCTACATTTTCTGTGTAGTACGTTTTCGTCTATCGCTTAACGTTTACCAGTTATACAATATTATACATTTCTTCCGAATGAAGTGAACTTTACAGGCTATTCCCAGAAAATTCAGTATATCCATTTTATTTATAATGTAAATATCTTTAATATACGGTATTTTAATCAAAATTGTTACAGACATTTTTAGAAAAAAACAAAATTTTGATCAATGTTCCATGTAAAGCGTAGTTTGAGGTGGGGAGATTTTCTTCAAAACCCGTGTCGCATCTTTGGAAAATACTGAACCTAAATACTAAATATAGTATTTATCCGACATTTCGTTTCTGAGTTATGCTGTTCACAGAGGACATTCAGACGGACACACAGACACACACGCGGACCTTTTTCTCAGAATGTTTTTATTATTATTATTATTATTATTATTATTATTATTATTATTATTATTATTCACGCGGCCTCAAAACATGTATTTCTGGTGAAATCTTGGTATCGAATTTTTGGGTGAGATGCAATATCTTCTCTACCTACAATGTAAGTGGCAGAGAAAGTAGGTTTTTTTCCTCCTGAGGCAAGTATTTGAAAATTCAAATTAATAAGAAAGAATATCTCGGAAATGGTTAACGCACCAAAAACGTTTATTTGGCATAAACTGTGTTTTACGGGATATAAATTTTTTGCGTAGTAAGATTTTGTCCATCTCTTATGTTTTCAAGTATACAAAACTCGTTCAGAATGATGAGTACTTCACAGGCTATTTCTAGAAAATTCAAGACATAGGTTCGTATTATTTGTCATGAAAATATCTTAAACATGTGGAATTGGAATAAAAACCATCAGAGCCATTTTTGAGAAAATAAAAATTAACGAGAAACGTTCCATGTAAAGGGTAGTGTCGTATCTTTGGAAGATACAGAACTTAAATACCAAGTTTGGTATTTACCGGACTCTTGGTTTTCCAGTTGTGCTGTTTACAGACACGCGCACGCGGACCTTTTTCTAAAAATGCCTTAAAACATGTATTTTGGGTGAAAACTTGGTGTTAAATTGTTGAATTGAATATATCCACTCAATGTAAGGACGTAGTAGGGAATGTTAAGATCTGATGTGCTACATTCAAATGACTTTCTCTGCTCACTTTGATTTATTTTTATAACTCTTCTATATAAGAGTTGTAACTCTTCTTCAACGAACAATTCCTGCATAAGCTTATTTCTCCATCCACTTCATATACCTACTTAAATAAAACACCATTTGTTTAAGGTATTATCATTGATAATAAAATGTATGTGCATAATTTCTGGGATCAGCCTGTCAATACCACTTCATTCTTAAGAATTTTGTAGAATTTTGGTTTAGATAAACTTGAAGATATACACAAAAAAATTCACAAAATTGTCGGTCTCCTTAAACATAAAATTTATTTTCTTTTTATTTTCTATGTAGAGTAAGTAGGGAAACACTGCATTCTACCTTACTCTGTGTGTGTGTGTGTGTGTGTGTGTGTGTGTGTGTGTGTGTACAGCATAATTAAAAAATTAAAAGTCGTATAAATGCCAAACTCGGTATTTAGGCTCAATATCTTCCAAAGATGTTTTCCAAGCTACCCTTTCCATAGAACACTTTTCAAAATTTTGTAGTTGTAAAAATTGGCTCTATGGATTTTGTTTAAAATACCATATATTAAAGATATTTACATGAAAAATAAAATGTATATCTTGAATTTTCGGGGAACAGTCTATAAAGTCCTCTTCATTTGAAAGGAATTTTGTGTAATCTTGTATAACTGGTAAACGTTAAGTCACAGCTTAACGTTTTTTTTTTAAATGGCTTATTACTTTCTCTGCCTCGTACATAATAGGTAGAGAAGTTTGCACTGACTTTTATACAGGGTGAATGTCCTAAAACTTGCACCGCAAAAATTTCGGAAATGGAAAGTGATATTGACGCGTAGTTTTCACAGCATTGATTGGTACTCAGGGGCTCGTACATTTAGCCTATAAACAGATTTTAATAATACTGAGAAAGTGTATTTTATGAGCAAACATACAATTTTTTAAATGGAACAATGCCTAGTTACATCAACAGAATAAAGGTAGGGTAAATTAGAATGTCAATGGTCTTTGTTTCAGGATTCTAGTGCAAGTGGTTTAAGAGAAATCGTATTTTGAAAAGTTTCCACCCCGACAATTGTTTGTCCCATTCAACCTACTTAGTTGCTAGGTACGATGTTGTTATGTTTGTTTGTATTGTGTTTTCTGTTCATTGATTGCATTGCGACTTTCTGGTCAGTTAGTTTGTGACAGTTCAAGCAGTAAGTCGTGAGTGGAAGATGGAATTTACTAATGCAGGAAAAGCCGACTTGCTCATGGTGTATGGAGAGTGTAGGAAGAATGCAGTTCGTTCCTGTACGGTGTATGCGGAAACGTATCCCAATAGACGTCAACCAACTCGGCAATTATTTATCAACCTTTCAACCAATTACGTGAAAGTGGTACTGTAACACCTAGAAAACGTAACAGAAACAAACAAGTGACTGGAGAACAGGCAGCAATTAATGTGTTGGCTGCAGTTGCAGTAGATCCGCAAATTAGTTCCCGCACAATCGCACGTGGAAGTGGCATAATTCAGGCAAGTGTACTGCGCATTCTCCATCGGCATAGGTACCATCCCTATCACATCTCTCTCCATCAAGAGCATAGAAACAATTTTGAGAATCGTGTTAATTTTTGTACACGGGTATTAAAACATGATACTCCAGATTCATCATGTATCTTGTTTAGTGATGAGGTAACGTTTACTAATCATGGCCAGGTAAACCTCAGAAACATGCACTATTGGTCTGTTGACAATCCCCGTTGCCTTCGTCAGGTGGAACGTATGCGTCCATAGAGTTTAAACGTGTGGTGTGGGATAGTGAACCATCAGCTCATAGGCCCTTTGTTCATAGAAGGAACAATGAACTCGCACAAGCATCGCAGCCTCCTGACAGACCATCTGCCACAGATGCTAGAAGACGTTTCTTTGCAGACTAGGAGGAACCTGTGGTACCAACATGATGGCTGTCCAGCCCATAGTGCACGAAGTACTACAGCTTGTCTTAACGGATTGTTTTCAAATCGTTGGTTTGGACGAAGAGGACCTGTACCTTGGCCGGTCCGTTCACCGGATCTGACCCCTTTAGACTTTTTTCTGTGGGGAAGGCTGAAAGAGACTATCTACAAGGATGTATCAACTACACCAGACGATATGAAACGACGTATTACTGCTGCCTGCTCTGAAATTTCCCCTGAAATGCTAGAACGTGTGCAGCAGTCTTTCCATAGCACACTGGAAGCGTGTATTGAAGCTGCCGGTGGTCATTTTGAACACAACCTTTGAAGGGCTATGTTCTCTTTACTTGTAAGAATCCACAGAAGTATTGTAATTCCCTGCTACCACAGGTTAAACAAGTGTCGGTGCGTAAAAGTTTCAAAATAAGATTTCTCGTAAACCATTTGCACTAGGATCTTGCAACAAACGCCACTGACACTCTAATTTACCCTGCCTTTATTCTGTTGATGTAATTAGGCATTGTTCTATTTAAAAAAAATTGTATGTTTGCTCAATAAATACACTTTCTCAGTATTATTAAAATCTGTTTATAGGCTAAATGTACGAACCCCTGACTATCAATCAATGCTGTGAAAACTGCACATCAATGGCACTTTCTATTTCCGAAATATTTGCGGTGCAAGTTTTAGGTGATTCACTCTGTATACTAAGATAAACTACTCTTAAAATAGCTTATTACTTTCTCTACCACGTACATAATAGGACGAGAAGGTATTGCATATCACCTAAAAATTCGATACCGAAATTTCACCGAGAATACATGTTTTGAGGATCCCTGAATCCGAAAAATCATTTTTAGAGAAAGGTCCGCGCGCGCGTGTGTGTCTGTTAATAACACAACTCAAAAACGAAAAGTCGGATAAGTGCCAAACTTAGTATTTAAATTGAATTTCTTTCAAGAAAAGCTCTCCACCGGAATTACCCATTACATGGAGCATATTTCGATTTTTTTTTGTTTTGTTTATTTTCTGACATGGTGACCTTAAAATTCTAAATTCGTTCCATGCAATCGCGAGAAACAACTGAATGTTGACATGACTTCAAGAGAATGTCAAATATTAACAATTCGAACCATTAATAACAGATCTCGAAATGGTTTATGCCACAAAAAGAAACTTATTTGAAATAAATTGCGTGTTTTAAAGGGATCTACATTTTTTGTGGGGTACGTTTTCCTCTATCGTTTAAAGTTTACCATTTATACAAGATTATACAAAATTCCTTCCGAATGAATAGAACTTCACAGGTTATTTCCAGAAAATTCAATATATACATTTCATTTGTCATGTAAATATTTTTAACATATGGCATTTAAATCAAAATCGTTAGAGCCATGTTTAGAAAATAAAAAAAATTCGAAAAATGTTCCATATAAAGGGTAGTTTGGGGTTGGGGAATTTTGTTGAAAATCTTCGTGTCGTATCTTTGAAAGGCACTGAATCTAAATACCAACTTTGGTATTTATCTGACTTTTCGTTTTTGAGTTATGCTGTTCATAGACACACACATACCGGACATATTTCTAAAATTCGTTTGATTCAGGGTACCTCAAAACATGTATTTCCATTGATATCTCGATGTAGATTTTTTGGGGGGGTGGAATACAATACCATCTCTACCTACTAGGTACGAGGTAGAGAAAGTAAATATGAAAATATTCACAAGAAAACAAAAACAAAGCCAAATGCGTACAAAAAATTTTGTTTTGATATTACGCTATACGACCATATTACATTTCTGTTGGCTTTAGACGGTCTAGAACAATTCCTTAAAGCACGAAATTTTAAAGTTCTTTAAACATAACTCTGGTATGTACTTATCCAGATGGATAGATTTCAGAAATTGCTATTAACTAATTCATAGCTGCTTTATTTAAATATATTATCGGTTATTTTGTAAATAAATGCCATTATATATTAATTTATTCCTTTGAAAGGATTCTTACTTACCAACTACGTAATAACTACTGCAGGCAAGGAGCATTAGAGCTTCGCAGCTTTTTCTAGTTAAATTAAACACGAGTTTTTCCGCTCTGCGGCCCTGTTGGTTCAGTGCACCAATGAAGGACTTCATATGATTGACAAATGAATTGCGAGCAGGCGCCAAATCCTATCCTTGTTTTCGATTGGATTGCTGACGTGACGTTGTGTAACAGGAAGGAAGTAAGAGTAAAATATAACCTCTAAAGAATTAAAGGTACGGCGTAAACATGCGTATAGAAACGTGTTATTTTTGTTCATCTCGAATATTTCCAGGACATGGTATTCAGTTTGTTCGGAATGACTGCAAGGTTTGATTTTTTTAGTTGATTGTATTTGACTATTTAAGGATTTATATTTAAACAGTAAAGAGGTAAATCTGTTAACATGTAAACTAATGAGTTTTGGGGTGCTGAGAATGATACACTTTGTTTCAGATCTTCAGATTCTGCAGATCGAAATGTCATCGGGCGTTTAAGAAAAAGAAGAACCCAAGGAAAGTCAAATGGACTAAAGCTTTCCGAAAAACGGTAGGAAAGGAGCTTGCTGTCGATCCATCTTTTGAACTGGAGAAACGCAGAAATGCACCTGTGAAATATGACAGAGAAATGTGGAACAAAGCCGGTAATTATTGTAACAATATTTTTTCCAACATGGTTTCCAAGTAAGTTAATCTGTATAATAACCCCGTTTTTTATTTTGTAGATACGCCTTGATATTTTAAGGTTTTACGAGAGTGAAACGTACGTTTTTGAACCGAAATGTTGCACTAGTCCTAGCCCCGATGTAAATAAGTATTTTTCCAGCAGAGTTAAATATCTAAGTTAAATGAAAATAGTCTCCAAGCAGAGATATATCGAGCTTAATGAAGTGTGTTTTGAGGAGGAAACAAAACCACGGATTTTGGAAACTCATATGGATAGTAAAAATTTAGCAAAATTCATAATTTGACATGCAGTATTAAAGTCTTTGCTTCCTATTCCCCAATGCACAAGTTTTAAATTTAGTCCCCATATTATGCATTTATACAATCAAGTTCTAGTCTGGGTGACCTTTTCTGCATTTGTGTGTGTGATAATGATGTTTGTCCAATCACTATTTGTATGTTTGGTAAATATGAAACAGAATGGGCTACGTATTTATTGATCTTTAGTAATGCTGTACATGCTATGTATGTAGTATAGCTAAAGTTAAACATGCCAACAGTTTTGTTATACAAATGTCTCAGAAAGTGATTCGTAGGCAGATTCTATTGCCCACACTTCTCCACTAGACTGTTATGATATGTAATTACCTGCAATTCAAGTGTTGTCTTAACTTAAGGCTAACTTTGGTTTGAAATCAGAACTACAGGACCCAGTGGTTTCACTTGGCTGGCTATTCACCATAAGGCCAAAACGTGCAGTTAAGAAATATTGTGTAAGCTCTGAAGTACATGGTTTATTATATACAGAGAGAGCCAGAAAACTACGAACAGGCTGCACAGTGTTTTTCCTGTCTGCCGCTATCATAGAAAGGCATGGATAATACCATACAACATTTTTAAAACTACTTTTAAAGGCTTTACTTACCAACTTGATGAAAGGAGATGCTGAAACACCCACCGTTGTTCATACATTTTTGGCACCTCTTTAGGGAACTATCCATCACTCGCCGTAGTTCATGTTGAGAAATGCTGGCAATTTCCTGGCGGATACTTTGTTTTAATTCTTCCAGGGTGTGTGGGTTTGTCTTGTACACTTTGTTTTAAGTTACCCCAGAGATAGAAATCACAGGGGGTTAGGTTGGGGGACTGAGGGGTCCATAAGTCTCTACTAATAATTCTGTCCTCAAACGCACTTTCAACTGCTCTCATCGAAATATTGGCCGTATAAGCCAGTATTTGCAGAGTCTTGTTGAAAAAAAGGCAAAAGGCACTGTTAATCTCTAAAAAAGAGAGCGGGGTGCAAAATTGTATTCACATATGTACAGACGTCAACTGTTGACTCGAAAAAAATTGGCCCTATAACTCTTAGTAAATAAACTCTGTTAAGTAAAGCCTTTAAAAGTAGTTTTAAAAATGTTGTATGATTTCATCTGCGGCTTTCAATGATAGTGGCAGACGGCAACGAGGACGTGGACAGGAAAAAACATGTGCAGCCGGTTTGTAGTATTTTGGCTCTCCCTGTACATTTAATACAAGTTTACTGCAGTAGGTACTTCTTTATGGAACATCACACACTATTACATGTCGTAAGTATGATTCCTTTTTGTGCACATAACAAATTAATGTTTAACTCATTAAATGACGGTTTTCTTCCAGATAAAATTAGCAAAATCATAATTAGCATTGAAAAACTGCTTATGCATTTATTGGCACATTTTAACAAATATAATTGGACACTAGAGAATACATTTTCCTATTTAATACTAATATGCCAAGGAACTGATGCTTAACCAGTTTATGCTTACATTTGTATTGTGGAGTTGTGTCGGGATTATGATGAACTTAACATGTTGTAATGTGAAAGTCTAATACCTTGTATTAAACAAAGCTATTTAGTTTTGACTTAACCCGACGTAGCTTAAGAGTTTGGCAATGTCAAACCTTTCCTTCCTATTGTGTCAAGTTTGATGTTCATGTGATAATTAGAACCAATCGGCGTGAAGCAGTAGCATCATGTAATAAAAGAAGTAGCAATCAAGAGCCATTCCTGTTACATTAAGTGCATCCTAATTAGACCTTTAGTTTAGCAGCATTTTATGTCTGTCACATTAAGTAAAGTTCATCATAATCCTGGCAGCAAAATTGTTGGTGTGGCTATTTACAGCGCTGTATTAATGTTGGTATCAGATTGTTGAGTGTTGCATTGGCATTTTGTGTATGTGGTTGCTGTGCTTGCTACAATGTGGTGAATTTTAGTTGTTAATCTTAATTAACCTTTTAGTTTTTAGGAACAAACAATATGCCCGGTTGTAGATCACAATACGACAAATTTAAACATAAACAGTTTTAGACCTCCAAAGGATAAACTATTGTTTTCTAAGTGGCAGAGGGCTGTAGCAAGAAAGGATAAGAGTCTTTCTTACAATAGTTACGTGTGCAATTTACATTTTTTGGAAGAACTTTTGGTAATGGTAGACAAATTTGTGTTTAATGGAGAAAATGTAGAGATCGCAAGGCAAAGAGGACGTTAATGCCTCACGGAGTTCTGCATCTCTTTATTAATTTTCCTAAATATTTATCATGACCAATAGGTACACTGCTGCAAACAAACCTTCATAAAAATGTCTGAAAAAGAGATGAATTTAGAAAACAATGGGAATAATGCAGAATGCTCTCATAATACCATTGTTAATATTCCTGTCCCAGAGGATACCAATACAAACTTAGCAATAAAGTAGACTTATAAGGAAAAGGTTAAAGCATCAACAGCACAATATAATTGGACTAAAAAGTAAGTAATTGAAAGTAGCCAATACCAGTGTTGTACTTGAAAGGAAAATAAATGGAAACAATAGCAATATCAATGAATCTGATGGAGCAAGTTATTTGAGTAAAAACAAATAAGTGTTATTAATACAATTTTGAAGAAGTCGCAGACAATTAAAAAAGACGAAAGGATATGAGATATATGAAGAATTTCTTTTAGATAGCCTGCTTTTAAGAATCAAGTTACGCAAAGAATACAGCATCGTTTGTAGTGGTTTTATGGTTTGTTAGCCCCACGTTTGGGAGCCAATTTGCAGTGGTTATTTGTTGGTAGTTGGAAGATGTTTCATTTTTATCTGCCGCACGTATAAAAGACAATTTGTCTCGGTCACTTCGTGTTATCTTTTACTGAGCGCCTGTTATTGTATTTAATTTTGGGTTCACTGTCCTCCGGCTAGCTATGATTTCTCGGTCAAGCACTTATCTTTTACAGGTGTGTAAACGGAAAGGAGTTTTTATCCAAAGATAACACTGATGAAAGAATTTGTTTTACACTTTTATTGTTGTAACACATTATTCACTTTCACCTATTAATCTTGACACTCGCCAAACTGAAACTGTTATAACTTATTTACTGCACATTATTAATTCGCATACTTCAACTTGTTGTATAATTAACTTTACGACACGAGAGATTTTTCATAAATTTGCTACGCGTAACCTTGAACTGCGTGCGATATATACTCCATGAATGCCTCCGCTGAACTACATTGATGTCTTATACGCGAATGCTTCTGTTGGACTACGTGAAACTTGACCCCGACACTGAATTTATACTTCCTCGCCCCAATATGCCTAAAGATTATAACCGAGCTGCTATTGGTTAATAAAATGCGCCAACATTAGTGTCTATATTTATATCCAATGAAAATTACGAAAACATATGCTCTGGGGAAAATGTTCCAGCAAATTCTAAAAAAAACACGCCACTCTGACGTCATTTGCTCGTCTCTAATAATGATAAACAGCTCACCCCCTCGCTACATTATTGCACGCTATTATTGTCAGTTTCAGTAAGGCCGTATAAACCCACTTCTCGACAATGATTACAATCAACAAACATCTCAAATCAATGTCACACAACAATGCATATTCACACTACAATCACTCTGACATTTACATAATTTGTGATACAAATTACTGCGTCACGTTTAAATCACGATTTTCTTCCCCTTCCATCAGAATTGCATTTAAGAGCATTATCAAAGGTCTTAAATGTCCTTATGGCATTTATATCCATGCTATAAATGCAGTATCTGAATTTTTTAATGGATAAGAATGAAAACGATGTGGAATTTTAATTTTTGACGGTTGAAAGAAGAAATTTGATTTGAATCTAATTCTTTGAAAGTGGGTGGATTTGTAGATTTGGGGGATTTTACACCCAAAAAGAGTAAAAATGAGTTGGCCAACCATGTCTGGTATCTGTGGTGTATGTCCCTTTATTGTATAATTGGGTGCAACCTGTAGCTATCTAGCAAGTAGAAACACAACTCCTGGGGACATTTTGGCACAAATTTTAATGCAAGTTTTAATTAAAATAGAACGGTCAAGTGCTGTAGTACTTGATTTTGCTTTGAGTGGTAGCCAGTCAAACAAGAAATTGTGGAACTGTTTGGGAATATGTGGCATATGTAATGTTAAATGTTCAGTACCCCATCCTAACTATATAAGCAGGCGACTTTGGGTTTTTTCAGACTTTGTGCAGATGATTAAATGCATAAGAAATAATTTCCAATGAGAATGAAGTTTCTTAGAACAATGAAACCATATATTTTCTGACTATTGATGCCTTTATGAAAGCTCATACCAATCCAAATACATTTCAAGAAATAAATGTGAGGCTTGCTTTTGAGCTGTTTAGTTGATCAGCGGCTAATGGCATTAAATTCTTTCAGGACACACCCTTTGCTGAACTTGAAGGAAGTGAAAAAAAAAAAAAGTCGCCAGAGATCTAAATTGCATCGTAGCTATATTCAATTTGTCATTACCTGTAAATGGTTTGTACAGAGGTTCAAATAAAGCTGATATATTTATGAGGTAAAAATCACTTCTTAATAAAGAGCACAGTACTTTCACATCTGAGAGGACATTACTGTCTTTAAGAGTAACCATACAGAGTACACTGGGGGTGGAATAGTGTTTGTAAGGAAATGTATTGAAATATGTCTAAATTGAAATAAGTTAAGTTAAATCAAGACACTTAGGAATTAGTCAATCAGGTTGTGACAATCATCCATCTACAATAAATTTTCTACAGCTACATATGTTACAGTCAATTTATGTTCCCACCAAATAAGCAATATCATCTGGAGGCAACTGTGATTATAAGCATGAGCTGCCTTTTTAACATCATTCTTTAACCAACTGAGATTATTAGCAAAGGACACTGTAAGCCACAATAGTAGAATTAAAGAAAGTGTAGAGAGCAAAATTACGGACAATGCCTGATATGCCGAATTGGGAAAACAGTATACCTGAAGCAACTGAGAATGATGTCTCTAAAGAATGTCTAGTATGTCACTCGAGTGGATATATAGTACATCATAATTCAAAGGGCACACATTGTAAAGCATATGTTAATTTACTCTATAGGAAGTCTACAGATTTCCCTTCCATATCACTTTTAACGAGGATTAAAGACTATTTCAGCCTTTCGTACTCTTCTAAATTTGTATATAGTTTATTTCACAAGTAGAAAGAGTTCTAGCAGAGAAACTTTCAAGTGAAAGTAACTTGGGCTATATATTTTTTGATTATTGTGAAAGTGTTAACTATTTATTATTGTTTATTATTATTGCAACTGATACTAATTTTGACCACTGTAAACAATGTCTTTCAATACTAAATTTTAGAACTTTAAATATCTCCTCGCCAGTAGTACTGCCTTTTAGAGGGACTAAATAAAGCAAATACTCTTCAACATTTAATTGCTTATCAACACTTTGAATGAAAATGGCCAATTGGGCCATCTCAGTTACATTTGTACTCTCGTCCACTGCAAGAGAAAACTTCACGAAGTCAGTCATTTTCAAATCCATCTGCCTTGCTATGTCAGCAGAAAGCACTTTGACTTTCTTTGCAATGGTTTGTCAGGAAATATGCACACACTCAAAATTAAGAACCTCTTGAGGACATAAAGCCCCAGCAATTTTAATTAAACGTGTTTTGATAAAGTTTCCTTCCTAAAATGCCTTAAGGCCCTTTGCAATTTCCCAGGCTACAATATAGTTAGCGTGATTTCTTTTCTCTGCTATGGTTTGAGTCTTTGTAGTTGATTTAGGTCCATTGTTTTTTGCATCAGTTTCAAAATTTGTTGCATTCTATAGCATCCTGTGAACATATTGAAAATTAGCAATCTGACCTGTAACTTAAATAAGAATTGAAATCTCATTAAATTCTTTCATTCATTCATTCATTATCTGTTTACCCTCCTCTTATGTAGGACTTACATCCCCCAGGACTTACAAGCGGGTGCCTGGGGTCAGAAGTCCGTCGAGGAGCAGACACTCATGAATCAGACAGAGCATCCAGGATGGGTGATCAGCCCGATGCCTGGTATGGGATGAAGGAAGTAGATGAAACGAAATGTTGGTGAAATAGATGAAAGGAAAGGTGATGATGGGGCAGTTGGTGGAATGAATGGCGGGGGAAACCGGAGAACCCGGAGAAAACCCGCCCAGACGCCGCTTCGTCCACCACAAATCCCACATGCAGGTCCCTGGGATTGAACCCGGGCCGCCTCGGTGGAAGGCGAGCTGTCTAACCACTCGGCCACGGTGCCGCCGAAATCTCATTAAATAAAATGTTTAATTATAATAATAATAATAATTACAGACTCAACTTACTTTGTAACTTGGCATATTCTGAATGATAAACATTGTAATGGCATTTCATGTTGAATTGCATTATTCCACGTAATACTTTGGAACATATTAAACATTTTGCATTGTCACCATCCTCAAAGAAGAAGAACTTCTCCTCCCACTGCGGATGAAATTTCTGCTCTTTGAACGTTGCTTTGCAAGCGCCACTGTTTGGCGTAGTACTGACCACACTGATACAAGGAGGAGTGGGAGAAACTACGGAGGGGTACTGCGCAAATCAACTCATGAAGCACTGTTTCGCTGTGGCTGCTCTAGTATAATGTGGCAATGCAGCTATCCCACTTCTCCATTTAAAGTGAAATGCCAGGAGTCTCAGGTTATTTAGATGGCACTATGACAATTTAGAATTAGTACAATAGGTGCTGTGGAGTTAACAGGTTAAAAAGGAAACTTTAACATATTGTAGGTCATAAATGTGTATGTTTCATAGCTAATACTCAGTTTGGACATCTCTATTAATTTAAGCCAAAAATTTTTGGACAACGTACATAGTACATACGAGGTGTGATAAAAATAACGGGAATTTTTTAGTTTTGCAAGCTTTATACATCTGATGTTCAAAAATTTTGTTTTATCTTGTTGGTACACAAGTTCCTGATGTATGTTTGCATTTTCAGCTGTTTTGAATATTTAGTTTATTGTTGACAGTTGAGAAAGTTATACGTGTATTCGATGCTGGGCAAATTTTTACTTTTGAAAAAGGTGGATCAAAGAATTTGTGTTAAATTTTGCTTGAAAAGCAGAATAAAGTGCAACACTGCATTCGAAATGTTGACTATGGCTTTTGGCGAATCTACTATGAGTAAGACAAGAGTTTACGAGTGGTATAAATGTTTCAAAGAGGGTCGAGAAGACGACGCCTGCCCTGGACACCCTAGCACATTAATTACTGACAATGTGAAAGAAGTAAGGAAAATGGTTCTAGAAAATTGCCGAATCACCATTAGAGAGGTTGCTGATGATGTCGGCATATCCTTTGGCTCATGCCAAGCAATTTTTCCAGATGTTTTGGGCATGAAACGTGTAGGAGCAAAGTTTGTTCCGAATTGTTGAATTTTGAGCAAAAACAACATTGCTCAGGAATTGTTGAATGAAGTTGAAAACAATCCAGAACTTCTAAAGAAGGTTATAACATGTGATGAAACATGGGTATATGGGTATGACATCAAAACAAAGGCCCAATTTTCCCAATGGAAACTGCCCGAAGAGCCAAGGCCGAAAAAAAATTGACAAGTTCGTTCACATGTGAAGGTTCTTCTCACTGTTTTCTTCGATTACAGGATCAAGGAGTTCCTGCCTTATGGTCGTACAGTCAATAAGGAATACTACCTGGCAGTTATGCGTCGTTTGTGTGAAGCAATCCGAAAAAAACGACCAGAATTGTGGCAAAACCACTCATGGAAATTGCATCACGATAATGCATCCGCTCACACTTCAATGCTTGTTCGTGACTTTTTGGCAAAAAACAAAATTCTTATGCTGCCCCAGCCACCATATTCACCGGGCATGGCCCCCTGCAACTTCTTTCTATTCCCAAGGCTGAAGAGAACTATGAAAGGAGCAGGTTTTGCCACCATTGATGAGATAAAAACAGAATTGCTGAAAGAGCTGAACACCATAACAAAAAGTGAGCTCCAGAAGTGCTTCCAAGATTAGAAAAGGTGCTGGCAGAAGTGTATTATATCTGAGGGGGATTATTATGAAGGGGACAAAGTTGATGTTGATGATTAAATAAAAATTCCTGTTACTTTTTTATCACACCTTATATGTATACACTATATGGAATTACTCCAACCTTGATATTTTACAATGCCTTGGATAATTTTTAAGAAATATAGAATTAAGCTTTCCAGATGTATTTTGAGGATACATGAATAATACATATTTATTGTTAACCTTTTTCAGTTGATGCCATGAAAAAGGTGGTGAGCATCCGAGAGAGGCGGCAGAATCATTACATAATGCAACGTCTGCGTAAGGGACGTGAATTGGAAACAGAAAGAGATATCAAGGAAGTACAAAGAGATCTAGCTCTCATCCGTTCTCCAGCTGCAGGTCTGAAGCAGCGCCGTGCTGAAGAGCAAGCCATTGTGGAAGAAATTCATGAGTCAGATACAGAAATGAAAGAGGAAGTGGCAGTTTAATCCTTCATTTTATTGTTAATTTAAAAAAGATTGTGACCCAACTTTGGGTCTTTGTATATAATTTATAATAAATTGAAATCAATTTCATTGGTGTACTTTTGTTTTTTTCCTGCTTCTCCTTGTGTGGAATGGCTGCTGTATTTATGTGCAGAACAACTTCATTTAATAAATAACAATAAATGGCAAGCAGAGCTAGTAATAGTGAAGCAAATTCCGATTGACTACTTCTGTGAATTATCAGCTATTTTCTTTGTTCTGTGTTGTTTTAGGTACTTTGTTATGGCTAGGGCTGCTCAGCGAGGAGTTAATGTAAGTTAATTCCAGACAAGTCAACCTAGATTGCCTTTTTTCTTTACTTACCATTATTTTGATAGGAATATGTTTCATAAACTTAAGCACATATACCAGGTTTGTTTTGAATAATGTAACTGATGGCTGCCAGGTGTGACTCGTAACCAGTACTAAACTGTATTCACTCTTAGGTTGATCCGCATCAAAACAAAACCCAGGTGACCAGTGCACTGTTATTATGTATCCTTCCGCCATTTGTGCCAGAGATGCTGTCATACTTTTCACGACAATGTGGCAAGTACACGCGGGAGTAATACAAAAACAACAGTGCACATATTCCGACAACTTAAACGATGATTAGCACATTCTGTTAGGGGTTAAAGGAGATAACAATGAGAGTTATAACAAAATAAACGTTGGCACATATAAAAGAAATGAGTGAAAGGAAAGTAACTATGCCATTTATTTGCTCTCTGGAAGTGACACTTTATCAACTGTTGGCGGCTGATTTTTAAGAAAAAATTGTGCACGGTTACGGGAATTGCAATTCTTCAAAACAAAATAGTCACTTGTTGCATCACACACTTCAGACACTTCCTCCGCCAGGTGTAACCACTTTTCCCTTCAGATGTTTCTTTACGAGTGCTGCTTATACTTGTAGTCGAAACACTGGTGAACACAGAAGTTAATTTTCTTCACGGGAAGTGTTGGATATTTTTTCACATTACTTATTATTAGCATTCAACACTATTATTTGCCCAGCTTATGCTTTACGTTAGTTGACGAAGACGCAACAACAAATTCAAAGTTCACCATATACGGAGGGTTGCCCCCACTTAAGCTCAGACGACCTTGAATCACCCTCCCACTCTGTCATTGGTCAAACTGCCTATGCTTATTATTGCATCAGCTCACTGCGAGTGTCAGCTGAGCCAGTCTGAGGTGAATGGCTTCAACAATCGCTGACTTGTGGCAGGGGTATATTGTTGGGCTTTCCGATGCCGGTTACAGCCTTTCAATGATAGTTGAAAGGCGCAAACAAAAAAGTCTTACCATAAGTAAGTCGTGTGTGGGGCATATAACACAGCTGCATAAAAATGGATTCCCACCTGAGGCTTAGTGTGCAGGAAAACTAGCAAGAAAAAGGTCACAACCAACACGACCTAAAGCAGTAGTAGCCAAGGTGAGTGCAACAGTGGCTCAAGAAAATCCACCAACCCAAAGAAGCATTTTCAGCGGCATTGAAATATCCAAAGGGACCGTCTATCGGATAATACACAACAATTTGGGTTTAGATCGGCGACATAAAGCACGTGGACACGCCTTGAAAGAGCAGCACATCAGAGAACGCTTCACCAATACAAGAAAACTATGAACACCACCTGGTAGGTGAAAAGTGGCAATGGGGGTTTATTTAGATGAAGCATGGGTTTATCTAGGTGACACAATAAAAACCCCAGCCATTTATTACCATCAAGTGGGCAAAGGGGGGGCTCCAACTTTATTCAGGAGAACAAGGAAAAGTTTTCCAAGGTATTATAGTGGTTGCAGGTTATTGCTCTCGGGGGAAACTCGCATTCATAGAGTTGCCAACAATGTAAAATTTAATGCAGCCTACTATCAAAGGAATGTTATGGACTCAATTTTTGATGAAATTCGTTGGTTGTATGGTGAGGATGCCCCAAATGTTTGTATGCACATGGATAAAGCATCCAGTGACACCTCTTGGTCTTCCCAGCATTACTGCCACTGGAAAGCTATGGAAACGGGTGTCAATGTGACACCATTTAAAAGGATCCCTGTGAAGTCACCAGTGCCTCGCCAATGGATTTTTGCGGATTTGGTTTGCTGAAACAGCGCCTTGCTTCTCGGCGTCCCATCACAATTGAAGGATTCTAGAAAGTCTGCCAGGAACAGTGGGCTAACATCTTGCTTCCTGTTCCCTCTTTAATGGAAATTGAGCTGCAGAGCCATAGTTAAAGCCCATTGAACACAATAGGTGATGGCGAAGGGGAATCTCGCCATGAAAAAACAAGCAAAATCGTCCGAGCTTAAGTGGGGCAACCTTCCATATTAAACACAAACTGCTGGTTTCTGGCTGTAAACAATATTCTGTGCATACCCGGATGTCAGGTGACTCATGCGAATTGCATGTTGGGACTTGTAGTTCGTTTAACAGTATAAATCAACATTAATTAAACTGTTAAGCATTGCATAGAATACTATAACATTTAAGGATAAATTCATTCTAAAATTTAGTTTACGAACATGGGACTGCTTTCCTGCACTCATTGCTCTTGATTGTACTACGGTGCACTGGTCACATGGGTTTGTTTTAGCGCGGATCAGCCTTAAAATGAAGTATAGGTTGAATGACCTGCTCTGCAGAAGTCTAATTCTTATGTTTATGTTTATGTTTATGGAGAGTAACAGCCTTTGCAATTCAGTAAGTTATTGCAACAAATCCACATACACTTGACAAATTAGAAGCCTTAATACAGCATACATTTTCCAATATTTCAGCATAGAAATATGAATGTTCAGTAATGTGTCAAACAGGTGCCAGGCTTGTTTACACATAGGCATCTTTTAAAACAAAAGACGAACATAACATTGTACTGTTTTGCATAGTTAGCAATATCTAGAGGAGAAACAGCAGGTAAGCCCATTGCTACTTCATGAATGGATTCATACAGCAGTGCCATCAGAACTGCATTCAAAAGAAATCTGATAAGTTTCATAGCAATTCAACAGTGAAAAATGCTTACCCATATTGTGTTATTGTTTGCATAAATGCATAGAAGTCACATCTAAAACTTTTTTGAAAGTAGTAATACTCAAGCTATAGTTCCAAATTTTAGTTCAATGTCAATGAAAATAGAGCCCAAACTAAATACTGTAGATGAAGCTATCAGTGTTAAAAATAGCTTTTGGCAGGGTGGGGAGGATTGGGGCAGTAATTAAAATATAGTAGCGTTTGATTTCCTGCTAGTGGATAGAAATTTTTCTGTAGCCGGGATTATTCCCCATCCTCCCTAGTGTCTGGAAGTATGAATGAGAGAGTGAATTTAATGTAAAAGTAACACCAACCCATTGATTAACACTGCTGTGAGTGAACATCATTTCTGAAGAGCAATCATTCCAAAGATAAAAAGCCGATATGACCTTACATGCTAAAGGTGGCATATAAATGGAAGATAAAATTTAAATAAAATTAAAAGAAAAAAGATTATTATGAATGATATGACCATTTGATTTGCTTTCAAATTAGGAAATTAAATGGATAAATATTTGTACTTCAGGGTCTTCACATTTTGCAGTGATCAACAAATGAATGGTGTATAACAGCTGATAATCTCATTACTGCGTATATAAACTCTGTGTGTCTCCCTTCACATCACAAACCAATGAAAAGAAATAATCCCCTAGGTTAACAGGCTGGGAAGGTGAAGCCATACAAATATTGGATGGATTTCAAGACTGGCCTCCACACTTAGTAGATGGCAACATGCTAAAAGCAGCACTGTCTCTGGTTTCAAAAAACAAATGTGAGTGAAACTGACTTTTGTGCCAGCATTTCTCAGCCTGCACATTAAGTATCTATTTTCAAAAAGAGGTCAGCATTAATAACTGAAGTTCCAGAACAGTAGTAAGTTTATGAGCTGTATTTAATGAAAAAATTGGTTGGAGTTTGGATAGATTAAACAGCAATAATTTAATTGTTGTTTTAAGCTAGTTTGTGTTTAAGGGGAGATTAAAAGTTCTATCCCACCAATGTTAATCTGTTAAATTCTCATCTCAGAAATGAATTAAGATATCAAACTAAAATTTTAACAAGATGTAGATGCATCCCTTCTGAGTTTACTGATCTACTTTTATAGACAGGGATGCCCATCTCCCCCAGTTTTCTGAGAGCTCAATTTCAACCAAGTTCCTTTTTTATGCAATTGGAAAGCTTTGCAAAGGAGCTGTCTTATAGGTACTATAGTAGCTATTGTGATATCGATACACAATAAAACTAAAGCAGATAATTAGTTAAAATCAATAAAAAAATTTGTGATATTTACAGCAAAAAATAATCAATAATGCATTTTGAAGGTATGTTTTATTGGTATTTCAATGTATCCCATTGTATCTCTCTAAATAGACCAATATAGTAAGTGTAATAATGCTATACATTCTGAACAGCTACATACCTATGCTATAGTTCCTTTTGTACATTTTCCTTTTCATTTGATATGCCTTACAGTATGAATTGTATTTTTGTAGGGGAAAGGCACATTTAGATTAACAAATCTAAAAATGCAAACTGAATTAACAATTACAGTACTCAAAAATTGTAATAAATATGTTTATATTACCTACGTTAATTTACTTCAGTATTTTTGTATTCCCCAAAATGTTTAATCCCCCTCCCCCAAATTTCTTAATGGTGTAATTGGCCATGATTCCTCCCTACCCCTGTGGGTGATCCTGTTTATACAATAAGTGTCTGTGTGTGTGTGTGTGTGTGTGTATATATATATATATATATATATATATATATATATATATATATATACACACACACACATACAGACCCCCCCCCCTTAAATGTATTAGGGAAGATCAGATTATTTTCTGAATTTACTACATTTTGATCACGATTTATCAGCTTCTTTTTTTTACATAATACCAAAGTAGGTAAAAAATTACCTCCAAGTTATTGCACATCATCTTAGGTTTTAATTTATCTATCTTAAATAGTCATTTGGACCAGAAAATTTGTTCATTCACAGAGAAAGCTGTTCAAAGCAAAAATAGAGAAAACAAATTTGCATATATTTGCAGAGAAGGAAAGCACATGACTTGAACATATAAAAGCTGCCACACTTAATACTAATACCAATTTGTAGGTCAAAACTTAAGTTTGGGCTAAAGTCTTTAGCCCAAAGTGTTTAAGAATAATGGTTTTTCTGTGAAATGGTAACAGAATTCACAGTACAAAATGGCAGATGCAGTATCATTTATAAAAATATGTTTAAAATAAAAGTATTACCCCACAATGATAAAATTAAAGAGGAAATTCAAATTAATAAGACCACAAATTGTCATTTTTGGCACTTTTTGCTATTTAAGTCTCCTCTTAAGCCGTCTTTTGAATCACCAATTTTACAAATATGACCCTAAAACTCAGGCATTTATCATCGATTGTAGAAATTCAGTTATGCAGTACTGCATTTGTTCTTTGTCATCATAACTTGGCAGAAGAAACCCTCCACTTTATTACATATTAATGTAGGTATAATATATATTACTACTCTTCACTTTATTACATATTTCTTTTCTCATCCAGGCTGCCTATCACAACAACAAGAATTAAGACATTAATTCTGTTGGCAATCAAGCAGAACGTATATTCTGCCTGTGAAATTTGAATACAGGCCATGAGATATAAAACTTCTTTTTCCATGTTACTAAGTGTATCCTACCAATATTAAGTGCTTCAAGCTGCTTTGAAGCATGAAAATTGCAGATTCTTGCCCCATACTCTCGTTTGCAAACAAGAAGGGAAGAAAATTTTATTAAGAGCTTGTTACAGTAATTTAGGACTAACAAGTATTGCAAGTTTTTATATCAACAGAAATATATGAATGATAACATTTAATTTATGACCATGCAGATCATACAACAAAATAATATTAAATTTATAAAAACTTGATAGTGTTATCTATGCTTACAAAATTTGCATGAATGTGTTTAAATGAGCATCGTCCACATGCGGTCAGCAGAGGTGATAACAGCTGGTTGGTTCTTTATCCTGGCAATACTGTCCCTTTTGCCTCCAAAAAATCTGAATGTTACATTTACATGACTTATTTTCTATCACTTATTAGTGGGTGTACAAATTATTCTTTAAAACGATTATTTTCCTATCTATTTCATTTTAGTAAAGTGAACCTCTCCAGAAATACTTACATTACACACTTCATTATAGCTACAAAGGGAATAGCGATAGTCAAATGTTTTACACTGGCCTCAAATTCCATACTCTTTCCATGACATTGCGAGAAAAACTGAAAATCAGTAGGACTTATCACTATCTTAAAAAAAATTGAATTGTTATATTCACTTGACTTTCCCCATTATAGATTATCTTTACATCTCTTCTACAAACTATTTTTACAAAAGCTTATTTTACTGCCTACTTCATGTTAATAGACATAAATGTCTACAGAACTGGTTTTATTACACTTTTTATTTTTAGGCACAAGTGACAGTTACATACTAGCTTTGAAATTTTATATCCTTTGTGTGATATAGAAAAGAAAAGTGACCAAATACCAAAAAGAACTACTGGGAACAAATCAAGAGCAAGGAATATCTCAGAAATGGTTAATGCCGCATAAATTTGTGTTTTAACAAAATCTACGTCTTTTATTACCTATCTCTTATGGTTTACCAGTTATACAATATCATACATAACTTATTCAGAATGAGAACTTCAGAGGCAATTCACAAAAAATTAAAATATAGCTACATTTTATTTGTCATACAAATATCTTGAACATGTGTTATTTTTATGAAAACTTTTAGAACCTTTTTAAAGTAAATAAAAACATTTCCATGTAAAAGATAGAGCTAAGTGGATTTTCTCAAAAATCTGTGTGTCATATCTTTACAAGATGTTGAACTCAATTATCAAGTTTGGTATTCTGTCAGATATTTTGTTTTTAAGTTATGCTGTTCACAGACATGGACCATTTTAGAATGCTGCTTCTTTTCTTTTTTCTTTTTTTTAGGGGGAACGGTTTATTGGATCTCAAAATATGTATATCTAGTGACACAATATAAATATTTTGGAATACAATGCTTCTACTTACCATAGATAGTTGGCAGGGGAAAAAATTAATTTTCAGTATCAGTGAAGCCATGTTGGAGGAATTGAAGCAGATACGTAAAACTTCTAGTTGAAATAAGACATTTAGTGATATACAGAGTGATTCAAAAGTTGTGCGACAGCTCTGTTATTACTGGAAATACTGAAGAAAGGATATAGGATACACTATTGGAAATACATTGCTATAAATCATGATGTTGCTTGTTTTAATGCAAGATGAACATTCAGGTTAATAAGTAATTGCAATTATCAAAAAAATTAGTGGGTAGCATTATTAGTCTGCTTGAAAACACAAACTTAACAAAACATTGACACTGGGACATGCAACGGCAAACTGAAACAAATTGATAGCCATCCTGTTGACGGCACATCTGAATATGGTTAACATAAATCTAGTGCATATTACGTAATATTGTAGGTGTTACAGGCTGTTATGACACTTTCTTGCAGTTCCTGCAATGTTCAGAGCCTGTTGCTGTACACTACAGACTTGAGATGACCCCAAAGAAAAGAGTCAAAGTGGCAAACTAGACAGCCATTCACTGGACCCCTTCAACTGATCCATTGTCCAGAGGAAACTTAATTCAGCAATTTGTAGGTTGTCAATCTAAAAAGCGGTGGTGCTCAATTCTGCTGAAAGAAAAACCTATATCTTTGTTTTAGGAGCTGATCATCCAATAAGCACATGAGTGCTATCTCAAGATACTGTCCTACAGAGCAGCAGTGATCTTGTTGAAAATATGGGAATGATGAGAGCATTCCTGGTATGCTGCACCACACATTTAACTTTGGGTCAGTCTGATCATGAAACATTGACAGCAATGTGCAGTGGGTTCTTGGTTGCATTATTCCCGTTCACTGTTCAGTTCAAATGGAAACAGTCCTCATCGCTTCAGGGTTTGGCTGGTGTGTTTGTCTTTCTGCAAACCACTTACAGGACTTGTACTTGTCTATCCATGTCATCCCCATGGTGCTCTTGGATGAAATGTGCACAATATGGATAGAAATTACTTTCAGATAGTATCCTGGATATGGGCACTTTCTTGAGCCACTTTTATTGTTGACCATGTTGGGCTGACTGTCAGCTTAGCTAGTATGCTAGCTGAGATTGCATCACCTGTTACTGTACATGGCTGCCCTGAACCAATGTGTCATGCATACTTATCTTGAACCATTTCAGCTAATGACCACCAGTTGTGTGGTGTGGGACTGGTTGGTCTGTATGCTGTCTGTGGTATTCCTCCGCAGCTTCCTGTAGACTCATGCCTGCCACATGGATAAGAACTGTTTCCGTCCTCTGCTGAATAATGTACAGGTACATTGCCACTTGCTGCCCAGTTCACTGCTGAAACTAGTACTTGATGTAAACTCTGCATTTGATTAATGAAACAAAACCACACAATTAATTAGTTACAACAAGGTCATGATTTAAAACAATGTATTTCCAAGAATTTTGCCCATTATCTTTTGTCAGTATTCACACATGATGGAATTGCCCTATGTCACACTACTTTTGAATCATTCTGTATGTATATACACTGCCAGTCAACATTTCCAGACACCCAGTGAAAGTAATGCAATTCAGTGTTTAGCTTGAATTGTTATTTATTCCACATAAGTACAATCAACCCAAAAATCACTGTTTAGATTGCAATATTAGTTAAAAAAAAGTGAGTATAGTAATACATTTTGAAAATTTACAAAATAGCTGTCACACTGGGTGCTTCTACCTGCCCTGTCATCATCCAGGCATGCCGTACCACTGATTATTTAACCTGGGCCCACCCCATTCTAATCCACAGAGCACCCAGTGGGTCTGGCCACACTCCACCAACAGCATATTTCCAGCCTGAAATAGAGGCTGTCTTAATGGCAGAGAGCAGTTTGACTCATACCACAAAGACTTGCAGTTTTCAGCCAGTATATATATGGCTGAGGAGCAAAATCAGTCTGCAAGAGGCGCCAGTTATAGTCAAATTAAAACTCTGCTGCTACTTTTAGAGGGAAAGAAACATCTATGTTAGCATATAATAATATAATTACAAATTTTGATCAGATGCTAAAGTTACAGAAAAAAATTCAATGAAACACTAACTCTGCCATTTAGGTGTTAAAATTACAGAACAAAAATACAACAAAATAGCAATAGCACCTTTAACAAATTACAAAGTATTAAAAAATTCAAACAAATAATAATGCTTATCTCGGAAATGGCTCATGCCAGAAAGAAAGGTACAACTTGCTATTTATTTCTTAGAATAAATAAACCGTTGGAACAAAATGAAACTGAAATGAAAGTAATGATTATTATCACATTAAACTTTACAGTAAAACATGTCAAGAATTTTGCTTCTTTATGTTTACTATCCTATTAGTTTCTTTAAATTACCTCTGCATTACACTGAGTGTTTGGAAATGTTTGGTCGGCAGCATATGTATATTCTCTGTATAAAAATACTTGAATACAACCCCTGAATCACACCAAAAAATTGTTCAGTGTTACTCGTATTATTGCTCATCCTGTATACATACCTATATACTGGCTTTGGACAAGCCCCTCTCAGTTTGCTGAAGTCTGTTGCAATAGAAGGTTGCACTGTATGGAACTCATAAAATACTTGATAAATACTTTGTATTTATTTTATGCTAAACTTTTAAATGCTTCTCCTAACTAATATATGTCGCCCTCTGTGGTGTAGTGGTTACTACGCTAGCCTCTAATTCCTGAGGTTGCGGGTTCAAACCCGGCGGAGTGCGATGGATTTTTTCGGGTGTAAAAATCCTTAGCATGGCTTCCTTCAGAAGGGAAGTGAAGCAGGTGGTCCTGTGTCGTAGATTTACGGCATGTAAAAGAACCTCAAGCCTGATAAAGAGGCCTCTGAGCAAAATTTCCGGTCCTTCACGCCCAATATAAATTGGACCACAGTAGTTAAAGAGCATCCATAAATAAAACTCAATTTTAACTAATATATTACAAAGATATGCTGCAAAATGTTATAATAATAAATGAAAACTTTAATGTCAGAAGGCTTAGAAAGTTAACAGAAAAGACTGAGAAATGCTGGTAAGATAATACACAAGAAAGACCAGAATTGCCAAAGGTAGATTCCTGTCCAAGCTTTTATTATTACAGTCTACATAATGATGATGACACTGATGACTGGCGTGACCTTAGGTCTGATATTGGCATCATACTGGATTAGCGTTCAGCGAGGAACAATTAAAGTTCCTGAGCTGGAATATGACTACATTATAGGTAGGTAAGATATTGGTTGTTGGTGAGTATTGGAAATATCTAGGAGGCAATGATGATTGTCATATTAATCTCATGTGAAGTGGGAGGAGGCACAACTGGCTGTGTGTTGGCTACGCACCTGAGTGCTAATCCAAACAACAAGGTGTTACTGGTAGAGGCAGGATATCACTTCAGTTGGCTTGCTACCATTCCACTGGCTACACCAATGCTTCAAGGATCCAGCAATGACTGGGCTTACCGTACTGTTCCTCAGATACATTCTTCTTGGGGTCTCATCAATCAGGTTAGTCAAGTTTGTGCTCATTTCATATAAATACATTTTAATGAGTACACTCATTAAAATTGGCTTTGCTACTTGTGCCAGATCACATCTAAGGTAATGATTTGTGTAAAGATAAAGGAAAAAATGCTTGAATGTGAATGGTTTATTTCGAACTTTAACATTTTGAGCCATTTAAGGAAATATATACTACAGGTGAGAATGTGCATCCTTTATATTAATTTAATAAATACTATTTTTGTATAAAGCAATTCTTTAGCCAGGTAAATGATAAAACTTATACAGGCAGTAAAAACAACACTGGTTTGCTGCTTTTGAAAGTCTGGAATTATGAATGACTGTGTGATCTAATGATTAAAGCCCCAAAGTTAACTGGAAATCCAAAGGCAAGCGAATATGAGTGAACACCTTGGCCTATAGGCAATAATGTATTCCAAAGGAAAGGCTGGTGATAAGACCATTGTAGTTAAAGGTGGAGTATAAATGTAACTTACAAAAACAAGAAAGAAAAAAAAAACCAGAAGTGTTAACTTTTGTATTTGTATACTGAAATAGTTATGGCTGGCTAAATAACTAGGGTTAAGGTCAGTCCATAACCATGTATGAACTTAGCACTTAAATAAATAAATAAACAAACAGAAGACAAAAAGTACAAATCTCAACACCAAACTTGAATAAACCTAGTTACTCAAACTGTGAACTTGTAATACAGGGAGTTCTGCAGGGTCATTACTCTTCTTAGTACTCATAAATGGTTTAGCCCCAAGTCTAAACAAATATATACAAGTTTTTGTTTTTGCTGATGAAACTACATTATTAGTTTCCCATAAAGGCAGAAAAATTCAAAGTGCATGTCACATAATAACATTAATGTAATCATGATTCAGTGCAAATGGGATGAAACTTGATAAAACTAACCTTATGAGATTCACTGCAATCAACACAGCACAACACAACTTTAGTATCAAAATAAATAAAAAGTATATCAGACATTCAGATATTACTAAATTCCTAGGGTTACAAATAGACAAGTATCTAAATTGGAAAAGTCATATTGATGAAATTATCCCTAAATTGAGTTCAGTGTGCAATGCACTACCTCTTATCCTCTTTTAGCGACATACGCACACTAAAATTAGACTACTTCACATACTTTCACTCAATCACAGTATGGTATAATTTTATGGAAAAGCTCTGTAGATTCAAAGAGAATTTTTAGTCTACAGAAAAAGGTCCTCTGAATCATACCAGGCTCACATGCAAGAACATCATGCAGAAATATTTTTAAGAACCTAGAGATATTAACGTTCACGGGAGAATACATATAGGCATTAATGACTTTTTACATAAGAAATATAAAATCATTTATTGTCAATCCTGACATTCACAATATTAATACAAGATCCAGATTAGAGCTACATATACTATCAAAAAGCGTTCAAGAATGAATACATTATTAGTGTATAAAAATTGATATGCTGCCTCAAAACTTGAAAACCTGCAATGATAAAACATTTAAGGCAAAGCCTTACAATATTTATATGAACACTCATTTTATTCCTTCAATGAGTTTCTAAATTATGCTTAGATACTTAACCTTTAACTATGTAAATAATATTGTAAATGCTGTAAATATTGATAGTTATGTAAACATATTGACATGTTCCACATCCTGTTGTCAAGACAAAGCATAGGATCTATGGAATGCAAATAAATGCAATATGTATTAATTATGTGTTAAATTTTCCACAGTACCGCATATTAGTACATTAAGAACTCTTTTTCTAAAAGCCACCTTTAAAGTTATCTCTGGTATTCTGCGTAATTTCATAATACATATAATTTTGGGCATATGCAACAATTTTCACTAACTTTGATGAACATTTTATGTAATGGTGCATTTTGAACATTTAAAACTATAACCTTGAGGACAAATGCACTTTTCTCAAATGATTTGCAAGTCAACTCACAAAATCCTCTGAGACCTAATAACCTTGGAATAAAATCTCTTAACATTCTAAGGAATACTCTGATTAAACAAATGTCGTCCTTCATGGTGTAGTGGTTACCATGTGGTTGCCTCTAGTTCCCGAGGTTGCAGGTTCAAACCCAGTGGAGGGCAATGGATTTTTTTGGGCGTGAACATCCTTAGCATTGCTTGCTTTGGAAGGGAAGTAAAGCCGGTGGTCCCGTGTTGTAGATTTACAGCACGTAAAAGAACCTCAAGCCTGATAAAGAGGCCTCTGAGCAAAAATACCAGTCTATCATGCCCAATATAGAATGAGATGCTAAGGACCACAGCAGTTAAAGAGCGTCCATAAATAAAACTCAGTTTCTGATTAAAACAAAAATTGATTTTTTTATATTATTCAATCCTAGTGTTCCTTAAATGGGATTCTGTTGTCTGCAATTTTAGAAAGGATGAGTTAGTGAGTAGCAGGAAGGGATTTGTATTAATAATGAGCTGGAACTTTGGAGCAGTAACACCATCTTGCTTTGTAAATGTTTCAGGAGTATTTGTCCCCATCCTGAGCAGGTTGTTCCTAAGTTCTATTTCACCATTAGTAAAAATTTAACAGAACATCACTGTTCCTAGATTCTTTCTTACCTAGGGGAAGGGGTATTTTTAAACTGTGTGTTTGTAAAGAAAGAATTACTTCTTCTTCTTCTTCTTCTTCTTCTTCTTCTTCTTCTTCTTCTACATCACGGTTTTAGGCCATTTAGCCTGTTCCGGCTCCAAAATCTTGTTGTGTCCATCTCTTTTTTGGTTGTCCTGGGTTTCTGTATCCTTGGGGTCTGTAGTTATATGTTGCTCAGTCTAACCTATTTAATGACATTCTTTCTAAGTATTGTTTTCAGTTTTATATTCTATTATTACTTTATTTAATGCTTCTATTTTTAACTTTTGTCTTATTTCGTTGTTTGCCTTTTTATCCAGTCTTGCATATTCTGCTTTAGATCTGAGAAATTTCACTTTAAGCTATATCAGAATTATTAAGCAAGTTAATTGCACTGCTGTGTCTAGATTATTTTCTATGAGAAACCAATGGAGTATCAATGAACTTAGTGTGTTTTGCCTAGCAGTGTTGTTTGCCAACTGTGAGTATCATTGAATGACACTGATACTAATTTATAAGCTTCCTTAATTATTTTAAAACATTTTACTTACTTCATAAAAAGAGGTGCTGAAACCATCATATATATATATTTTTACCTAAAAATTACCTGCATGCATATTTTTTATAGTGAAGGATACTTTGCTCCATTTTCCATTCCTTTGCATGTGCACTACTCAAAAGAGCTCAGCATGGCCAAGGGGTCTGGGACTTGGTGGCAGTGGTCAGATGAACTACTTGTTGCATTATACCGGTAACACAGAGGATTTTGCTTTATGGGAAGAGAATGAATGGAGTTATGATAAAATGGAACCTTATATTAATAAGATGATGGGCATGGATGAGGATGACAGCTGCTCTGATAATTATCAAAGCATTACCATGTCTGCATTTGACATACAGAACATGGTATGTGAATCTGAAGGTTTGGAAAGAAGAAAGAAAAGCAAGGCAAAGGTAAGTTTTAAATTAGGTATAGATTACATACACTACATGATCAAAAGTATCCAGACACCTGGCTGAAAATGACGTACAAGTTCGTGGCGTCCTCCATCAGTAATGCTGGAAGTCAATATGGTGTTGGCCCAACCTTAGCCTACAGGGTTCAAGTCAGGACTCTGTGCAGGCCAGTCCATTACAGGGATGTTATTGTCATGTAACCACTCTGGCACAGCCCGTGCAGTATGAACAGGTGCTCGATCATGTTGAAAGATGCAATCGCCATCCCCGAATTGCTCTTCAACAGTGGGAAGCAAGAAGGTGCTTAAAATATCAATGTAGGCCTGCGCTGTAATCGTGCCATGCAAAACAACAAGGGGTACAGGCCCCCTCCAGGAAAAACACGACCACACCATAACACCACCACCTCCAAATTTCACTGTTGGCATTACACACGCTGGCAGATGACGTTCACTGGGCATTCACCATACGTACACCCTGCCATCGGATCGCCACATTGTGTACCATGATTCGTCACTCCACACAATGTTTTGCCACTGTTCAATCATGTAATGATGGAGCTCCTTACACCATTGTTTGGCATTTTCCTGCATGATGTGTGGCTTATGAGCAGCCGCTCGACCATGGAATCCAAGATTTCTCACCTCACGCCTGTCATAGTACTTGAAGTGGATCCTGATGCAGTTTGGAATTCCTGTGTGATGGTCTGGATAGATGTCTGCATATTACTCTTTACGGCCCTCTTCAAATGTCGGAGGTCTCTGTCAGTCAACAGACGAGGTCAGCCTGTACGCTTTGTGCTGTACATGTCCCTTCATGTTTCCACTTCACTATCACATCAGAAACAGTGGACCTAGGGATGTTTAGGAGTGTGGAAATCTCGCGTACAGACTTCTGACACAAGTGACACCCAATCACCTGACCATGTTCGAAGTCCGTGAGTTCCATGGAGTGTCCCATTCTGCTGTTTTACGATGTCTAATGACTACTGAGATGAGTACCAGGCAGTAGGTGGCAGCACAATGCACCTAAGATGAAAATCGTATATTTGTGGGGGTGTCCGGATACTTTTGATCACATAGTGTATATGTGTGTGTGTCGATCTTTCATGTTCCATTGCAGTATTACAGCCAACAAAATTTAGACTTGTAATCTTAATATCTAAATATTGTTTATTGAGAAAAGTAACTGTTCTTAAAAGTTACAAATAATAGCACAAGTATGAACATTATTAAGTTTTATTTTACCTGATTACATCAAAGTAGCTTATTTATTTAAAAAACAATTGATATTGATAAATTCTTCAAAAACTTATGTCATATCAGTAGCAATTCTCTTTAATGACCATTTTAAATAAATTATTGAGCTGCTTTCATATAAAATGTTTATTTACAATCTCAGAATATTTCCTTACACAGAAATATAGTCCAGATATAGCCTCATTGGTAAAAGTTCAAGCTCAAGCTGAGGAAAAATGTTTGACTTTATAGTTTAGTTTGGGTGCTAAATAAATTTCCTGCATATGTTTTCCATTCTGATTGTTTTAATGTCCTTAATTACTCCCTATAGTTACTAGGGTACAAATGGCACCTAAAGAGTTGTTTCCACAAAGGCTATTATTTCCCACTGTGTTCCTACTATGTTTAGCATTTGAATCTCTCTCATGACTGATCTCAATAGAAGCACAACAGCAACACAGCATATCATACATTTGTATATCCTAAATTAAATGTAATATGTTCTGTATTTATTCCATAGCACATGATATAATTGGGAAAAAGAGTAATGTCAAAACATGTGTCCTATATAAACATCTACATTTATTGGATCAGAAATCTTAATGGTATGCAGAAAGATGAGAAGAATTCTACAGATAAAGTAACGTATTGATTTAAAGCTGTCTTATTTAGGTAAAATAAAATATTTACAGTTGTATTATCATTATCAAAATATATTTGAATACTTATAGAGGAAATTGCTTTTCTCCCTCATTAAGTTTGCATACAGTATGATCAGAAACCTTATTCTATTTGATGTTTTTCATGTGTTCATTCTTTTCATTTTAGTATTTTAAGAAACATTTATTTTTCTTGCTTTCTTTTGAAGAAGAAATTACATTCCATGGTTTGTTCCCTTAAATATTAAGTTCAGTATTCCCTATAATCCAAGTTAAAACTAATGAAACTGTCTTTACAACTTGGCCGATTGATTGACAAGCAATTTAGTTTTTTTTTTCCCCCTGTAAATGCATATCTACAATTTTTATGGTAATTTGTTTTAGAAAAGAATGGAAGTTGAAAGTGTTGATCCCCTCACATCAGATCTTGCAAAAGCATTTCTGAATGCAGAAAAAGAGTTGATGAAAGAGGTGAATGACATCAAGTTTACTACTGCACAAAGTACTATTTATAGAGGACAACGCTGGAGCAGTCTTGATGCATACCTGCGTCCTATTCTTGGTCGTCATAATTTACATATCTTGCTTGGCACACATGTTAACAAAGTGAGTATCATATGCCATCATTAGGATCAGGCAGTGTTAGCACCTTGGAGTTGTCAAATTAGTTTAGCTGAATGTCTTGTAATGAAAAGAAGCTAGAAACAGTGATGTGTATTCTATTTAAAGGTGAGTCGAAATTGTAACACTAACATCACTTAAGTTTACTCACTTAACATGTTTCGGGAAACCGTTGTTCCCATCCTCAGAAGGTTATTAACTCGACTGAGTTAATAACCTTCTGAGTTAATAACCTTCTGAGGATGGGAACAACGGTTTCCCGAAACATGTTAAGTGAGTAAACTTAAGTGATGTTAGTGTTACAATTTCGACTCACCTTTAAATTAGCTGAATGTGTTTACATATGTACTTTATGTAAATGACATGTTAGATTAATATGTAACTTATTTGAGGCAGTATTTTAATACCTGAATAATTTCAATATTATTTTATATAAAAGTAAATTCAATAACAACCCGCCTTGAAACAATATATATGTAATAATTATTTGAATTTTAAATAACAGTCATTACAAATGCTTATTTTTATTGTAAACATATTTTAATAATGTTATGTGAATACATTACATACCCTAATAATGCAAGAACTGTTGAGAATAATAAGTTTTAGGTTGCTAACAATGAATAATAATGAGGTAACCTTATGGCTATAATGTGTTTAGAGTTTGAAATGTACTGGTCATGATTAGAGTGACGATGACGTAAATTCTGTAGCAGTTTTAAATTAGCCAATCAACAGCAAAGAAAAGTTTTAAGTTAAATGCAGAAATTCTATTGGACTAGAATTAGCCAATCAGAGACTTGCAATACCGAAGCTTATGGGTTTTGACTGTTGAGGGTTACTCAGTTGCTGGCAAGACTTGGTAGAGTGCCTATAGATGGGAAAATGTGTTCTCTATGGGTGATTAGTAAAAACAGATATACGTGTTAAGTGAATGTATAAAAGTTTCTCACAGTTCTTTAAAAAGTGTAGTGGTTTATAAATATGTGCAAGAATTTAAATAAAAGAAGTTAATTTAAAAGCTTAATTCTGTGATGTCTACAATAATTGTCATACCGCGCCCTACCAAAGATACATGACTCTAAAGTAAGACTGACGCAGCCGAGGCAAATACAAACAGTAATATTACGTAAGCATAACATTCAAACCGACACCCAAAGCATGTTACAAACTACATAAAGTAACTATTATTGCATAAAACAATTCTTCAAGTTTACGTAAACATATATTACGTAATAACACACTTCTTCAAGTTGGCTTCCAAGCGTGTGGCCAACAACAACAGTAAAACTTCAACAGTAGAAGAAAACAACCACTACAAGTTGGATTCTAATTGCGGGGCAGATAAAGTAATTTACGTAATTTATTACATAAACAAAACAACATATGTACTTCAAATTGGCATCCCAAACTTGGAGCTTAATTTTACTGCTTCAATATTTAGTCTGCATTAAAAATAGACAGAATATTACATAGTAACAGTTCTTTTTAACTACTAAATTCTGTTCTAACATTTCATTCTTTTTAACATACTGCATAGGGTTGAATGCTTACAGAAAATAATTTCAGATAACCTTGATGCGGTATTTACTTATAATGTTGATGCTTGTGATGTTTATGTATGTGTGTTTACTTCACGCGTTGCCATCTTGTGACGTCATTCTTTGTTAGGTTCGTAGCTCCATCTTGTGTTAGCAATTTGCATCAGTGTTAGCTTTTTGTTTGATTTCATTTCAAATGTCCTCCGGCTAGCTATTATCTTATCTTGGGTCGAACATGTGTATCTATACAGGTTGTGAAGCGGAAAGGAATCTTTTATCCAAAAATTACACTGATGAAGAAATTTGTTTTATAATTTTTATTGTCGAACACGTTCACTATCACTTTTACATATTGATCTGGATACTCGCCAAACTGAAACTGTTATAATACTTCTTACTGATCACTTTTAATTCACGTACTTCAGCTTTGTGTATAATTAACTTTATAATACTTTAGATTTTCGTAACTTGTGAATCTATAGCCGACGTATCTCATACAAATATTTTGACGAACTGACGAACTTAAGACGACGTGTATTGCACAAAGAATTTTGATGAACTGCCTAAATACGACGTGTAATGTATGAATGCTTTCGGTGAACTGAAGGACTGACTGACGACGTGTAATGTGCTAGGAATTTTGATGAACTGCCCGCGATCTACCTCTGACTTGGCTTATTTATACTCCTTCGTCCAGATACGCCTAAAGATTATAAATGAATTACTATTGGCTAATAAAACGCGCCAACATTAGCGTCTATTTTAATATCCAATGAAAACCACGAATACATATTGCTTTTAGGGAGAAAATATTCCAGAAGTTTCTACCGAAAACGCGCCAACATTACGTAACTTCCTTGTTTCCAATAATGATAAACAGCTCACCCCCCTTGCTGCATTATTGCTCTATTATTGACAGTTTCAGTAAAGCCGTATAAACTTATTTCCCAATAATAATTACAATTAATAAACATCTGAAATCAATGTCACATAAAAATGCATATTCATATTACAACCATTATTTACATTTAAGTAATTTGTGATACAAATTACTGCATCATATGCCCCACTAGAAACATAATTATAAATATTTACAACTTGTTTGGAAATTTTATAATTGGGTTTTTAGTCTCCTAAATCTTGGAACACACGCTATCACTTTCACTTAACACTTCACACGCATTTAACACACGACATATGTTGTTTTTTTTTTTATCTCGCCACTACTTACTGGCTCTGGTTTAATTAATTTAGACATTAATCTGATATTACAATTTTTTTTTATAGCAAATACTGTACCCTGAATTATTTAATTACTGTTTCAAAAAATGGTTTACTTTCTTATATTGTTAACAAAAATTTATCAATTCAAGAATTTTTTTTTTTTTTGTAATTATTAAACATATTTACCAAAAATATTCACCCTTTACACAAATATTTACATCTCTTAAATCTAGGCACTGTTTCACATGTTCTATTTGCTACATAAATATTTGTTGTTTTTTTTTTTTATATTTACCAATTTTTGTTATTTTGTACTTTATCTTTAATACCATATTGAGTTTCAATCTTTGCATTATTAATTTTCAAATGTTGTTACAGTTACTAAAAATTTATTTTTTTTTTTTTTTAAACATTTCTCTTTCATTTTTTTTTTTTTTTAATTTATTTCTCTTTTCAAATGACATATAAATAATTAACCCTCTTACGTTCCAATACATTTCTCTGCAAGTCATCTTTAACTATCCAGCATTTACTTTACATCTCATTGCTATTTACCCTCCTGGATCAAATTGTGTGTGGCTAAACATTACTCATAGCCGTATCCTAACCTTCAAATTTTTGTTCATGAATAACCTCTTGTATTCATATGAAATTTCATCCCATGATAACATTTGAAAACAATCTACAGTTTCTTGAACAACACATCTTTTGACAACTTTCATTTTCAATTCATCTGCTATCTTTATAACTTGAGAATACTCTGACAAATCTGTACTAAACTGTACTGGACTGGAGTTTTCATTTTGAACATCTTGGTACAATTTATTTCTTTGCATTAATGTCTCATTCTGTATTCCTGATATTTCCCCTCTGAAATTAACTTGCGCCTCATTTACATCTACATTCATAACCTCTTTCATCTCTCTTAGCTCACTTGAAATACTACTCATTTGACTTCCTAACTCTGTGCTTTCTACATCAACATGTTCATTTTTAGTATTAACCTCACCTTTTTTGTTACATATTTCCTTGCTCATATCTAACATTTTCTTTGAAACTTCTCCTATCTCACTTGCTATTACTTCCTCATTTTCATCTTTCATTTTTGGCATACTACTATCTAGCTTCATAACTTTCTTTTCAATTTCTCCACTGCTTTGATCTACTTTTTGCTCTAATATCTCATTACTCCTACCAATATTTTCAATTAATTTCCTGTTTTGTTCTAAGCTCTTACCAATATCTTCCCTTAATTCCCTATTATTCTTTTGCATATCTTCCCTTAATTGATCTGTAATACTCTTACTAATATCTTCCCTCAATTCTTTCTTATTCTTTTCCATTTTCTGAGTTAGTTTTTGTTTTAATTTCTCATTATTCTGAGTTAGTTTTTGTTCTAAACTCCTATCAATATCTTCCCTCAATTCTTCCCTCATACTCTTAACAATATCTTTCAGCATTTCCATCATCATACTAGCATCAAAATTAACATTTCCTGCTATTCTATTCTTACTTTCTTCACTAACATTTTCATCCTCAAATCCTAAAAAGTCTGGGCTATTTTCTGTAACCTGTATTGAATTACAGCTAACTGTTACATTATCTCCCTCCATAATTATTTCTTCTGTATTATTAGTAGCCATTGTTTTCTTTATCCTACCACTCCTTAAGTACATTTGTAGGTTACAATTTTGTTTTCTAAAAAAAAATTACGATACTCTAACCTTTGTGATGCTGTCTGTTGCTGTTACATTGATGTCCAGCTTTCTGCCCCTCTCTCCTAGGTTATATGTCGCTTCTGCGTTGTGTTATGATGGGTCCACGTCGTTTTGTTGTCCTGTAGTTTGGAATCTGCGTCTTGTAGATCATTTCACTGCTGCATTCGTTCCACGTCCTGGTTCCTTTCCTGGTCACTCTGCTACTTTCCTGGTTACTTTGCTTCTTTCCTGGTCATCGTGTTCCTTCCCTGGTCATCGTGCCCCACGTTCTGGGTGCCAATTTGATGCGGTATTTACTTATAATGTTGATGCTTGTGATGTTTATGTATGTGTGTTTACTTCACGCGTTGCCATCTTGTGACGTCATTCTTTGTTAGGTTTGTAGCTCCATCTTGTGTTAGCAATTTGCATCAGTGTTAGCTTTTTGTTTGATTTCATTTCAAATGTCCTCCGGCTAGCTATTATCTTATCTTGGGTCGAACATGTGTATCTATACAGGTTGTGAAGCGGAAAGGAATCTTTTATCCAAAAATTACACTGATGAAGAAATTTGTTTTATAATTTTTATTGTCGAACACGTTCACTATCACTTTTACATATTGATTTGGATACTCGCCAAACTGAAACTCTTATAATACTTCTTACTGATCACTTTTAATTCACGTACTTCAACTTTGTGTATAATTAACTTTATAATACTTTAGATTTTCGTAACTTGTGAATCTATAGCCGACGTATCTCATACAAATATTTTGACGAACTGACGAACTTAAGACGACGTGTATTGCACAAAGAATTTTGATGAACTGCCTAAATACGACGTGTAATGTATGAATGCTTTCGGCGAACTGAAGGACTGACTGACGACGTGTAATGTGCTAGGAATTTTGATGAACTGCCCGCGATCTACCTCTGACTTGGCTTATTTATACTCCTTCGTCCAGATACGCCTAAAGATTATAAATGAATTACTATTGGCTAATAAAATGCGCCAACATTAGCGTCTATTTTAATATCCAATGAAAACCACGAATACAAATTGCTTTTAGGGAGAAAATATTCCAGAAGTTTCTACCGAAAACGCGCCAACATTACGTAACTTCCTTGTTTCCAATAATGATAAATAGCTCACCCCCCTCGCTGCATTATTGCTCTATTATTGACAGTTTCAGTAAAGCCGTATAAACTTATTTCCCAATAATAATTACAATTAATAAACATCTGAAATCAATGTCACATAAAAATGCATATTCATATTACAACCATTATTTACATTTAAGTAATTTGTGATACAAATTACTGCATCAACCTAAATCTTTTATGAACTTAAATTTGTATACAATCATGCTCACTGGTACACACTAGTCTCCAGTACACAGTTTCAAATCCAACAGAGGACAAGGTATGGAATTTTATTTATAGAAATGCTTAATATCGCTTCCCTTGGAAGAGAAGTAAACCTTTTGGTTCCATTAGATACATGTACATAATTATAAAAACCTCATACGCTGAAAGAAAGAGTCTTTAAGCAAACTTGTCGCTCATTTTCACACCAAAACCAGTTTTACTTCTCCCTTATGCCACCCTTTAGGCATTGAGCTTATCACTTATGATTGGAGGCTCTAGTGACAGATGGAGCTATTAGAAAATTGACTGAGCATAGAAGCTCTAGTTGAATTTCCTTATGCATCCCAGTTAGGTAGCACATTTGATGATGGATCTACAAATTGGTTATTGCATATTTTAATAGGTACTCTTACAGTCTGTTAAAAAATCCAGGAAATTATCATTATATTTTATTCAAAAAGATATCAGCTGATTTATAATAATGATGATATCAGGAATCCTGAAATTATAAAAACAATTTATAATAGGTAAATCCATAGATAGATTGATTCTCACCAGTAGATATTAGTAAAGGTTTTGTCAGATTACATTAATGCAGAATTACCCTTATACCAGTTTAATTGCAATATTTAGCAATTTACTTACATTATAAGTGAATTTAAATAACTAGTAAATTGAGTCTAGAAACTTGTCCATGCTATAATAAGCCTCTCTCAGTAGCAAGCTCTTCAAATCCGTTTTGAAGCAATGCATGGACTGTTCTTTTAAATTTGCTGACAGTTTATTAAATAATATAGCCCTACAATATTTCACACCTTTAGCAGATAGGGTTGTCTTATGTTCAATAACTCTTAGGTATATTTTATTCCTAGTACTGTGGAAATGAATATTAGGATAAGATAAGATAACTTTATTTGTACATTTTTATACACAATTTTTTTTACAATATTCCACTTATAAACTAACTTAACCTATGTACAAATTTCCTTGCCAGCTATGCTGCTCTTTTTGCCTGGCACCCTGGCCTTCTGGCTCAGCTGAGCATCCCTTGCTACCTTTAATCCCTATTGTCCATCTTCTCCTTCCTCCGTTTGCCTTTCTACCTTTCTTATCTCTCTTACTTTTCTAATCCATTTCTCTTTTACTTTCTTTAAGAACTCCCCCATATTCTTATTCTGCTTTTCTTCTTTTGTTGTTAATATTTTAATTGCTACTATTTGTCCATCCATTTTTCCTCCCATACTTCTTGTCTCCATTCTGATAATTCTTTGCATTCTGCCATATAATGCTCTGAGCTTTCACTACCTCCGCATAATTAAAAAATTCTGGGTTTTTTTGCCTCTTAGCCCTATCAGATACATTGTTCCTGTTCTCATCCATGCAAATGCTTATTTTTCTGCTCTATTACAATAATCCACATGCCCTTCTCTTCCCCATTTCCTTTTTACTAATCTATAGAACCCTAATGACTTTTTATTCTCTAAGCTTCCCCAAATCTCTTGTCTTTCTATGTCCTCCACTCTGTTTCTTACTGTTATCCAGAAGCCATTGCTATTTCTTTCTCCTGTTCTGCAAACATCTCCCATTCCTATATTCTCCATAATGTTTTCTTCCCCTGTCCACCAGCTATTTTTATTTTTCATACTCTTTTGTTGTTCCATGCATATCTTTAAAATTTCCTCTTCATCTTTTCTCAGGCATCTAAACCAAAATTTTAATATCCTTTCCAGTATCACTCCCTTTCTTCTTGTTCTTCCTAATTTCACTAACGCTACTTCACCTGGTGCTGATCTTGGTAACCCCAATAGCTCTTTACAGAACATTCTATAGCTCTGGTCTATTTTTCTGCTTAATTCAGATCCCCCCCAAATTTCTACTGCATATAGCATTCTTGCTTCTACCAATGCTTCATACATTCTTTCTATCCATTTAGTTGGCATTTCTAATTTGTATTTGCACATCCTTACTCCTGTCATTGCTGCCTTTCCTTTAGTCATAACCTTCCTGTTATGCGTACCCCATTCACCATTACTGCTTATCCTCGCCCCCAAATAATCCAACTCCTTGGCAACCTCTAACTTTAAACCCCCCATCTGCTATTTCTCTTCTCTTTTTAGTTTATTTCCTCTTTTAAATACCATATCTTATGATTTATTTATATTTACTTTAATTCCCCATTCTTCGCAGAATTCATGTATTCGGTTGATTGCTTTCTGTAGCCCAATTACCATTATAGCCCTGACCATAAGATCATCTGTGTATAGTAAACGTGGTATCTCTGTATTTGCTATTATGGGACAGTGCAGATTTTGGAAATGAATATATAAGGATCATTCAATAAGTAAGTTCCTATTTTATAAAAAAACATTACACCCCATTAATCATGTTGAATTAATTTTATTTATATTGTACAATTCTTCTGTTACTTTTCTACACAGTCAACATGTTTTTTCCAAGCATTTTTGGGAACGTGACATAAGTTTTTCCAAGCCAGTGTTGTACCAGGTCAGGTTCTGTGCTCATAACCAGCTGTTCACTTCTGATTGATCTTCGTTACGGTGTTAAAGTGCTTACCTCCATGATGACCTTTGAGTTAGGGGAACATGTGAAAATCACTTGGGAAAAGATCTGGTGAATATGAAGGATGCAAGAAACTTCCCAGTTGAATCTTCTGAGCTCCCCCTGGGTCAAGATTCAACTTGGAAGTTTTCTCATATCCTCCATTTTCACCGGAACTTGCTCCAAGTGATTTTCACATGTTCCTCCAACTCAAAAGTAAGCACTTTTAACACCGATGATGAAGTCAAATCAGTGAACAGCTGGTTGCGAGCACAGGTCCCGACCTGGTACAATACTGACTTGGAAAAACTTGTGTCATGTCCCCAAAAATGCTTGGAAAAACATGTTGACTATGTAGAAAAGTAACAGAAGGATTGTACAATATAAGTAAAATTAATTCAAAATGATCAATTGTGTGTAATGTTATCTATAAAATAGGGAAACATACTTATTGGACGCCCCTCGTACATTGTGTTTTTTAAAATATTATGATCAAACAATTATAATGAATGAAGGAATTTATTTATTATCCACTTAGTAATACATACAATATATATGATGTCACTTTACAATCTCTTGACCAAGCAAAGTAAAACCCACAATACTAAATACTAGTGACTCTTTTTCAAGAGTTGCTGAATAAACCAGTTTCAACCTTGTGGTTGTTCTACTATCAGGTCCAACTATCTTAAAGTATGCTCTGACTCTATCCAGTTTAAATTATATTTCTACACTTCCTGATTCCCCAAGGTTGTTTATTTTTTTCTCCATTTTCTATTGACCTTGCCGATACTCCCCAAACTCTTAAGATTTCCTGCCTTGATTTCAAATTCATCAACGTTTTTCCCTTTATCTATATTGGTAGATTAGCCCATTTCTAGTCCTAAGTTTTACTCTCATTATCAAACAATTAGAAAGAAAAACCTAATAAATGTGTAAGAATGCAATTAGGTAGGAAGGTTATTAAAAATGTAAAAGGCATAATATAAAGCAATCTCTCTGTGTCAAATAATTCAAGTCTTCTATTAAATGAAATACAAAAGGTAATGCATGATTTTAAGAAGTCTTTGATAATGGCAACCACTCTCACATAGCCAATTTTGTTGGGCTTTGAAATGTTTTAAATATTTCTATTTTAATCATAGACACAAGAAAAACCAAGACACATAAAATGGGTAATTCTAAGATATCTTTTCAAAGTGAAATTGGAAAATAACTTAAACACACAAAACATTTTCTTTGTCCCTCTAGTTGTCCCGTATTTTAAGATAAAATTAAATAAAAAACCTCAGATCTTCACTGTTGCTATTATTAACATTACAGGTGATAACAAAGCAGAAAAGTGGTGTTGTCACTGCTGAGGCAGTGGAACTTGAGGGTTTTGAAACACCTGTCTATAGCAAGAAAAACATTATATTAAGTGCTGGAGCTATCAACACACCACAAATACTTATGCTGTCAGGCATAGGGCCCCAGGAAGAGTTGCACAGACTTGGAGTAAGTGAAAAAATTATAAAGGTTCATCATATGACATTCCCTCAACTAGTTTTTTACCACATTTTTTTTGGGGGGGGTCTTATTTGTAATGAAGAAGTGTGATGCAACTTTATTGTTGTTTACAGATACCTCTGGTGGAAGATTTACCTGTTGGGGAAAACCTTCATGATCACCTCAATATGCCCCTATATGTAAGTTTGGAAGTGCCTGTGAGTGTCACCATAGATAAGGTGCAACGACTGCGCCAGCTAGTAGAGTACATGGTATACAGCAGAGGTAACATTCTTTCTGATTCTATATGTCAGTAAAATTTAGCACATGATATTTGAGGAGTGAGCACAGTGGAGCCAACTCTTATTTTCAGAACTTTGAAGGCAAGTGGCATATTTGTAGGGTTCCTGGCATCTTCAGCAATAGTTGGTGTTGGCTCAGTGGGTCAAAGGCTTGGTCTAGTGCTCTTTGGTCTTGGATCTGCAGATGAAGCAATTCTTAGAAGTATTGCTAATTATAAAATAGAGGTAGGAATTCCTTCCTTATTTTGACTAACCCTTTTAATTTAATCTTTTGGTTTTTTACTTTCTCTGCCTACCTATAGTAGGTAAGAGAGAATATTGTATTCTGCCCAAAAATTCAATTTTGAGAATTTCACTAGACATACATATTTTGAGACAACTTGAATCCAAAAAAAGCATTTTCAGAAAAATGTGTGCATGTGTGCATGCATGAGTGTGTGTGTAGGCCCTTTACATAGCAAAATTTTCAATATTCTTTTGGTTTATCAAACACAGCTTCAGTGATTTTGATTAAAATACCATATATTCAAGATAAAATAAATATCCTGAACTTTCTGGGAATAGGCTGCAAAGTCCTCTTATTTAGAAGGAATTTTGTATTTTTTTTTGTTTAATTCGCAAACCATAAGTGATAATAAAAACTTACTACACAAAAAATGTGCATCACAATTTATTCCAAATAACTTTTTTTATAGATCAATCATTTCTGATAATGGTTTAAATTTTTCAATGCCTTACTTTTTTTTAAGTCTATCACTATTCAGTTGTTTCTCATGATGTGATGGAAAGACTATGGAATTTTAAGGCCAGAATATAGCGTCCTGCTTTTAAACATGTGACTATTGGTTTGATTTCCTCTATTTGTACCTATAATTAAATGTGTTTCTGCAAAGGTTTATCTCAATTAACATGAAGTAGATAGAAATTAAGCTTTTGTAAGAATAGTTTGTAGAAGTTATGTAAAAATAAATGAGGTAAAGGAAATCATGTGAATGTAACAAATCAGATTTTTCTTAGTAGGAATCAGAACTGTAAAATTCTTTTGTTTCACATTAGGTTAAAACTTACTTGTTTCCAGATGAAAAACACGTGGAAACTGGAACTTAGTGCTTTAGTAGCTATTTTCCACATTACATTATTTACCAACATTCAGAAAAAAAATCAAATATTAGATATTTCAGATTACAACAGGATAATACCTCACAATAATATAAAAATACAAATTATAGGAGAATATTTGTGCATTGAATTTAAGTATTCTACTTTTCTTTAATCATTGAGCAAATTTCGTTTAGCATATCTAACAATCTCACAGCCTTCTACAAATAACTTCCATAAAACAATGCAATGCAACATTCAGATGTTTGTGCTATCACATAATGAACTATGCCTGACTACACCTTCAACATAGGTTCCAATACTTCATCAAAATAACATAATTTTGACTTAGTGTGGAACAAAGATGAATGAGAAAATAGAGACAGAATCCAATCTTGGAAATTGTAAATTCTTGGATAATAAGCTTATGATGATTCAATGACTTTTTGAAAGGGGTAAAAGTATTGGAAGAAAGGATTAGGTCAGTTAGTGTCATCAAAACAAAAACTAGGTATTAAATGTGAAAGAAACTAAAGTGAGGAAATTATTCAGTAAAAAGTGGTGACATTCATATTGTTTGCCTTTCAGTATTATTAATGATTCTTAAAAATCTTATAAAGTGAAGTAGGTATTTAATTTTTTTCTTCCTTTATAAATATTATTATAAACTTTATTCACCTATCAGCTTGCAAACATTCCTGAAATTATATATAATTTTCTGTCTTTTTTCAGACATTTCGTGCTCTATTTCCCTTCAGTCAGAATATTTCTCAAGAAGGATTTGTACTGCTTACCTCATGTTTGCAGCCTATTAGCAGAGGCACTATCACTTTAAAAGACACAAATCCAAAGAACAAACCTGTGATAGATCCACAGTATCTGTCAAAGTTCAGTGACATGCAATGTACAATTGATGGTAAGAAGTTCAATATATCAAATTTGTTTTTATCTGAAGACATGCAGGTTATCTTGTACCCACTATCATAATATTCTACTTTAAAGATTATTAAGTTTAGAACACTGAAATAGGATTTTATATAACAATAGGCTGTGAACCCCAGAATAATGATAGTGCAAATTACAAAATAATTATGTAACCAACTTTATTTGTCTAATATTTTATATATAGTTTAAGATAATTTTTATTAGTTATAAGGACTTATTAGACAATAAGAATTGCATTGCCTAACTGAAACTGGAAGAGAAAGTTGATATCTCAATGGAACAGGAAACAATACACAGAGAGGTGAGTTGTTTGTCACCAGATAAGAGAAAGTTGGAATTGAAGTCACAGGGAAGCACGTTTTTTGTGGAAATGGAGGGAATGGCTTCCATAATGTATATGTGACATAACAGTGATTGGCTGACCAAAAGAGATGCCAAAATTAGCGCAGTGTATTAGCAAATAGGAATTTGGTTAAAATGGTTAGGCACTTCAAGTTGAAAGAGTACATATTCCCAAGCAAACAATTTGCATCACACAGTTCTGAAGAATATCTGACAAGGTATATGTTTGTAAAGTTAGATAAAAATGTAAAGAACAATAAAATATACAAGGTAATTTGTGTGTGGGAATCTTGAGTATCGCAGTTACATTTATAAATAGAGTTTCAGTCAGGTATGTAGAGAAATTAAAGTATGTCAATTTGATATGAGAATAAGCATGAAGACAAATTTTAAATCAATGTTATCTTGTAGAAATGAACTTTTTTTCCATTTACATATCCTGCTTAGAGATACTTGCTCGATTGGGTAACAATAGCTAGATTGGAGAACAAAGAACCCGAATTAAAGTAATTAAACAATAGGCAACCCGACAAATAAAGATAACAAACTTCATTCACATCACATGATACCATGATGGAAAATAAAATGGAGATCCCTAAAACAATTTATGTTTGAGTTATGTGCTCTAAAGTCCAAAATGGGCAAATTAAATACTTTCTTTTCATAAGATTTATGGTCAGTCAAAGGAAAGCTTTTCAACCTAGATCTGAGTCATGGCTTAAAATATTTCTAAAAAATCCATTACAATGCTCTATGCATATTAAATTCTAAGTGAATTGATTTTAATATTACCATTGATTCACATGCTGTTCTCCTTAAACAACAGGAATAACAATGAAGGCATAGCTAGTATTGGAAAATAATCTAAAGTTTAAAATGCATGTAAGCTAGTTATTTTTATCCTTACATCTAGTGTGCCTGCTCTTGAGTTATAAGTTTAGTTTTTAAAATTCAGAAACAAGTGTATAAGTACTAAAATGTCTGACAGAGAAATCATTGAAACTTTCTGTTCAGCTGTGAGACTGGCAATGAGTCTGGTTGATACAGAAGCTTTTCGCAAGCTTGGAGCAAAGCTTCACTTACCTGATCTTCCAGAGTGTACCCATCTTAAACCTGCACCAGATGATGATATATACCTGGAATGTATGATCAGAACAGCAGCTATCACAGGATATCATCCTGCTGGCACCTGTAAGATGGGAAGTTCAAAGAGTAAAGCTGCAGTTGTGGACAACTCTTTAAGGTAATATTCCATTTGGTTAAATTCTCTATGATTAAGACTTGCAATTCATTGGTGTTTACTTACCACGTAACTTCACCATTACTTTATTCACTTTTATACATAAGTCTTGGGAGCTGTTTGACAGATATGGCAAAGTATGCAAAAACAAAGGGGTAAATTTGTGTATATCCAGGTTAATTTCAAAGCTATTCAGCCTCATTTTGGTCATTCTTTCACCATTCAAAACACTATACGGAATTATGAGATTCCCAAAAACCAATATAGCCCACAATACTATTGTATCAAAGGTTGCTTCTTCTCTTGAGTAAAACAGGAAAGCTTCCTTAGTGAACTGTATTTTGTGATTTCACCTATTTGATAGGTGGTTGCTGATTCCTGTCCTTATACATAAATGCTTACTCACTTCTTGTTTATCTTTAATTTCAGAGTGCATGGTGTACACAATCTGCGAGTTATAGACGCTAGTGTGATGCCCAGCCCTGTCTCTGGACATCCGAACTCTATTTTAATTGCCATGGCAGAAAAGACTGCAGATCTCATTTTAAAGCAATGACAGTTCTAAATATAATATTTATTGAGTAAATAAACTTTGTTTTTACAATGCTTTCTTTATTGATACATTTCTTATGCCTTGCAGTATTTTATTCTTATTCATATTTATTTATTTCATCTTGAAGATCATGTATACATGATATGAAATCATCAAAGTTTACAATACAATAACAAAGTTATACAAATAACAAAAAAAATAAAGGCTTACAAACATTTCCTAGATTCAAACGTTACAAATTTATAAACACCTACTCCCTCTCTCTCTTTCTCACACCCACATGCATGCATGCACATGGGGACAGACGGATGGACAGACAGGCAGTAGCAGGATTCACAATATACAAATTTATTTATTTGCATATTCCAAAACCAAATAAAATGCATGTAGTAATAGGTATGATTTAAGCTTTTTTTGAACAGATTTACATTTTCTATATTATTTATGTTAGGGGGTAACCTGTTGAATAACTTTATTCCATTATGATAAGCACTGTTTTTTGCTAGATTTGTTCTACAATATTGGACATGTAAATTTTCTTTGTACTATGAGAGTGAATCTCTTCATTATCTGCTAGCTGATGTCTTATTACTCGGGTATGATATATAAGTTCTAATATATACATGCTCGCTACAATCATGACCCTTAATTGTTTTAACCATTCTCTGCAGGATGATCTACTAGATTCACCAGTCATTATTCTTATAGCTCTCTTTTGTAATCGAAAAACTTTTTCTCCTCTGAGTTCCCCCAGAACATTATTCTATACCTTATATGAGCATAGATATGTGCATAATATGCACTTCTAAGGACTTATGTACTTGTTACCCTTTTCAATGTATTTAATATGTAGCATCCCACACTTAGTTTCCTGGTTAGCATGTTTGTATGAGCCCCCATTTTAGGTCTTCTGTTATAATTATTCCCAAAAATTTGGTTTCTTCTTGATATTTTATAATTTGGCTTTGTAGTTTTATTTATGGCTTTACCATATTTCTAAGATGGCTTGTACGAAAGCTCATAGCAACGGTTTTTTCTGTGTTTATTAGCAGCCTATTTACTTTAAACCACGGTATCAATTTTAATATACTAGCACTTGCTTTCTCCTGTAGATCTGGTTTATTATTTGCCTTTATCAGTAGATTCATATCGTCAGCAAATAACACCACTTCAGACTTCTGCACACACAATGGCAGATCATTTACATAAAGTAGGAAAAGAAGTGGTCCCGATATAGCTCCTTGTAGTACCCCCTGTAATAATCTCCTCTGTGTAGATTAGCAGCTTTCTATACTGCAAATGTTCACTGTTCAGATTGCTGATTTCTAGATTTCTGTTCGTTGTGATAAATATGATGTGAACCAAGTATTGGCTATTCCTCTAATACTGTATGCCTATACCATATGTATACTTGTGCCTTCACTTACTGAGCATTTATCCTGAAATTTGAGTGATGACCATTTTATTGATGTATCAAGGAAATAATGCAGGAAAGAGCTATGTTGAATTTGGATCAGTTATGGCTTTCTAGCCTGCAAGCCTTATCACTTTTATTTGAGGAACATAATTTCCCAGTCAAGAGCACTCTGATATTTGAACATGTGTAGCATTCCTTGGCAAGCCATTACTGTGGTTATATTGGGGCTGTTGGAAGACATTTTCAGTAACTGCTGCTGGATATATTATTAATTCAAAGCAATATGCATCATTTATTTGAAGGTGAGTCGGAATTGTTACACTAACATCACTTAAGTTTACTCACTTAACATGTTTCGGGAAACGGTTGTTCCCATCCTCAGAAGTTAATTCGACTGGCCCGTGTTGTTGGTGTTTCCGTTTTTTGGACTGGATCCTGTGGTGGCATCTTGTGGTGGAGAAATGTACTTCCAGAGAGGATTTGGTGGCGGCAAATCAAAATTCATTAGATGTGTGTTGTGTTTTAGAATGGTGATCTTCTCCCATGCATCTAATTCGGCTGCAAATTTGGCTGGTTTGACTAATGTAATATTGGGTTTGATGTTGTGATTAGTGATCCAAAAATGGTGTGAAACTGCAGATTTGTCCATTTGTTTGTATTTAATACATCTCATGTGCTCCTTTACCCTAGTTTCTAAGTTTCTTTTTGTCTTACCTATGTATATTTTATTGCAATCTGAACAATTGATTTTATAGATTCCAGCTTTTTTGTCTTGTGGAATGGGGTCTTTTAACTTGTTACAAAGTAATTTCTCTATGTTAAATTTGTTCTGTGGAGTTAGGCTGATGTTATGTTTCATGAAAATCTTCTTAAATTTGTGAAATGTTCCTGGGTGGTATGTGAATTTCTTGAACTTTAGCTCTTTATCTTGCTGGCTGAGATTTGTTGTGTTTCTGATGTGCATCTGTCGTTTGAATTTTGCAATTTTTTTGTCAATAGTTGCTTTGTTGTACCCATTATGTATTGCTGTGTCTACTATATGCTGGTATTCTAACTGGTATTCTTTTTTATTTAAGGGGGTATATACCAGTCTATGTGTTAGGCTGTTTAGTACTGCATGTTTGTGTGTGGTTGGATTGAAACTCTTATTTTTTATGTAATTAGTAGAGTGTGTTGGCTTCCTGTATATGCCAAAGGTTAGGTTCTTTTGTTCTCTGATGATTTTTAGGTCTAAAAATGGTAGCATGCCTTCTTTTTCTATTTCTATGGTGAATTTTATTGATTGGTTCTGTAGGTTTAGTAAGGCTAAGGAGTCTTGTATGAACCTATTAGGGACAACAGCGAAGATGTCGTCAACATATCTGTGCCAAACTTTAAACATGTATGGAAAGGAAGTTGTTATGTGTGTTTCTAAGTAGCTCATAAATAAATCTGCCAAGAAGGGTGAAAGTGGGTTGCCCATGGTTAGACCAGTTGGTTGTTGATAGAACTTCTTATTGAAACTAAAACAATTTTGTGCAATGCATAAATTGGTAAGTTGTATGAGGTCTTCTATTTCTTCTTCAAGTAGGTTAGTCTGCTGTAGCCATTTCTTTAATTGACGCAGGAGTTGATCTGTAGGGACACTTGGAAATAGTGCAGTGACATCAAAGGAAACTAATCTGAAACAATTCCGACTCACCTTTAAATAAATTCAATACACATCACTGTTTCTAGCTTCTTTTCATTACAATATCAACGCAATATGCATCAGTTATTATTTCAGAATATAAAAAGTCTTCTCAATAACAAACTAAGGAACACAGATGTGTGGCAGCTCAACCATCACACAGAACAGCACTGAAGCTTAGCTATAAACATCGGTCCAGCTTCCATATCTTCAGATGGCAGCATCTCCCAGCACCAACAGTGGTAATGATGGAGGAACAGCTGTGCGCTGGGTTGCAAAGCCACTCCTGCTGGGAAGTAACAGCTGTGGTGCTTTCATTTCTGTTCAACCTTAATCTACAGATGTCATATTGATCATGCTGTGGTGGCATTGCTGTATGCAGAACAAGAGACCCTGGTTTGATCCTTGATATTGAAATGAGATTTTTCTCATGCTGGGAGGTCTGGTAAAGGGTGCCTCAGTCTCACCAAATGAGATACTATTTGATTGAGAAGTAGTGGCTCATAGCCTAATAAACTACAATCCACTGGCCAGGGGAACTTGTGTGCTGGCCACATGCCACCATGGCTTCCTGTGTGGATAGATGCAGTGGGTTGTGTGCTGGTCAACATCTCTCTGGTAACTCATAACAGTAAAACAGTATTTATTAACCTTAAACCACATTCTTTTATGCTATACTTGAACTAATGGAATAGCCACTAATCACTAATAATTCGCACTAATTACAAAGACCAGGGCTAGCCCAGCTTTTACTTTCCCTTTTTTTATTGATTATCTGCACCCTCAGCCACCTCCATTCCAGCCTACTGAGTTGTCTCTGTGGAGAGCAATGCACAACAGACCCCGGCTCTTGTTAAACTCGGTTGCCAATGAGTCATGTTTTCAGAATTTGTTTTCAACGGGGATACTCAGTGTCCCATTTTCTTTCAAATCAGCTGGTAAGGAAACTAATTTAAAAGTTTCAGTCCTCTTTTGTGATAATTTAGGCCTTTTCCAATGTTGGTAACACTTCAGATATGCAGTGTTTCTCACATACAAGTTGGCTGGTTACTTGAAACATATGTGTGTAAATTATTTATGCTGAACAGCCAACTCATACACTGTTTAATTAGTAACTTATGCTTCACTTATCTTATTAATGACTGGTTTTAAAAGAAACCATGTTTCTGATTAAATCAATAACGTTTTCACCTCTTGTCATCTTATTTATTCTCTCTTTATTTCATATTGTTAAAACTAATGCGGCTAGGTGAAAAACTGCTTGTTGTATTATTGGATATTAGTAAAGTTTTAAGGATTTATTTCATCTAAATGAACCAAAAATTATCTGCTACAGCTGACTCTTCAATTGATTGTTATAATATTTTTAAAATGCTCTTTGACTCTAGTTTAGAGACAACTTTCAGTTTTTCAATGTAAATTTTGTTACAATTCATATAATTTATTTGATAAATGCCAGATACTTTATCTTCTGAAATTTTATCCTTTTTAGAAATTTCTAATAAAGCTCCTATGCTGTATTTATTTTGAGGAGCTATTATTATGCATGTTTATTTAAAATTTGTTGTAAATTTATTATTTATGCATGGAAGATACATATAATTTTTTTAAAATTTACTGTAATTATTTCTCATCTCTTTGAGGCTAGGAATATCTATAAATATCTTTCTGGTATTCAAATTTCTTGATGCTTCTATTTAATTCAGTCTATAAACTAAATGTAAAAAACTGCAATTTTATGTGAAACAGGATTAGGGGCAGAGCATAGCTGGGAAAGGGAGAGCTGAAACCCCTCCTTGCTTAAAAAGAAATGTAAAAATAAATAGCAAAAATAGCTTTGTTAAAATATCATCTTTCTAGGTAGGTGGAATGAGATACTTCCTAATCGTATCACTGGTAGCACTATATTTATGCCACATGCCTTAGTATCACCAAAGGTGACAGCAACTGTACTTTAAGATGTCACTGGTCGGAGCATGTTTCTGTCAAAGTGCTAAATTTGAGTGATTTCCAAATGAGTGCAATATCTCCCAAGTTAGAACATAACAGAAACCCCATTTTGTAGTGAAATAACATGGCCTGCAGCATGCCTAGACCTACTTCACAGGGGTAATTAATTCTCATGTCACATTTGCCACTTAAAATACACAAAACATCCTATCCTAATTTTAATTCCAATTGCTGCATCTTAATCTTTAAATATAAAATCGATTTATTTAAATATTTAAACTCAGGATTGATTCATATTTATCATTTGAATTGATACAAATTCTTTAAAAAAATGAGTCCCTATACATAACCCCCCTTAATATTTTTCTGGTTATGCTACTGATTAGGGGTTTTAATTTTTATGTAATTATTTGTGTGAATTGGCTCTTTATTATACTAGCTGTGTTTACTATTTATTGTTGGTAACTCTGTGTGCGTTCTTGTGTATTCAATGGACTCGCTGCACTTGAACCCACATTACTGGTTGCTTCCGTGTAAAAGTGTCTTATAGTTTTTGACACCATTTCTTAGACATTATGGAAAGCTGTTCCTGTCAGTGTTTTAATGATGTACGAGGTCTGTTCAAAAAATTCCGGAACATTCGCAATTTCGCGCCAATGGAGTGTTAGTGTTAGAGTTAGAGCAAAATGCCGTTGGCATCCCTGCACACGCCTGTGTTTAATGTCTAACTGCCGGAAGTTTCATTATTCTATGTCTGTTAGTGCTGTATTGAATAGAACGTTGTGTCGCACAGTTTGCGAATTTCGAGACGGCAGAGTTAGAGAAGCAACGCGTCTGCATTTAATTCTGCGTGAAACTCAAGAAAACCTTTACAGACACACACCAAATGATGCAGGAAGCCTACGGTGATGAGCGTTTAAGCCGTATTCGGTGTTACGAATGGTTCAAGCGGTTTAAAAATGGCCGGATGGAAGTTAAAGATGAACCTCGTTCAGGACGCCCTTCGAAGTCTACCGACGACGATCATGTCAGGATCGTCAACGAAATTGTGTGTGCCAATCGAAGACTATCAGGACGTGTTGCGACGCCTGCGAGAAAGTGTGAGAAGGCAACGGCCTGAAATGTAGCGAGGTAATTCATGGCTCTTGCATCACGATAATGCACCCGCACATTCATCCCTGTTGGTGCGTGACTATTCCACAATAAACGATATCACTGTGCTGCCTCATCCCACGTACTCTGCAGACCTGGCCCTATGGACTATTTTTTATTTCCAAAGTTGAAAACCCCGTTGAAAGGGCGAAGATTTGCAACGATAGACGAGATAAAAGAAAATTCGCAGACGGCGCTTCGCGCGATCCAGAAAGAGATGTACCAAGACTGTTTCCGGAAGTGGAAACGGCGTTGGGAGCGGTCAGCGGTGTATCAATTGTGGAGGAGAATATTTCGAAGGAGACCGTGCACAATAAGTAAAAGCTAAGCGTAGAAACATGTGGACAAAGTTCCGGAATTTTTTGAAACAGACCTCGAATGTTGAGAGGTAGTTTTTTGACAAACTAGCAGTGCTCATTATTGTGTTCTTCTGTATCAACTGTGTTCCTGTCCACTTCTTGAAGTTATATTTCATAGTTCTGCACGGTATGCTGGCAATGTTGGTTGTATGTTACAGGGATTTTAAGGGGAGTTACAAATTTTAATTGGTTATGAGTTGTAGTACATACGTGTATACATAAAGTACAATCTGTATTGTAGATATAAAACTCTGCAGATAGGAGCGAGGTTCAAACTAGAAACCTCTTCGTTAGAAAATTGTCACTCTAACCACTCATACACAAAGCACAGCTGCATATATGTATGTAGGTCAAAGTAACTACCTAATAGGCAGTCTTCAGATGTCTGATTCATGATGGACAAGAAATATTATTATTATAATACTGTAATGCATTACGGAATATTATATTGGTATTCATATTGTAATAATTACAATACTATATGAAGTATATGATAATACAAAAACAGCATGTTGGTTAGATCAGTGTAAAATCAAAGTTAAATGCTAGTACACCAAATACACTTGCCTCATACTTGTAGTGACTGTTAGCAATACCAAAATGCTTTTAAATATAATAACTGAAACAGAAGCAAGTAGTCTACATTATGTAATGATGAAATAGTAGAAATATTTTACCATTCCCTGAAGTTGTCTATTCAAACAAAGTGGACAGCAATTCAGTAACACTGTGTATGCCAATGTCGCCGCCGACGACAATCTCAATACGAGAACTGTTCAAAAAACTTCCGAACTTTGTCCACATTTTTTCTACACTTAGCTTTTACTTATTGTGCATGGTCTCCTTCGAAATACCTACTCTCCTCCACAATTGATACACCGCTCCCAACGCCGCTTTCACTTCCGGAAGCGGTCTTGGTACATCTTTTTCTGAATTGCGCGAAGCGCCGTCTGCGAATTTTCTTTGATCTTGTCTATCATTGCAAATCTTCGTCCTTTCAACTTTGGAAATAAAACAATAAAAAACAAATCAGTAGGGGCCAGGTGTGAAGAGTACTCAGGATGAGACAGCACAGTGATATCGTCTTTTGTGCAATAGTTACGCACCAACAGGGATGAATATGCGGGTGCGTTATCATGATGCAAGAGCCATGAATTGTCTCGCCACATTTCAGGCCATTTCCTTCACATTTTCTCACAGGCGTCGCAACACGTCCCGATAGATCAGTCTTCGATTGGCACGCACAATTTCGTTGACGTACCTGACATGGGTGTCGTCGGTAGACGTCGAAGGGCGTCCTGAGCGAGGGTCATCTTTAACTTCCATCCGGCCATTTTTAAACCTCGTGAACCATTCGTAACACCGAGTAAGGCATAAGCACTCGTCACCGTAAGCTTCCTGCAGCATTTGGTGTGTCTTTATCAAGATTTTCTCGAGCTTCACACAAAATTTAATGCAGACGCGTTGCTCCTCTAACTCTGCCATCTCGAAATTCGCTAACTGTGCGACACAACGTTCTACTCAATACAGCACTGAATAACTAACAGACATAGAATAATGAAACTTCCGGCAGCTACACATTAAACACAAGCGTGTGCAGGGATGCCAACCGCATTTCGCTCCAACACTCCATGGGCGCAAAATTACGAATGTTCCGGAATTGTTTGAACAGATCTCGGACAGTATCAATAATTGCAAGGTGCTTACTTTGTCTGATTTAGCCATTAGTTTATAAATTCCCAAATTTACCAGTCGAGTTATAAAATAATACACTATTTTATGAGGAGATAAATAGTATTACTGTTTGCATAAATTAAATTTTATGCAGATTTCTGATGGATAAGATGTAACAAAGTGACAGCGCTAGCTGTAGCAAATCTGATGATGAATGACATGTATGGGAATGAAGGGGAGGGGGTGGAGACAATAGCTGAAGCACTGAATGAGATGTAAACACACGGCATGACTGAACATAGCAAGCAGCAGGGCATATTTTTCATCAATGATGATTGACAAAAATCTGAAATTATTTATGGGAAAGAAAAAAAATTATATTTCACATATAACTTTGTCGTTACAGTGTTATTTTTTGTATTTGTAGCAATAAAGTGATTTTGTGACTTGATTTCGCCTTATGTGAGTCATTTAAACAGTTGATTAACGATTTTCATTTCATTTTTGGCATATTTTGCAAATAAACTGTTTGTAAAAATTCAGGGTCCCTACTATAGAAATGTATTTATTCTCCATGGTTTTAAAATCAGTTTTCACAATTCATACAGAATTTGTTACTCATTTTTGGTCTGGAAAAAAGTGCTAGAAGTGAGATTTAAAGTATTATAAATGGGTAAAATTATGAAGAATTATATCTGTGTTTTTGGTAATTGTATATAAAGAGTATAATGAATGAGCATTACTTGCAGGATGTATTAATGAGGCTGTTTTATTTCCTTATTTATTAAGAAAAGTTGGGAACTTGAGGAGAGGGTGGGACTGTAATATAGTTTAGGCAGTATCTAGTAAAATGAATATTACAGTACATTACAGTTTTAAAGCAACTTTTATCCATTCAAAAACATTCTAAAAGACTTATATTTTTTTAATACTCGGCGCAGAATGGTGAAAAAATTTTGATACAAACTGATATCAATTGCTTTGAATGGATATTAGTAACTTCATGTATTCCTTTTTATTTTACTTTCTTCTTCTGTAATACATATTGGTGAAAGTAAGTTTATATTTACATTTAGTTTATTCATAACATTTTTAAACGTTAACTTTTATGGTGATAATCACACAGAGAAACTTTAAGGAAACTGAACGTCACTAAAGCACTTTTATTACAACAGTATGATGGAAGATATGATGCTCTTAAAAAATGTATATAATGTTGGAGAAAACAAGAAATTTTAAATTTATTATGCAACACTATAAACTAAAATACCTATACCTATATATAATTCTCTGTACATAAAAAATAAATATTGCAAACTAGAACATACTGCGTTTCATTTACCTGCAGAAACAAATAACACTTTCCCAGAAAATTGAACCATATTATTAGGTTCAAAATTACACATTTAAAAAAAATCTACATCTTTAACAATATGTCCATGTGAAACACTCTTGCTTATAGCTAACTACATACAAAGGAAAAGCTCAACAAAATCTATGCAGCAGTAGAAATTGGGTGACATAGAGGTACAAAATAATAACAAGAAAAGAGATAGCGGACAAGGTAAAGGCAATTTCAGTATCTCAAGGCACAACTTCAGCTTTCTAAACACATGATCTGGCAATGGTAATAACGTTGTGCTTGCATTAATATATCACTAACATTCATGCTATTCAACTACTACCTCCTTCACTGTTGTATCTTGTTTCTTTTGAAGAGAAATCTTTACAACTAACCTGCCAATATAGTAATTCAAAGTAGATTCTCTTACTTGGTAAGAAAGCACCAAAAATTTTGTATGAATGTATAGAATATTCATAGGATACATGAAAATGTATTCTAATTGAAGCAATGAAAAAGGTAAGGGACTACACAAAGAAGGCTCAAACTGGGATGTCAATAAAATATCTCATTATTATATTAGCTGTTTAAGAAAATCCCCACGCCTATTTTATTGAATTGTATGCATTTAGGAGCTTTCAGCAGATATGAGTATCAGGAAAAATGAAGCTTTTTGATGTTTTATATTGCCTTTTTCTGAAGCAGTGAGATCTTTCTATATAATGCTTTTTGATGCGTTAACATCTTTAAACTCATGCATTATATAGGTCCTGCCATGTTAACTTAGGAGAGTTACGAAAACAGGAGCAATTTCAAACACTTACAGCTCAGTCAGTTTATATGCGAAACAAATATTTTATTAAGCAATGGTGTCATCACTTTGTAAGACAAGAGTTTTTGGTCAAACTTTATATCCATTCCTAACTGTAATATATAAGAGTGCACTGGTATTAAATGATCTGAACAATTAAGGAGTACAGCATTTTTTGAAGGTCATACAACTTACAAAGAATACAGCATCAGAAGTTTGGTCAATCACCTGCTTATACACATGTAATAATGTTAGCATCACAGGAAAGATCACATGTCACTCAACAATATGCCTTTGTAAGTTGAAGCTCCATATTATGGTATCAGTGATACACTTGGGTATACAGTGTGATACAAATATATCCTCACTCTCTTTATGGTTTTCTTTGTTGGAAAGCTCACTTTTTGTAATCATTTGCCTTTTGGAACACTTTCTCTTTCGCTGATGACAGATGTCTGTCAGGAGTGGTAAGAATAGTGCCCTCGTGCTGGCATTAGTTAAATAAAACAAGATATTTTAAAATAAATATTATTTTATTTCATATACATTGTGTAAAGAATATATTTCCTAATGAGGAATGGAGCAACATGCAGGATGGTAGCTACTCGGAGGCTAATGAAATTGCAATCCAAAATTACTATTCTATGGTTTGTGCCTGGGTTGTAGTGGTATGCCTCAGTTGTGAGCAGAAGAATTCAGGGTTTCCAATTCTGGTATGCAGGTGTCAAGGGCTAAGAGTATAGCACATATCCATGCCAATAAATACTTGACATGGTTCCAGGTAAAGAAGAGGTGCTAACATAATGTTATACAAGAGTTGGTGCAGAAGGAATTAAGGCATTCATCAGTATTCTACTTTGTAAAAGCTAACCAAAATCATATTTTATTTCAAGTTTTGACAATTAATATGCTCCTGTCTCTAAACAATTTTTAGAATCAAAGTGGTTTCCATACAAAGTTACTTGCATTGCCTACAGAGCATTTCAAAGAAGGATTAGCAGTAAATCAAGAGCATTTACTCATTACTCACAATTTCTACAAGCTTTCATAAAGCATATTGAAGAAGCAGACAAAAGTAATAAATGCTAAATATAATAAAAAACTGTATGCATTTATCTGGACCTTACATTAGCTCTAATTTTGACTCTGTTAATAATCCTGTCTAATTTCCAAAAGTTAAATCATTGTTAGCGCTGCCACTCATGTTTACAAGTCTGACATTGCAGGTTGAGGCCTGCCACATGACTCCAAGGTAGGAACAAACGTTTCTCATAGGTTCAACAATGAAAGCAAACAGAATGACATTATAAAACAAACAACTTAATCCTTGATCTAAAACCGTAACATACCACAGAGAACACCTTAGTTTAAAGGTGGTCCGTGATAACTTGTATGCCTATTTTTAAAAACTTAGATTTTTTAACATTTCTGAAAAAATAATAAAATGTGTTTGTTGCAATGAAAATATGATTCTTCAGAAGAAAGAAATTAAAAATCGATACAACCAAAGTAGTGAACTAATAAAGGATAAATTGGGTATTAACAAACACCACTAAGGTCCAATGCAGGAAATATGCACAAGCTTAAACCATGTCAGCAAACTGTCATGTTTGGCGTACCACAGCCTTCAGCTGTAGCAAGGTTAGAATTAATTCAACTTCTTACATTAACATATGTGTTTCAGTACACACTCAAATGCTTCTCTTAAGTTACTCCTTTAAGATATTTTAAACATTTTTTCATGACCTTTATTAAAAAGTATCATTTAATATTAAAATATAGTTATACTAATGGCAATCTGAAAATAATATAAATAATTTTCTTTAAGTCTCTTCAGCAACATTTTTATGCTTAAAATGTATAGAATTCAGCCCTGAAAATGCTTAGTGAGCACAGATTGTGTCTATTCTTCATCCATTTGATTTAGAAGTTAAGTAAACTGCCTCAGATTTACTCCGCTGATGTACAATATTGCCAAACTGCAAGCCCACAAAAGCAATTTTATATCCATAATGGTTAGTGGAATTTCCTTCTTCAGTACAGACACAGCTTTAAAAAAGTGCTGCATTGGTAATAAAGCAATAAGTAAAAACATACACAAAATTAAATTACTTTATATAAAACTGTTGGCAGAGGTCTAAAGATATGCATTATTTTATTTATTTATTTCAAACAGTTTGGTTTCTTAATGCATATTTGAACTTAATTTTAACAACTTTTATTTTTAACTTTATAATAGAAACAATATATGTGAGTTATTTTCAAAAGACTTAAGTTATAGCATGAATAAAAAATTAAATAAAGCTTTTGTTTTTATCAGCCTCTTTTACTGCCTACTTTTCACATTTTTGTGCTTATTTAGGTGACTAAAACACACATTTGTAATGCTTTAACACCCAGTGTCTAGTTATTATGCAGCTTAATTTTTCTTTCATTTTTTGTTTATTTTTAAGTTCTAGTATCCAAGTTGTGATGCAACATTCCAACTTAGTCTCTAGTCCCTATACATGGATAGTGTGAAAAACCAATTATTGAAACGCAATAAACCCTAACAGTGGTTAACTATAAAGTCCAGAAATTTGAAATACTTGCCAGTGTGCAATTTGCTTTAAGGTATGATATCTTTAATATCTGAGTTTACGTTGAAGGTTTATGGGGTATTTGAATTAAGAGGATTTTATGTGCATACAAGTATTTTGTCATGGTAAGAGCTTCAGCACAGGGATCCCAGGACCTATGGTTCCAGTCCTGGCTGTGGCATTGAATTTTTCAAGTCGGATTTAATAAAATTAGTGCCTAAACATTGCTAGTGTGAAAGAAACAATAAACACAATTAAGAACTTTCTTCAATACACAATAACATAACCTCTGTTTGCTCCTAAAAATGTTTAAAAAACTTGCATAGCCCTTTTTACTTTCTCTACTACGTATAGTAAGTAGGGGAAGTATTGCATTCCACCCAAAAATTCGATACCGAGATTTCACCGGAAATACATGTTTTGAGACCTCCTGAATCCAAAAAAAGCATTTTTGGAAACATGTCCGTGTGTGTGTCTGTGTGTGTGTGTGTGTCTGTGTGTGTGTGTGTGTGTGTGTCTGTGTGTGTGTGTGTGTGTCTGTGAACAGCATAACTCAAAAACTAACAGTCGGATAAACACCAAACTTGGTATTTACGTTCAGTATCTTCCAGAGATGCGACACGAAGATTTTCAAGAAAATCCCCTCACCCCAGACTACCCTTTACATGGAACATTTTTCGAAAATTTTAATTTTCTCAAAAATGGCTCTAACGATTTTGATGCAAATATCATATGTTTAAGATAATGTCATGAGAAATGAAATGTATATCTCGAAATTTCTGGGAATGTCTCCAAAATTATTCTTCATTATGAACGACTTTTGCATAACTGGTAAACCATAAGAGATAGACAAAATTTTACTACATAAAAAATGTAGATCGCGTTAAAATACACAACTTATATCATATACATTTTTTTTGTTGAGTGAACCGTTTTCGAGATATTGCTTGCTATTTCCTTAAATTTTCCAATACTTATACTTTTTCTCAAATTGGTTATTCATTTTTTTATGTCCTGGACATGCAAAGAGAATGGAATGCGCCACATAGCAACCAGCGATAAAATATTTGACTATCGCTTAAAAGCTACCATATTCCCCTTGCATCTACAAGAAAATTACAAATAAGATTGACATTTCGATATCTTGATTAATATGAAGCATATGGAGAATGGGCGTTTGTAAAAATAGATTGTACAAGAGTAGAGAAAGTCATGTGAGTGTAACACATCAGATTTTTTTAGTTCAATGCTTCAAATTTTGATGACATATAATAAATAAAGAAAAACATGAGAGTCCAGAACTAAAAATAAGTCTATAATGAAAAGTGAATACACAATTACTGCAATACATTAAATAACATATAAATTTCAACATTTTTTCAGACAGTAAATATCTTGAATATTCACATATACTGGCTCAGTTCACTGCATGCTACAATAATTTAATAGTAATGTTCAAATGTGATTTATCAAGAAAACTGACCTGCCAAAACCAGATGCATATAAAGTGACAGCAGGAAAGAATACAATGATTAATAAACAAGGTAGCAGAAATTTAAGCTCATGCTCGTCTTTTGACAGCAATATAAATTTATATTGGTAAAATCAAATTTGTTAAATACAAAGAGCAGCGGTATAGTCCTAAAGAAAATAGTGTCAGGGCTCCATCTAGAGAAAAAAAATCCAGAGCATGAATTTCAGCATTTATTATTATTATTAAACAAATTTATGCCACAACATTATGTATTCCTTCATTACAATTCTAATTACCCTGAAAGTAGGTTTCAATTTAATTAGCCCATTAGAGAGAATCAATTTAAGAGAAAAATAATGTAATGCGATATATTAACTTTTAGACCTCGCTTATAAAATAATTTTATTATTTTATAGTCTTGTAGTTCATAATTTACTGCTTTTGCAATTAAGACTGCAGCAAAGATATTATTAGTAACAAAAAAGTTAGTGAATATTATTTGAACTGTTTCTTTTTAAGTTGAGCCACATTAAGAGAAGGCAAAGATCCCTGCATGTTCTGCTTTTGGTAGAGGCAGGTGAACAATAAAGGTTCTCAACTGATTTTGTGTTGTAAATTTCAGCAGAAACCAGGGAAAACAGAAAGAAAAAAAGACACAGATCATTTGTCTCTTCTTGAAATGAATGACAAGGAATATAAACTGCTGTTTTTGATTGGAAATTATTATAAACCTTATACTTCATTATAATTAATTTAAACATTTTTGAAAAAATGTGCTTGGACGGCACCCTGGCTCAACTACACTCATAATAAAAAGTTCATTATCAAATTGAAACAATTTGGAAGAGAAAGGCAAAGCAAAGACTCAGATGAATGCATAGAAATTATAATTTTACATTCTCCAGGAATTAAATATGCACTGTTATCTTTAATGGAAAGAGGTTGTATGGACTTATTGCTACTTAAAGGGTGCAAACATCTGTACCATTTAATATCCTACCTCAAACAGAGCATATACTTGGCATTTAAGTTATAAAGCAACCTGTAAATATTATCTAGCATCCAGCCATACAGCATTAAAGACTTATAAAAAGAGGGTTGTTGTGCATGTGGCAAAGTCAAAGCACAAATTACTCTTGCACCAACATCAGAACTTCAGATATCACTTGCTAACAGTGATTGCATTGTTTGTTCAAGGAGAATCCTGTTCTCATTTGAAATGATAAATAATATCTATGAGCCATATTTATCACTTAAATATTTAAGTACAGGAGGCAGTTTGTTCAGAAAGTTCCTTTATGAACTGCTACGAGGGCAGTCCCAGAAGTACCCGACCTGACATATATATAGCGGTTGTTGTTTCAAATAAATGACTATAGTAGAAAGTACCACCCTTATAAAGCTTAAGTTTGAAATTTGACGACACTACATTGTTTAGTAATTGTTTGACAGCCATTAATAGTGAACACTCTCAGCAAATTTGTAAACATGGATAAAACTGGTCATCGTTATGTGAGACAATACTTTCATTTGAAAGGTCTTAGTCCAACTAATATTAAAACTGAGCTAGATTCTACTCCGGGGGAGTCTGCTCCTTGGTTTACAACAGTAAAATATTGGGTGACAGAGTTTAAGCGAGGCCATACGAGCTGCCAAGACAAACATTGCAGTGGTCAACCAAATGAGGTGACCACACCAGGAATTGTGAAGAAAATCCACAAAATGGAATTGGATGATCATAGACTGAAAGTGTGCAAGCCAGCAGACATCGTAGATATTTCAAAAAGTGCATACTGACTGAAAATTTAGACATGAAAAAGCTATGCACAAGATGGGTGCCACGTTTACTCACAATGAAACAAAGGCAGCATCGTGAAGATGCTTCAGTCGAGTGTTTGGTGATGTTTTGCTGCAAAAAAGCCGAGTTTTTGTGTCAATTCATAACCATAGATGAAACATGGGTCCATCACTTCACACCTGAGACAAAGGAACAGCCAAAACAGTGGATTGAAAGGGGAGAATCGGCTCCAAAGAAGGTGAGACAGTTCCATTTGCAGGCAAAGTAAAGGCGTCAGATTTTTGGAATGTGTGTGAAATAATTTTCATTGATTATCTTCAAAAAGGAAAAACAATCAATGGCGAGTATTATGCAAACTTATTGAAGCATTTGAATGATGAAATCATGCAAAAACGTCCGCATTTAGCGAAAAAGAAAGTTCTGTTTCATTAAGACAATGCACCAGTTCACACATCCATTATCGCCATGGCCAAAATCAATGAGTTAAAGTTTGAATTGCTTCCTCATGCAACCTATTCGCCAGATTTAGCCATCTCTGATTATTTTCTATTTCCGAAGTTGAAGAAATAGCTTGGTGCTAAAAGATTTGCCAACAGTGAAGAGCTGTAGTCTGCAGTTGATGACTATTTTGCAGAACTCGATGGTTCTCAGTATAAGCAGGGTATCAAAGCTATTGAACACTGCTGGGAAAAGTGTATTGAGCTGAAAGGAGACTATGTAGAGAAATAAAGATGTTTTTTACCAAAATTTTTGTGTTTTCTTTGTTAGGTCGGGTACTTCTGGAACAGTCCTCGTAAGCTTGTAGACAGGACTGAAAATGCATTGTTTTGATAGGATCTCAAGTCTGGAAACATTTTCTGTGCTACATACTTCAATTCCATGTTTTTTACTCCCATTGGACATTTGTCAACAAATGTGGCACCATCACCTCATTTTGTATATTGGTATGAGAGCATATTAACTGATAAATGAACATGGATAGACTGAGATGGCCCAAATGTATAGCCTCCATGATCATTAGTTAAAACACTGTACTTAATCCTATGCTTTGTAGATGATGCAGTATCTGGTGTACAAAAGACACCCGGTGTGATAGAACAAGCAAGCCAGAATATGATTTGTATTGCAAACAAAGCTGGATAATGAAACACTCTTTTCACAGGATACTACCATCATTTAAAGAAGAAGAAAAGGAGATTATTTTTTTTTTTACATAGAAAAAAACTGTTAATATGACAGGTTTTTCCTCCCATGACACATTGATAAATTAATGTTGATTTCTTTGAAATTTAATTAAAACAAATGATTGGCTTAGTAGGAGCTGGAGATATTAGTTACTAAGCTGGCTAACTATTCTTTAATCAGTGCATTTCTAGTAAGACCTATTTACTGCCTGCAGTAATAAATGATTAGTTCAATGGTGCTAAGGAGAAGCAGACACATGTTAGGATAAAAATGGCTGACAATCCTGCTCAGGGACTCTTTTGTGAATATGAAAGTATTTTATATGCAAATAAACACCACAACGAACCCATGGCCTTACTTCCCTTCTGCGGGAAGCCATGCTAATGATTTTTATACCTAAAATATTTATCACCCTCTGCTGCATTTAAATGCATGACCATGAGAACCACATAGTGTGATAACCACATAACCATGGAAGACAACAGAAGATATAAATACCTAATCTGAAATGGTTGAAGCAGTAGCATAGAAACAATATGTGGATTACTATTCAGAATGTCTGCTTAGTCCCCTCTACACACCCAGGGAGTGTGCATAAACAGCATTTGCAAATTCCCATTACAAAGTTTCAATTATAGATTCATCATGACAGAGGTGTGCACTTCTATTGTTAGTTTTCATGAAGGAGGTTTCTTGATATAATGGAATGGAATATATTAGCTCTTGCAAGAAAACATTGCAACATATGCATAAAAAGCTCTCTTTAGTGCCACAATTTAACATTAATGTATTAACAAGGTAAGCACTGATGTTGAAGTGTATCTTTTTATTTCCTCTATTGCTTACTACCATATATCAACATCAGTGGACATAGGCGGGCTCAGGAAGGAGCTATAGCACCCCCTCCTGCTTAATTAAAGGAAAAAGTATGACATTTGTTATACTTAAGGTTATGGTGTTGCTTTGCTTTGGTAAACTGAAAACCAACACTTTTATTTTTATCCTATTTACTTAACCAGATGAGCATTTCTTCATTCAGTCAGTGAATGACTTAGCTTACTAGTGGAATCCCAAAAGATGTTCCAATAATTTGAGAAGAAAAAGTATATTATTTTCATTTACCAGTAAATAACTTCTGAATATGAATTAAGCTCTGAATTCAGTAGGAGAAAAAACTTAGAAAAAACTTAAAGTAAAACTGAGCAATCAACTACTTAAATATTACATTTGAAAGGCATGTTTATTTAATAAATATTTTTATGTTTCTTGAAAATTTAAGGATGATCTGTGGATCACTTATATGATGCTTGAAAATGTAGAAAGGTAAAGTGCTCCATTATTGACTGCTTTTGCTCATTGGTATAGTACATTTCAAAATGTGTTAGCTCCTCCCAAAGAAATCCTGGATCTGTCTCTCCATACCTTAATTATATACTGCTCCTTTACTTGAATGCAGAGATATTGTTATTTGACCCAAAAATTTGATATTGAGACTTCACTGGAAATACATGCTCTGAGGTTCCCTAGGAAAAAAAAAATGTCTGATCTGTCACATTCATACTTTATCTGCACATTACACTTAATACACTCCCTTATTATGGTTTTGATATGTTTACCTTACACTTCTTTAAACCCAAATTAAGCAATATGGATTGATTGCTTGCACCATACAGAAAACAAAACACAATTGTTCATATAAGTATTATGTCAGTTTTCATTACTAATAGTTAACACGGGGAAAAAACAATTATGTAAGATGCCCAATGAATGCTAAATAACAGTTCAACCCAAGAAAACTTGAAAGATATAATGGCAAAAGCTGTATATTCCAATCAGCTATACATGATGGATAGCTATACTCCTATGGTTTACCCAGTTATACAGATTTCATTCGGAATGAAGAGGCCTTCGTAGGCTATTTACAAAATTCAAGATATATGTTTTATTAGTCTTGCAAGTAACGTATGGTATTTTAATAAAAATCATTAAAGCTACTTTTGAGAAAATGAAAGATGAGAATTTTTGCATGTAAAGGGTAGTTTAGGATGGGGAATTTTCTTGACTATCTTTCTTTGGCATGTTTAAACACTAACTCCCATTTGATTTTATCTGACTTTTCCTTTGTGGGTAATGCTGTACATAGAGAGGAAACAGACATACACACACACACACATTTGGGCATTTTTCTGAACCTCAAAATGTGTATTTCTGGTAAATTCCCAATATGTGATTTTTTGGTGAAATGCAATACTCCCCCTATTTATGATAGATAAGTGGTAGATGAAGTAATAAATATAATGGGGAGGGGGAAGGCATTTTTCTCTCTGATCACCAAATATATATAAATGGCAATGTAACTGGTGAATAACTTTATCTGACAGATTTATGTGAGTAGCTCAAGTATATCATTATTCTTGATATAGAGCTATCGGGCACATTTGTTTACAGAGAGAACTAGTTTGATGATAATGAATTACAAGATGTGCCACTAAAATTGAATCTTTGAATAAAATTTACTGTGAACATACCTTGATGAATAAGCAGCAAGGTGATCTTATGAGATGACAGGACAATCTTTGTGTGCAAAGCTGCTGTTAAATTCTAACTGCATGGATGCATGCTTTATTGTTATACTTTGGAATTTCTGGTCCTGCTATTAACATTTACAATAACTTGGTCTTTTCTTCTTGTTGAGAGTTTCCAATTGCTGCAAAGCTTAAACTTGCTTGCTTTGCATACCTATGGGAACCCCAATTTCCTTCTATGCAAGGACCTCTTTCGTAAGGCCATTAATGTTTTGATGCTATGTGCCTTTCTTCCTGGCAGTTTTAGCAGCCATCACCCTTTATTGACACCCAACAATGTTTCACTTTTTCAAATTTCTTTCAAATATATATGGAGAATGAAGCTTACTTTTATTGACCCTGCTTTTCTGTATCTTCAGATAATAAACGTGCACTGTTCCAATGACTAGAATATTCAATCGTGAATCAGTGTCAATTACTCACATTAGCATGAGCTAATAACAAAGCATTCATATGATTAGAACTTAACAACAAACTCTCACATCTGCAAGCTACTTCTAGAAAGATTGTGGTCCACCTTTCACATGGTGGTCATGCTTCACATGCATGAAGATATATCCATAGGAAATTTTATTAAATTATGACCAATACTTTAGCTTAATTTTAATCAGCAAAACTCAGGAGCTGAGTGTAAGAAGTGGACAATTCTGTACCACTATGATGATTAAGTTGAGCCTGTATAGTGTGACTTGTAATGAACATGGTTCTGCAAACTGAATGGTCTGTAAACAACCCTAATCTGAACTCTCAAACAGGTTCTAGGTGAGCTAAAATGTCAATTTTGTTCTGCACCCTAAACACAGAATGCAGATTGTGGTCAAAAGTGGGCTATTATTATTATTTCAAAGCTGTTTTGATGGTTGCTAAAACACCTTCCACTCAAACACCCACTAGCATAGTGTTTAATATCGAGGAAGTCTATGGCTTTGGAAATAGAGATACGTATGGTTGGTTTTGATCAGAGAGTTAGCACTTGCTGAAAGATGTGTATCATGTGTAAAACATCTAAACCAGTCATTCTCAAATTGTGGGGTACCATTGCCATGGAAGCTTGAAAGGTCAGAAGGTAGGACATATATTTTTTTCATACAGATAAAGCTACAAAGGATTTGCTCTAGAACCTCTGATAATTACTTTCATCACTTGGAACTAAACAAAGAACTTAAGAATGATCTTTTATTTCAGATATCATCAATGCTTAAATGGATTCTCCTTCTGAAAAGTAGGTCCATTCATGATTGAATTTTGATACTTAAAACTTTTTCTTTTTCATAGAAAAATTAAATATTTGTTAAATATCACTTTATTTTAATACCACCAAACCAGTTAGGGTCAAAATGTGTATTCTAACTTTTGCATATGGTGTTTGTGCACTTATTGAGTCTGAGTCCTTGGTATGGAAATATTACAACCACAAAATCTAAAGGCTGTCAAGCTTTCAGTAGTATAAGCAATTTGTATATACTGGGCTTTGATGATGATAATTTATTACAACAATGCCTAAAGTACCAAGAAACTAGCTTAAAAAATACAGGCTGGGTAAATGAACTAAGAAATAACCTTGAGAATAATGGCATGGGAGATGTTTGGAGGAAAAGAGATGCAAATCACAAAGGTTTTTGGAAGAGTATTAGAAGAAGAGGACATCGAGATACAACAATTATTTAATCAGATAACTGAGAAGAGATCTTTGATTTTTTATGTTAATATAAAAAAACACTGGGAAAGAGAGAAATATGTTGACAACACAAATAAAGAAGAAAGAAGAGGTATAGCATGGTTAAGGGCAGGAATATGGAGGCTAAAAGGGAAGCGAAACAGCTATGCACAAGGTGAATGTCCATTATGCGGGGGAAGGGAAGATATACAACATATTATATTTGAATGCAAAGAAACAGAGATTTGGAGAAAAGAAAGTTTATGGTATGGAATGAATAGGAATAAAGATATACATACAATTATAGATAAAAACTGTAAAAATATGGGTAAATACTTAACGAAAGTAAAATATAAATATAAGAACTACTAAATGTATCAACATGTAATTGTAATTCACAATGACTGCTCATCTTAGTGGCCAGGGCCAAATAGAGAAGGCAGTCTAAATACGCAATAACTTAGTGCTCAAATAAATTATTATTATATATACTGGGCGAGTCTTTTTATCCTGTGAATTGAGAAGTTCCAAGGTTCAAATACTGGCATTTAAAGGTAATTTTTTTTTCTTTTAGAGAGAAATTTAATGGGAATCAATAGTTTGGCATGGAAGTGATAATAACTTTCTCTGAGTGTCCTTTCAATTAATTAGTTTAATTATGTGAATTTAAATAAAACACAAATTGTTTCCTATTAGAAATTGCTTTACTGAACAAAATATATAAATAAATGCGTATAACACTGTAATGAGAAATTACAAATGTAAAGTATTAAATTATATTTTGCTGTTTAAAGATATTCTTTCATACAAAAGAAAGACAATAAATTGCTCTGAAGGTTTACAAATGTACTGTGTGTCAACATATGAGTTAAAGTTTAAAAGTCCATATTGTATTATTGTGAACCTCTCTGGTTCCCAAAATAGTACAAACCTGACTATGACATCATAGTGGACTTTCTAACAACTTTTACTTCAATTTATGTGATTCCTCCATACTATGGTTGTAACAGGTGTTTAAACTGGCCATCTGCTGGGAGATGCATGTCCTGAGTCTAACCAACATGGCCGGTGAGATGGCTAAGATGATACATTGCCTGAGTTGTTTAGGGGTCATTGGCTACTCCTGGTGCACAATACCTTTAAGTAGGCCAATAAAAAGAAGTCTAATGGAATTAGATTGGGTGAGCGTGTGGTCACCCTATTGGTCCATGCTGTCTAATCCATTGCTCTGGGTAATGGCATTGAGATAACCCATTATGCGATGGGCTGAATGAGCTGGTGCCCCAGCATGTTGGTACCACATAGTTTGGTTCCGCAACGCCACCTCATCTAGTAGAGTAGGCAGCTTGTGCTGTAGAAAGTGAACATGCAGATCTCCAGTGAGCTGGCCATTATAAAAATACAGTTCTATTATGTGGTCATTGAATATACCAGCTCAGTGTTGAAGCCACATCAGACCTGAAAGGCTGCCTCTCGCATCCAATGTGGGTTTACAGTGCTCTAGTAATGCACACTGTGCCAATTTCCATGGCCTGTATTGTGAAATCCTGCATCTGTGAATAACACAGCTGCCAAAAATGTTGGATCTTGTTTAGTTTGTCATACGATCCATCCAGAGAATGCCACTCTGTCCATGATCTGGCTGCAGTAGCTCCTGGTGTAATTGGAGATAAGGATGGAACTTTGCATTATGCAGTATTCTCCATGCGAAAGATTGGATAATATTGAAATGCCTGTGAATGTCTGTCATACTTCAATGAAAATCATGAATGACATAGTCACACAATCTGTCATTGCGTGGCCATAGACAGGGTGATTTTTTCATGAATGCAGTGTCTTATGTACTTTTCCTGATTCAAGAAAGCAGTTCAAAACTCGTACAAGCTTGTGATCTGTAGATACTCTCCTCTGTGGAAACCTCCATTGGTATTGATGACATATTCTGCTGTCCCTTCCCCAAATAGTAACAACACTCCGCATACTATTTGAAAACATTATTTCGCAATGAGCATTAACGTGGAAACCCCATATTTATAGGAAAATTTTGTCTAGATACTTAGTATTTATTATGCATATTACAAAATATTTAATTTGGGTGTTGAGTCAACCACTGTGGAACATTGCAACCTATGCAATTACTTTTTTTTTGTTGCGACATTAAAATTAAAGCATTTTAAGATTAGTTAAAAACATTTTTATAATGGCTGCCTTAAAAAGTTTTGTGGTTGGGAGATAAATTTTGTGTAAAATTTGATTTTGTTTGTTTGTTGTGTGTACAATTGTTCTTAGACCTAATAAATTTACTTCATTTTCATTACAAATGATTGGTCGACTCAAGACTGACTGTTGGGTTGAGTCAACGGTCGTTATCTTTTTTCCATAGGCAGTTTCAAACTACAGGTATAATTAATTATAGGGTATTCATCAGATGAAATGCTTAACAACCTGTTGTTTACAAGAAACATTTTTTTAGGAAATTATAAGCAAAAATATCATAAAAGGTGGTTGACTCTAGCTGGGTTGATGGTACATATTTTTGTAACTCTACAATGTTTTGAATCAAAAACAGCTGAATGGAAAAATGCAATAAAAGTGCAAAGAAAACTTTTCTGGCAAATTTGAATTCTGCATGAATAATTGATACTACATAGTATGTATAATGGGCCACCCTGAAGCCAAAAATAGTACATTTTAAATTTTGTTTTGTGTGTTACCTATTCATGAAAAATGGCCAAACTAAATGTTATGAAATCTACTATATAACGTACCTTAGGCATCGCTTGCAAAATAGGCTAAATGGCATGTAATTATTTCCCTCGAGAGAGGGGGAGGCTTCTAATACTGTGCAAAAGTTAAAAAGTGGCTATATCTTAAACATTTTGAAAAAAATGTTACATAAAAACAGTTTTTAAGACGATGTTTATAATAACTTTGGTTATAGGATGAATAGTTAAGAAGTATAACAATTTTTGTTACTCTTATTTGTTTAAACTGGCTACTGGAGGAAGAAGCATGGTTCTGATTGCACTGCAAGCGGCATGTGCTTCTGTGTTGTTAAACCTTTTACTCACATTTTAATTTTTATTACCGCTTTTCAAAACATTATGGCATGTAAGCTGCACAGAGGGGAGAGAGGGAGAAACAACAAGAAAGCAGGAGGGGGAGAGAAGAGAAAAAAATCTCTGCATTTAATGTGAGCAGAACTGCAGATTCTGCTACTATAAAATAAGTTAAATAAACTGTAAAACTATGGCTTCTTTTAACTGAAAACATGCTGGAGTCTTGAGAAAACATTTACTCCTTTCTAAGGAGCAACAGGATTACACAGTTTGGACTAGTGTGTTGCTAGCTTTTGCACTAAGCTGTAGTTTACATATAGTCTTCCCCCCTTTTTCTTCTTCTAAGTAATTAATGTCCCTTGTCAACAGACAATTAATGGGGTTCAAATGAGCCTGGAGACCAATGAACTTGGAAGTTAGCTAACATCTGTCTTATGTGAAAATGAGAAATCCTCAGAAGAGCCTTTATCCAGGCAACTCATCCCAAATGAGATTCCTTGGGCTATTTAGGTTGAATGGTGACATGCTTTCCCCGTACCATTGAGGTGGACATTTACCTATTGCTGAATAATGCATGTCATTATTTTTGTTGCTTGATTCCTGTACCTTTTATTAGTAGATAATATAAATCAGCAATTTATTATTAATGGACTTAAGAGGTACTAAGAGAAATGGTTAAAAGGAAATTAACTTCATATACATTTATTTTGTCATTACTTTAAGAGATTTTATTCATGCTAGTTTATACATTGTAATTAAGTTTAAATAAATTTTTTGCATTATTCAGAACTTTTTTATTTCTTCCTAGATATTATAGAACAAACATTTTCTGGACAAATACAAAATATTCTGTACATAAGCAAGCCAAAAAGTTGCTTTCAGTGCACAACTACCCATTATTTAAACAAAGATGCAAAGGCGAAAGAATGTTGCATTATTTGTCAACTTTTAATACCTAGAGCCCTTATATTAACTGCAGATATTAACATCTGAATTATTTTTAAGGTTTTCATCAGTGATTGGCTAGGATTTTATCCTACTTATTGGCAAAGAATTATTTTCTTCATTATCATGCCACTTTGCTGTTCATAATTGCATCCCAGCCTCTTTAAAAAGGTATTTATTTGTCTTTATCTAGAAATACATTAACACATTTAGTACTGTAAATTAAGATATATAAGCTAGATATGTGCTGGAGGCTGGACTGATAAAGCATTTAAGCTCCATGCACAGAATTACTGAACAACTTGGGTGCTACCATTTCTGAATATTATGTATGCAACTCCTGCACTTTCAAATCTTGACACTAGTTAGTTGTTTTTAGAATGAAAGCGATAATGGTGATAATTTCCTTGCTTCATAATTAGCTTCCGATTTCATTTGCAAATTACAGTACTCATGAAAGCATGATCTTAAAGCCAGGCATGTCAGGAAAACGGTTACTTTTAACAAGGAATTTTATTTTTCTAGGCTCCTGAGTTTATGAGTAAGGTTCATATACAGAGTTACAAAAACTATTTAAATTTATAATTTAAATGTTTTTTAAAAAAATTAAATGTTGCATTTTTATACATCAATTAATATTTTGCATGTAATTTAGAAAAGTTATATCCTCAGGTATACAGCTTGGGGCCGTCCCCATAATGCTGCTATATGCAGTATGAGGGGCATGAGTTTGCTTCTGGCACCTGTATGGGATTTTTCCCCTGCTGGGGGTATGTACAGAGTGCACTTTGGTTCATGAGTTACTTGGTGAAAAAGTAGCAGCTCCAGTATCAGAAACTGCACCAAAGTGGTCAGGAACAGGTGGCATGGTAACCAAGTGTTTGTGCACTCCGCCAACGATATTCTATGTGGACTGAGGTAGAAGATACAGTGGCCATGAAATAAGCCTTTGCCCATTAGGGCTGTTGTGCTAGGAGTTTGAAGTTGGTGTCAAAAGTAAAAGTTTTGCTCGAATTGTCTCCTACAGTTTATACTTTTGAGTACTTTAATCTACATTGCAGGGGCGGCTTCTGGGGTAGTGCCGCTGTATTACAAACGGAAATCAAGAGAAGTGTATAGGAACTGTGCATACGAGGGTGGTCTGAAGAGTTTCCGACATCAACAGAGCTTGTAAATAAAAGCTAGTGAATTTTGTTGTTCATCTGTTGACAGTTACTCACCAAAGTTTCAGCCATTTTGGACACTCTGTTGTTATGTAACAGTTTTTGAGTGAGGTGATGTGAGCGTTTTTATGAAAATGGACAAAATCAAGTATCGAGCTGTCATTAAATATTTGTTTTTGAAAGGCAATACGCCTACACAAATCAAAGATGAGTTGGATTCTGTGTATGGGGACTCTGTACCATCATTTACCACAGTGAAATTTTGGGCAGCTGAATTTAAACGTGGCCGTAAGAGCTTGGGAGACGAACGTTCGGGATGTCCAAAAATTGCAACTACCTACAAAAACATTGCCAAAGTTCACCAAACGGTGCTAGACGACCGCCGAATTAAAGTGAGAGAGATAGCAAAGGCTATGAACATGTCAAAAGAACGTGTTTGTCACATATTAAATCAACATTTAGACATGAGAAAGCTGTCCGCACGTTGGTTGCCGCATTTGCTCACGTTTGACCAAAAACGTGTTTGAATGAACATTTCCAACGCTCTGTTGGCGCATTAAATCTGAGTTTTGGCGCTGATTAATTACTGTAGATGAAACTTGGATACACCATTATACCGAAACAAAAATACAGTCCAAACAGTGGACTGCAAAGGGGGAACCAGCTCCAAAAAAAGCAAAAACTATTTTTTCGGCTGGGAAAGTGATGGCGACTGTTTTTTGGGATAGTCGTGGAGTTATTTTAATCAATTATCTTCAAAAAGGAAAAACCATTACAGGAGCATACTATGCATCATTACTTGACAAGCTGAAGGCAGAACTTGCGGAAAAACGGCCACATTTGCAGAAAAAGAAAATCCTGTTTCACCAAGACAATGCACCGTCTCACACCTTAGCGGTTGCAATGGCGAAAATCCACGAATTACAGTTTGAACTGCTCGACCATCCACCTTACTCACCAGATCTAGCCCCAAGCGACTTCTTTTTGCTCCCTCATCTGAAAATTGCACTCGGAGGACAGAGATTTTCGTCAAATGAAGAGGCAATCACCTTCGTGAACAATTATTTTGCAGAGAAAAACGCCGCGTACTATTTGGACAGGTTACAGAGATGGGAGCATCGCTGGGAGAAGTGTGTAGAGTTACAAGGAGACTATGTTGAAAAATAAAAAAAAAAAAAATTCTGAAAAAATGTCTTGTATGTTTATTAGGTTGGAAACTTTTCAGACCACCTTCGTAAAACATTGTTTTCAAGTATGTTTCCTAATTTGAACAGTGGTGCGCACTCTACCGGTAGTTTTCTGAAGCTTGGAGCCAATTCCAGATTGACACCCTCTACACTCATAAGCACTAGGGTTCACATCTCCACATGGTTTGTATGGGAGAGTTGGAGTCAAAGATTGGTCTAAGAGCTTACATTCCACCCATTTGAGCACAGAACCTAGTGGCAATGATATCATACATATTCCGTGTTCAACCTTCCTTTAATGTAGTGTTACCATGTTGCTAATGCTAATACATTTAAAACACAAATTAATAATGAAACCAAATGGAGAAATAATATACCAAAATATCCTTATAAATACATTGAATATAATTATGTTGTTAGGTTTTGAAACTAAGAGGCTTTATTTCAATGTTTGTATATTTCACAGAAGCAGGGTGATTGGTTATGATTGAGAGATTTTCAGATTTGCTGTTACGTTGTATTTCTCAAGCATTTACTGGCACAAGATGACTAAAGTGACCACTTTTCTCTTTTTTTTGTGTGAAATCATACTAAGCACATCCTATCACTTTCTCCAGGAATTATTATATCAAACTCTTACTGTGCTCTTTACACCTGTGTGTAAGAAGAGCACTGTTTTAATAAATGTTTACTTCTGTTCCCTTATACATTTTGTTTATATGTTATATTATGAAATATATGAATTACTGACAAGATTACCTAATATGTTTCATGCTACTGCACGAAGTTGGTCAACATATTATATTTGAGGGATATTTGTTTTCACTTTTTTGGGGGGGTGACACCCTTAGTATAGTGCCTCAGCAGCTGACACTACTACATAGGCAAGTTCATTCTAATTAAAAAGAAAGTTAACACATTTTAACTTTTCTGACTGCTGTTGTGTTTATTATGTAACAGAATTATCAGAGATTAGAATCCTTCCAATATCCATACAGGCTAGAGCAACTGTTCAGAAGCACTGAACTGGGCAATAGCTGCCAAACTAAGTTCATGGCAAATGATGCATGTATTTATCAGTTGAGTTCTGGCAGTTAAATGATATGAAAGTCTGGTACTCATTAAGAGTAAAATTAGGTTGTGTGCTGGTGATTAGTAATCCATTATAATTGAGTATAAGTTACAATAGCTTATTTTTTTATGCATTTGTGAAATACCCTTCTACAAGAAAGTGCTGGATTAAAATTCCATTGAAAGTATCCAGATATTACATTTTCTAGCATGGCAGTTGTCCATTGTGTTGTGAAAAAAGTCAAGTATAGTCTTTTTTTTTCTCTTTCTTTTAGCAAAACATTTCTATAATCATTCATGTGTTGAATGGGGAAAAATTGGATGAAATAAGATACAATTAATGTACTCGCAATCAAAGTCATACTTTTCAACATCTATTGTAAGGCAGGCAACTCTAGCATGTATGTTTATAATTGGGGGGGGGGGGTGCAGCAACTGTTGCCCAGCTCAAGGCTAATGAGTAGTCATCATTCTCTATTTAAATTTATTTAACTTCTACAGGTAGGGAAACATTTTTCCACACACCCTGTACACCTCCAAACTACCTGTAAGTTTACTTCAACATTTGGAGTTGAAATTGGGTCACACTTGCTTCACTTACTGTATTACACAGGACAGTTTTCTTCACTTCCATCTTCAGTTGTAGATTGACTAGTGGCACTGGGACACCAAGATTCATGTCACTTACCAGAGATCAGAAAAAGGATGACACTAGCACTGCTAGTCCATCTACAGCTGAAGATGGAAGCAAATGCTTCTGGAACATGTCCTTGTAATACCAGTTTAAGTGAAGCGAATGAGTGCCAAATTTGATTCCAAATGTTTAAGTAATTAACTATTTATAAAATATTAAGTGATGTAGACGCAACTAATGTAGCATTTATATTTTGAAGGAATATTCAAGATATAAGCAATATTCCAAGCTTAGTGTTATCCCTGAATATAAACAAGTGCACACAAACAACAGCTGTCTATGGGTTTAAATGCTGAGAGAAATCATTGGTAGAAAATACGTTAAGAATAAAATTATCTCCACAAATCTAGGAACAACTACAAATGGCTTAATTTTTTGTTTTATTATCATTTAAAGGAAACCAATTCTTAAGGTAAAAACAAAACAAAATAGCAGCATCATTACAAAGTTGTTCGATAAATTTTTCAAATTGCCTAAGTGGATATATCCACTGTGTTCATAATTCTAAAATACAGAGGACATTACTAAAATGCTATTTGCAACTATTAGCACATTAATTTTATTTAACATTTAAAATTAACAACAAACAAAAATTTGGAAAGCAAGTCCATTAAACTGCAGATTTGTAGAAAATTTAACAATTTGAGTACATGCACCAAAAAAACTAAATTTTCAACATTCCTCCATCCCTAAATTTATATTTGCATACATACATCATCTTTATTGCAAAGAAAACCAGAGAAAGCTTTATAGAATTGAAGTTACACCAGATGTTACACAATTTTGGCAGATTAAAATAAATTATTTTTAAAAATATGGGTTCTCCATGTTGTATGAGACATCAATGATACCTACAAACAAAACTTAAAAAAAGTGTAAACTAAAGTCTACCTATTTGTTCTCTAACAGCCTCACTGCCACAGAAAGACAATATAGAACTAGATGTAATCTCTGCTCCCATAATTTCTGTGAAATTAAAATTTGCAGTATAAATCAGCTTAATCCCCAAAATATCTCCTTTATTTCCTCATTTGATAAGATCAACATACCATAGCAAACTTACGCATATGCAGCTGTTAGTTTCCATCTCAATTTTTAGAATTATTTTCTGTTGTAAATGTTAGGATTTCTATGCAAATATTACTGTAATTTAGTCATGTCACATGCTCTGAGCTGTTTCATATTCTCACATCCTTCACTATCTTTTTTTTGCCATGTGTAACATTAAAATTTAGAAACATACTTTGGAAAGCTTCAATTAGAAGAATAGTAGCAGCTTTTTAAAAACATACAAAAATCACAGAAAATACAAAATTTATATTAGTAAAACATCCAGAAACTTCTTTTGGATATACTGGGTGTTCAAATATATTTGGGTTCTTCCTGTTATCAGTCTTAGTCAGCAAATCTTTACCTGGTCGCATGCAGAATCAATGGGTTATCAGAAGATCTGTTATTATTGAATTTTGTTTAAACTGTTTTTCTGTCAATGTTTGTTTTGTAATTGAAACTAATTTCGCTGAGTTTCAAAACTTCTTGATTTATTCAGGCAAATTTGTTAAAGCAATTCAAATGGATTTGACTATTTTTTTCTTTGGTGTTATCTTATAAAGTATATGTTAGTTAAATTATATTCGAACCCAATCGCGGCCTCTCTCTACTGCGCAAGACAGCCCGGCGACTACTTACCTTATAATTGATGCTGGAAATGTTTACCTTCTGCTCTCAAACAGGCAGCATATCTTGTGTAAATATTCTCGCTCACTCTCTGAAGCTCATCAGCAGGAATTCTTGTGATGAAATGCCTCATTATGATCAGAAAATTGGAGTGTGGTGTGTGATAAGTGCTAGAAGAATAATAGGGATCATATTCTTTGATGAAACAATAAATGCAAAGCGATATCAGAGGTTTAATTCTGAGGCCATTTTGCAATCGCTTGACACAAGAAGAGAAATCGTATGGTTGGTTCCAGCAAGATTCCGCAACAGCACATACGGCTGCCAAATCATTACATGCAATAAGAGAGATGTTTGATGGCAAGAATAATTAGTGTTGATTTGTGGCCCCCTCGTTATCCTGACCTAAGAAGTTGTGATTTTTACTTACGGGGTTCTTTAAAAGACAAAGTGTATCGTTCCAATCCTCGCTCACTACAGGAACTTAGAGAAAACATTGTGGAAAAAATCACAAGAATTCCTGCTGTAGAGCTTTGGAGAGTGAGTGAGAATATTTACACGAGTTATGTTGCCTGCTTGAGAGCAGAAGGTCAACATTTCCAGCATCTATTATAAGGTAAGGATTTTAGTACACCTCTGTCAGCGTAATTTCCCCGGTGACTGTCGGCTGTCTCGCGCAGTAGAGAGAGGCCGCAAGTGAGTTCGAATATAATTTAACTACCCTTTATTTGCATGAAGCCTAAGAACTTGGAGCATTGCAGCAGTTACTTCTGCAAGAATACATGACCACCATCACCTTAGACCTACTGCAGACCATGTATAACCATGTATAACAATGGGCAAACTACACAATAATTTTAAACGTTGCATTTATCTGACAATCATGGTACAGGCCCTTAATCTTATTGCTTTTTATTTGTCATTGGCTTGTAACAAAATTTCTCTGCTGTTTAGATTCCTTAGTTCTTGTTAAAGTTATAATATTCACATTTATTTTATTGCTTTCAATTGTTTATAATGATAAGACTACTTTTCTTACATCATCATTTCTTTTGCAGCAGCAAAACCTCACAATTAAAATGACACTTCTGTCCTATTCTTAGACAGCACACATATTTACAACATTGCTTTCATCACAGATTGTCTAATGAAACTTTCTCTAGGCCTACAATTATAATTTAAGATACAAAAATATTTGAACACCCAATATTATGAGCACAACAGAAGTACATGTTGCTTTCTTTTTCTTCTTTTTTAATGTTTTATGTTCTCAAAAATTAACAAGAAAATAAAATAAGACATTCAACTGTTACAAGGATATTCACGGATATATATAACCAAGCATTTTCTCCCTTTGTACTTGTCCAAAGGAAGCTAAAAACAGTAGTATGAAGAATTAGTCTGTAATACTCACTAATCTAGAAGTTCTAGCAGTTTAAGGGACATCATACACACCAACTATCTAATATTACAGTTTCCTTTGATAATTTTCAACAACAATGTATTGTCCTCTTCAAAGTGGGTTTCATTATTATATATTTGGAGCAAGGTTAAATAAGTAGATTAATATTTACAATTATCAAGGTTCAACAACAAATATAGTAAATGTTGGACATATGTGGCTAACTTAGTGCTTATTTTGTGCTATGTTGCATAGACTTAACCTTCAGCAGTGGAATTTCCAGTGCGCCTCTGCTCTAAAAAAACAATGAAAACTGCTTGTTTCAGACAGAAGTTACAGCAGAAACACTATGCTCCTGGACTATCCTTTTCACAAAAGAATGAAATTAACTTAAATGTATACCACATAGGTCCAAATTCAATGTACTATTTTTGGGACAGAGTTTAGATATGGTGATCAATGGTGATGAGAAACACTTTCATACCCATATATCTCTACTGCCCCTTTAACAGTCTTCAACAGGAAATGACTTTCACTGACAGAATTGTAGTGTGTTGAAAATAGATTATATATATACATATACGATAATCAACAAAATTGGAAAAAATACAGTAGGTAACATTTTGTAAAAGTGCTTTCATTTATAGGTTATATGCAATTAGTGATTTAAATAAAGTGCAAAATTGAAATACTGCTCCTTTTAATAGAATGTTTTGTTTTTACTGTAACTGTACTGGTTTCGAATATACCGTTTAATGCTTACAAGTTTTCAACAACATGCTTTAATAATCACAACAGAGTTACTGAGAAGCAATTAAATAACAGTGCAAGTGCAGAATTTGTGAACAACGGCCTTAATATTACTGTTGTCATTTGGTCAACTACAAACCCTTTATACACAATGTGATATTGTTGCCAAATGCTTTACTGTTTGGGACCAAGTTATTTTTCTTTGTATAAATTCACATTAAAATGCTTCCTTCTAAAACGAGCAGAACATAAATAACGTCAAAGGCATACCAAAACAAAATCAGCCCTCTTTCACCTCAGAAGTATAAGAAGAAAATTAATATTTACAAATTTACAACTACTATTCTAGACTAACATTTACACCCATAATCTGTTTAAAAATACTGTAAAATACTTAAATAACAAAAATTTAACATAATAACAACAGTAAATAAATAGTTGTATAATGAAAGGCTCTGTGATGGTTGTTATACCTTGATAAAATTGAAAATAAGATTTAAAAATGCCTATGGGTAGGGACCCTGAAATTTTATAAATCGAATGTTGTGAGATTAAAAATATTATTACAATATTTTCCTTTCTTTTTTTTATGATAGTGAAGCTTTATTAATAAAATTATTTTTATGAAATGTCATTCTTTTTGTACACAATTTAGTGCATGATACTATCTGAATTCCTATTTATACATGTGGCCGTCATACAGTGATTCTACAAATATATAATGTAATGATTAAAATAATTTACACGTGAAAACTAAAACTTAGCCATTTAGCTTGTTGGCTAATAGTGTCTTAAGAGAATGTGCCCACTTGGTTGCCTCACATGCATTGCCAAAAAACAGTCCTACACATTAAATCATGGCACTGCTTCCATTTAATAAAATCAGACGCATGGCACATTGGCATATCCAAGGGGAGCTCTGGCTTGGGATAGCCTTCACATCATTCTCCCCAAGGACCATCCTTTCTGAGCATGCTAAAGATGTTATATGCCATTTTGAGTCCAGTGTTCACACACTTTTTACTGAGTAAACACAACTGGACACTTACTATAAACTTAAAATCTCTCTTATGCATTTGAGCTGTCTGATCTGGACAAGCGGACACTTGCTGTAAGGCAAAAACTTAAAGCGACTATAGATTTTCACTGCATATACTGGCAGATGACAATTCTTTGTACTCATTTATTCACCTGATTTGAGAACAAAAAAACTGTTTATGTACTGGCTATGCTGAGTATCGAGGCCACATTTTAGCATCATTATGCCAAAAGCTGTAAATAGAATTAAAATGTCAAAAGGAGTTTGAAAACAAAGTTTTTTATGCACTTATGATGCAAAAAGGAATTTAATAACATGCAAATTCTTAAAATTATGATGACAAGTGAAAAAGGATGTTTATGAAGTATATGCAGAAAAAAAAGCAACGGTCCATTGTGTTTTAATGTACATTTAAATTAAATACCCGTTCTTAATTTTACCTTTATCAGGAAAAAATAGTGAGTTACACTTTTATGCTCCTTTCCTTTGAATAGCATTTTTCGGGATCCCTACCTTTGGAAATACATAAGGAATAGCTTGTATAAACAAATGATCACAAAAAAGTAAAACCACACACTTTGCCCACAGCATATGGACGTTTGGACATTAACAGCTTTGGCACCATTACCACATTTAAAACACATTTTTCTATCACATACTTGACAGTGGAATGTTAAACATCTTTGAGTACAGATTCCTGGTAACAGAGCAAAGAAAGAACATTCTCATAGCCACACTTGCAAAAACATCAGCCGAATATAAGGCATTTCACAAAGAGGCCCACTTTAGTTGACACTTAAACAGCACAATTATCACATTACTGGATGTGAATACAGCTTTTACCAATAAACTTCCTCCAGAATAGGGTCACAACAACAGATACAGTGCATATACAGAGTAGTGTTTTAGGCAAAATGCTGGGGAACAAATTTGTTTTAATACCTAAGTTTCCTAACTTTGCTCATAGGGAAGAATTTTACGGAGGTTCTTACAGGACTAGACCATCCACAGCAACAGACGCACCATAAACCACCAACACTTAATTTACTTGATTTTCTTCACTACTAATATTTCACCATGTCTATGTACAAATATTCACAGCACATTGAGAAAACAGGGAGGGGAAGGTTTGAGTTTGCTTGCACTGATGGTTTAACTGATTGTAAAATTCAGTCTGTGGGGTTTAACTTCAATTCATTGATGACAACATTTGCATACACTTTCTCAAGCTTTGGGTGCACAGATATTCTTCATTACATCTCACAATCATTTCTTTTCCTACCCATCTACAAGCAAAATGAGCAATGGCACCAAAATGTTTTCCAATCTGAACTTCTAGCATTTCAAAGGCTTAACTCCCTTCCCATTTTACAACAGGCTCTGTGGAAAATATTACATCTTCATTATTCCTTTTTGCACTCCAGTAAATACTTCTTCATATATAATAGTACATATAAAGATTATTTTTATTTCAGTTATTAAATAATTTTCAGTCGACTAGGCCCTTATCTAACCACAGTGATATAACAGTACATTTAGGTAGAGTACAGGAATTCTGCAAAATACTGAATCCTGTACACGTTTCTTACTATATTAACAGCATTATTATTCTTTAAGACTCCTTCCTTTGATTCACTTTTAAATAACACAGCAAAATATAGTACACATTTGTAACTATTTAACAGATTTGTAGTAATACATGATTAAATTTTCTTACTTCATGATAGGCTATGCATTCTTCATGTTAGTTCTTCACTATTTTACAGAAAAATCAAGAACTTGAAAAAGCAAATATATATATACATATACACACAATTTCTACACTGTAATCCTTCCCTCATTTGACTAAAACTCATAGTGAGGAAATTCTTGGAACTGCTATAAGCTATTTCAGGTCATCACAATCAAAAGTACTATAACAAGCCAGCCTGGCTATGGAATGTTTTCAAACTAACCCCTGTTGAATTTAATAGCCAATAATTCCACCATGAAGGAGAGCATGTTTAACACATGTTTCTTGCTCCTTTGTCACATTCTTCTTATAGAACTTAAGTTTTACTGTAAAATGTAACTTAAAAATATCACACAACTTCAGAGGAAGTAAAAGGAGTTGGGTGAGAAAAAAACTTAAAAGGTTTCTCCTGTTACTGCATTGTAACCCAAAACACATACGCTGGGAATTCAAAGGACATGGATGGGGAGGTGTAACACCACAATGGAATAATCTGTATAAGATAAAAGGAGATCAGAGCAGTTAATATAAAGTCTGCACAGCGAGATCTCTTTCAGGTAGCTGGCGCACTTTCATGGAGCCATCTGCTCCACAGGAGAACAGTCTTGATGCAGAGTCAACATGGAGTTGAGTCACACCCTGCCCGATGTTCTTGAAGAAACTGGAACGTGCATGCTCGCCAGGGAATGAATACAATGCTGTATGCACTGCCAATCCCCACACCTGGGTAACAGGCCCAGAAAAAAATGAAGATATTTCAATTTATTTGTTAACAGTAGATCTATAACAGTTCCTTATATAAAGCAAATCTAAAGATGCCTTTTATTATGAATACAAACATTTCTGCTTCTTCTGGTTGAAAATTTGGCAAAATTGCCTTACTTGCGCCGACCTATATTAGGTATACGTGAGAAATACTGAAATAAATTACCTTATGAGGGAATGTAGAAGTAGATGCGAATGGTTGTACATCAGGCGCCCGCTGGAACGTGAGTTTTTTGTGCCTTACTGAAATGGGGGAATTGGGAAAGTAACTAAGAAAACGTGACCATTTTCACGGTAATACTGACGCTCAATCGGAAGTGCCAACTGAAGTAAGAATCTGGGAATCCGCTACGTAAGAGATGTGTTGGTATTTCTTCTTCTTCTCCTTATTCATATGTTATAGCCACTTAAAAAGAGCGCCAACAAAAAAAGTATATGACATAAATTGTGTATTTTAACGCGAATTACATTTTTTGTGTAGTAAAGTTTTGTCTATCTCTTATGGTTTACCAGTTATGCAAAAGTCGTTCACAATGAAGAATACTTTTGGAGACATTCCCAGAAAATTCGAGATATACATTTTATTTGTCATGAAAATATCTTAAACATAGAAAATTAAAATTTTCGAAAAATGTTCCATGTAAAGGGTAATCTGGGGTGGGGGGATTTTCTTGAAAACCTTCATGTCGCATCTCTGGAAGATACTGAACCTAAATACCAAGTTTGGTGTTTATCCGACTGTTCGTTTCTGAGTTATGCTGTTCACAGACACACACACACATGGACATGTTTTCAAAAATGCTTTTTTTTGGATTTAGGGGGTCTCAAAACATATATTTCCGGTGAAATCTCGGTATCGAATTTTTGGGTGGAATACAATACTTCCCATAATTACTATACGTAGTAGAGAAAGTAAAAATGGCTAACGTTGTGTGAATTCAAAAATGTAAGCTTATATATATAAAAAAAAACACATCGAGAAATTTGGGGATATATCTCTGCCTTTGGTGACATTACTTATTCATATGTTGCCAGCATTGCGTTAAAGCCAGAGAATGAGATACAGTGCATTCTGTTGGACTCACAGTGACATCTGTTGGACATCTAAGACATCACTTCAGTCGCTAATGTCGGCGCAAGAAAGGTAATTTATCCGAAAATTTTAATCAGCTTATCTTCCTTTGCCCATATATAGAATTAATGGATTTATCAGAATTACTACCACTACTAACTGCTGGTTGAACTACCTTTCTCTCAACTCATTCTAGTTCTTCACAACAAACTTTATTCATTGATGTATTACAAATAGTGGTCATGTCTAGCTACAGGCAGCTCACCAATCAATTTCTTTGCAGATCTCTTTAAGGGTGTATTTGAAACCCGAATCACAAAAATAATCTTTGGATTTTCAAAGCATAGCATCACTATATTGAAAATATATTCATAATAGCCGTAGAAAAACAAAGGAAGATGCACTAAAACTATTAAGGGCATCTTGTAGTCAATCAGTGCAAAAAAGATTGATTTTTTTTCTTTTCAGCATTGAAATCTCCATTCTTTTCTGAATCCATTCATATATAATTTATGGGTTGTTGCACATTGTATAGCTGTCAAATTTGCAATTAAATATGCATCATATTTAAATACTGAATACGCATTGGTTGTAGTTTTTTGCATTTTTCTATAACTCCTATAAGTTTCATATGAATTCCAAAATGAATGGAACAGTTTTCCCATAGTTTTCAAATAATTTAGAAACAATTTTATGCACTGAAAAAATTGAGCTAAAATTTTGAAATATTTTAGCTATGATTTTTACTAAAAATTAGAATGTTGTGAAACTAATCCACTTACGAGGGCTGTCCCAGAAGTACCCGACCTGGCGTATATATAGCAGTGGTTGTTTCAAACAAATGACTATGGTAGAAAGTACCGCCCTTATAAAGCTTAAGTTTGAAGTTTGATGATGCTACGTTGTTTAATAATTGTTTGTCAGCCATTAATAGTGAACTCTCTCAGCAAATTTGTAAACATAACTGGCCATCGTTATGTGATACAATACTTTCATTTGAAATGTCTTAGTCCAACTAATATTAAAGCTAAGCTAGATTCTACTCTGGGGAACTCTGCTCCTTTGTTTACAACAGTAAAATATTGGGTGGCAGAGTTTAAGCGAGGCCATATGTGTGTTTTCTTTGTTAGGTTGGGTACTTCTGTTACACCCTCGTATCAACACTAGCCTGGTACTTTTATAAGGACAAGTGTAAGACCAACTTAATCAGCAATTGAAGTGGGATTCATTGAGCAATTAATTCTCATGAATACTGAACTAGGAAGCATACTCTTGTATTATGTTGTTGTAAAGTTTGCTGTACACTGCAACTGCATGGTACACATTGAGGATACAAGACATGGCAAATACTATTGATCTTTCCAAACAAAACAGAAGATAATTGATCGGAATTAAACCTTTAGCAATTTATGTGGGGACACTGTGCTTATGTTCTTTGGATTTGATTTGTTTTGCATCACAACTATCTTCATGTTATAAGATTTGTAGAGTAATCCTGCAAGATAGAACATTCCGGACATGATAATACATTTGATACTGGAACGTTCTTGAAAGTTCTACATAGATATTTAAAAATGTTATACATATAGAAGATATTTTAAAGTTCTTGCTCCAGATGCAGCTATGCACAGCAAGGTCAAACTGTTTAGGAGAACAGTCCTTTTCAGTGCCAAAGACAGTAAAGAATTACTAAGATCTACCACAGAGTAGGCATAATTCGCTCTCTGTGTTGTACAGTCAGAAATAATGCAGTCTTTGGAGTGGAGTAACATCATCTGCTCCTTTACAGAGAAAAGAAGTCCACTGCATAGCAACGTAATCATGTAATTATAAATGTAAAACCTACAATGTCTATTGTTGGTAATTCTCTATTTCATTTCTATGTCTAGGGGTCTATTTTCTTAAGTTAAAACACATTAAATAAGCTTATAAACATAATACAACTGCAACTGAACATTTTCTGGTAAGTTTTTTTATTTTGGATAAATAACTGATACTATATAAAGGACAGCTCAGAATTCATGTTTTTAAATTTTTTGTTTGTTTGGGTGTGTCTATGTGTGTCTTTATTTTTCTCAATTAGGCTGTTTCACAACAATTGAGAACGGTAACCAGAATGAGAACAACAAAGCTGAAATACAGGTATCTCAATGAGAGCACTCACAATTGATGAGAAGCTTTCCTCGGCCCCTGGAACGAGAAAGAAGACTTGGCTAAGTTTTAACTTTCTTGTTCTCATTCCCACACATGGCATATTAGATCCATATTATGCATATTAGACTCTTCTATAGGGTCTTTCAACAAGAGTGTCCTATCTTTGAACTTAAATAAAACACGTTCTATAAATGATAGAGGTTTATTTATTTTTTTATTTTGGAACATAATGTCATTACGTGTGGAAGAGAACATCAGTTAGGTGACCGCTGCGGCTTCGTTGGGTTGCGCATATACGGTTGACCCAATTTTCAATGACAGAAGAATGTAAATTCAGTCCAACTTCACGAATAACACGCGTGATGTTATTCATAATATCATTTACTGTTTCTGGCTTGACATAAACTTGAGATTTAACATAACCCCACAAGAAGTAATCCAACGGCATTAAATCACATGATCTCGGGGGCTAGTTAACATCACCACCATGGGAAATGATGAAACCTCTGAACTTCTCCTTCAAAAGATTGATTGTTTCGAGAGCAGTATGACATGTGGCACCATCTTGCTGGAACCAGATGTTTTCGAGATCCATACCATCCAACTGAGGGCAAAAATAGTCCCTTATAAAAGCCCGGTATCTTTCTTCATAGAGCTTCTCCAACTTCATCTTGGAAAAAAATATGAACCAATGATTCCACTATACCAAAATCCACACCACACAGTAACCTTTTGGGGATGAAGTGGTCGTTTTTTAATCTGCATTGGATTGTGATTGCTCCAATAGCGGCAATTTTGTTTGTTAACACAACCATCCATCCAAAAGTGGGCTTTGAAGATGATTTTTCGACAAAAATTTGGGTCAGCTTCCAATTGTTCCATAGCCCAGTCAGCGAATACACGGCGTAACCTATGGTCGTTGGGCTTTAGTTCTTGAGTTAATACCATTTTGTAAGCGTGAAACTTCAAGTCCAGATGCAGAATTCGCCAAGTTGTGGCCGGCGAAAGCCCCAATTCTTGCGCTCAACGAGCAATTGATTTATTTCTGTTCTCGCGTACACTCTCACGAACGGCGCCTATGTTTTAGTTGGAGCGCTTGCGTTGATTACGTACAGGTGTTCTTTGATCGCTGACAGAACCACTTCTTTCAAATTTATTGATCAAACGCCGAATCGTTCTCTCGCAGGGACGATTATGCACACCGTAAACTTCACGCAATACATGGAAGGTTTGGCGAACAGAAGATCCATTTTGATAATTAATTTTCACAATTTCTATGTGTTGCTGAATGCTGTAATGTTCCATGGCTATTTGTCAATAACAACCATAACCACATGAAATAAATGACTGCTGTAACACAATAACAATGGCAGCTATCACATGTTAAAGATAGGACACCCTTGTTGAAAGACCCTTTAGAAGGTCATAACACTAGCTCCTAGTGCTCTCTCTAGCAGTAGTGCACTCTCTCTAGTCACAAGGTGGAAGCATAAAACTGGAAGAAATTCCAGAATATGCACGTCCTAACCTGATTCTGACACCCACAGATCCATTGAGCGTTGGTTCTTCTAGTGAAAGGGTCATCTTTAGTTTGTTTGTATGAAGCTTAAAACTGGCTATTGCCTCAAAAACAATAGCAAAAACTACAAAGAACAACAAACATCTTTAATGTATGCCATTAAATATAGAAATGAAAGCTTGATACTAAAGGAATTGGAAATGTTACGGATCTGCATTTAGATAATGTTTACTCTATCAAATTTTGATGTTGGCTAATTTGCATTATGTTAACTGAATTGGAAGCAAGTGAAAAAATATCATTGGTCAGTTAAAAACAAATGAAATCCCTGACTAATTTTGAAGATTTAGAAGCTAGTAACAGTGATGTGTCATAATTTAAAATAGAGAGCTGAGGGTTGTTACACTGGACTACATAGGAAGAACCAAAAGAAATCTTGAAATAAGACTTAAAGAGCATATGAGATGCATTTACCAAAAGCAGCAAGATAAATCAGCAGTAGCACATCATTTCTGGTCTTCAAACCATGATATCACTCCAAACATAAAACTCTTAAACCAATCAACAGCAGCAATGAATTGGACATCTGGGAAAAAATACATATTGTCAAACACAGGAATCACCTAATGAATTTCGAACTGCCACCACCCAACAGCCTTTGGAGGTTCATCAGCCCAGCACCAGAGAACACCACAAACCACACACATCCCCCAGACGATGACCGGCAAAAATCAGTTGAGAGAAAATGCTGACGATGGGAACAAGCCGTCTCCCGAAACGCGTTCAAGTAAGAATATCATAGTGATGTAGTGTAACAACCCTCAAATCTCTATTTTAAATGAAATCCCAATGTGCAAAATCAACTTTCCACTTTAGATTGATATGATTGATGTGCATTCCCGTTCTTGTCACTGGGCGATTATGAACTAAAATCTTGTATGCTCTTGCTTCCTGTTATTGCTTCTATTTTGGTTAAATTCTCAGGTTATTGTAAACCAGCCTTTTTTCACATAAGATTGGCTAACTGTTATGAAACTTAAAGTAGAAATACCTTATTTCCCATTTAGAAAATAGGTTATATAATACCTTAATTACTTTGACCAAGGGAGGGGGGGATTCTAATGGGCGAAAAATAAAAAAACAAATATATTACTTATTACCAATCTTTTTGAAAAATGCTACATAACAAAAGCTTGTAACAATTTTGTTGTTGTTAATATTCATATATGTAAACTGGTTACTATGCTCTACAAGCGTAAGGGAAGGGTCAATCTTTGTACTTTCACTTATGTTTTAATTTTTATTAACACCCTAGAAAAAAGTTTTAGTATTGGTTTTGAAAACTTTACATGACATGTAAGGAGGAAGAGAGAGGGTGAGAAATCTCTGCATCTAAGTCATTAATGTACAAAATAAAAGAGGGCCCTGTAATGGTTGATGTCTGATGGTTCTAGTCTCTATGTCCCAGCCTGGCCATTATGTTTTCATAATTTTATGACCCAGGGTTTATATTGCTTTCATAATAAAAATTCTCCATGAAAACTAACCTCAACAAACCAAGTTATAAATATCGACTACAGTAAGTGTGCTTTGTACTAAAAAAGTCCAGAATATATACAAAAACAGTACTGTTTTATTGTTAAATTCACTATTGCATTTTTTATGGGACACACTATAGTGTTTGCTTGTTCAAACTGGTTTTTAATGGTTAATGTAAACATATACCCAGGTGTAATAGTTTAGCAGTTTTTTTAAAAATATGCTTGAGAATAAATTAACAAAAATTAATACCAGATAAGGGCTTACCTTAATATCACCATCTGCTGAGCCTGTAACAAAGAACTCCTCACCAGGATCTATAGCTAGGCACTTGATAGGAGACTCATGAGCTTGGAATCGATGACGCAACTGTCGCTGTCGCACATCCAAGATGCATACATCACCCTTTTTGCCTGCTGAGATAAGAAGCTGATGCTGGGGAGCATACACTAAACTTGAGGCCCCCTGATCGTGGCAAGTAAAAGCTGCAAATAAATGGTAAAATTGTGTATCACAACTGCACACTAATGCTCCAAAAGCACAAATTAGTATACCTGTTTCACTCTAAGTTTAAAGTAGAAGTAATCAAAGCTTAATTTAGCACTCCGCTGAGCACATGACAGCACCACGTGGAGGAATGGCGGGAACTAAGTAACTGTGAGAGGAAATTGCTCCAGACAACATGTGAACACGGCACATTCTGCAGCTTTTAAACATTTTGTATGTTTTATTCCTATATTTTGCCTTACAATCTGAACTACTAAGACAATACTGAGAGTAGACAAATGAAAGTGGTACCTAATAGTTTGGCAGCTCCATCTCTATTCCACCTGTGATTAAAGAAACTGGATTAAACTGCTCTTAACTTTACATTTTGGAAATCATATCAGTGTACCACTTTTGATTTAAACTTTACGAGTCAACGAGTAAAGAAAATGATCAGCACTATAGGTTAGAAAATACGAGGGCTGATCAACAAAGACTGAAACCGATTTTTTTTTCACAGATGTTTATTACTCCAATTCAATGTTTACATGATCTTTTTCAAAGTAGCCCCCTCCTACTTCAATGCACTTTTTATACCGTCTCTGCCAGTCCTTGAACACGTGCTGCAGACCATTCTTTGTCAGGTCCTTGAGAATCGCCTCACTTTTCTTGAGCACTGCTTCAGAGTTCTCAAATCGAATACCCCTAAGCTTTGCCTTTAGTGATGGAATTAAAAAAAAAGTAACAGGGTGCAGGGGAACTGCATGCTGGTAAATCATTCTATTACAGTCAAAAAATGTGATCATCATTTTCCCTGCAGATGGAACAACTTTTGCCTTTTTTGGTGTTGGAGAACCTTGCGATTTCCACACTGTGCTGGCTTGTTTTCCTTCAGGATCATAATGATGCAGCCATGACTAATCACCGGTAATAATCAATTTAAAAAATGCATCCCCTCCATCAGCAAAGAGACGCAACACCTCACGGCTTGTCTCCATTCGCACAGCCCTTTGTTCAGGAGTCAACAGACGTGGCACCCAACGAGCACAAACTTGGGTCATATGGAGATGGTCGTGCATAATTGTAAACACTGCCATATGAAATTCTCAACACTTCACTGAGGTTACGTAATGCTATACGCCGATCCTCTCGGACAATCACAGCAGTTGTGTTGATGTTGACTTCAGTCACAGCAGAAGCCGAAACACCAGGCCCTCCTTGCTTAACACTGACAAGTCGGCCTTCTTTGAAGTCCTTGAACCACCTAAACACTGTTGGACGAGGTATTGCATCTTCACTGTATGCTTGCTTCAGCTTTTCATAAGTTTCGGTGGCTGTATGGTTTAAACAAAAACAGAATTTGATTGCGCTGTACTGCTCCTCTCGCGTCACCTCCATTGTCTGGTATGCGAAATGCACGTAGGGTCTACAAAATAGAGCATTACTACCAACCTACCAATATGAGAGTGCTGCCGCCTACCAACATTATACATAAAAACCCACTCTTTTCAAATATTTGCGTTACAGATATGAAACTATCACAGAAGCTACAGGAAAAAATCAGTCTCAGTCTTTGTTGATCAGCCCTCGTATAACCGATAACAAACCGATGCAAACAGTCCTGGAAATAGGTCTGCATCATTAACAAAAGAGTTCATTCATTGTTAAATAACAGCTAACCACATTCATTGTCGATTAAAGGTGGGTACTTTTACAGAATTTGTTAAAAACATTTAACATAATCATCTTCTCTCCACTTTTTAATGGTTTTCCGTGTTTATGTTTCTCCATAATGGCAGAGGATTCTGAGCCATGACACTCTCGAAAGTAACTTCTTTTTCAACAAATGCACCATAAGGATTGCAATGACAGCTTATTTGGAAAATGGAAACGAACTACAGTGCCTCTGCATAGCCTCAAATGCACTGCTATAATGGTTCTGTTGCTTGTAGGTGATTCTGAATGAACACATGTTGTTTCATAAATTGAACTGTTGCAATATGAACTGAACTGTTTTATGTAGAGGAAGAGATGTCATGCTAAATGGGAAAAGTTGTAGTTTGCCCATCAGCCAATGAGGCACTTCGTTGTCATGTGGTTCTGTTTACAACTCCTTTGAACTTAAAGTGAAAACCACTTTAGCTGCAACAAGCTTTTGTTTTTATTGCTGCTGCTCTTTGTACTTCTCTATGTAAAAAAAAATGGTTTACTACAATCTCACTTTCGAATTGTTAACTTTAATGTGACGGCAATTTAAAATCGTTTAAATTTTAATCTTGGCTTTCCATTTTACTCAGCTATTATATGATCAGTCTTGAGTAACAATTACTTAATTCACAAACAGTACTCATAACCATGTATAAGGTTTGCCCAATAAGTAATGCCCCACCCTTTTTTTTCAACCCTACTCACCCATATTCCTAAGTAATCAAATTGTTTGATAACCGCCAGTTTGTGGCCACTCAAAAACCACTTTTTCTCTTTTTTAGCTTGATTCTCCATTCTTTGCAAAATTTTTTAATTTTATTAACTGCTCTCTGTAGCCCTATTTCTGATACAGTCCCTGTCATAAGGTCATCACCATATAATAAACCTCGTATCTCTCTATCCTCCATTACCAGACAATGCTGATTTCTTTCTTTTGCTCTTTACAGTATATGACCCATAAATATATTAAATAGTATGGGGCTCAGTTTGCATCCATTCTTAATCCTATTTTTTGTTATATCATCTTTGTAATGTCATTTTTCTCACATCTTATACAGAATTTTACATCTTTGTAAAATTCTTCTGATTTTTTTTTATAAAATTTCACTTATTCCGTTTTCTCTTAGTTTATATTCTAATGTTTCTCTATTTATTGTATCAAACACTTTCTCAAAGTCTGCAAAGAATCCTTAAATATATCCTTAAATTGTTCTTCACAATCAAAGATTAAATTTTGTGTAATATTAAATATTTTCCTGGAAAGAAGAGATATTAAAGTATGCAACAAATTCAATTTTCTAAAAACCAATCATGTATTAAATTATTAAAACCCCAAATCCAAAACCACACTTGATATCAAGAAAAGGCTCTTTAGAGCTGTTCGTTCAGTTTCAAAGAATGTATACTGAACGTTTGAAAGAAACTGAACAGCAATTGCATCATGGGAGAACATTTTAAAGAAATCAAGATTACAAGAATATCAACTATTCAAATTTCAAACGCTATTTGCATGCACTTGCATATGTCCATTTAAATAGTCAGAAAGGCAAAACTGCAAGTGAATCCTCATTCTATAATGTTTGAGGAGTTTTTTTCTTTGAAATTTTTTTGAAAATAAAGTATTGAGAACCCTTGAAGAATAATAATAACTAAGGCAATGTATGCAATTTAGTAAACATATGCAAACATGCAGAGTGATCAGATGGTTTAACCTCTAAAGCCTGGTTCACAACAGCCCAATAATGAGAACGGGAATGCATATCAATGACCATATCGATCACAAAGTGGAAAGTCAATTTTGCGCATTGGGATTTAATTTGCTTTTAACTGACCAATGATATTGTTTCACCTGCTTCCAATTCAGCCAATATAATGCGGGTTAGCCAACATCAAAATTTGATAGAGTAAACATTATTTAAATGCATGTCCATCATATTTCTGATACCTCTAGTTGTAACAAGCTTTCATTCCTTTATTTAATGGCATACATTAAAGTTGTTTATTGTTTTTTGTTAATTTCCATTGGAGTTTGCTGGTCTTTGTAGCTTTTTGCAATTGTTTCTGAGGCAATAATCAGTTTTGAGTTGCATATAAACAAACTACAGATGACGCTTTCACTATACAAACCAACGTTCAATCGATCTGTGGAAGTCAGGATCTGGGATTAGGAAGCACATTTGCTACTAATTTCTTCCAGTTTCATGTTTCCAGCTATAGAGAGCACTAGCGGCTATTTCATGCCACAGCCACTAGAATAACCTCTACAGTGAAGAGTTTAACATGCACAATATGGATCTACTGTGATTTTCAAATAGGATGATGTTTGTCCTTGAGCGCGGCCAGAGCGACAACCAATCGGAGTTCCGCTGTATTGTCATATTGCATTTGCCGTAAGCTAAGCGAATCTGTTTCTAATAAATATAATTTGCGCTAAGACAAAAATTCAAATTTTGCAAAAAGTAACCCACTAGAAGGTAGGGAGTAATTTTCGTAACACAACCATAAAAACCACATATTTTTAGCTCAAATAGTTTACATAATACAAACGAATAAACATACCAATATGTTATACCATAACCACGTAAGCACTGTAATGGTCACATTATTTGTATGTATGCATTATTGTATACATTATGTATATATATTTGTAATTATACACAACTACTGACTTGATGGTGATAAAGAATTATGTTGAAAAACCAAGGCGTTTGTTAAAGCTGAGAGAGAGCAAACAGCCCACCCAGCTCACTTGTGTTACTTGTAGAATGCTGAATCTGCAGAACGTGAGCCGTCACATGTTTATTATTGTGTGTTGTTTCTAAATCTGGGTTGGAGTTTATTTACCCTACACAGTTAATATCAGTATGCAGTTGTTCAGAGAGCAAGCAGCAAGAGTAAAATAGTGCAATGGCTTATTGTGGTGAATTTAGTGGTGAGTCAAAGAGGCAGGTATTGCGAAGTCAGGCTCGAAATATTATATTTAGGGTGTACTTGCTTTTTAAAAAATGCAACAATGAGGAACACAGAAATCAACTTGATTTCAAAAATCCTCAACAGCTTACTGCTAAAGCGTGTGGTGTTGGTAAAGCAAGTGTGTCTTGCATTTGCAGAGAGGCAAGATTAAAAGCACAGGTAATTCATAACCTATAATTATATAACACTTAAAAAATATGTACGTAACATGCGAGTATATTCCCAATTATGAATTTAAACACCAGGAGAATTATAAAAGTTTAGAAAATTCAGTTTGGGTTGCTTTACGTCGACCATTCCAGCAACAGGCCGATGTGTGAGTGAGATGGAAATATGAAAAGAATGGGGGTAATGAGGCGGCAACGCTGTGCACGCAAATGCACCTCATTCGCTGCAGAGCAGAACTCTTCCCATTTGAAACTAATAATAATATGCTGTGCCCAGAAACGAGAACGTTAAAACTTGGGCAAGTCTTCTTTCCCTCTCCAGGGGCCTGGGAAGACTTCCCATTGATTGTGAATGCTTCTATTTGAATACACGTATTCCAACTTTGTCATTCTCATTCTGGTTACCATTCTCGTTGGTTGTGAACCAGCTGATACCTCCTCCTACCTACTGAAATTGCTATTAAACTCAAACAAATATGAATTGAGGGAAGTCAATGAAGCCTATCTTTAAATTTTAGAAATGTTTAAAAACAGAATAGTTATTTTTTATCCTTTTGTTTGATTTGACATGGGGTGTCATGTATGCCTTTATAATTGTTTAAACCCATCCATCTTATTCACTCTTCCTGGGACTCCTTTCATCTGTATGAAGTTGAACCTGACTGTATATGATTTTTGGCCTTGCAAGAAAAGAGCATGAACTGTGTACAGACATTAACAAAAGAATGTTTTCCATTGTAGTGTATAAACAATGCATCATTTTTGAATCCGCTTGTTCCCATTTCTCTCAAATACCTAACTTCCCAAAATCAACCAAGAAGAAAATGAAAACCAACCTGTGACGAGGGCCTTCTTCTGGGGCAAGAGAGAATCCCAGAGGGCAACATTTTTGCTTTCTGAGCTGTGTCCTGCTGTTGCAACCATACTGCATGAGCCAAGGAACACAAAGTCGCTTGTGACCTTATTGTGACACTGGTATGTCTGTAAGAGAAAAAAAATTATTAATGGAAGCTGTATGGTTATAAAACTATTCAGCGTTGGCCATGTGTAGGACTATAATTAAATGTGCATCAAAGGTGCTGTACACTCATAAAGCAAATGCAGTATTGTTCCTTTGTTTGCTGATCCTCTTCTTGTGAACTAGTTTTTCACTAATTTGTATTTAAACAGCATCAGCTGCAGATTTATAGACATAGTGAGAGAAACAAAGCTATGTTTAAGTACTCACAAAGAACGGTCGGCTGGCATTACTTGCAAGTCCAACCTGCCAAAGACTCAGATTTCCATCACCATCTGCTACACCAAACTTGTTGCCATGTTCACTGAAACGTACTCTTGTTACTTTAGCAAAAGTACCAGGAGGCCGGGGCACAGACACTGCCTGTACATGGCCCCATTCCCACATCTGGACTGAACCATCCTGTGATCCCGTTAAATCTGAAAAGCAAAACACAAAGTAAAATCTTTTGTTAAACTTATGCTTTAGTATAGGCTAAATATTAAGATAGAGGAGGTATGAAAGCACTATGTATTTCTGGTGAAATCTCAGTATAGTACCTATTAGGTACATGGTAGACAAAGTAATAAAATGTATATCTGGAATTTATTGGGAACAGTCTATTAAGTCCTCTTCATTCGGAAAGAATTTTGTATAATCTTGTACGAGGGTAATCCCAAAAGTAAGGTCTCCAAAGCGCTGGGATCGCAGGGAAACTGTTTGTGTGGATGTTGGCCATACTGCTTTTTTCCTTCCTCCCTCCACTCCCTCCATGTGTGCAAGATGGGTCCCAAGAATGCTGGCAGAAGATCACAAAAGGCAATGCGCTGAAACTTCCCGCCAATTTCTTCAACACTCTGCAGATGAAAAGGACAACCTTTTGGATTCAATAGTCACGGGTGATGAAACCTGGGCTTTCCACTTCACACCTGAGACCAACAACAATCACGTGAGTGGTGGCATTCCGGTTCACCCAAGCCGCGAAAATTCAAGAGAACACAGTCTGCCGGTAAAGTCATGACAACTGTGTTTTGGGATTGAAAGGGGATATTGTTGGTCGACTTTATGGATCCTGGGACAACAATAAATGCCGACAGGTATTGTCAGATATTAAAAAAACTCAGACGGGCAATTCAGAACCGTAGAAGAGGAATGTTGAGCAAGGGCATAAGCCTTCTCCATGACAATGCTCGCCCCACACCGCCCGTCAAACCATGAATCCTCTGCAACAGTTTGGATGGGAAACCATCACCCATCCATCCTATAGTCCGGACTTAGCACCCAGTGACTACCACTCGTTTCCCAAGTTGAAAGAACACTTGGCTGGAAGGCGCTTCGGTGACGATGATGAAGTGAAAAATGAGGTCCATCACTTTTTCAAGAGCATGGTGGCAAGCTGGTATGACATGGGCATGCAAAAACTGCTACAGCATCTACAAAAATGCATCGACTGAAATGGCGATTATGTGGAAAAATAGACAAATGTTAAAGCTTCAAAACTAAGTACCATTTGTTGTCAATAAAAGTTTATTTGTATTTTAAAAAAAATTGGAGACCTTACTTTTGGGATTACCCTCGTATAACTGGTAAGCATTAAGTGATAGACGAAAACATACTACACAAAAAATGTAGATCCTTTTAACACACACAATTTACTTAAATTAACTTTGTTGTGGCATAAGGCATTTCTGAGATATTTGTTATTAATGTCGAAATTTTCAATACTTAGCCATTGTTTTAAAGTTTCAATTAAAATGAAGTAGATAAGAAAATTTCGTAAGAATTTGTATAGCCACTAATACAGAGAGTAGGGAAGGTCATGTAAACGTAACACAAGATTATTTATTTTAATATCCCTGTTGTTGTCTTACTTCAATGCAAATATGTATTCACTGTGAATAAATGTACTAGTTGAATTTCTCTTGGATGGGCTGAAGTTCTCTCAGCTGATGTTACCAACTTATGAAAAACTTAATCTCTCAACACAAAATCTAAACAATCTTATTTCAAAATCAATACAGAAAAGGGATACAGAGTAGCAGGAATTCTAGTTGCTACTAGGTTCACATGAGTATGAGATATACGTAATTTAAGACAAACCTTAATGACATCACCTCATTGTACCATATGCTGTATGTCATCCTCCGTGGTGTAGTGGTTACCATGTTAGCCTCTAGTTCCCAAGGTCGCAGGTTCAAACCCGGTAGAGGGCGATAGATTTTTTTCGGATGTAAAAATTCTTAGCATGGCTTCCTTCCAAAGGGAAGTGAAGCCGGTGGTCCCATTTCATAGATTTATGGCACGTAAAAGAACCTCAAGCCTGATAAGAAGGCCTCTGAGCAAAATTACCGGTCTTTCACGCCCAATATGGAATGGGACACTAAGGACCACAGCAATTAAAGAGCGACCATATATAAAACTCAATTTAATTTATATGCTGTATGCACTATCTGATAACAATGCATAAGTATTTGTTCTGTGAGGAAAGCCACTACGGTTTGTCCTAGAGCATAGAAAAGTTTTATAAATGGCATGCATACAAGCAGGTAGTATATCTAGTACAGTACAAAATGTGCCATTTCTCTCTTGGGTTTTGTTCTTGTTAGTCAATATTAGCATATAAAAGAAAACTTTGCTTAAAATGTGTAGAAAATCTGTCAAAAAATTCAATCTCTTAAACTCAATAGGAATTTTATTTTCTATACTGCTTATGTTGGTTTGCTTCTAAAACCTCTTAAGTTCAATTTTGTTCACTCTTGGGACAATGATGCCAGTGAACGGCAAATAGACATCTCACTTAAGGGGTGAAAAGTGAGCTTTTTTTAATTTTTTACATTTTAATTTTGAATGCTTTAGCTTTAAAAATATTTTTGTTTGTTCTATAGAAAAATTCATATGATAATCTCTCATTTTTAAAGATTCTAATTATTTAAAAATCAGTCAGCTGGGCTTTTAAACACACTCCTTTTATTTCAAAGACTTTTTCCATGAAGCATTTATCTGCGTTTAAAAAAAATCCATTAATGATCTTCCCAAAAATTACATCAACATAATTCACAAAGTTTTAGCTGTCCATTTGAGAATAGAATTATGTAGTAACTTTTACTTCCAATTACAGGCATCATCTTGCAGTGTCAGAGTAAAATTATGGCATCCAGTCCTTTTTGCATACAAGACGATAATAATTAAAATATCTATAGCATCTAAACTGCTTGTCATATAAGTAATATTTTATGCAGATACTATTAGCCACATACATCTTGATCTAATTTGGTAAACACAATCTATATAACTGTAGGAGTTTTTTTATGCTAATTACATAACATTAATATATCAGAATATTATTTTAAAATTTTGTAAAACGTCATTGTTTCATAAATGAGTTTATGTATTAATGCTGTCTAATTAAAACAAGAAATGCTGGACTGGGGACATATTACAGCTCATTAATATAATCCTTACTTTCTCTACTGCTAATTACCTATATGTAGTAAGTAAAGGAAGTATTGTATTCCACTCAAAAGTTCAATATCGGGATTTCCATGAAATACACATTTTAAGGTTACCTGAATCCAAAAAAGAAATTTTTTTAGAGAGAGAGAGAGAGAGGGAGGGAGAGAGGGAGGGAGAGAGGGAGAGAGAGAGAGAAAGTTAAAATGTTACAACAATGCACTAAAATTAAAAAAAGTATTCAACAATTGAAATATAGAAGATTATCAATATTTGAGCAAAAATTAATGTATAAAAATAGAAAACATAGAATGAAATTATATAAGTGAACGAATCTAGAGAATTACAACATTATGGGGTAAATGTGTGATTTCTAAATATAGATATTGAACCTCTGAGTACTGCAATTGCATATAATGTATTTCTCTGAATGTCGAAGGTTTTAAGGGAGTCAATCAACAGGCTTGGAAGGGTACCTCGGGCACCAATCATCAATCCTTCAACCTTAATTGACTTCAGATGGTATTTATCTTTGAAGAAATCTACTGTTGGTATGCAGATGTTCTCCTTCTCTTCTTCCACTTCTATAGGCTGGTTTTCGTGATCCTCAAATCTAATGGTGGGGTCCATGATGTAACCATGAGAAGAAGTGGGCTTAAAAGACTATGATGTGTATTCTATGGTTACTACCTTCATTGGAGAAACCTTGTACTGCTTCAAAGACAGTATAGCCTTTTCCTCTTAAGGTATTCATACCTTACATGACATGAGTTACATAGTAGTTCACCGTAAGGGCAGGCTCCTAGGATGTGTCACAGAGTTTTGAATTCTCTGTGCCAATGCCAACAAAGGCCGTTGTCCTGGGACCTACCTGGTGTACAATGCACAGATGATACATTGCCGTCATCTTAATGCCTTCTCTCCATTCTCCATAAGTCAGACCCCTGTGATCTCTAATCCATCTATTGCCTGGAGTATGTTGTTTGTATAATATAACACCTTTGCCTTTATGGTCCTATTTGCTCCAGTGTTGGATGATTTTGTTTTTAACTGAGCATGCAATTTTCTTGTGCAGGCATATCCATGTTTGTCAAAAATTTTGCTGATTTTGACTTTTAGTGCTGTCAGGCTAGAAAAGATTTCCTTGTTTAAATTACGTGCTGAAATTATGAGTGGATTTCAGTAATATCTTGCTTGTGTTAATGTGCTGCAGATGTACTTCCCAAGCTGAGCAGAATAGTCCTAAATCTTTGAATTTTTTATCTGCGTAAGGCATATTCACTAGGAATGTCATGAGGTAATTGTAGTATTTCTTTTAATGCTCCTCTGATCATATCAGCATCGTTAATGAACTTCTGAGGAATCTTATTTGTTGTTACGGTTTGAAATGGATATATTAACGTCGGACATATGGAGGAGTTTAGACAACAATGTATTTTTGATCTGGTTGTAAAATTGGAGAGCAGATTAGTGTTTTTAAGGTCAATTTAAACTTGTTCAAGGTTGTTAGGGATTAAAATTGATTTGATCTGAGAAAGCTACTCCTAGATATTTAATGACTTCTCTCTTTTTAATTGATGACATTTTCTGGTGAGAGAATTGTTTTCTTTAGACAGGTTACCTTTTGAAATGCAAATTCCTCTACTCTTGTTGGTATTGACTTGTAATCTGATTTCAGCCAATTGCTGCATAACAAGGTTAGCTAGGATTAAAGCAGAGAATTTGTTTTCTCCTATGATTAAATCATCTGCAAAACTAACACAGTGGCAGGATCTTCGTTTAGATTTATTTGGTAACCATACTGTGTAATCATGCTTGGTTCACTGAGATCATTTAAAATATGATCTATTAAAAGGTTAAATAATGTGGGTGATAAAGGTGAACCTTTTAGGACCCCTCTTGCAATAGAAAGGGGTTTTGATTTGCTTCCTTGCTATTGGATTCGAGTGATGTTTTCAATTAACTTGGCAAGTTTACTGGGTATAGGAAATTGTCAAATGCTTTTCTCAGATCCAGGAAGACAACGGCTAAATTGGATTTTGTTTAAACATCTCATAATATGCAATTTCAGTGAAAAGTTGCATCAGAAAATGTTGGTGTTTGTTATTTTCTCAAAAATGGCTAGATTTTTATTAAAATACGGTATGTTTAAAGTATTTGCATTCCAAATAAAATGTTTAGTTTAAATTTTCTGTGAATAGCTGTGAAGTCCTCTTAATCTGAATGAATTTTATATAAGTTTTCAACCATAAGAGATAAACAAAAATTACTCTACAAAAAATGCTGATCTCGTTATAGCATGACAAATAATTGTTTTGTACCATTTAGTTTGAATTTTCAAATAATTTACACCTTTTTGAAGCAGTCATTCAGTTGTTCCATATGGTCATGCAAAGAGAAGAATTTCAAACCATCACTAGACCTCGAATTTTAGGCTAAATACTTTTTTTTTATGTGTAAAAATAAACTAAACTAGTTAAATATTTTCATGCTTTACACAAAATATAAATGTTCAGAAGGGGTTTTATGGTTCCTAAAATATCTATTTTGACCACCGAGACAACTTTGTGTTTCTAGAACCTAGAAGTGCTTATTTTAACATTTTTATTGTTTCATTAAATTTTTTCATGCAGCATGAAAGATAAAAAAATTGATATCATAGGGTTGATTTGATTCAAAGACTGCCATAGTTTGATTGTAGGTATGAGACATTCCAGGCAAAAGGCTGCTTTGTTTTAGCACTTTAGCAGGTAAATTCACTCGTTTTGTAGAAAGAGTTACAGAATATTTGTCCCCTCTAGGTCTCATTGACATCCTTTGGTATTGGTTGGTGATTGCAGTATGGCAGAAATCACCACCAAAGAGCAAGAGAGGACAGTGGCGTATTTCCCATTGTTTCATGACTCACATACATTGTCCCCCTTCATTAATTGTTGCTATGCACACGTTGGCAATATTTCTCCATTTTCTATGGTTTTTTTTCCCCCAAACGTATTTCAAACAAATGTTTTATACTGCTGTTCTTAATGAGGTATTGTGTTTTCAAACTATATTTTGGAGTGGCTCCATCTGTAGTGTATGGTGCATTTCCACTGTGATCTATTCAATGAGTTTTGAGTTCTTTTTCAACTTTATTCATATTATGTATTAGGAAATTTATATTATCCGCCTATAGTACCCCATCACCTACAGTAACCCCCTTAATGTTTGAGAGGCAAAATTTAAAATTCTAGGAAATTAACAAATTCCTTACTTACATCAATCCAAATTTGACATCATTGTCTTATTAGCCCCTCTGAAAAGCATACTGTGTGGTAAAAATCTAGCGAAAATTAGTCTTTCAGGCTACGGCCAATCACAGAAGAACAGTACAACCAATCCCTTTCTGGTTCCCACCCACTCACGTGGCAGCTTGGTTTGTACTTTCTTTACGCATCCAGTCTTTATCTTCGATGTACTGTGAGTGTAAAAACTTACTGAATGATGGACAACATGCACGAGACAACGAAAATGGGAAAATCAAGCGATCATTGCTACAATGTATTTGCAAGTGAATATTGTGTGCTTGGGGACTAATCACTCCTGAAATTGATGAGAAGAGTTTTAAAAAGACTGGAATAACATGTGCATTAGGTGGCTCCAAAGGTAATCTTCTCTATGGAAAGAATGCAAAGACAATGAAGACACCGACTCCAGCAGTGAAAACAGTGATGAAGATAGCCCTGTGATTCCAGAACAATAGGTATTGTATTACTATTTATCCCTTGCTTAAATATTTTTGTGAAGCATGAACATAATTACCTATACTGGTATTAAAACTAAGATTTTCGTGTTATAAGTAGCCAATAGTTATTCAAGTTTCAACCTGCATGTGTTCCTTGTTCTACAGGCCATGCCCATCAATCATATTATGCATCTTTGCAGAAGTTATCATTGTGCGGGACGTTAACAGACTTGCTATTATAGCAATGAATTGTTGATTACACAGGTAACTTTATTTTAATTAAATAGCTCTAAAATAAAATAGATTTTTTTAATTACTCCTCTCCAAACCAATTGATTTTATGAAGTTCACACCTATAGGACCCTCCCACAATTTTGGAAGTAAAAATAGAGACAAAAGGGGGTCCTATAGCCAAATAAATACAGTAATTTAAAGCATAATAAAATGTTTCTTGCGTTTTTAAAAAATTGCTGTTTTGGTTACTCTGCAATTTTTAATGCTCACCAATTAATTGTGTTTTTAAACTTATTCTGATTTTATAAAGTGGAAATACATTTAGATACATAAAATTTAATGTGTGACTTATGGAAACTACATTTTAGGTGCCTAAAAACTAGTTTTTAAGGGGGAAAATGGGTGAAAATGTGGCCAAAAATGACAAAATTTCACATTTTGTGCATTTTGCAACAAAAAATACTAGGTGGTTTGAAGTGCATATATGCAAAGTTTTAAAGCACTACAGTGCCTGGAAGTTGTACTAATCAAATCGTATTTAAAGGTCTGTGCTACTTAAATGTCCCTGAGAAGGCATGGCATATGATGAAATTGCTGCACGAACCAAAAAATTAGATTTTTGTGGGATTTTTTCTGTGAAGCTTAGTTTCTGGTTTGTCACTGAGTCATCGTGATTGGTATAGCATAGTAACAGCAGCTCTGCTGGTAGATTTCGTGTAACATCAAATTATATGTTGTTTCATATACATGAGCCAGAAACAAATGTAAATAATGTAAATAATACCAGTGATGAAAGGTTAGTATACGAGGGTTGGAACTTAAACAGTGGCAACACTGCTGTAGAGACGCTATGCAACGGAATCTAATATTGTCGCTGATAGCACACGTTAGTTACATATCTACCTTACCTAAGAGCAAATGGACTCCCTTCCCACTTCACCTGCGTGCGCACAGTAGAGAGAAACAGTCACTTGTGAGCTAGCAGTCTAACGTAGTGTTGTTACAATGTTTTCCAAACAGAAACAACAGAGTTGGATCAAGATTGAATGTGCCAGAGGTGGTACAGCACGACAGTATTATCAAGAGGCTTGCGGGAATCTGCATTGCCTTACAGAACAGTGGCACATTGGATAAAAGCCTTCAACGATGGTCGGCAAGCTGTGGCAGACATGCATCGGGCAAGTCGTCCTAGCGTCAGTGAAGAAGAAGTGCATGCTCTTGCTGCGTTGCTGGACAGTGTTTGACTCCAGACGATTCATGAGCTCACCCAAGAAACCAGATTAGCGCATATGACTGTGTTTCACATCCTGAAGGAACACCCGGGCATGCGAAAAATTGCATCACGATGGGTTCAACATGATTTGACGGAGATGCAGAAATGGTTGCGTTACGACGCTGCTAGGATGCACTTGGAGTGCTATGAGTGTGAAGGAGAGTCTTTCTTACGCCATATCATAACGCTAGTTGAGACATGGGCCAAATCATATGAACCAAAACTGAAACGCCAATCGAATGAAGGCGTTATTATGGGTCGCCAGGAAAATAGAAAGTTCGTCAGAGCCCCAGCAATGGTGATTCTCGTGTACGACTGTGATGGTGCTATCCTACATTCCTCCACGGCAGACCGTCAATGCACAGTATTACCGTTCGTTTTTGTAGCACCAGCTGAGAAAGAAGCGGCAATACTTTCTGCAGAATCCATCCATCATTTTGCATGACAATGCTCGTGCGCATACAGCTGATTTGTTCGGTCAATGGGACTGAGAAGTGCTGTAACATCCACCATACTCCCCAGACTTAAGTTCTTATGACTTTGATTTGATTCCAAAGATGAAGGAACCACTCCGTGGCATTCGCTTCAGAAATGTTCCAGAGATTCGTCAGGCAGTAGACCGCTCCATTCGCGCTATCAACAGAACAGGCTCTGCTAAAGGTATACTACGACTTCCACATCGCTGGCAACGGGTTATACACAAAGCTGGTGACTACATTGAAGGGCAGTAAAGGTTACTAACATGTAACTCTTTTGTATCGGCTGTAAATAAATAGTTGCCACTATTTAAGTTCCAACCCTCGTATATATATATATATATTGGCCAATACTAGTTTACTATCATTATTGGTGAATGATCTGAAGTGAAATGACCACAATCAAAAGTGTTTGTATATAGGACTTGGTACTGAAAGGCTTGGCTTATGCCATGAATTACAACTGATTTGAAGTGCTTGTAATGAAAAAAAGAGTACAACTTATAAGTATAAGCTGGACACTTTTAGAAAGTTCTGTAAGTCATTATTTCTGCTTAACTGCATGCAAACTTTTACTCATTTTTCCTCACTTTAATTTTTGCTACACTCTTATTCATTCAAAACAAAATGACATCCAGAAATTAGGTGTTAAGAGGGCTGAGATTTTTACTGTACATTCTATAAAGCATAACAAAAACACTGATGCATGGGATTTATGATTAACTTGGTACTTTTTGAGATAAAAAATAAAATCTGTGTAGTGATGGCAAAATGTTGAAATTTTTGTTATGCAGGTCATATTTTTTTAAATTTCCCTTACAGTTACAATATTAAAAAAAACCCATGCATCAAGTTTTTCTAAATAAGTTTCTGGTTTTGTAAAAAAGAAATTCAAACTTTTTTTGAAAAAACTAATTGACATACAAAAATGAAACTTTGCCAAATAGTCCCACATAACACCTCAAATACGTGTACAAAAAATTAAGTATATAGCTTTGAAATTGTGCAAAATAGAAATTTCACCCATCACCCCCTTAAGGTCTAAAAATCTGAGGCCTAAGTAATCACAAAGTGATTCACTTTTTTAAAGACTTGACAATTGCTTAAGCCCTCTCTATGCTCGTACTTACCATAATGTGTAAAAATGTATTTCTGGGAAAATTTATCTCAATTAATAAGTATATAGAATAAGCTTTCGTAAGAACAGCTTGTAGAAAAATGGGTAGAGAGACTGATGTGTATGTAGCACATAGGAGGTGTCCCCTCAAGGTTTACAGGAAGTTAAGTGTTATGATCATACGTTGTACAGGAATATGCAAATGACAAAAGCAAACAACTGAACTAGAGCGTTGCCGCATTCACTGAATAAATTCAGCATTATGTTTTCTTCTTATTAGTACATGAGTATACTTACATAGTGGTAGCAAGGGATGTGCACTGACCCTTCGGATTCCATCCACTCGATGTTTCAGCACCTGTCAGGACAATGTATTTTATTATATAATCAAAATGTCATAAATAAAAATATTCTTGCAAGTATCACTATCGCTTAAAATTCATTAATGTGCATCAAAAGTTCCTACAGTATATATTACAATTTAATTTAATTATCAGCATTTAATTAGAATGCCATGCTTACAACAGCTATAAAATGTCACATTACTCATTTATTATGTTTTTCCATGAATAATGCAACCATTTTAACATCTATATCATGGGTAACACAGACATTTAACACTGTTTGTCAATACATGCAACAGCAACCAAGAACAATGCACATTACTGTACAGATTTTCACAGAAGGAAACAAACTACTAAAAGGGTTCTACTGTGATAGCTGAGAGACATGCAACATCTGCAAGCTCGTACAAGGAAAATAAGGTGGGCACTAGCCCTTTACATACTCCAAAGAAACAAGAGTATGTGCAACTGATGGAGATGCACAAGGTAAGAGAGCAAGCTTCTTATTCTGTCAGCATAATGATTTAACTATGAGGAGGCGGTCTATAGCCAAAAGGCATCACTGAACATCTATTACCTCAAAAATATATCTCATAATTGCTAACACAGTTATTCCACAGATTGATAAGATGGTAGATTTCATTTTTTTAAAAAATTTATTGTTTAACACTGCTTTAACTTCCTGGTCATATTGTGACTGTTAGGGCCAGTTTCATCAAACAATGTTTAAAATACTTTAACATCTAGTTTGTTAACAAGGTGTTCAAAGTTTAACATAAGGTTAAAACTTTTGCATTTCATCAGACTTTTACAGCAAATTGTTAGCTAACGTTTTGTTAACGGCAAAGAGAACTGCGAACGCTAGCTTTCGAGAAGGCAGTGACCGAACTACACTGCTTCTGAACGTACTCCGATGCACTTTTGTCTACGTATCGCCGTGCTCTCTGTGTCAGTAGCTGACAACTATTTACATTCATGGCAATGGCCATGTGATTTCCCCGGTTGCTTGAGGTTAGAATCACGATGTAAACTGAAATAAACGTTTCACCGTTTGAAACGTGTTAATTAACACCTGGTTAATAAGTATAGATGTAATATCAAGTGCGAAAAAGCTGACGGTCTTACATTAAAGGATAAGATTGCCGCCTGGGACAAAATCCACAAGTAATTTAATTGGAATGAATGCGTTTCTCTTAAGCCCAGTAAGCAACTATGGAAATTTTATGCTAACATAAAGTGCTGCACCAGAAACGTTAGATGCGAAGAGCATTTAAGATGGTTTAAAACTGGTGGTGGACACTGCATTGATATTAATGTGGACAAAAACGTGTTATCGCTGATTAACCAAGCAGACCCGAAAAAAAGTAGTTTGCTTCTTGAAGCAATTGCTTTGAAAACTTTTTGGATAAACCCACAAACGGTAGTTTTGGAAATATCAACATTATCACAAGTAAATGAAAAATCTTAGTAGTATAAAATCTAAGTACCTAATTAACACTCTTCTATTGGTAGTATTCTAACCTCTCGTATAAAACCATGCACATGACCCCTTGGACAGTCTATATTGCTTTAAAAATTCCTCCTTTTGCAGGGTTTCAAATTTATTATCACGTATGACTACTCCGCTATTAGGAATGACATTAAAAAATGTCAGTTGTAGCAAACTTGCATCAACAGCTTGGTTTGCAGCAGCCATTTTTCAGTTTAACATTTGTTAAACGCCTTAACACAGGGATATGGGGATGTTAACTTAACACCGACTTTAACACATTGTTAAAGTTAACATTGCTTGATGAAACAGAATTTGTGTTAACTTCAGTGTTAAATCAGTTTAACATTGTGCTAAAATTTAGCATCTGTTGGTGAAACCGGCCCTTAGTGTTGGTTCCTGAGTAAGTGAATGCCACACAATTAGCCTTAGGAGCATATTACCTTCTAGTACCAGCTATTTTATTATTGAGTGCACATGTAGTCACTGTGATGCTGGTCAGTTGGACTTAGTTTCATAGTGACTTTCCTGTACCATCTATTTTCATTTATATTTCTTTTGTTGTAAATAGCACTCAGGATATTGAATGCCCAAATTAGATATTTACATATAAATTGAGGGAAATATGGAGAAAAAAAAACCCAGTTAGATTGGCCGACATGTGCGATTTGAACCTATGACTTTCTGAATGCTAGCCATAGATGATACTGCTTGAGCCTTCATGCTTGGTCAATTTCATTCTTGTAGCTGTTAACAAATCCATAATAATAAACTGCAAATGAACTCATCTCATCCATGGCAAACCAACATCCACAAATGTCTCTGGATGCTTCTCTTCAGCTGCAGCTTCAATCATGGAGCTGTAGTCAATTCAGGATTTGGCAGGAAAACACTTCCAACACCCTTACTAACGCCTAGAGTTTTCCCTGGGTAATATTCTTAACACAAATGCAATCGTGGACAATGCTTTGAATTGCACAAAAAAAATATGTGGTTGGCTGTCTTATCTGTCAGTGGGAACAACATACTAGTAGTTATGGAGATTACTTTCCAAGTAACAAATGTTCAATGCAACACCTCTGGCTTCTGAATATTTGCACCTACAGAAGGCAATGAATCTGAGTATTACGACATAAAGAAGCTGGAAATATTTTTTACGTTCCTATAATGCTCTACTATTAAAAGATGAATAATATTTTCAGGATGCTTCTTGCAAAGTAACTTACCTTCACTGTTCAATTAAAAATGCAAATTTCTGTGTACGCAAATCAGGTTGAACAAATGCTTTCAATTCTCACATTTTCTACACCTTAACCTTATGATATTAAGCAAATTCAACAAAAACAGTTTCAGATAACCCCCCAGGTAACCCACATTATGCTTAATATCTTCAAATAATGGTTCATTCCAAATAACTATTTTGTATAGCATATATATGTTGTTCTTTTTTTTTCAAATTTCTTTACTTCGTTGCCAATGTATGTACATTATTATAACAGAGCAGCTCTGACTCTATCTTTGCCTTTCACATAAGAGAAGAGCAAAACACTAGGCAAACAAATAAAGATTATAAAATCATTAGTTTTTTTTGGCCGTGGTCTAAACAATAAAACATTGCCTAACATTCTGGCAGACATATTCAGGGGACACATTGAATGACTTCTATCACTGCTCATTATTCAGTAATTGCCTATAATTATAGCAGGGACAGTACAACCCGCACTGTTTCTGATTGGATGACGGCTCATCATTGCACTACCAGGCCTGGAATTTGACAATTAGAATGAGCATATTTTTGTGGTTTTGTATGCAGTGTTTTCAATGGCGGTAATATCAGCTCAGTGTAGTCTGAGACGCTTCACTATTTGTTCTTTCTCCATGCAGTCTTTTCCATGTGGAGTCATTCAATTTCACTGCCGCCGCCATATGAAAAAAAAAAATACTCAGTTCTGTCTAAAATTTAATTCTGTTATATGAATTAATTTAAAATTTAATTAAATTCCTAAGTTATACTGCGATTTGTATAGAATTGTAGAGTTAAAACGATTCAGAGCAGAAAATAAATAATTGCCCTTATACTGCAATATATGTTGTTGGTGGCTTTTGTTTGCACGTCACATAATTCCAGTTCATGTGCTCCCACATAGTGCTGTGATTCACATAGGGTTCAGAAGCACGTGTTGTGTAAAATACTTAACCAGTTAATTCAGTACAAGTGAGGTTAAACTAATTAGTTAAGAAATTGTAATGAACAGTGTAAATAGCAAAAAGAAAGATTAAATGCTTTAGTCATATGTTATATTGAGAAGGCTCTGATTTCAACCATTTTGCTGAACAAAAGAAGAGGAGAAGGATTTTATCTACAAGAATATTAATCAGGTTACTTTAGTTATAGTCAAGGTGTATTTTAGTTTATTTGAAGGCAAGTAGATGCAAGATGCATAATAAATTTCTTACAGTTCATTTTATACTCCTGAACATTTTTCCAATGCGTGTTGTTGATTACTTGCATCACATACACATTTAGATACAAGATAAAGTGGGCAACCAGCAAACATAAAGTCCACGCATTCCCCCTTAAGAACTTATGTTCTTACTCTGACGTCTGAATAAATATTATTATAGAACGTAGGAACTTAGAAGAAATGTGTTCATGAAACACAGACTTATTGATGTGTAAGTATGTGTGATTAAGATTTGTAAATAATTTATTTTGTGAAAACAAAGCACTGAATAGCCATTTGTTATAAAACTGTGTGTTTTGCACTGAAATTTTAACCTATATTCATTAACGCATGGGTGCACTGTATAATATAAATGACAAAAGGGTACTTGTTACTGAAGGGAATAATGTTATAATTATTAATATAGATTAATTAATGCTCACTCTGATAGATGTGTTTTATTGCACGTTTTATTTCTAAATTGCACTAATACATAGGATTTGGTATGTGCTGAAAATACATGCAGTAAATTGAATGAAGTTATATGTAGAATATTTTGGTTTATGTGGCTGTTTTGTTTACATATATTTTTTTGGTACATTGTAGAATAAAACCTGTTGTGTAAAGGTGCTTAATATGAAAGCATCATCTGCTGCCCTCCCAAACTTCCAAATCACAAGCTGCGACTTTTGTCGTCATGGATCCATAGTGATCCCAACACTTTGAATATTTTGAATGCTATTTCTATAATTACCGGAAATTTGTTAACTTTACTTTTCATTTCACTGGCTTTGTATGTAGTCTTAACCAGCTCATTCACATTTAACTTAACATAAAAGACTGTATTTTCAGCTTCAACCCCACTTCATTATTAGGAAACTAAGTTTTAGGTTCAAAATATGTGAGGTGTAAAGTGTGCCAAGTATTAGGTTTCACAAATCTTAAATGAAATTCATATTTAAGCTTATTCAAGTATCCAGTACTTAATTTTCCAGTTGTAAAACTAATTGCAATTCTCATTCTGAAATTTTGAAGTTTTAAGTGTGTGTGTTTATCAGGTGAGTTCTGGCAGTTACAATGGATGAAAGTTTTGACAGTCATTAAGAGTAAAACTATGTTGTATGTTGGTGATAAGTTATTCATTAGGGTCAAGTACGAGGGTAATCCCAAAAGTAAGGTCTCCAATTTTTATTAAAATACAAAGAAACTTTTATTGACAACAAATGGTACATAGTTTTGAAGCTTTAACATTTGTCTATTTTTCCACATAATGGCCATTTCGGTCGATGCATTTTTGTAGACGCTGTGGCAGTTTTTGTATGCCCATGTCATACCAGCTTGCCGCCATGCTCTTGAAAAAGTGATGGACCTCATTTTTCACTTCATCGTCATCACCGAAGCGCCTTCCAGCCAAGTGTTCTTTCAACTTGGGAAGCAAGTGGTAGTCACTGGGTGCTAAGTCCGGACTATAGGGTGGATGGGTGATGGTTTCCCATCCAAACTGTTGCAGAAGATTCATGGTTTGACGGGCGGTGTGGGGGCGAGCACTGTCATGGAGAAGGCTTATGCCCTTGCTCAACATTCCTCTTCTACGGTTCTGAATTGCCCGTCTGAGCTTTTTTAATGTCTGACATTACCTGTCGGCACTTATTGTTGTCCCAGGATCCATAAAGTCGACCAACAATATCCCCTTTCAATCCCAAAACACAGTTTTCATGACTTTACCGGCAGACTGTGTTCTCTTGAATTTTTGCAGCTTGGGTGAACCGGAATGCCACCACTCACGTGATTGTTGTTAGGTCTCAGGTGTGAAGTGGGAAGCCCAGGTTTCATCACCCATGACTATTGGATCCAAAAGGTTGTCCTTTTCATTTCCATAGCGTTGAAGAAATTGGCGGGAAGTTTCAGCGCGTTGCCTTTTGTGATCTTCTGTTAGCATTCTTGGGACCCATCTTGCGCACACCTTCCGAAATTTCAACTCTTCGATTAAAGTCCGATGAACAGTGCTTCGAGAAATCTCAGGAACAACAATGCAGAGCTCATCGAGAGTGATCCGCCGATCTTGAAGCATGATTTGTTCAACCTTTGCGATTGTTTCGTCAGAAATGGACGGTCTCCCGCTTCTTTCCTCGTCATGAATTTCCGTGCGACCATTTGCAAATTCTCTACACCACTTGCAGACATTTTTGACATCCATACAAGACTCTCCATACACTTCCATCAACTGTTGATGAATTTCGACAGGTTTAACCCCATTTGCACTCAAAAAACAAATAACTGCGCGAACTTCACACCTGGCGGTAGTGGCTAACAGGAGCTCCATTATAACTGGCTGCCAAGCCAAGACTGAGGGCGCTAAGGGATGTGCGGTGGTTTCTAAAGAGAGTGGAGGGAGGAAGGAAAATAGCAGTATGGCCAACATCCACACAAACAGTTTCCCTGCGATCCCAGCGCTTTGGAGACCTTACTTTTGGGATTACCCTCGTATACCAGTGTATTTTTCTGTATGATGCATACATGAAATACTCTTCTGCAAGAAAACATCAGACAAAATTCCATGTAAGTTTCCAGCTGTTACAATTCCTATCAGGGCACATATTCATAATCACATGAATAAAGCCAAGGGTTCAATAATACTAAAAAGGAATTGATGAAATAGGGGCCTAATAGGAACATTTGAAATATTTTTCAGAGATGCTATAATGTGTTGGCTATAAGGAAGCATTTTCAACATCTACTGTAATGCAGGTAAACCAAAGATGTACTAGTCAGCCATGATATGAATGCACTTTGAGGAGAGCACCATTATTTTTGTTAAAGTGTACTGTCATCAAAGCTTGGGATCAGAGGCGCAAGGCAATAGGGAAATGTACAGTTGCACAATGAAAATAGTACTACATTTGCATGCCTCAACCTTGGTATAATTACTGTATAATAATTTGTCCCTTGAAACAACTCCGCCGCCACATGGCATGACTGAAGCTACATTGCAACATTTTGCATGGAGGGGAACGGGCGGGCAAAATGCTACCTTGTGTAATCAGTTGACAATGCTAACAGTTGATTCATTATTGTACATGGCTAAATAAATTGTCTTTCTCACACTGTTAATGAAAGAGAAAATTATAAGTTAACGTTTATATTGCAAAACTACTAATGTATAAATAAATTGGTCAACAGTGGAAGTGTTATGTTATGTTGGAGGTAATAGGCAGAGGGATTGAAGGGGTGTTGGGCGGTAATGATGGTGATTAGCTATCACACACATAGCTGCAGTGTCCACCACTGTCACCGCGCTGTCCCAAGGGACAGGTTATAATACAGCGATTATAGTTAATGCAACTCGGAGCTGTGGATGTTTTCTTTACCTGACTGTTCTTCCAATTATTCCACTTATTCCATAACTGTTTAGTTCCTCTTCCCACCGAATGCACTCATATCATGGCTGACTAGTATATTTATATTGATTTTTGTGCAAATTTCAGTTTAATTGCCCACATCTTGCCAACTGTTTACATTTAATTCGGATAATGGGTGAGTCAATTATTGTCCACTCCAAGGTTGCTGTGTGGTTGGTGATAGTCTAATGTTACTCACTATAAAGTCGATGCAACCTTAGAACTGAGCTTGATGTAAATAAAACATTTTGCACCCCTTCGTGTTTATGTTGTGTTCATATCAGCTGTGAGGAACCAAATGCTCATTGTTATTGTATACATGCAGAAGAGAGGTGAACGACACCACATAGAATTAAATGGAAGCTATAACCTTCTTTGGTTTTACTGTTCATATTATTTACTATGTTTAATATACTTCTTGAAAAACCACAGATAATCACACATATTTAAGTCACTACATGTTATGGTGTGCTTTGGTTTCCCTAATGTAACAGGCTAGTTAACAATGACCTGTGTTTACATCAATTTGGGTTCTAAGAGTGGAGTGCTTATAGTTTTTGATGGTGTATCATTACTCCTATTAGCAGGATGAAATAACGCTTTGCTAGCAGTAGTTTCTGTTTGCTTCTATTCTATATTTTTCCACCCTACTTTTTTTTGTGTAACAGCTACACTACTTTTCTTTCAGGAAGGCTGATGGATGTACAGGAGGAAAGAAATAGCTGTATACATCTCTCATCCTCTTAAAGACTGCCTACCAACATTCAATCATGCTGCACAAATTCATAATGCACTGTTGCAACAGTATTTGTGTGTTATTTCTTATAATTACTGCCCAGTTAATCCACCTTAAAACCCATTGCCATCATCCGTTTGTAGTGCAAAATCTAACAAACATTTTGGGAATCTTAAGTATAACAATAAAAAAGTACAGCATAATTAAATCTAATAGGCTGGTGGCCATTACTGTTGTCACTGCACATAGACAACCATTGGCAGACAGATGCTTTAGTGACATCTAAGAGATTGAATGCAGTGAATGAAATTAAGGACTGTATTCTCTTAACTTACTAAGCAATGGGTCAGAACATAGCATTTTTAAAAGCATACTTAATTTTATGATATACCAAAACCTGTTAAGAAGGGCATTTCTTTCATAGATATCTAGCTTCAAACTTTTGTAGATCCTCTCAAATGTGCAATTCCTTAGGTTTTGGAGCAGGTTTTAGTAATTTGATTTCTACTTTGATGTTATCATCTTCTATATAGAAATGACTACTTCTCTAGTGTACTTTGAAGCAGGAGCCTAGGCTCCTTTTAGTTTTTTTAATATTTATCATAGTTGAAACTTATAATTTTTTTTCCTTCTGGAAGGGCATGATCTGTTTTCTTTATTTTAGGAGGTTTTTTATGCTGTAATTATTGTATGGCACCAAAGAAGTATTTCTTAACAAGGGTATTTCACAAATTTTGGAAGATATTCTTTGACAATGTATGAACCACATTTAAGGAATTTCAACAGTCCAGAAAAGGAAAACTCTTGAAATCAATATTAGACCACTAGAGGGCTCCAATTCCAGCAGAAATCCCTGACAGTCAACATGCAACTGAGGAGGTGGGTAAATACCCAAGCAAAAGAGTTTGATTCCTTATGATTTTAGATGATTATGAAGATTCACATTTGTTGAAATTAAGGGACCATATTGTCAGCAGCGTATTACTAATTTTACAAGTGCAGAAAAAAATGTATTTACTTTCACTGTTCCTACATAACAGTTTTTTCCCAAAAGAATCATGCTATTAAGAATTTCATAATCCTTGTATATTCTGGTTATTATTGATGGTTTTGCATTTAGAAACAATACCTTGGCATTGCAGTCTCAGTGATATGAGCTTTTAATGTTAGTTTTAATCCTTTGCAACTTTGAACACTTTCATATTTACTCCTGTATTTACACTCTTAGACTCCTTGGAGTGTATGGAATGACTCTAAAGAAAAACATCTACACTCATTAAAAATCAAACTCTTGGATATTAAAAGTTGGTATGTTTACCACAATTTTTGTTGTAATTATGCACAAGCAGTAAAATTAAATATACCTTTTTCTTCTCTAGTAAAATTTGGAAAATGTCAAAGCCAGTCCCGCTGACAAGACATACTTGCTAACATTATCAGTATTTTGAGAAAGAGAAGATACTAGAGAAAATCATAGCAGTATGAACTTTAGATTTACTACATCTTATTTTTTCACACAAGTTTCACACTGCTTCTATCTAGTTACAGAAAATACTGAGAGCTGCTCTGTTGTTTAAGTACATACACTTTGTCAATACCGTTAAAAGTAACTCATAACTTGATTTTAATTCACCAAGGATGTTTTCCGCAATAAATGCAGCTAAATGTAAATACCACTATAAATTAAAATGCAAACAAGAAATATTTACATATGAAGCTGTATCTTATCTTCAATTGAGTTTAAGGAAGAGTGGGGTATGTTAATATAAGATGCCATACTAAGAGAATTACTTCTTAATAAAAGCTCATCATAATAAGCCAACATTTTTCTGGTCTAGTTATTGAGAGCACTGCAGGTAAAAAGTAACTACTCATTTTTAAGTAAGATGAAACAAATTCTGTCACTTCAGCTGTAAAATTTGTAAATGACAAACTGATGTCAATCAATTTCATCTATGCACTGTTTTCCTGCCACATTGTGGAACCTGGTGGTCCATTAGAACAACTAGTATCATCATATTCTATTACTGTCACAACCTTAGTTGGTGATTGATATTTGCTGGCTTAATTACATTACTGCAGTCACAAAGCAACAAGCAAAAGCACCAATGTCTCTCTGTTTCTGGCCTGCTGATAAATATAAACAGCGATAACACTCAATTTGATAATCCAAACCAGGTGCATTGTTTGTTTGCTCTGTGTGTACTCTTCAGTGTTGTAGAGTGAGTTATTTGGCTTACGTTATAATTTTGGATTTTATTGAACAAAAATATTTTGGAAGAGATGTCTCATAAGAGAACAAGCATATGAAATTACATGAATGTCACTATTTAATTTTCTGGATTCTGCTAAATGGAAAACCGTGTGTTACCAATGATGTCTATTTCTTTCCGAAGTACTCTGCCTCACTCTAGGCAGAAAGCTGCACAATATGGAACTAATTATGGAAGCAATTCACCATGCTTCTTCACAAGATGCAACAGCCTCTTTGGCACTCATGAAACAGTGGTCCTTCAAGTTCTCTTAAAGGATACCCAATGAGGTGAGGTGAGGTGTATTCCTCTTGAAGTAAGAATAACAAATTTCTTTTTTTTTTTTTTTACTTTGGGGCGTGAACCTCTTACTATGTATGAGGGCTGATCAACAAAGACTGGGGCTTATTTTTTTTTCACAGATGTTTATTACTCCAATTCAATGTTTACATGATCTTTTTCAAAGTAGTCCCCTCCTACTTCAATGCACTTTTTATAGCGTCTCTGCCAGTCCTTGAACATGTGCTGCAGACCATTCTTTGTCAGGTCCTTGAGAATCGCCTCACTTTTCTTGAGCACTGCTTCAGAGTTCTCAAATCGAATACCCCTAAGCTTTGCCTTTAGTGATGGGAATAAAAAAAGTCACAGGGTGCAAGATTGGGGCTATAAAGTGGATATGGTACACAGGTAATGTTGAATCGAGCCAGAAACTGCATGACTTGATTTGTGACGTGAGGCCGTGCATTGTCATGATGAAGTCGCCACCCAGTCCAAGAAAGCTCTGGTCGTTTCTTTGCAATGTGCTTCCTCAGTGTAGCCAATACTAACGTGTAGTATGCTGCTGCAACAGTAGTGTGAGGGGGAACTGCATGCTGGTAAATCATTCCATTACAGTCAAAAAATGTGATCACCATCACTTCCCCTGCAGATGGAACAACTTTTGCCTTTTTTGGTGTTGGAGAACCTGGCGATTTCCACACTGTGCTGGCTTGTTTTCTTTCAGGATCATAATGATGCAGCCATGACTCATCACCGGTGATAATCGATTTAAAAAATGCATCCCCTCCATCAGCAAAGAGATGCAGCACCTCATGGCTCGTCTCCATTCGCACAGCCCTTTGTTCGGGAGTCAACAGATGTGGCACCCAACGAGCACAAACTCGGGTTATATGGAGATAGTCGTGCTTAATTGTAAACACACTGACATGAAATTCTCAACACTTCACTGAGGTTACATAATGTTATATGCCGATCCTCTCGGACAATCACAGCAGCTGTGTTGATGTTGACTTCAGTCACAGAAGAAGCCGAAACACCAGGCCCACCTTGCTTAACACTGACAAGTCGGCCTTCTTTGAAGTCCTTGAACCACCTAAACACTGTTGCACGAGGTAGTGCATCTTCACTGTACGCTTGCTTCAGCTTTTTATAAGTTTCGGTGGCTGTATGGTTTAAACAAAAACAGAATTTGATTGCGCTGTACTGCTCCTCTCGCGTCACCTCCATTGTCTGGTATGTGAAATGCATGTAGGGTCTACAAAATAGAGCATTACTATCAACCTACCAATACGAGAGTGCTGCCGCCTACCAAAATTTTACATAAAAACCCGCTCTTTTCAAATATTTATGTTACAGATACGAAACTATCACGGAAGCTACAGGAAAAAATCAGTCTCAGTCTTTGTTGATCAGCCCTCGTAACATAACCATATCATGTCACAATGCCTTAAAACGCTTGGCCATCTGAACACATGATAGTTGCAGCATTGTCTGATCTCATTAACTGCGTAATATTGTGAATTATTTTTTTTAAACATATAAGGGTAAAATGCATATATGTGCATTCAATCTAAACCCGTCAGCATCCAACCATGCCATCACACTGCTTGCTTTAGTTTGGCCCTCCACATCCTTTACCACAGTTTTTATTGAATGCAGAACATGCATTTTACCGGGTTTTCATTCTACGATCCTAGGTTTCGATAGGTTAGCTATTCCTATCGTGCCTTAGACTGCATGGCCATAAATCCTGATGTCGAAGTCAAATAGCTTCCAGTTATTTAGCAGTTAGTTAAATTGATTATTTAAAAGTGCTGCACAGAACACCATGTCACGTCCATATCAGTGAAGGGGTTAATTGTTGGAAACAAGAAAAAAATTACATTAAGTCAGATCTGGACTGTACAGGGATGGCTGATCAATTTCACTTTGGATTCCTGCAAAAACTCCAGTTTTCAATGTAGAGTCATTATAATGGTAAACCAAAATTCCTTGTGGTCAGATTTAGATCTTCCCTCACACTCTATTCTAGAGGCATGGAGATCACAGGCTATGGATGTACCAGTTACCAGTGACAGTCTTTTGTACCTTAACTGAAATGGTTGCAATATGCCACATGTAGAGAAGAAACTGGTGGCATACACTCCAATGTCTCTTCACTTTCACAGGGGGATCATAGTTTAGGGAACATCCAAATCACTGATATTGATACAACCAACTTTCCTCACCTGTGATGTTATACACATACAAGGGCTGTCCCAGAAGTACCCGACCTAACAAAGAAAAGACAAACATTTTGGAAAAAAAAACATCTTTATTCCTCTACATAGTCTCCTTTCAGCTCCATACACTTTTCCCAGCGATGTTCAATAGCTTTGATACCCTGTTTATAGTGAGAACCGTTGAGTTCTGCAAAATAGCCATCAACTGCAAACTCCACCTCTCCATTGTTGGCAAATCTTTTACCACCAAGCCATTTCTTCAACTTTGGAAAAAGAAAATAATCAGAGGGGACTAAATCTGACGAATAGGGTACATGAGGAAGCAATTCGAACTTCAACTCATTGATTTTGGCCATGGCGATAATGGATGTGTGAACTGGTGCATTGTCTTGATGAAACAGAGCTTTCTTTTTTGCTAAATGAGGCCTTTTTGCTTGATTTCATCATTCAAATGCTGCAATATATTTGCATAACACTCACCATTGGTTGTTTTTCCTTTTTGAAGATAATCAATGAAAATTATCCCACGCATATCCCAAAAAACTGACGCCATGACCTTGCCTGCAGATGGAACTGTCTTTGCCTTCTTTGGAGCCGATTCTCCCCTTTCAATCCATCGTTTTGACTGTTCCTTCATCTCAGGTGTGAAGTGATGGACCCAAATTTCATCTATGGTTACGAATCGATGCAAAAACTCTGCCTTATTGCAGCGAAACTTTACCAAACACTCGACTGAAACATCCTCACGGTGCTGTTTTTGTTCCATTGTGAGTAAACAAAGTACCCATCTTGTGCACAGCTTTCTCGTGTCTAAATTTTCAGCTAGTATGCGATGTACAGCACTTTTTGAAATGCCTACAATGTCTGCTAGCTCGCGCACTTTCAGTTGATGGTCATCCAATACCATTTTGTGGATTTTCTTCATAATTTCTGGTATGGTCACCTCATTTGGACAACCACTGCGATGTTCATCTTGGCAGCTTGTACGGCCTCACTGAAACTCTGCCACCCAATATTTTATTGTTGTAAACGAAGGAGCAGATGACCCCAGAGTAGAATCTAGCTTGGCTTTAATATTAGTTGGACTAAGACCTTTCACATGAAAGTATTGTATCACATAACGATGGCCAGTTTTATCCATGTTTACAAATTTGCCGAGTGTGTTCACTATTAATGGCTGCCAAACAATTACTAAACAATGTAGCATCGTCAAACTTAAGCTTTATAAGGTTGGTACTTTCAACCATAGTCATTTGTTTGCAACAACAACCACTATATATATGTCAGGTTGAGTACTTCTGGGACTGCCCTCATACTTGGAACTTCCATTGCTGAAACAACACACCATCTCCTGATACCATTCCACCCTTGCTTCCTTTTACTCTTCAGCAATGTTGCAAGGGATCAAGTGGCAATAAAGCTTTTTTACACAGAGGTATTTGTGTAAAATTACAGACCTGTGACAAATGTATTTTTGATTATTATTTATCTTGCTGTAAGTCACTAGTGGATCAGTTTTACTTTATACACAAACTGTGTTTTCTTTGGTTATACAACTGTTGTTAGGTACTCTGTGCTCTTCTTTTATGGCTGTTTTTCCTAGGTATGAACTCTGCAAACCAGTCATTAAATGTGATGTGTGAAGAAAAAGCTCTGTGTAACCGTTCCAAGTATTCTCGCCGGTTTTGAGATGCACTTATAATTGTAAAAAATCACAGCATGAAAATGCTTCCATTAAATTCCTTTATAGAACATCTGGTAGATAACGCATAGCAACAATCAATCCTTTACTGTACCTGCAGCAATGGGAGCTGTGGCATCCTAATGCAATATCCACTATAATAAAATATATTACATACAAATGCGTCCTTCCCAGTGCTGCCAACAGTAAACTTTTATCTCTTATAGTTCCTTGTAATCTGGAAATTTAAATAGTGACCTTGATACAAGGACTGTCCAGAAAGTAGCCTCCGTTCATGCACAGCACAAGAAGTAGTGGGGGTAGTGCCACCATTTTGACATCAGTGTGCGCAATAACTCAGTACGCTTCTAGCTGTGCAAGGTGGAGCATCGTACTGCCGTGTGTTTGCTAGTTATAACCTAACAACATAAGCACCGAAATAACAAATCCCACCAAGTGTAAAAAGGCTAAGAAGAGCAATCCAAAACAAGCATTGTGGTCTTCTGACATCTGATGTTATGTTTTTGCATGACAACGCTCGCCCTCACACAGCAAACAAGTGGGCAAGTTCAAATGGGACATTTTTGGCCATACAGCCTGGACTTGGACCCTAGCGACTTCCATCTATTCCCATATATAAAAAAGTGGCTTGCAGCTTCATGCTTGGAAATAACGAAGAGCTTCAAAATGCTGTAACAGGTTGGCTTAGTTCACAGGCGGCAGAATTTTATGCAGAGGGTATTTTAAAGACTGTGAAAAGTTATGGCAAGTACTTGAATCTGTTTGGAGACTATGTAGAAAAATAGAGAAAAGCTGTAGTTTTCAGATGTATAAGATAAAACTGTTGTATGTATACCAGTTTCATGTTTATTTCAAAACGGAGGTTACTTTCTGGACAGCCCTTGTACATTCATGAAGAGACAGTTCATATTCACATATCAGTAACATTTCCCCATTAGAATAAAGCATCAATTTTTGCAGATACGTTTTTTTTCTTTATGTCGCGCAAACAAGCATTATAATTGTTGTTTATTTAACAGCTGTACTTGTAATGCTTTTACTATACTATATATCTTATTTTATAAGAATCTTTGCATGCATACAACACAGCTGTGATTATGATGAATGTGACTTAATGCAACATAACATGAATGCATGACGTATTGCATTAAATGGAGCTTATTTACAGTTCACTTAACATTACCTTACTTAACACAATGTAACTTAAGAGTTTGTCAATGTCAATCTTTTCCTTCCCATTACATTAAGTTTAATTCACAACATTAATTAAAAGTAATGGCATGGAGCAATGAAAACAATTATCAATCAGAGTAACTCCTATTATAGTTCAGTGCATCCTAATTAGACGTTTAGTGTAGCGCCATTTCCTAACTTCATGTTACATTGTGTTCATCGTAATTTTGGCTTAATATGTGAATAGTGTCACATCTATCTCTTCATACATTTGACACTGAAACTGGAAAATTGTTGTGCCTGCTCCTTGAAATGGGAATCACCAACTAAGAGTGTGCGAATAATAGTTCAATGCAGTCCACTGCAAATAGCTCTAACCACTAAGCTCTAGGGATTCTAAGTGCCATCAAGTTATGAGCAACTTTTAGTGCACTACTCTAGTTAAAATGGTAAATTAATAAAAATTTAGCCAGTATTGAGAGAATGTGGCTTTACAATATGCAGTAAAATTATGTTTTTGAACGGCTTCTCCTTCCCTTTGTCAAAAACAGATTCTGCAATAAGATTTTTCTTCACTAACCAGTTTCAAACCACTGTTTCTAAGAATTAAAAACAATTAAAAATAAAACAAACATCTTACACACACAAAGTGAAAATAAAAATTTGTTTGCATATTAACCTTCGCCCTTCAAACAATCCAAAAATAATTGTATGGTGGATAATGTTTTTAGTCCCCTCTATAGCAGTTCCACTTATTTTTCATATTTTTAATTCAAATTATGAACTAATAGCACCTACATCAATTCACTAAATGCAGCTATGGACAAGCATCATCACTTGAAAAACAAACAAATAAAAAAAAAAAAAAATCAAACATAAAAAAATCCAATGAAAATGAGGAAGTTTAAATAACCATAAAGGCATGTTTAAAAACAGTTATTTGCACATAGTTTTTCTGTTCTATGTTTCTAATGGAGAAAAAAAAATTGATTTTAGCTTGGTGATATTAACACTACATTGCAACATGCTTTACTGATGTTATGGAGGAATTATGTACAAACATAAAATGTTTCTTCATGGAAAAGACATTTAACAATACAGAAAAGATGGTGTGCTCACCGGTTTTAATAAGTGGCGGCTACGGTCAATGACAAACTGACAGAACTTCGGGTCGTGTGACCCAGGAAAGTTGAGGCCTTTCATCTGATGCAAGCAGAGGAGACAGACAGAAAAGAGATACACATACAATACAAGAAAGCAACAAACTGCCTCATCAAAAACAAACATAAGCAATGGAACCTGTGTTTAAATCATGTCAAGCAAATTTAATTCCTTTGGTTAAATTAGCTTTTCTCCATTCAGAGCCTTTCACAAAGTGTAAATGTATTTCATTGTCATGTGTACAACACCACTAATACATGAAATTCTAATAGAGCATAGTCCATTGTTGCTTTTATTTTTGTGCAAAACCTTGCATACAAACAGACTACTGCGCTGCAATGAGGATTATTTTCTTTTTTTCATAATACTAATTAAACTTAGTACAAATTTAACCATTTGCCTTTGACATTCATATTCAACTTAGTTTAATTTTCTCCTTAGACCTATAGATGTATATTAATTTAAACTTAAATGCAAACCAATCATTTTCTGCAGAAGGCACATTTTTGTTTGAGAAATCCAAGAATCTTCGTAAATTATACACTGTATCTGTTCTCTCAAAACATAATTATATATGAGTCATTCCACGTCAAGTCGCACAAATTTTCACAAAATTTGACCATCATCTCTCTGATTCACTTCAAATTTTGTCCATGGATTATAAAAACAAAGTGAATTATGTTTTAAATCAAGGGTGGCGAAAATGGAAAACAAATGAATAGACTGCTAGAAAAGGAGTTGCGCCTGCGAGTCACAGTGCCTCGCGAGTTGCGCTTTTGCCACCACTGTTTTAAATGCTTAATTTTTTTAAAATTGCAATATCTTAAAAAAATATTGTGTAATCCAACTTGTGAAAAGTGGCACACCTGTCCACCTTTAAATTAGAATATCTCACAGGTTTGATGTGGGATGACTCATATCTAACATTTTTATGTTGGGCGTAACTGTGGCCATGACAGCTGGGCAAAGGTCAGATGAGACGGCATGTAATCGTTGATGCCATTTCAGATGCAATGGAGCTATAGGAGGCTGTGTATCAAGTGTTTGCCACAAATTTTTTAATTTATTTGTTTATTATTTTTATTTTACTTTCTCTACTGTCTACCAATAGTAAGTAAAGTATTGTATTTCACCCAATACTTCAATATCCAGATCTCCTGAGCCACAGAAGAGCATTTTTGGAATAGAATCCCCACAAGAACAGCATTATTACAAAAATGAAATGTTGGATAAATATTTATGTTCACATTTATGTTCTGAAGCTGTGACAAACATTTTCAAGAAAATACCCTAACCCTAAATTATTTTTTTACATGAATTTTTTGCTATGTTAATTTTCATGACTAAAGATTTTGATTAAAATACGATATGTTTATGATATTTGCCTGACTAATAGAATGTGTATCTTGGATTTTGTGCAAATGGCCTGTGAAGTTTCCTTCATTCTGAATGAATTTTTGTAAAATTTTGTATGCCTGGTAAGCCAAAAGAGGTACTAGAAAAAAAGCTTACCACAAGGAAAATGATCTCATTAAAACACATAACTTAATGCCAAGTTATTTTATGACATTAACCACTTCTGAGTTACTTGTTGCACTTGGTTGGAATTATTCGCTCGTCTGTTATTATAAATACTATAATGTACAAGGTATATCTGTGAAATGGCAACAATTACAGAAAGTTGTGTGAAAGTTACTCATCAGATTCTTTGTGTTATTGATAACATTTTGCTGCCCTAGTTCAGTACTACATCTTAAAGTTGCTTTTTGAAAAAGAATTTTTAAATTTATAGTTTCTACCCTGTAATACAGAAAATTTGGATATCTCACTCTACCATATCCAACATTTATTTTCTATCTAAATTTTCTCAACTATAATACAAGAAGAAAGTATCTGAGTATTCATTTCTTGAAAGCACAAATTAGGACTTCTGGTATTGAACTAGGGCAATGATATTTCAGAATACAAATTTGTATTATGATTCAGTTAACTTCACTGCTCCAAGTTTTGTATCTCTGCTGCAAAGACCTCTTTATTGTGGTCTGAAACACTACAGAATGAAGCAATACTGTGTTAGTGCAACTGAAGCAGTGTGCTGTATTGCATTTCAGAAAACATTATCAAGTGCCATTCATTGGAGAATGAAGGCTGTTCACATGGGGATGAATGTGTAGTAAACATCAGTGCTGTGTACAAGTATATTCATGATTGTAATAATGTACTGCTAGTGCAACTCCCAACATGTATGACATACGATAAACTGGAAAGCTGTCACTGATTATATTCGTCAGAATTATGGTCAATTCATGGCACGGAGAAGCTGTCAGCCAAGTGTGGTATATTACTGGAAAGTGCATAGGTAATAATTTAAGAACTGAGATACCAAAACTTTGTGTCCTGATTTCGCTGCTGCCCAACCTGGTACCATCAGGTAATTTTGATCCTAATGATGTGGTCGAGGCATCAGTAAGGGTGTGGTGAAATATTCTATAGTACTGGGGCCTGTTGCATAATTTTACTAACTTTTTAGAAGAATAGTAATTAATTGTTCTTTCACACAAGCTGTGAGTAGGACAAAACTGGAAAGGTAGAAGAGATTAACAAATTATAATTTGAAGTTTACTGGCACTAATAATTAGAGTTGCATAAAGCTTAAAAGCTTCACAATAATGCAAAATTCTACAAATTACTATCACCAATTGAGTTTCATAAACTATTGACATAACAACATGGGGATTAGGTTTAGGTGACAGTATCCAGAAGATTTAAGACTCCAAAGCATGAACAGAAGTACAGTTGAGACATTCTGTACTTATTCTGCATTTGTCTTCTTTGTGTGCATCTTAATATAAACAAGAATAGTACAAAACTCTTGCAATTTGCATAGTATAACCTCATTAACAGTAGGTTACCCCAAGTTTTTCATTTGTGTTCACATAAATAGAAGCATTAATAAGAAATAAAATGAAACCTTATGTAGTAATAGATTGCTGCAAGCATCATAAATGACTTCATTTACAAAGAAAAAGGCAATTATGGAGAACTTGAGTTGGTAACAACAGGATGTGAACCACACCTATCACTACAATTTCCTTATTCATGTTTTATTTTGCAGAAGGTCAATGTTATGGCCATTAATTTACTCTCACTCAAAACAGGAATCTGCCATTGCAAGATTAAGCACTCAAACATAGCACTAAATATTATCATCTAGGTACCTTCAAGAGTCTTCTTTTCTTCTGTGCAACAAAACTTATAACTACAGAAACAGCAAATAAAGGCTGGTTCACAACCAACGGGAACAGTAACCAGAACAAGAACGTTGAAATACATGTATTCAAATGGGGGCATTCACAATTGACAGGAAGCTTTTCCGGGCCCCGGGAACGGGAAAGAAGAGTTGCCCAACATTTAACTTTCTCATTCTCATTCCCAGGCACAGCATATTAGATCCATATTGTGCATATTAGACTCTTCACTCTAGGGATTATTCTAGGTGGCCATACATGAAACAGCCGCTAGTGCTCTCTTTAGTTGCAGAGCTAGAAACATGAAACTGTAAGAAATTAGTAGTAAATGTGCTTCCTAACCTCATCCTGGTACCCGCAAATCCAATGAACGTTGGTTCTTCTGGAGAAAGGGTCATTTGTAGTTTGTTTATATGCAACTCAAAGCTGGCTATTGCCTCAAAAACAATGGCAAAAGCTACAAAGTACAGCTAAAACCAGTAGAAATTAAAAAAAGAACAATAAACAACTTTAAGGTATGCCATTAAATAAAGGAATGAAAGCTTGGTGCAACTAGAGGGATCAGAAATGTAATGGATATGCATTTAGATAATGTTTACTCTATTGAATTTTGATGTTGGCTAAATTGGAAGTAGGTGAAAAAATATCATTGGTCAGTTAAAAACAAATACACAAAATAAACTTTCATTTTGTGATCGATAAGATCATTGATATGCATTCCTGTTCTCGCTACCGTGCTGTTTTGAACCAATGTCTTGTATGGTGTATTGCTTCCCGTTCTCGTTTCCGTTCTGGTTACCGTTCTCGGGCAGTTGTGAACCAGCCTTAAACTTATCTCAGTGATACACAAATTACTCCTAAATGAAGATGCAATTTATGAATACAGTAATCAACAGCTTGAAACGTACTGATACTTTAACAATCACTTGGTGTATATGTGTGGAAGTGCCTGTGCTAATTCTGCATTGTGCTGAGGCAGCAAACATGTGAACAAATATAACTATGTGCTTATAAAAGTAACATATTTTATTACACTGCAATCTGTTTGGCAGGATTTCTTTCATTCCCAGAGCATTTTATAAGTGTGATCCCAACTGATACACTGCATATGCACTAGAGCTGGGAAAAATGGCTAAACTTCATTAACCATTCTGATTATTACAGTTGCAAAAAAGACTAGGTTCCAAATAATTGTTCTAAGAGACAAATAATCCACCAGCATTTATGCGTTACTGTAATATCAGGATCCTGCTACTTGATTGAATTTGAGTTCTTTCGCATCAAGTTGTGATTCTTCATTCTATTAAGAACACTGCCAAGCAGCACGAGAATGCTGCCCTCCTTTTATCATAAATTTGGTCATGCATGTTTGAATTTGCAACGTATTGTGAACAACAATACACAAGCTGCATTAAATCTAAATACTTATTATAATTACTAATCATTTGAATTGTGTAAGGCAATTTATGTAAATCATCACAGTTTCCAGAACAATGATATATTTACAAAAATGGCATCTCGGATAATTGACTTTTGCAAGTTGACTGCAAGAACTCAATTGCATAATTACATCTAATTGGCTGGAAGATTTTTAGTGGACATTGCCCTTCTATTGCAACTTGCAAGCAGGGATGGTTCCAAGATCTTATCACACACACCTGTAACTGTTGTATAGTAATGTAATGTACTCTTTATAATCAGGGCATTAATTTTTGGAACTACTTATAAAAGTACTCAAATGATCACATTAATGCAAAGTTGGAGGACTGCTATTCTAAAGAATAATTTTTTAAAATTTTCTTCCTCAAATATGAACACACATAAGAAATAAAGAGAGACAAATGAAATACCAATGCTCTATGGCAGAGGTGGCGAAAACGTGACTCACGAGGCATTTTGACTCACAGGCGCACGTTCCCTCTCTGCAACCGTCCGTTTGCTTTTCACATGCTGCTGAGTGACGCAATGCGTGTTGCATGTTTGGTGACTCGAAGAAGGAAGTCATTTTCGCCACCCTTGCTCTATGGTTTTCTTACCAATGGTAAAGATCTTGGTTTAAATAATTTTCTTCTTTTAAAACTTTGTTTAAATATTTCATGGGAGTGCTCATGAAAAAGACAATGGCTATAAACAAATTTTTGTGTGTGGGGGGGGGGGAACCACTGCATGCACTAATTGTTGCAATGATTAACCATATGGATCACTCATTAGAAAATCTATTTTTGAAGAAGGTTACTAAAAGAAAAAAAATAATAATAAAAAAAGGGTTTTCAATTATATATACGTGTGGTTTTACAATGTACAAACATTTTTCTGGCACCCAAGATTACAGTTTTTAATATCTTCTATCACTTTTCTCCATTCTTGCTTGTTGGACCACAAATTTTCCTCAATCTCTGAATACATCACTGCCCCTCTAATTCCTTGAAACCACGTGCTTTGTGTTTTCCCTTTCTCCTCCTTCCTGGTGGCATCCACTGCATTATTCTTTTGGGTAATCTTTCATCTTCCATTCTTTTAGCATGCCCATACCATTCTAATTGTTTCTGTTACATAAAATCCAAAACTGAATTTTGAACATTCATATTTTCTTTTATAATCTCATTTCTAATTTTTTTCTTTTTTAGATATCCTAGCAGATCTCCTCCAATAACCCATTTCTGTTGCCAATAATTTTCTTTTTAACTGATAGTTCAGAGTCCACACATCAGAGCCATAGATTATAGTACTTTTAACTCTACTGTTTAAAAATTGAAATTTTAGTTTCTTTTGAGACCTGTTTATCCCATAATATAACATTAAAAGTAGATATACCACACTTTCCTGAATTAAACTTTGATCTTATTTCCTTTTCTTGTTTCCCATCTTGTGTAATCTTTACTCCCAGGTGTGGAGCTGCAAAGTCTGCTTTTGGTGTCTTGAGGATTTGGTTATAAATTCATGTATTTTGTACTGCATAGTACGATGACAAAATTCCAAAGTTCCCAAGTCACACAAAAAGTTTTGTAAGTCTTGTGGAATCTTTACTCCCAGGTGTGGAGCTGCAAAGTCTGCTTTTGGTGTCTTGAGGATTTGGTTATAAATTCATGTATTTTGTACTGCATAGTACGATGACAAAATTCCAAAGTTCCCAAGTCACACAAAAAGTTTTGTAAGTCTTGTGGAATCTTTACTCCCAGGTGTGGAGCTGCAAAGTCTGCTTTTGGTGTCTTGAGGATTTGGTTATAAATTCATGTATTTTGTACTGCATAGTACGATGACAAAATTCCAAAGTTCCCAAGTCACACAAAAAGTTTTGTAAGTCTTGTGGAATCTTTACTCCCAGGTGTGGAGCTGCAAAGTCTGCTTTTGGTGTCTTGAGGATTTGGTTATAAATTCATGTATTTTGTACTGCATAGTACGATGACAAAATTCCAAAGTTCCCAAGTCACACAAAAAGTTTTGTAAGTCTTGTGGAATCTTTACTCCCAGGTGTGGAGCTGCAAAGTCTGCTTTTGGTGTCTTGAGGATTTGGTTATAAATTCATGTATTTTGTACTGCATAGTACGATGACAAAATTCCAAAGTTCCCAAGTCACACAAAAAGTTTTGTAAGTCTTGTGGAATCTTTACTCCCAGGTGTGGAGCTGCAAAGTCTGCTTTTGGTGTCTTGAGGATTTGGTTATAAATTCATGTATTTTGTACTGCATAGTACGGTGACAAAATTCCAAAGTTCCCAAGTCACACAAAAAGTTTTGTAAGTCTTGTGGAATCTTTACTCCCAGGTGTGGAGCTGCAAAGTCTGCTTTTGGTGTCTTGAGGATTTGGTTATAAATTCATGTATTTTGTACTGCATAGTACGATGACAAAATTCCAAAGTTCCCAAGTCACACAAAAAGTTTTGTAAGTCTTGTGGAATCTTTACTCCCAGGTGTGGAGCTGCAAAGTCTGCTTTTGGTGTCTTGAGGATTTGGTTATAAATTCATGTATTTTGTACTGCATAGTACGATGACCAAATTCCCCAGTTCCCAAGTCACACAAAAAGTTTTGTAAGTCTTGTGGAATCTTTAGTTGGGGGACAGAGTTATTCAAACAAGGTGGTTTCACTATCAGCAGAGACCATGGCAGACCATTTTGAGGACCACTGGAACAAAGACTCAAGCATTTTATGGACCATGTTGAAAAGCGTGGTGGAAGATGTTAGGTATGCTAGGCAAAGAACATCAGAAAAGAAACAGCATGCTATTGCGAAAGATGTACTAACAAACCATATCTCCAACCAGATAAGTGTTTGAAGGCATATCATATGACAAAGTACTACACAGAATAACTGGGTGAAGAAGTGTATATAGGAATTGTAAATAGGCCATTTATACTTAAACATAATCTGGTTTCAAGGAATAGACAAAAATCACCATAATTTCAGGTATGGCCAAGTTTGATAAAGTTTGAAGAGAGTAATATTTTAATTTTTTTTTTTTTTTGCAATTTTAGAAATCCATAAATTCTGGCCTTATTCCATATGGGAAGGGTTAAGTTAGTGAACACAGTTTCTTACTGCAATGTGTATTATCAACATTTTTGTACTTGAAATAACAAAGAGGAATAAGTATAATATTTTGTCATTTTATTTAAACATAAACTTATTAGTTCCAAAGGTTTTCTTTAACATTAATTGCTAGTGAAGTGAAAAAAGCAATGTTTAAGATTTTATTGAAGAAATGACTATGGATGCATGAAGGGAGGTAAGGGGGAAAATTATACTTTGTTGGTGGGAAGTTGGAGTGACATGATAGTTCTTCTAAGTAGAGGGGTGCAAACGTCTTGGTACATTCTTTGTGCTGGCAGTTTCTTATCTTCCAAAAGCAATCTTCCAAATTAATCAGCTGCAGTTGATTTATTTTAATAAACTATCTTACACACTTTTATTCATGCTACAAAATCCAATAGCCTTACCTGAAGCAACTATGTGTGAAAAGTGAGCAATCTCTAGCATAAGCAGAGAGATGGAGATTAGGGAAGCAATCTCTAAAAGGTGACAAATGTTAATGTTGCTACCAACATCACTAAAAGACAAAACTTGAAATGGGAATGAAAACTTTCCTGACAAAAGAAAAAGTAATTTATACCTGTACTGAAGCTACTACAAATACATCTTAAGCAGAAATATGAACTTAATTCACTCTAATACCATTTGCTTATTTCCTAACTGGCGAAAGTCTACGTTATAATGGCTATTTTAGCACGTTGTAGCAAATGTGTATTGATGTGTCAGCTTTTGCTACATCTAAATTTGTTAATCTGATCTTGCATTTCTGCATGAGATTTCTTTTCTTTGTTGTCAAATTCCAATACCTGAATGGCTGGGACAAGATTATGATGCGATGGTATAAGCTGTATGGACATGAAATCTGGAGAGAGAGAGAGAGAGAGAGAGAGAGAGGGAGGGGGAGGGGGGAGAGAGATGATTGGGTTGCAAATTAAATTGTGCATATGGAAGTGAGAAGGGTCATGAAGGGTTTGATTATACGAGGGCTATTCAGAAAGTAACCTCTGTTCATGCACAGCACGAGAATTAGGGGGCAGCGCCGCCATTTCAACATCAGTATGTGCAGTGGCTCCGTGCACATGTAGCTGTGCAAGGTGGAGTATCGTACTGCCGCATGTTTACTAGTTATAACCTAATAACATGAGCATCGAAATAACAAATCCTGCCAAGTGTGAAAAGGCTAAGAAGAGCAATCCAAAACAAGTATCGTAGTCTTTTGACATCTGGTGTTGTGTTTTTGCACGACAATGCTCACCCTCACACAGCAAATAACACAAATTAACTTTTGGCCAAGTTTAAATGGGACGTTTTTGACCATTCCCTGTACAGACCAGACTTGGTCCTTAGTGGCTTCCATCTGTTCCTGTATATGAAAAAGTGGCTTGCAGCTCAGCGCTTTTGCAATGACAAAGAGCTTCAAAATTCATGACAGGTTGGTTTAGTTCACAGGCGGCAGAAGTTTAGGCAGAGGGTATGACAAGTGCTTGAATATGTTTGGAGACTATGTAGAAAAACAGAAGAAATCTGTAGTTTTCAGATGTATATAATAAAACTTTTGTACGTATACTGGTTTCATGTTTATTTCCAAACGGAGGGTACTTTCTGGACAGCTCTTGTAGAAAGAGTCTTAAAATATTGGTATACGATACTAAAGTTAAATGAATCTAAGAGAGAGTGAGTAGGTACATTTATTGAAGAGCAAATTAGTATGTCGATATTTGGAGAATGAGGGAAAATAATGCAAAAGATTTCTGGAAGGAAATGAGAAAGAAATTTGAAGATACTTAAATAAAAACACTTATTTAGTGAAACAGAAAGACAGGGACAATTTGATGAAGGAAAGTTAGTCACTTTTAATGGTAACTTTTATATAGTTTTATTATGAGAAAACACTATAAGGGGTGCCCAGACACCTCAGATGCAACCTCTGAAGTGTTAAAACAGGGGCTCTTAATCATGGCAATAAACATAAAATAAAAAGAGCACTTCAGTTAAATTTGCAGATGATTACAAATGTGTTTGACACATTCTATACCTGTTAAGTTAGATTAAAATTATCTCTCGCCACTGGTGAATTGAAACCTGATATCCCATGTGACATAAGAGCGTACTAACCATTATACCGTCCACTTTCTACTAGCACAGTTTAAAATCCAGTGCAGCGGCCCAAGTTTTGTACGTATCATGGTTGTATTCTACTTCTAATGGTTATAGAAGAAAATACTACGAACATATTTATTTTTACCTGCCAAGATGAAGTTATTTCTTTGGAATGTGTTACAACAACACCTGTAGTAGAGGAGTCTTTAGTAATGAACAGAGCAACATCATCTGTCACAGGCTTTTCCTCTGAGCCTGCATACAAGCCCTAATACAGATACTTAAAACTTTCAAGCAGCTCTTTTCTTTTTTCTCCCAACCCCCTCCCCCCTTTCTTTCTTAGAGTATCTTTATGTGAGATTTGGAATTTTAAAAGTCCTGGAAGATCAATAAGATTATGTTGCTTATGCCACATGTTGGTTTGATATTTTGTCATGTCATTCTCAAATTATAATTTCATTGCATTCCTCATTACAAACTGACCCGTTTCTATGGTAATGAAGTACCTAGGACTCTGTAATACTATATCAACCATTATCAATCCTGGTATATCAGAGTTCTGTGTCCTCAAATCACAGAGAAGATGAAGATAAAACCCAATGGAGATCTGTTAAGACAATGTAGGCATAAAAATACTAATGAAATTAGGAAATCTAGACTAAACATGCTCCAGATTAGGGTAGATGTAAGGGCAATGGACATATCAGTGAAGAAAATGTGGATATAGAAGACCTTTGTTCTTGAATGTATCTGCAACTGTTACAGTTGTGTTGTAGCTGGTCTCTCAGCACTATAAAACTGTTTCATTCTTGAAAAGATAGAATTTGAAATTGCGGATAGAGAGCAGCTGGTTCATTGGGAGGTAGAAAAGCAAGACAGATGAGAGGAAAGAATTCTTAGCCATTTATGCCAAGTAAAAGGAAAATGAGGAAGAGCTGATTTGTCTTCATGCACTGGACCATTGCATGCTAGCAATATGTTTGAAATGTTTAATGGAAAGTAAAGGTGTTTCTTTAGCTTAATTAAATGATTTCTATATTATCACATTAATGAAACTGTTATGTTTAGGAGTATCAAATTATTTTATGCAAAATTTACCAGGGGATTAAGTGTCCAGCTGTGATCCTGAGACATGATGCATACTCTTTGCGACAAATATCTCCTTGGGCCAGTATTTTATGAGTAAATACTCCTGGAATGGACTTTTGAAAACAAGTTGTTTTTGCTTCTTGATATCTAGCACTCCTTAGAGCAAAATACATACTCTATGAGGTAGTATCCAAAATTTTCAGGAATGTAGCAGTTGCAGTAGTGTTCTGGAACGATAGTTGGTAGCACCAGCATATCTGACGAGTGAGTGTGCTGAGTTTCATGCAACTGGGCGGATGAGTTGAGATTTTACAATTGTTTTTATGATATCCTGTGAAAAATAATGGCATTTAAAAAGGGTAATAAGTTGAGAAAGGACGAAAAATGGAGTTGGAAAGGTAAGGAAATTGAGGTTGTCAGAAATTTTGATTATTTGGGAGTAAGATTAAGTAGCAACGGTAGATGGGGAGAACAAAAGAAACAGGCTTTAACAATAGGAAAAGTGGCAATGAAAGTTATTAGAGCATGTTTAGATAAAATACCTGGGATGCACGTAAAATGGATAGAAAGAGTATATGGAACAGTAGTTGAGGCAAAAATGCTGTATGGTGCAGAGATATGGGGTATTGAGGGGAAGGGGTGGGAACAGGTAAATAAAGTGCATAGGAGCTTTTGTAAAATAATTCTGGGTCTACCAAGAGCCTTACCTAATGGGGTTGCACAAATGGAGTTAGGGAGATTTGGCAGTAAGGCTAAAATTATTGAAAGAATAGTGAAATATTGGTTGAGAATTGAGGAATCAGAGAATAATATTTTAAAACAATGTTTGGAGGTTCAGCGAAAGCTAAATAAAGAGGATACTTGGTATAAGCGTCTAGAAGCAATTCTCAATGAAATAGGATGTGGGGATATTTGGAAATATAGACAATCACCTGAGAAGGGATGTTGGAAAAGAGTTAGGTTGAGGATTGAAGATATGGAAAGACAGGAAATAATTGGTAGTTTTAATTCAAAAAGAACATTATATGTATATACAGAGATTAAAAGGACATGGGAAAGAGAAAACTATGTTGATGTTTGTAATAAAATAGCAAGAGATGGCTTTGCTTGGGCTAGGTCAGGGGTGTTGAGGTTTAAAAGTATAGGAGGAGGAGGAGAAAATGAAGGCAAATGCCCATTATGTAATAGCAAATTTAATAATTACTGGCATTTAATGTTAGAATGTGAAGGAACAATGAATATGAGGAAAAAATTGCAAAGAAACAATTGGTCTAGATTATCAAATAAAATTATAGGTAAAAGGTTGTTATGAGTTATATCCAAGGAAAGTTTATTTGAAATAGGAAAATATTTAGGTGTAGTGAGAAAAAAATTAGAAATAGGGAATAGAAAGGAAATTGTAGATTGTTGAATCATAAATTAAATAGGACCCAATAACTCGACAACCATGCTGTTGGATGTTAGTGGGCCCTTAGTAATGCAGCAACTTAGTGAAAATGATATGTAAAGGGTAATGTGTAGAGATAAAATTATGTATTATAGAACTTATATGAGAATCAATTTATGTAACTAACGAAGTGATATCCTGTGTATGGTGATTTAACACTGCATCCAAGAATAGAACAGCGAGGGTGCATCAAATTCTGTGTGAATCTTAGAAAAAGTGCTACAGAAACTCTGGCAATGAGTAAACAAGTGTGCATGTGTGCTTTAGTGACATGTTTGGTTCAGGACCAGCAGTACATCCATTGAAGGTGATAACCAGATTGGAAGGCCCATCAGCTGTGCAATGCCTGACATTGTTGCTAAAATTCAACTGCATGATTGTGAGGATCGATTCATGACTTAGTTGATGAAGTGGGAATTGGTTATGGGACATACAAACAAATTTTGACTGATGAATTTGGCATGATTGTCACTGCAAAATTTGTTTTACGGATACTGTCTGCTAATCAGAATATTCAGCATGCTGAAGTTTGCAGGGAGCTTTGTCAGGTCATATTCGATGATACAACCTTCTTGTTCAGTCATGAGGTCTGAACTTAGGGATACGATCTTGAGACAAAACAACAATCCTCCCAGTGGAAGAGCCCGAAAGACCAAAAAGAGCGAGATTTGTGAAGAGCAAAGTCAAGAACATGGTGACATTTTCTGTTATACCTAGGGGAATATGTACAAGGAATTTGTTATAACCAGTAATTACAAGTACTACTGCAACGTTTTGTGACAGCTCCATGAAAATGAGCGATGACATTGGCCCAAACTTTGGCGACAAGGAAACTGGCTGTTGCATCACAACAATGCACCCTGTCACACTTCCTTATTTACCACTAACTTTTTGGGCAAAAACAAATGGCTGTTGTATCCATTCACCATACCCACCTAATATGGCACCCTGCAAACTTTGCTCTATTTCCCCGATTGAGAATCAAGTTGAAACGCCAGTAGTTTGACTGAATTGAGCAGATCCAAGAAGAAACGTTGGCAATGCCGAACACCCTCTAAAAACATGACTTCCAGGATGCATTTGGAAAATGACAGAAATGCTGGGACCAGCGTGTACACACAGAAGGGGACTACTTCCATGGTGATGGTGGTAATTAGGCCTACAGTACGTTTTTGACCAGACGGTACTGTTAGTCCCGAATATTTTGGACGCCACCTTGTATGCCTAGCACTCCTAACCCTTCTTTACTCAAATATGCTGGAGTTTTTTCAGCAGACTAAATAAAAGCATTATCAAGCATCAGATATCCCATTTCTGAAGTGGGGTTGCTATTCCTTCCAGTGCTTGTAAATATCCCAAAAGTAGATATATTTCTGCACCATTTTGTGCTATCACTATTCTCGCTTTCAACAGTGATTACTAAGCCCCGGATTCTTAGGTTCTGACCTATTTTATTCCTGACCTCCTACACTCCAAACTTCGGTTTATATTAATGTTTTAGTTACCAACGAGTAATATACTTCAATTTTATAGAACCTAAATTGACCTAATTTTACGTTAGGACGTAATAAAACCTATTTTTCATGATAGAACCTAAAAGTGCCTAATTTGGTTATTTAAGCAAATAAGAGTAGATTAATGAATATAAAAGTATTTTTAAAACGAAGGGAGACCATTCGAATAAGGAAACTATTAAATAATTAGATTATGAAATCTTGCGCAGTACCTTACAATAATAAACTTTAATTAAACCGTCCGCCACAATAATAAAGTAATTAAAATGTTCGCCGCCTTCAGTTATCATTGTCTAGCTATAGTTGAAAGAGGTGGTCAGTGCATGCGGCATTTCTGAAACATGTGATGTTTACATGCCACAACAATAGGTGAAAACTAGAGGCAAACATTTTAATAGCGCTGTTGAGTAGTATGCATTATTGCTTCTTCCATTATAGGGTTTCTAACATGACATTTTTGAATTTGGTACTTTCAAATACATACTAAAGCTACAGTTAATTTAACTTTTTACAATTTAAAGTTAGTGTTTTAAACAAAGTGCCCAGTGATTTGCATGAATATATATATGCCAAGGATCCTATAAATTCCTAAATTCAACATATAAGATCCTATAAAATCCTAATACACTGATACATAGAACCTAATTTTAACTTTTTAGAACCTAAAAAGCCAGGGCTTAGTGATTACATGTGGCTCATACCTAACGACTATTCCCTAAATCTCAAGTCCTTTCTTCACTGTATTTCATCTTTTGTATCACTCAATAGAGAATCTTGTCCATTAATACAATTAATGTATGCCATTAACTGTACAGTGCAGAAAAGCAGGGTATTTTTATGATCATGGTAGTGCATTCATGTGTATGAAGTATTACCAATTAATTGCTAGCTCCTTAACAACAAATAAAATTATATGATTTAAATATGGCTACCAACCCCTTCATAGTAGTCCCATTGGGCAGTTGTATAGAGGTTCTGCCATTTACATACGATCTCTTCTATTTGTCAAAACAGCAATCATTGAGCTTCAATTCCAACTTTGGGAAGACAAAAGAAGTAGCAGAGGTTCAAATTTGGCGAATACTGGGTGTTAGAAGCAATTATCATAGAATGGGAGCAAAACTGGTGAACTGCTAGAGTTCTGCAGGCTGAAGTAGTCATCATAGAGCACTTGTTTCCGGAACAGAGTTTTGTCATTTGTGTCAAGTATCCTGCAGAGACTTCTAAGAATCTGAAATAAGTACATACACAGTTTGAGCTGTGGCAACAACTTCATGCTGCACAATCCTGAATGGTCAGCCTGTCCTCTTGTCATCCTCCAGTACGATTCTATCATGCTTTAAATACAAATGCTATCTATAACACTTTGCCTGACTCATTGTTTCAAATGCCGTAGGCATGCTTTAAAATTTCATAGGTCTTGATTTCCTATTTTTCAAGTTTGATACAATATTTGATATTGGCTCTATGTTTCAGCTTGAAGTCCATCTTGAGATTACTAATGGCCCTAACATCAATCACAATTATCTATTCTCTTTAAGTAGATATGGTCTTCAAATATAACTGCAACTCATACATTATTCTTCTTCTTTTATTTCTGTTTGATTCATCTTATACACAATTTCCAAAATGCTTGCAGCTAGTTGGTTAAATGTTTTTTTCTTTATCAGAATGTTATCCTTAGTTCAGTTAGTACTCAAATGTTATTTCACAGCCTTCTTTAAAATTGGTATGTATGAACTGACTCTACAGGTTTTAATGAATAAAAACAATTCTTCATCCAGAAATGCTAGATTAAGTTTGTAGTTGCTAAATAGAAATATTAAAGCTCACTCCTACTGCTGGAAAGCACTATACCAAAGGAAAGCCTACTGCCTAACCTCAGCAGTATTATATTTTGGATACTATTTAAGAGTTATTAAAAAATAAAGTAAAGTGTAAATTCATGATTTTTCATTTTCATTTACTTTATGCTATCTTCACAGAAACTGAACACACATTCATTGAATTACTACCTGCTGATTACCTAATATATATATATATATATATATATATATATATATATATATATATATATATATATAATTCTCATTTCCAATTACTATCATAAATTGATCCATGAATAAGGTATCAAGTATATATGGATAATGCTTACCACAGAGGCCCCTCGTCCTGTTTGACTTCCAGTTCCAGGTTGGGGACTGGATGGGTTACTGTAGTTCTGTCCTGAACTTACAGAAGCCTGGCTCAACAAGGGCCTGTCAGCTGCTGTCTGAATGACCAAAAAGCTTGAGGCTGGAAGTGTTTCTGGCTCCCTACAAAGTGACCACAATTATCACTTATGCAACTTCACATTTTAGCACTTAGTTTCATTATAATTTTCTATAAAATCATAATAAATTCTAATTATGGACATAGAATGATTTTTTCGACTTGACCCTGCAGAAACTAAACGAGAAGGTTGGAGAGCAGAAGAGAGAAAAGACCAATAGTATTCTCCTAGTGAGGTGTAACAGGAATTCTAAGGTACATACTGGCTGTTCTCCTACCACTAATCCAAAACCCCTCCCATGAGATAATGGACTCATCCAGCCAATGCACATCCAGGTGAATAGGGCCAGGAGGAAAAAATTGTACTGTTGTGGACATTTGCTTAGAGTAAACCTACTTAACCATTTTGTTCATAATGCATACTTTTGAAAATTATTAATACAATCTAACAGTGGCATTAATTTCAACAAATCACAGCTGTCTATCAAGCTAAACAATTATATGACATCATTGCACTTCAACTGTTTGTTGCAGGTAAATCAAACAAAATGAATGAAGGGCAGTTTCACTGTATGAAATTAGATATCAAATAAATTAAATTAACAAAACAGTTATTTTTATTACAAGCATACATTAACACTACTTAAAGTACTGTATTCACAAAATGGTCTTAACAAATACCACTGATGCTTGTATACTAAAGAACATAATCTTACAGATATCAAGAAAATATTTATAGATATTGAGAGTCAGTTATAGCCTGTATATCATAACTACATTTAATTATGAGCAACAGGCAGAACTTGCAGTTCCACCAGATTACTCCATTAACTAGAGGTGGTTCTTTTCATGTGTGGGTTTTTTTTCTTCTCCAAAACTGATAATAGAACTCCTTTTTTTTCTGGCAGTAGTAGTTAAAACTAAAACATAGTAACAGGTTTAGCATTTCACATGGTAAGCACAAACAATAAAATATCTAGATTTTTATATCAACTAGTACAACCACCTGTTCGTGATTTATTATTTTTAGAGGGGGATTATAAATAAAGGATGTTCATAAATTAAATTTTTATTTTACTGAACACAATGCTCCTATCCTAGTTCTTTGGAAAATGTATTTAAATGACATTTTCCTCTTCTTTGCTCCTTTTCTTTTTCAATGAAACAATGAACTTCCCAGAATGTTCTGCTGTTAGCTACCTTAGCTGTTATGCATCAACAAATGTTTACTATGTTTCATAAGCTCACTGGTTCATTTAACATGGACAAACACCAGTTGCTTAGCCTTCCTCCTCTTAAAGATCTGAAAGTGCAGCTGTCACACTCATTGGGCTTCATATTAATTGACCTAATAGTGGTCAAAACTATGAAGCCCGGGACTTAAAAAGGCTTACAGCATTGTAAATTGCCATTGGGTTATGTCATTTCAATACAATTTGAGATCTCCTTGTGTGGTTTACTGGAAAAAATGTGAATCAGTTGGGGAATTTAATGCTGTACAGGAATGTTGCCATGGTAGCTCAGTGGTTAGAGCAACTGGATGGAAACTGGGAGATCCGTCGTTCAAATGCTGGCGATAGCATTGAATTTTTCAGTTGTCTGATTCTATCTTTCCAATCTTGTATAACACGCAACTTGTGAATTCTCTGATTTATGTAGTTGCATTGCCTCCATTCCCCCATTATATTTAACACTAGGTTATCTATATAATGGAATTATATATCAATCATCCAAAAAGTTAGAATTTTCTTGTATACCTTAAGATTATCTCCATTGTCCTTTCCCTTAATGTTACCTACCTTCAATAGCCATTTTTGTCTCACCTTACCTATGCACTTTTCCAGCGTTTTTTATGTTTTCCTCTGATCTAAATTTAAAATTCTTTTGCCTTTTATTACACGGCTTGTGTGGAAGAACACTTAATTCCATATTAAGGAAATGTTGTATTATGTCCTCTAAGTACATTCCCAATAGAGTATGATGAAAATTCATATTAAGAAATATACTACAAATGGAACACTGCCTGAAATTTCATAGTTCTAGCATGAGGCTGTCTTACTCTATATTAATTTATGTCTTATGCTCACCAAGCGGAATAAATTTCACATTCTACTTTCTCATCATTTACACTTTTTACTTTCTCTACTACGTATAGTAAGTAGGGGAAGTATTGCATTCCACCCAAAAATTCGATACCAAGATTTCACCGGAAATACATGTTTTGAGACCTCCTGAATCCAAAAAAAGCATTTTTGGAAACATGTCCGTGTGTGTGTCTGTGTGTGTGTGTGTCTGTGAACAGCATAACTCAAAAACGAACAGTCGGATAAGCACCAAACTTGGTATTTAGGTTCAGTATCTTCCAGAGATGCGACACGAAGGTTTTCAAGAAAATCCCCCCACCCCAGACTACCCTTTACATGGAACATTTTTCGAAAATTTTAATTTTTTCAAAAATGGCTCTAACGATTTTGATGAAAATATCATATGTTTAAGATAATGTCATGTGAAATGAAATGTATATCTCGAATTTTCTGGGAATGTCTCCAAAAGTATTCTTCACTGTGAACGACTTTTGCATAACTGTTAAACCATAAGAGATAGACAAAATGTTACTACACAAAAAATGTAGATCGCGTTAAAATACACAACTTATGTCATATACATTTCTTTTGTAGAGTGAACCGTTTTCGAGATATTGCTTGTTATTTCCTTAAATTTTCCAATACTTATACTTTTTCTCAAATTCGTTATTCATTTTTTTTGTCCTGGACATGCAAAGAGAATGGAATGCGCCACATAGCAACCAGCGTTAAAATATTTGACTATCGCTTAAAAGCTACCATATTCCCCTTGCATCTACATGAATATTACCAATAAGATTGACATCTCGATATCTCGATTAACATGAAGCATATGGAGAATAAGCGTTTGTAAAATCAGATTGTACAAGAGTAGAGAAAGTCATGTGAGTGTAACACATCAGATTTTTTACACTAAAACGCATACAATAACATAACTGGTCACATATGTGTTTTGACTGAATAAACATGTAATATTCCACAAGGAAGCATACTGCCACTCTTCAAACTACAGTTTTCTTTTTTGTATTTGAGTCTAAGTATAGAGTTCATACAAAATAACTCCTCTAGAGTTTTAAAAAACCATAACTGCTTAAATACACAGGGTGATATCCTCTGCTTTATGGCATGTTCAGCTATTAAAAAACATGCACACACATGATCAAAAGAAGAAAACTAAACACTTTTTTTTGTTTCTTTGGAGGGATATGTCAAGAACTAGATGTACGCCAAGAAAGTTCAAGACAGTTATCTAAGCGAAATCAAATCATAGTGAATTTAATTCCTGGCATGCTTGCAAGCGCTATAGCAGAGATAATTCTGTTGCATGCTGATCAACAAATGAGTCATCACTAAAATTCTCAAGATGCCACCGCCTTAAAACAAAAGAAAGAAAAGAAAAAAAAAATTCTTTTCTTTTGAGCAATACATATGCAAATTGATTTTGTTATTTCTAGCATTTTAAACAGTTCTTTTGTAGAAACTTTATACATATCGCACATCCATCCCAGTATGAAGTAACAATGTTTTATTCTTACCTGTTAAGATTAATGATGTCAAACTCACACTCATCCTCTAGCCAAGATGGAAGCTCCAGAAGAAGGGAGATATCCATTTCTTGTACCTCTCGAGGTGTGGCTAGTGCCAGGAGGCCTGGATTTACCTGTTCAGAAACCAAAACTTTTACATCCTAAACCTTATAACTATTTACTTTGCAATGACTCACTTACCTACTATTCGATTAAAATAATTCTGTTAATGCACTCTTCTAGGACTATACCCTACTAAATGTGTAATAAGCAGGGCAGCATTATACAGAAAAATATTTGTGTAACACTATTCAAACACATTTCCACAAAGCTTTTAAAACATTACTGTTTACATAATTTATGCAGAATTTTTACTCATTTCCAATCTGTAAAACACTCTACGTACAAGTTTGCAAAATTATACATGAAAAATCTAGGTACCCTACATAAAGAGCATAATGAATGGGATAGCATTAGTGGCAGAAGTGTATTAAAGAAGTTTTGTTGTGATTTTTATTGGCCAAAGTGAGATATGATTATTCATGATGAGTTATGAGTCGACTGAATGCTCTTAAGACTTCACACACTGTTCCAATCGAAGCCTGAAGAAGGTGGTGGTATACACCAGAAAATTCTGAAGTTGCTAAGAGCATGCTGGCTCTGAATGTCCTTTGTCAACAGTGGAAAATCAGCTTCTGTGTACACGGGCAGTTAGTGTTTGAATGGTCAGTTAGATGAGATGCAATCAATGCAACGCAACATGACTGAACAAAACTAGCAGAAACAACTTGGGTTATTACAACAGATGAGAATTTTGGATGCCAGGCAGCATGATCTTCAGCCTGAGCCTCATACAAATACATTCAAGGGAAACAAGTGAAGTACAGTGGAATCTCGTTAGCACGTTCCTCATTAACACGTTTTCCCGTGTATTACGTTAATTATAAAAGTCCCGGTACCAAATCGCCAAATGTAATAAATAATGTTTGCTTAGTGCATTTTCCCGGTCCCGCTTACTACGTTTGAAGTTTCATGTCCTCATTCGCTGTTTTGGCTAATCCTTGGTCAGTCCAGTGGGAGTAGGCGCTTAACACGTTCAAAGTTTGACGTCCTCATTTGCTACTTTGGTCACGGAGTGGATACCGGCAGCCAATCACATGCATGTATGTAAATATTTGTGTGACACGATTTGTGTGGGCGGGATAGAGAATGCTTTACACGATAGTTTCTACTGTTGAGTGTTGACCAAACATACATAGATTGCATTTTAACTTTTCATTTGCAATGAAAAAAAATAAAGTGTAGTAAATAACCAACAGTGTAAAACTGAAAATCCTTGAAATAGATCACAATCCAAATATGAAACATGTGGATATAGTGCGGAAGTTAAACATTCCTCTGTTAACCTTAAACACAATTGTTAGAAAACTTAAATTGATTGAAACTGCTTTTAAAGAAGGGAGAAATGCTAAAACAAAACTTTCCTCTTGGAAAATAGGATCAGAAGAGGATCGGAATGAAATTTGTTGCATGTAAACACCTACCGCATTCAAATCGTATTGAATACGCCAAAGATACTATCGTCTATTGTACTCGTAACACGATGCACGCTCATAATATTGTTTTCTTTTTTAGCGGAAATTGTTATTACATGTGTAATAAAACACACAGCAAAGCCACTATTGTCGCTTCCATAATTCGCAATTTATTTTTCAAAAATGTTCATAACCTCAAAAATCCAAGTTGACCAACATAAAAGCTTGAATTATTTATTCTCGGGCTTTGTGTATCCAAATCCATTTGAACACATATTGAATTTAACATGGAAACACGGATCGTATTCAGTATGAAATTGTACTCAAAATCGATTTCAATTGCCCATGTAGACGTACTATTTATTAGATTTTATTACATAACTATGTTCTTAAATTGCAAATTTTGCATTTTCGTTAACATGTTTTCCCGCCTATGATGTCCAAATCCTTAGGTCCCTGCAAAAACGTACTAACGAGAATCTGCTGTATGTGGGTGGTACAAAATCTATAACTTTGGCCAAAATTTACCACAATGGTCATAGCATTTGGTGCTATGTGCTATCATGCTAAATATAGCATGATTAGACCTCAGACCTTTAGGTTAAAACATATTTCGTTTCCCAAGTTCCTAGCTGCAAATAAACTTGTACTTATGTATTTTATGGCTAATTAAACTCAAAATCATTAATTTTATAGCACCTAAAATAGGCTATTTCAATGTTAATGCCTATTTTCGGTTTAAAACCCTAAAAGGTATTTATTTCTTTAACGTAACAAAATTCTTGCATTTTCAAAAGATTAGAATTGCTTACAAGAATCGAAGGTGGGAGGACTGAAGGCAATATTTGGGAGAAAAAAAAAATCTTATACAATCCTGGCCAACTGCCTGTTTTCACAAAGATATTTGTAGGCCTTGAACTGACCTCAGATTATAAAAAAAAACACATAAACAAGGGGAGAGTTATAGCTGCCTAGCCATTATAGTAAAAAAACAACTTTACCTCTCTTCTTGGTTATATATGGACTCTCATTGTAGGAAAGCAAGGCCATTGTCAAACTTTTGTTATCCACCCATCAAACTAAACTAGTACGTAGTGTATCAATGGACGTATAAAGTGAAACATGTTCATCATTCAAAATCTATTCTAGTTTCAGTGCGCGAACAGTTCAACAAGAAAATACCACAAAAACAGCTAGTTCAAAGTCTAGTCATATAAGACTGTGGCTGTCAGAGTTACTGCACTATATGACAGATGGAAAAATTATATTCTGCCAAGCTTGCAAGAAAGAGGTTGGTTTTTTTTTATGCTGCTTAGTTTTTCCTGCCATTTCGGAATTGCAAATTACTTCTCACATCTTTTGACACCAGAGCATTTGTGAAGCAGATCATTTTGTAAATATCGTTTAAAATTGTACTAAGAGACACCAGGACTCAACTGTTCACTTTTATTCAAATTTTTAAGTTGCCGAGTTCAATATTCATATAAAGGAAAGTAAGCAATGTGAAAATGTCATATATATATATATAGGACAAAGCATAAATGTTTTTAAAATGACGCACCAAGTTTTGAGTTGTAACAAAAATGTATTCAGTGACAGGCTAGTTGGAAAACTAAATTGCCAAACTGTATTGTATGTTTTTTTAATTAATTTTTTTTTTTTGCTAAAATTAAGTTCCAGTGTTCCCTAACAATACCAAATACTTTTTATACATACTTGCTTAACTCAGCATGCAGATGGGCGTTACATAAGGCAAATGTTGAACGAAAATCAAAATTGAAGCAAATGCTTTTAACAAAGACATCTGGTGAATCCACCAAAAAATCAATTCTGTAGTGACTTAAATTATGCTACTGTGGCAGCAAACATCCCTTTTAGATAACTAGAAAATCCCATTTTTAAAGGTTTTCTTCAAAAGTCAATGTTGCGTAAAAATTGTGTGGATTCAACTTACATTGACGCATTGCACAGAATCTGGGAAGATATTGGGAAGTCTCGCATATGAATTTCTGTTGATGAAACTACTGACAAACTTGGCCGGTACATTGCAAATATGATTATTGGCAAGTTGGACCCAAATGTGCCATCCAGAGCTGATTTGATTTGTTCAAAACAAAGACTAACCAGCAAAGAATTGCACACTTTGTCAACAATGGGCTTAAGGTACTATATCCAAATGGTGTGGATGAAAACAAGGCGTTTTGGCCTTCACAGATGCCACTGTATGGTTGCAGTGTTTCAATTGCTTTAAGTATTCTACCCTTTGATGCTGCATGTAATTTGTGTAGCACATGGTATCAATCGTATAGCAGAGCAAGTAAGGCTAGAATTCCCTATTGTAAATAAATTAATCTCCACGTAAAGAAAGTTTTTGTTAAGGCACCATCAAGGATACAGGCACTCAAGGAACAACTTCCACATGTCCCCTTGCCACCAGAACCTGTTATTTCCCACTGGGGCACGTGGTTAGCAGCAACGGAATACTACAGTAAGCATTTCTCAGCAGTCCAGAAGGTAACTGAAAATCTACCGGAGGATGTCGCCTTTGTAACTTCAGCAAAACATTACTCAAAGATCCCTCAATCCAACAGGACTTGGCTTATATTAGAGCCAACTACACATTTATGGCAAAAATTATTTCTGAATTAGAAGGCTCAGGGAGACTTATCTACAAGAACATTTCTTTGCTGGAGGAAGTTAGAAAAATAAAATTAATGAAGCGCTGATGTAGTGGAAGATAAGGTACAGGCAAAAATGCAAAAGGTTTTGCAAAACAACACCGGCCTGAAGGGCTTGTGTGCAGCAGCAGACATAAAATCCAGTTCCCCTGATTGCAGCATTCCTGTCCAACATGTGCCAAAAGTGAAGTATGCCCCTGTCACATCCGTTAATGTAGAACATTCTTTTTCGGCATATAAATTAATACAGGCTGACAAGCGCCATAGTTTTTCTCTGGAAAACCTAGAAAAGGTTTTAATTATTTACTGTGAAGCCAAACTATCATCTGAATGTTTGAAACACTGGTTTATCCAGCATTTATTAAATTGCATATTACACATATTTCAACACATGGCCATAGGTGTTTTATACTGTGTTTTTATCTTGGAAAAACTAAAAAGGTTTGGATTAGTTTGAGCATAAAATTAGTATAATGTTTAGCGTGTTGTGCAACTATGCATATTTTAATTTTCCTTGTTTTTAATAAATAATATGTTCATATGTCAACACTGGTATTTTATATTATGTTTAGTTTTTCTGCATAATAATTTTTAGGGCCTATTTTAGGTTCTATATAGCCTATATGAGGTACTGAAGAGCCCATTTTAGGGACCTAAAGTGCACTTTTTATGACCTAAAAATCAGCATTCTAATTATGACAGCTGAAGGTGGTACAGCATACAATAAATTGCTGTTCCAGCATTTATTCTTTGGCAATTAATTCCCAGGATTCACAAACACAGTGTCATGAGTGACACACATTCTGTGCACCTACTACTTGTCTTAGAGTAGTGCATATATCAGCTCATCATAATTTCTTAGGCCAGAATGCACCTGTGAGAAACCTCAAAATCTGGAGTTTTCATTTGAGCAACTTGAAATTTGTAATACAATGTGGTAACTTAATAAAAATTTCTATGAGTTTGTGCATTCGTTTCAGAGAAGTAAAATTTTTTTGTTTTGTTTGTTCTTGATTTAATCAATTTTTTTGTGTTACCTAAAAATGTTCCAGGTGTCAAAATGTTTTATTACATCCTACTCAAAACTTTATTTTGCTTTAAGATTTTTATACTAGGGTCAAATTCATAGTTGTCACTTAAGCAATAAGCATTTCCTTCTAATAAGGAAATGCTTATTACCATTTGGTATACACAGACAGTGCTTATATGCTCAGCGCTAACACTCACTTATTTTCAAAACACACGTAACAACATGGTGCAGCTGTTTCACAGCCACTGGGATGCACGAAAGAATGTGTAAATGAACATGCAGGTGACGACAAAGCCAGCCGCCATTTCCATATTCGTCGTCGTTTTGTTCACAATCACAACAGCTGTTGAGCATGTGGTAGATGTTTGCAAGTTTTAAATGGTACATTTATTAATTAGCCAACTTTAGTTTACAATCAAGTAGATTGTAAATTTAGTTAAGGGTTTGTAGTACTAATTAAACAGTTAATTAATGAGGTTGAAAGCTTGTCAAAAGGAAAACATTTCAACAAGCAGGAAATAAACCAACTAAAAGAATGGTGCTGAGATACAAAGACATCGTAGAATGCTGGCAATTGGATGCTGTGTGATGTACTGGCCTTAAGTGGTATTCACTCATGGACTGTTTTAAAACTGAAAACCTGACTTTCCAGCATGAAGTTTAGTAGCTAGAAGTATTTACAACAATCTGCACATTGTGTATATGCGTGCATAGATAACTGGACTCCACCAACCTTGCTGAATCCATGCCCACACGAATAAAGATGGTGATAAAGTGCAAGGGCGACATGACAAAATATTAATTGTAACATAATTTTCACAATAAAACACATGAGTAGTATAATTTTGTTGTTTCAATGTCCTTGTAAGGATTTTTTTTTTGCCAGCACTGTACAAAAAATAGAATTATTCAATAAGGCATCCTATATTTTGTAGCAAAATCCTAGTTTTTAGGAAGTATAGTACTCTTTTAGAGCAAGTCATCTGGTCACCCTAGTTGTATAATTCCCAATCATGAAATGTTAAACAGTATTTAAAAGGCTTGAGCAAAACCTTTAACCAGAGATAAGTTTTGTTGCATTACCTGATTGAGGCAGAAAGCTGAGATGGAATCCTGCTCTTTGTGGATGATCCTCACAGGTTCTGGCATAGAAGTACCAGAATCTGATCCCTTATCTTCAGTGACTTTCACTTCAGTCATCACTGGAGGTTCTACAATGGATGTCATTGACCGTCGTTTCCCAAATACTGCTCGGATGAAAATATCTTGAACTTGTTCTTGGCGAACCAGGAAACTCCATAAACGCCTTACTGGAGCTGCAGAAGCATGCCTTGGGCTGTTTAAAGTCACAAATAATCGACTCAATTATTATATCCTTTAAAGTGTTGAATAACATGATCTTAGATGCAAAGTGAGTTTATGATTTCTTGTATGGTGCAACTTTAAATTTTGTGGCTAGTAAAGTAGCAATACTATTAATAAGCAAAAGAACTTCAAACTGTTGCAAAACATGAAGCTAAACAAGAAATTTCCACTCATAACCATAGCTCTTGCTTGAACATAAAATAAAACCTTAAGCACAAATTTATTGCACTAAGGTATAAGTAAAAATTTAAGAAGTAATAATAGGTAACATTCTGAATAGTATGTGGAATTAATTCTGAGTTAAATCTCAGAAGTACAAGATGGTGTTTTTAATTTGGAGGCAACACCTGTAGCTTCCATAAGGTTGCATAAGAAGCTATATATGAAAAAATTTGATGTTTCACATTCATTTCACTTTCTATATGAACTATTGTTTATTTTTGTCTCTTCTACAAATTATTGATAAATAAAATTTTTTTATTATTATTCTATATACCTCATATTAACTGAGAGAAGTGTTTGCACAAATGGTTTAACTAGACATCATTGTAGGTAGAAGGGAGATAGAGCAAGCAGAAGCAATAGTTGAATGTTTAATAAGGGGTTGCTATATGCTGGTTTTGAAATTCCACTCTTTGCCTGACATTAAGAGAAACAAAAAAATAGTGACTTTAGCAATTAAAAAATTGCACTAAGAGAGAGAGAGAGAGAGAGAGGGGGAGAGAACGTTTGCAATTAAATTATGTGTTTTAATGAGATCTACATTTTCCATGCTTTAAGTTTTGTATTACAGTTTACAGGTATACAGAATTATACAAAATTAATTGAATGAAGAGAATTTCAAAGGCTATTTGTAGAATCAAGATAACATTTAACTAGTTATCCAAATATCTTAAACATATGGTATTTCAATAAAAATCATTAAGAGTTGTTTTTGAGAAAATAAAAACATTGCAATAAACTTTCCATGCAAAGTTAACATGGGGAGCGGGATTTATTTTCAAAATCTTTGTTGCATCCTTGGAAGATGCAATATTTTCCGAATTGGACTTACTTTCAGCTGTTGCTCATGTCTTTTTGTCTTAGTGTGTACATTTATATACCATTTATTTCTAAATGGAAGGTGCTTCTACCAGACCCGGTACAAAGGTTTAAAATTTCATCTACTGTAATTATCTAACAAATTATTTAAACATTCCGACTGATTACGTTGATATTGTAATGAAAAGAAGCTAGAAACAGTGATGTGTATTGAATTTATTTAAAGGTGAGTCGGAATTGTTACACTAACATCACTTAAGTTTACTTACTTAACATGTTTCGGGAAACCGTTGTTCCCATCCTCAGAAGGTTAATTCGACTGGCCCGTCGAAACACCAACAACACGGGCCAGTCGAATTAACCTTCTGAGGATGGGAACAACGGTTTCCCGAAACATGTTAAGTAAGTAAACTTAAGTGATGTTAGTGTAACAATTCCGACTCACCTTTAAATAAATTCCGACTGATGATCGCTCCATCCCTGAAGGCTATGCAGCATTTCCAACCTTGGAACACTATAAGAGGAAAGGAAGTTATATGTTCCATCAATGTTTCACAACATTGTTTTGTGTGAATATCAGGGGATTTTTCATTTATTATTAGCAACAGCCAGGGCTGTACAAAATTATAATTATGAGGTGCAAGGGGAGGATACACCATAAAAATCTTCTAGATCATTGTACAATAATTTTATAAAGAATGGAGGAAATAAATTCTATTAAATTGTCATGCTATTCATGCAACTTTAGGTAAGTCGGCTAGTAAAATATAAAAGAAAACATTATTACTCACTGGAACGGTGTGTTGCATTTATCCAGAAGGGAACGGTATTTATGGATAGCTGGTCCAGCTGCTGTTGTTTCTACATAGCAACCAGGTATATAATCTGCTGGAGGCGGCCTGCGCATATCCAGCTCCTCTGATAACATATCCTGCCACTGGCTCACCACTCGCAGGGTGCCATGTATCAGAGGACTACATACTGGAAGCTCTGTGAATATGAGAAACAAAACTATGCAGTCACTTTATTAAATAAAAATTTATTAAATTACACTCACATGACTTTCTCTGCTCTTGCAAACTATTTTTACAAACGCTAATTCTGCATATGCTTCATGTTAATCGAGATGTTAATCTTATTGCTAATTTTCTTGTAGGTGCAAGGAAAATATGGTAGGCTTTAAGTGATAGTCAAATCTTTTAAGAGCTGGTTGCTATGTGGCGCATTCCATCCTCTTTGTATGTCCAGGACATAAAGAAAAGAATAACGAATTCCCATTTGAGAAAAAGTATTGGAAAATTTAAGGGAAAAACAAGCAATATCTCAGAAATGGTTTACTCAACAAAAAAAAATGTATATTACATAAATTGTTTACTTTAACACGATCTACATTTTTTGTATAGTAAAATTTTGTCTATCTCTTATGGTTTACCAGTTATGCAAAAGTCGTTCACAATGAAGAATACTTTTGGAGACATTCCCAGAAAATTTGAGATATACATTTCATTTGTCATGAAAATATCTTAAACATATGATATTTTAATCAAAATTGTCAGAGCCGTTTTTGAGAAAATTAAAATTTTCAAAAAATGTTCCATGTAAAGGGTAATCTGGGGTGGGGGGATTTTCTTGAAAACCTTCGTGTTGCATATCTGGAAGATACTGAACCCAAATACCAAGTTTGGTGTTTATCCGACATTTCGTTTCTGTGTTATGCGCACGCACGCACGCACGCACACACATACACACACACACACGTTTCCAAAACGGCTTTTTTGGGATTCAGGTGGCCTCAAAACATGTATTTCCGGTGAAATCTCGGTATCGAACTTTTGGGTGGAATACAATACTTCCTCTACTTACTATACGTAGTAGAGAAAGTAAAAAACATTCAAGTATATCTAATAATAATTCACTAGTACCACATATATGCAATACTATACTGTAGTCATATAAACAGCTCATTGTTCTATTAATCACAGTCAAGATCTGCCTAGAAATAGTTCAATTATGCAATATAGATTTTTGTTATGCAGAATGAGCACTCTTAAAGCGCTTGCTTCACAAGTGAGTTTTTGTGCAAGATTATGCTGGAAAAGAAAGAATGGAGTATTTTAATACATGTTACACAGTAGATACAACAAAGTATACAAATATGGAACATTTTAACATACTACAAGGGTCATTTCAAAAGTTCTGCACACTGTAAGATAGAAGTAAAGAAAATAATTTATTTTATAAAATACCTTTACAAGCCTTCAATTTAATCTCCATTCTTGCTAATGACAGCTTCTCAACGTTTTGGCAAATTCTGTATTCCGGATAGGGCGCCTTCATTGTTGAGCTGTATGATTACTCAGGTCACCTCACTGGAAGCTTCATCAATTGTATCAAAACATTTTTCATGGAGTGGTTCCTTCAATTTGGGAAACAAATCAAATCTGACGGGCTCATATCAGGACTGTATGGTGGATGGGGAAGTATTTCCCATCCAATTTGCCGAGCATTTCTCTCACTAGTAGGGCAATATGTGGTCCTGTATTATCGTGCAAAATGAGGACACCAGCTGCAAGCATGTCAGGCCTTCTTTGGCAAATTTTCGGGTGCAAAACATTTTGCAGGAACAGCTTGTAGTATGCGCCTGTTACAAATGTCCCATGGGGCACTCTATTTGTAGCTAATACTCCATTCATATCATACGCAAAGATCATTAGTTTCACCTTGATTGTTGGTGGCGGAACTTTTTCGGGCGTGGAGATTCGAAACGAGTGAGACTTCAGTTCTGGCTCAAAATTTTGTATCCAGGTTACATCAAATGCAACAATCCTTTTCAGAAACTGTTCTCCTTCTGTTCGATAATGTTGAAGGAATTTTTCTGTAATTTTTTTGTGACCTGCTTTCTGCTCTTCACTTAGATCAAGGGTGGCAAAAATGCCTTTCTCCCTCGAGTCATCAAATATGCAACCTGCACTACACCACTCAGAAGCATATGGAAAACAAATGAATAGACAGCTAGAAAAGGAGCGACGCCTGCGAGTCACACTGCCTCACGAGTCCCGTTTTCACCATCACTAACTTAGATCATGGAGAATCCATCTGGTGGCAACTTTTCTCATCTTTAACTTTTCAGTAATGATTCTGTAAACTGAAATGACAGACATTCTGGCCTCATATGTAATTTCCTCACATGTTTTTCGTTGATCCTCTCTCAAAATGTCGTTAACAATAATCTGAGAGGTGTAGCCTGTTGCAGTTGATGGCCTTCCACTTCTTGGGTTGTCCTCAATGCTTACCCGACCTTCACAGAAATGAGCAGATCATCATGATACTGTGCTAAGATCCACTACACTACTCCCACACACCTCTCTCAAAGCTTTGTAAATTTCAGTTGGGTTCTTTCCACATAGGGATTCAATTTTGATGTAGGAATGCTGGTCACTATGTGTAATCTAACCTCACTCGGTTTCAGCTTCCATTTTGCGAGAGCATCTGTGCTTGCGTAATATTATTGTAGCCCCACGTTGTGGTAGCCAATTTGGGACGGTATTAGTTATAATGTTGATGCTTGTGATATTTGTGTATGTATGTTTACTTCACGCGTTGCCATCTTGTGACGTCATTCTTTGTTAGGTTCGTAGCTCCATCTTGTGTTAGCAATTTGCATCAGTGTTAGTGTTCGTTTGATTTCATTTCAAATGTCCTCCGGCTAGCTATTATCTTATCTTGGGTCGAACATGTGTCTCTATACAGGTTGTGAAGCGGAAAGGAATCTTTTATCCAAAAATTACACTGATGAAGAAATTTGTTTTATAATTTTTATTGTCGAACACGTTCACTATCACTTTTAAATATTGATCTGGATACTCGCCAAACTGAAACTGTTATAATACTTCTTACTGATCACTTTTAATCCACGTACTTCAATCTTTTGTATAATTAACTTTACCATATTTTAGATCTTTCATAATTCTGCTGCGCGTAACTTGACGAACTGACTGACTGAAGACGACGTGTAGTATATGAATGCTTTCTGCAAACTGAAGGACTGACTGACATTACCTCTAACCTAGCCTATTTATACTCCTGCAATCAGATACGCCTAAAAATTATAACTGAACTGCTATTGGCTAATAAAACGCGCCAACATTAGCGTCTATTTTAATATCCAATGAAAACCACGAATACATATTGCTTTTAGGGAGAAAATATTCCAGAAGTTTCTACCGAAAACGCGCCAACATTACGTAACTTCCTTGTTTCCAATAATGATAAACAGCTCACCCCCCTCGCTGCATTATTGCGCTATTATTGACAGTTTCAGTAAAGCCGTATAAACTTATTTCCCAATAATAATTACAATTAATAAACATCTGAAATCAATGTCACATAAAAATGCATATTCATATTACAATCATTATTTACATTTAGGTAATTTGTGATACAAATTACTGCATCAATTTTAAAACTGAATTACTCATGCAACCAGCAAACACATATACAACTGTCAAGGCTAAAGTTTGACTCACAACTAACACAAATTTCAACTTGATCACGCCACTGTAATGGTCATGCATGCGCTATATGCAGGGCTTTTGAAATGATCCTCGGATATAAATATTTCAGAAGTAATAATGGTACAAAAATGTTATGAGGTCACTCTGAAAGTTTTGAGAATGAACAACAATGAGTTTTGACAAACCAGTGCAGCTGTTCCTAGTTTTAGAATGAAGCAGAGAGAGACAGAGAGAGGGAGGGAGAGAGAGGGGGAGAGAGAGAGAGAGAGAGAGAGAGAGAGAGAGAGAGAGAGAGAGAGAGAGAGAGAGAGAGAGAGAGAGAGAGAGAACATTAGTTGCTAGGGTGCATCTCAAGTGAGAGCATTTCTGCCTTATGATTTTCTACAACCTTAAAGTAAGTTTAGGGCAGAAAGGATGCCTGAAAAGATTAAATCATGCATTTCAGAACATTTCAGAATACTGCTCTTCAAAATCCACAATTTATAGGGGAAACAATTTAATGGCACTTCCCAAGGATTCTAAGTAGCTGACCTTACACTAAACTGAAGTACTGTCAACCTTAAATGAGAATTACTAGTTTTAAGTCAGGTTAGTAAATGAAATTTTGTTTTGAAACAACACAAGTTGATTAAATCAATTCCCTGCAATAAATATTGCACTGTATTGTATTTGATGGAAAACTGTGTTGCAAAAACAATTAAAAAGTATGGAACACTTATGTAAGCACTAAAACAATTCTAAATAAACACACACGTGGAACACAACGGCCCCTACCAAATCAAGGATTATTTGTTTTAAACTTAACAGTTGATGCCCTAAAAGATAATGCCTCTACTGCCAACGCAACAGCTGCAATTAACACCAATTATGGCCATATCTTTGCCACATGTATTATTTTAGGAAATGTTGCTGATACTGAATAAACAAATGTTGCCAAAAGTAACCAGAGAGCATTATATAGGGTAAATATGGCACAGTTGGCTTTTGGTGAATTCCAATAGCTTGCACTCTCTTTATTAGTGGCCTGCAAATTTTTGAGAGGAAGATGAAGACCATGATCGATGGTGCCCCTGCAGCAACAATGGATGAAAATGTGATGAAAATGGAGAGTATGTAGCAGAAAGATCATCGCTGTACTCAAGAAGCGCCTCAGGAGCAATTAAAACAATTCTCAAAGAAAAGCTTTGCATCAGGAAGCTCTGCAATAGGATTCCCCATCACCTCACAGATGCAGAAAAAAAAAGCATGTTTGGATTTGTGTCAGAGAATGTTGGAAAAATTTGTTGAAGAAACAACTGTTACCTTAAACAGTGACAAAAGTTGTATATTTCAGTATGATCCAGAAACTAAGCAAGAGTTATTGATATGAGTCTTCTTAGAAGAGAATCCTCCAACAAAAGTGAGGTGAGCAAGAAGTGCTGCCAAGAAGATGAACTGTTCTTTATTAGCTAGTATATTGTAACTGCTGGATGGTACACCACAAAATGTCAGCCATAAGTCCACAAAGCACTCAAAAAAATCTGATGTGTTACACTCACATGACTTTCTCTACTCTTGTACAAACTACTTTTACAAACGCTTATTCTCCATATGCTTCATGTTAATCGAGATATCGAGATGTCAATCTTATTGCTAATTTTCTTTTAATGCAAGGGGAATATGGTAGGTTTTAAGCGATAGTCAAATATTTAAGCGCTAGTTGCTATGTGGCGCATTCCATTCTCTTTGCATGTCCAGGACATAAAAAAAATGAATAACAAATTTGAGAAAAAGTATAAGTATTGGAAAATTTAAGGGAATAACAAGCAATATCTCGAAAACGGTTCACTCAACAAATAAAATGTATATGATATAAATTGTGTATTGTAACGCGATCTACATTTTTTGTGCAGTAAAATTTTGTCTATCTCTTATGGTTTACCAGTTATGCAAAAGTCGTTCACAATGAAGTATACTTTTGGAGGCATTCCCAGAAAATTCGAGATATACATTTCATTTGTCATGAAAATACCTTAAACATATGATATTTTAATCAAAATCGTTAGAGCCATTTTTGAGAAAATTAAAATTTTCGAAAAATGTTCCATGAAAAGGGTAGTCTGGGGTGGGGGGATTTTCTTGAAAACCTTCATGTCGCATCTCTGGAAGATACTGAACCTAAATACCAAGTTTGGTATTTATCCGACTGTTCGTTTCTGAGTTATGCTGTTCACAGACACACAGACACACACACACGGACATGTTTCCAAAAATGCTTTTTTTGGATTCAGGGGGTCTCAAAACACTTTCCGGTGAAATCTCTGTATCGAATTTTTAGGTGGAATACAATACTTCCCCTACTTACTATACGTAGTAGAGAACGTAAAAATGTGTTCTAAGACTGGTCTGCATAGAACCATGTTGCACGATGACTGTGCCTCTGCCCACATTGTAGGAATAACTATTTCTCCAGAAGTCAACAGCTAAAAGTTTGCTCAATGCAGTCCAGATCTGGCTCCATGCAACATTTTTGTATTCCCCAAAATAAAAAGAAAAACATTCTTGAGCAATGTATGCACAGCTTTTATAAAATAATTTGAATAGATAAGATGATGTATAGAATATAATGCCAAACAGCAAAAATTTGATGATCAGATCTGATTTATAAAACTTTGTGTTAATTCTCAACATTTCCAGAATGAACATCGCATTTAATATGATCCACAGTTTTCTTTACTTACCTGCAAGCTCTATGCCTGCCACATTTAGGAAATCCTGCAGCTGATGCTGGACAAGTTTCAAAATAGTAAGTCTCATCACACACCAGGAGTAACTGTTGGGATTTGAGTGCTCAGTATTGTCATGATCAGCTGACTTAGGATTAGGAGTTGGTGTTGATCCCTCAAAAACATCTTCTTCTTCCTCATCCTCATCCAGGTCACTTACTGCAGAATCTGCTGAGTCATAATCAACACATTCTGCTTCAGCTGGCAACTGTGGCTGTAATCACAAAGCAAGTTATGGGTACATAATATTTGGACACAAATAACGTATTTTTTTTTATTTATTTATTTATGCTAAGCTATATACGGTGAATATGTCCGGTGTTCAGCCCTGGCTCTTTACTGGTCATACTCATATTTTACAATAGTTTATTAATTCTAGTTTATTACTCCATTAGTCTATTCACTGTCCATATCTATTTATTTCTCACTTTCTATAAAAAATTGTCCCATCTTCTTACTGTCTTTTTTAAGCATGTCAACTGCCGTTACATTTCTATCTATCTTAAACCATTTCTTATTGATATACTCTTTTCTCCACACTTCAGTTCCCTTACATTCAAATAAAATGTGTTCCACTTCCTCCTTTCCGCCACATATAGGACATTGGTTTTGTGGAATACCTTTCCTTAAGCCTTTTAATCTCCATACACCTGCTTTCAACCATGCAATACCTTCCCGCTCCTCTTTATTTGTCACTTCTATATACGAGGGTAATCCCAAAAGTAAGGTCTCCAATTTTTTTTAAAATACGAAGAAACTTTGATTGACAACAAATGGTACATAGTTTTGAAGCTTTAACATTTGTCTATTTTTCCACATAATCGCTATTTCAGTCGATGCATTTTTGTAGACGCTGTGGCAATTTTTGTATGCCCATGTCATACCAGCTTGCCGCCATGCTCTTGAAAAAGTGATGGACCTCATTTTTTACTTCATCGTCGTCACCAAAGCGCCTTCCAGCCAAGTGTTCTTTCAACTTGGGAAGCAAGTAGTAGTCACTGGGTGCTAAGTCCGGACTATAGGGTGGATGGGTGATGGTTTCCCATCCAAACTGTTGCAGAAGATTCATGGTTTGATGGGCGGTGTGGGGGTGAGCATTGTCATGGAGAAGGCTTATACCCTTGCTCAACATTCCTCTTCTATGGTTCTGAATTGCCCGTCTGAGTTTTTTTAATGTCTGACATTACCTGTCGGCACTTATTGTTGTCCCAGGATCCATAATGTTGACCAACAATATCCCCTTTCAATCCCAAAACACAGTTGCCATGACTTTACCGGCAGACTGTGTTCTCTTGAATTTTCGCGGCTTGGGTGAACCGGAATGCCGCCACTCACATGATTGTTGTTTGGTCTCAGGTGTGAAGTGGAAAGCCCAGGTTTCATCACCCGTGACTATTGAATCCAAAAGGTTGTCCGTTTCATCTGCTTAGCGTTGAAGAAATTGGTGGGAAGTTTCAGCGCGTTGCTTTTTGTGATCTTCTGTTAGCATTCTTGGGACCCATCTTGCACATACCTTCCGAAATTTCAACTCTTCAATCAAAGTCCGATGAATAGTGCTTTGAGAAATCTCAGGAACAACAATGCAGAGCTCATCGAGAGTGATCTGCCGGTCTTGAAGCATGATTTGTTCAACCTTTGCAATTGTTTCGTCAGAATGGACGGTCTCCCGTTTCTTTCGTCATGAATTTCCGTGCGACCATTTGCAAATTCTCTACACCACTTGCAGACATTTTTGACATCCATACAAGACTCTCCATACACTTCCATCAACTGTCGATGAAGTTCGACAGGTTTAACCCCTTTTGCACTCAAAACGTAAATAACTGCACGAACTTTGCACCTGGCGGTAGTGGCTAACGGGAGCTCCTATTATAACTGGCTGCCAAGCCAAGACTGAGGGCACTAAGGGATGTGTGGTGGTTTCTGAAGAGAGTGGAGGGAGGAAGGAAAATAGTAGCATGGCCAAAATCCACACAAACAGTTTCCCTGCGATCCCAGCGCTTTGGAGACCTTACTTTTGGGATTACCCTCGTACTTTTCCCTTCCCCATGTGTCTTTCATTGGTATACAGAAGACTAAAGATCTCATGTCAGTTATCTCACTGAATATTTTTTGTATTTCTATGTCCTCAAATCTTTTTCTTGCCAACTTCCAGAAATTATAAATAACTTATTACTAATTAATTTTGAAGATTTAGAAGCTAGTAACAGTGATGTGTCATAATTTAAAATAAAGAGAGTTGAAGGTTGTTACATTACATCACTAATATGTTCTTACTTGAACGCGTTTTGGGAGATGGTTTGCTCCCATCGTCAGCATGTTTTCAACTGATTTTGCCGGTTATTGTCTGGGGAATGTGTGTGGCTAGTGGTGTTCTCTGGTGCTGGGCTGATGAACCTCCAAAGGCTGCTGGGTGGCGGCAGTTCGAAATTCATTAGGTGATTCCTGTGTTTGACGATATGTATTTTTTCCCAGATGTTCAATTCATTGCTGCTGTTGATCGGTTTTAAGAGTTTTATGTTTGGAGTGATTTCATGGTTTGAAAAGCAGAAATGATGTGCTACTGCTGATCATCAGCCCAGCACCAGAGAACACCACTAGCCACACACATTCCCCAGACAATAACCGGCAAAATCCGTTGAAAACATGCTGACGATGGGAGCAAACCGTCTCCCGAAACGCGTTCAAGTAAGAACATTTTAGTGATGTAGTGTAACAACCTTCAACTCTCTTTATTTTAACTTGTTACTATTTTAATACAATGATTTTGATCTTACAATTATGAAGTCAATAAGAACACATACACTGACTTGCAAGCATATTTTGATTGCTCTGAGCAATGAAATTATGAATATGTCTTCATAATGTGGCATTTTTGTACCTCAATTCAGAAGGGGTGTTATCTTTGAAATCTTCCATTTATTTCATTTATCACTTGTCAAATTTGTGTTGTTGATTTGGCTTGGTTGATTTTAGAGTGACAAATTTTTCTTCTGTTTTATTTATAAGAAATAGTTTATTTTATATACAGTGGAATCTCGTTAGCACGTTCCTCATTAACACATTTTCCCGTGTATTACGTTGAATTATAAAAGTCCCAGTACCAAATCACCAAATATAATAAATAATGTTTGCTTAGTGTGTTTTCCCAGTACCGCTTACTACATTTGAAGTTTGACGTCCTCATTCGCTGTTTTGGCCAATCCTTGATCGGTACAGTGGGAGTAGGCATTTAACACGTTCATAGTTTAACGTCCTCATTTGCTACTTTGGTCAATCCTTGGTGACGGCGTGGATATCGGCAGCCAATCACATACATGCATTTAAATATTTGTGTGACATGATTTCTATGGGCGGGATAGAGAATGCTTTACCTTGGCGTGGTAAATGCGGTAAACGCTAACGATAGTTTCTAATGTTGAGTGATGACCAAACAACCGTAGATTGTATTTTAACTTTTCTTTACAATGAAAAAAAGAAAGTGTAGTAGGTAAATAACCAACAGTGAAAAACTGAAAATCCTTGATGTTATCACAATCCAAATATAACATGTCGATATAGTGCGGAAGTTAAACATTCCTCCGTCAACCTTAAACACGATTGTTAGCAAACCTAAATTGATTGAAACTGCTTTTAAAGAAGGGAAAAATACTAAAACAAAACTTTTCTCTTGGAAAATAGGATCAGAAGAGGACTGGAACGAAATTTGTTGCATGGAAACACCTCCGTATTCAAATCGTCTTGTATACACCAAAGATAATATCGTCTATTGTACTCGTAACACGATGCACGCTCATAATTTTGTCTTTTTTAGCAGAAATTGTTATCACGTGTGTAATAAAACACACGGCAAAACCACTATTGCAGCTTCCGCAATTCGCAATTTATTTTCTCAAAAACATTCATAACCTAAAAAATCCAAGTTGACCAAAATAAAAGCTTGAATTATTTATTCTCAGGCTTTGTGTATCCAAATCCATTTAAACATATTGAATTTAACATGGAAACGCAGATCGTATTCAGTATGAAATTGTACTCAAAATCGATTTAAATTGCCCATGGAGACGTAGTAATTATTAGATTTTTATTACCTATGTTCTTAAATTGCAGATTTTGCATTTTTGTTAACATGTTTTCCTGCCTATGACGTCCAAATCCTTAGGTCCCTGCAAAAACGTACTAACGAGATTCTACTGTATTTGGCAGATAAACATGCTACAATCTCACTTTTAAAATGGCTAATTTAAAATATAAAGTACCTATTACAGAATTATGGACCTGGCTATTTCATTTGCACACCAATTCTGAGCTCTCATATTTCAAGGATGGTCAACTTGGTATTTACTGAGCTAAACATTGTAGTGCTATGCCGTGGTGCACAAAGTAGTAATGTAATATTTTTGTAATGTAATATTTATTTCCTCATTATTACAATAATACAAATAAACTTACATCTAAAACTTAGGTCTAGTGCTCCAGTTTTCTAGGTCTCCCATATTTAGCCCCTAGCTGTATATATGGGATAAAGCTACTATACCATCTCTCCACTTTCCAAACTATGCCCATTCTCCTGTACCTTTCTTATGTTCCTTATCCACTTATCCCTTGTGTTGCCTAAAAATGTCCCCATCATTTTAATTGTTTCTACTTTTGTGTTTCTCAACATTCTTAATGCTACTGCTTCTTTATTTACACAAAGTAATAATTATCAGCTGATGTACAACGCCTAAAAGAAAAGCAAAAGTCTTAACATACTTCAATTGTAAGGATGATACTAAGTAATTTTGGTAGACCATGAAGCTAATGTTTTAGTTTTTATTGATATGCTTCAGACACTGGTTGCAGAAGATGAAACTCTGTATTTGATGTAGGGGCTACATTATCTTATGGTATTCATATGTGGGGAAGAGTTACAAGCAGTAATTAAATACCTCTTTAATACAAAAGGTACTGAGAATTCTAACTGCCTTCATCTCAGAGGCTAATTGTTGCCTCTTTGCTCCAAAGAATGAACATCCTTACTGTTACATAAAATCAGAAGTTCTGTAAACAGTGATGTTAAAATCAGTATTACAAAAGAATTACAGAGTCAAATATAAACATTTAATACCCCACTCACTTGTTAGTTAAATTTATTGATTAGAATGTTTTTGGTGACATCCTTTGCTTTGGGCTGATTGAAGTTCTCATCTGGGCCTGTTCCTTTTCCGGCTGGTTGTTATGCTGCTGGACCCTAGTGGTTGTTTGGCATAACTTCCAAATTTAACACATGGTTATAGTTCTTGAAAACGTAAATCCTTTCCTTGGTGGTGATGGGTTTAAGCAGTTTGAAATCTTCTCCAATATTGTGGTTGCTGGTCCAAAAATGGTGTCACATGGCCGACTTTTCTATCTGTTCAAATTTAATATTTCTCAGATGTTCTTTGAGTCTGGCATGCAGGAAGCTTTATCACAATCTCACATGAAATTTGTTAAACTGCCTGATTCTTTGTGTTGGTTTAAATTTTTAAGTGGCTTGTTCAATAAATTTCTGAAACTGCATATGTTTTGTGGGGCCAATCTAATGTTATAGTTTTTGAAAATCTTTTCAAACTTCTTAAAAGCCATGGGATGGAAGATGAACTTTTTGTATGTCCAAACACTGCCATCCAGTAACCTTAAAGTGGTGATTTGTCTTAATTTCTTGAATTTTCTGCCTCGGTTGATCATTTTGTCTATAGAGGAGAAGTTGAAATCATTTAAATTGGCTACCTCTAATACATGATGATATTCCTTATCAAACTACTTATACTCAGTGGGACACTGTTCAGCCTATGGATCAAACTTCTGGAAACTGCTAACTTATGTGGATTTGGGTTGTAGTCATTCATTTTGATATAACTGTCAACATATGTGGACTTTCTGTGAATTTAAATTTAATGTTTTCATTGTCTCTAATGATTTTGAGATATAAGAAGGGTAAGTAGCCAAGCTTTTCCAATTCTATAGTGAATTTAATCTGTTTGTCCTATAGGTTTACTAACTTTAGAACATCATTTTTAAATTTGGGTAGAACAATTGCAATTATGTCATAGAGCCAAAATTTAAACACACGTGGAAAAGCTTTCACAATGTGCCTACATTATGCATGTATAAGTCAGCTAATTATAGAAATAGAGACTTTCCCAAAGTTAGACCGCTTGTTTGTCTGTAGTACTTTTTATTGAACGTGAAGGAATTTTGCTGTAAACATAAACTGGTATATTTGGTTATTTCCTCTACTTCTGTCCACAGGCACCTGTAGGTTTTAATCAATATTCTAGCAGTGGGGGAATTTTATCCATAGGAAAACTGGTGAACAGAGCTTGTACATCAAAAGAAATTAATGTTTTGCAAACATTAATTTCATTATTACAAGTTAGAAGAAGAGAATTATTCAATAAATTACCTAGAGAAATAAAGAACATAAACCAGTCAAATGTAATGATGAAAACAATAAAGAAATGCTTAATAGAAAATTAATTTTATAGCGTAGATGAATTTACACATGGTAAAGCAATAAAGTGAAAATGATATTTAAGGTAAACTTAATGTAAATGCAATGTAAAAGGATAATTGATTCTTAAGGTAAAAATGTTAATGAAAAGTAATGTAAAATTATAAGCTGTACTTGTTAAATTATTTTATATTTGTAATTGGACGTGTCCTTTAAATGTATTTAAAAGGATGTTGATAATAAAAACCCTTGTTCACATCCTCAGCTCTGTTATGACATATCAGATACACAAATTTTGCATTCTGCTTCCATCTGCTGGGCCTTTGATGAATTTGAAGGTCAGATTCTGTTATAGCGGGATATAGAAGCTCATTAATTCAATTTTTGTTTGGTGATGTAGATATTTTACCAAGTATCCGGTTCTCTAGACCTATGTATTGATTTTAAAAGCTTTACTTTTTCTTCTACTTCATAATTTTGGGTCCAAAAATGTCCTGCCACTGCTAATTTATTAATATTTTTGCGACAAAGATGCTTGAAATGTTCTTTTTGTCAGGTAACAACACCAGGAATTGTCAATGTTCCCAAAATTTGAGTCTCAGTATCATACATTGTTCCTTCTGTTCATTCCTATTATCACTCCTGTCCCACTCCTATTTCTCTCTCAATATACTGTTCACAGCTTGGTAGTATTTAGGAATTTAAGTAATTTACTTGTTTAGTACATTATTTTCATGTTCCAAGGATTTATTGACTTTCTGAACAACACACATTTAATAGCTATTCTGACAATACAACAAGCACTGCTTTTGGGAAAAAAATAAGACTTTTATTGGTCCCTATTGATGAGTTAGATATCCAATTCCCTTTAATACCACTACAGTGCAAACGAATATCATGCACACATGTTGCTAATGGTGTTATATACATTTGTAAAACCAACAATGCTTTACTTTTAAAAGCTATGATCCAAAACATACCTTTATTAAGAAGTACGACACCATAGACATCTCAGGAGAGACAAACTGCTCCCTGTAGGTTGGCTTGTCCTCCTTCATTTGTGGTGTACCTGGCTGGCTGCCAAACTGTCCAAGCAACCTCATGTTCAGTCGTACTCTCTGCTTTGTAAGACTTGTCATTGTGGTCCACATCCCTCCTTCACTGCCTGTACTTGATTCTCTTTCTAGGCTGCCTGACTGTGACTGTAACAAGTTGTCATCTTTAATTTAATGTATTGCAAAACATCATTTTGTAATGAAAATCATAACTTCTTTACTGCATTAAACACCGCTGCTCAAACTTCAAAATGAAATTTACAAATCTAGCTTTCCCACCTCCGTGATGTGAGAATAGCATTATTGCCTCACACCCAAGGGGTCCTGGGTTTAAATCTGGGTGAGGTTCAGTCAAATGATAAGATTTCTTCTGAGGTTTTCTCTTATGTTCAAAGACTGTTGTCTCTATCCTCAGCCTAGACTAACTGCTATGCTTCTTCCGTGTTTCATATGCATTTTCTGGCTGGATGTACTGAGAGATGAGAATGTTGTCATATAATAGGTAAACATTGAAGCTAGTAATGATGAAGCAAATACACAAGTTATAAAATTACGTTATATATGTATTGTGACAATGATTCACTTGGTTTTGAAATAAATTCCGAAAGACATGTTCGCTATTACTTATTGCATCATAGCTTCCTTTTCACTGGTTGTGGATTTACATTGTGTTACTGCAGTTGAGTGATGGATTGTTCACTATTGCTATAACTAAAATGTATGAGCTAGAGAACAGTATGTGGATAACTCAAATAAGGAATAAAGAGAAAGTATTGCCTGGGTACGAGCAGGTGTATGGAGACTAATAGGAATGAGAAATGGGTTCCCACAGAACCAGTGTCCAATATATGGAGAAAGAGAAGATTTACAACATATTGCTTTTGATTATAAAGGTACACAGCATTGCAGAAAGCAAGCTATAAATGGGAAATGGTTAAAACTGGACTGGAAAGTAGCCTTAAGCAAGATTTTTAACAAGGATAGTAAAAAGGTAGGAGAGTACCTGCCTAAAGTAAAAAAGAAATGGTTATGGACAATAAAAAGAGATGTGAATTAGTTTCATCATGAGATGTTAAGTTATGTAATTATATTAACATTATTATAATATTAGTATTATTAGATTATTATTTTGATATTTCTATTATTATTATTATTATTATTATTATTATTATTATTATAATATTATTATTATTATCATTTTTATGTTATAATTAAAGAAAGTAATATGGGTAGAATATGGCAAGATAACAGCTTGGGCTGATGTATAGCCATATTCTAAGGAAGATTGCTAGCAAAAATAAATAAATAAAATAAAAAAATAAAATAAAATAACTAAAACAAACTTGCTGATAGAATCAATTGCTGTGGTCTAGTGGTACCATGCTTGCCTCTGGTTCTCAAGGTTGTGGGTGCAAACCTGGCGGAGGGCGATGTATATTTTCAGGTGTAAAAATCCTTAGTATGGCTTCCTTCAGAAGGGAAGTAAAGCCGGTGGTCCCATGCCATAGATTTAGGCACATAAAAGAACGTCAAGCTTGATAAAGAGGCCTCTGAGCAAAATTTCTAGTTTTTAAATAGTAACTTTATTTTATCTATCTGCCTGTCATAACCAACAAATTATCTCAGCGCAATATGCTTTCTCAACTTGAATATCATTGCCATTGTATTTATTTGCTGGACCATCTATACAACATATTGTGTCAAGCTTTTGGTTCCCAAAAATATGTTATAAAGAAACTTATTGTTTATACTGGACAAAATTGTGTCCAGTACACAAGCAGCCATTTTCCTTTTTATTCTCTATTCTTGAACACTGCATAAACCCACTTTATCAGCAATGGCATTGGTGACATTTCTTGTGCGGCAAATCAAGGTAAAAATATACACCCAGCATGAGTTTAACCAGTTTTCCACAAACATCAAAAGTCTTTCTCTTCCTATACTTGAAAATAAAGCAGTTACATCAAAAGAAACAAGTTTATTTTCTGCAGATAAAAATGTATTGCTCATCTTTTCTACTTGCTCAAAAGAATTTTAAATGCCTATAAAAAGTCCCAAACTTTTTATTTAATCATTTAGCTCAATGAATTTACAGCAGGTCTCATTTTATTATCTGGTTTATGGATTTTGGGAAGTGCATAGATTCTTGGCAAAACTGGATTACTTACTTTTATACCTTGCTTTTCTTTGTATGGCATAATTCAAATTCCATTACAAGCTTTATTAAAATTTGGGATACATTATTTTAATGGTGCATTATTAATTCTAATGTTCTAATAAACAATCAGTAAACAAAGGTATTGATGATCCGATCAAGTGATTGCAAAATATGTCCTTCGAATTTTATTTTAAAAAGATAAAGGAAGGGTTGTCACAATGATTTTATAACTTGTGATACATTTATTTTTATGCATAAACATCTAAAGAAAACAAAAGCCAATTAAGAACCTTTTGAACTGTATTTGGGAAAAATGTTTATGGTAAAGAGGTGAAGCTAGAATGAAGTCATTTTGAAGTGTTTAATGTCTTAAAAAAGTTAACTGCATTTTTCCAGAAAGAAAAAAATATGTTCATACTCATTCAGTAAGCAAAGAAATCAATAAGCTGGCAAATCTTTCCTTTGGAGGAAGGAGAGAGATTGGCTTCAAAAGTTTAAACACCCCTTGCTGGAGATAGATAATATAAAAACTGACTGAAGTGGTAGCACTGTGTACCATATTGATGAAATACTGACTGCTCTTTATCTTAACTTTCTTAGGTAAAGTAAAGTTTGCTAAGCTTAGGTAATTAAATGTCTCTCTTTCTCTCTCTCTCTCTCTCTCTCTCTCTCTCTCTCTCTCTCTCTCTCTCTCTCTCTCTGCTGATATAAAATTGTTTTTGTTGGCATAACAGACAATTGATATTCGAAGAAATCTGGAGATTTTAAAAATTAAAAGTTAAACACAATGATAAAAACTTAATAAAATGAATAAAAGTTAAGTGACAATATGCAAATATTTGTAACTGTAATTATTAGGGGAAGGTTGGAATATCTAGGTTTTCAACTTTTGATGAAATGTATAAGTTAGTTTATTTTTCTTTGATGGATGAAATGGTAATCAGCCTTTCAGAAGTTAGTTGTATTTCAATGTTGTCATATATAGTAGCAAATACATGCTTTTCACTTTGTACTATCAATGCCTTTATTCTTTACATCCATGTTTCCATTGTTTATAGGCAACAATAGCAAATTAAACTTATAGCAAGATAAAATCTTAATCTAATATTATGATATATTAAATTTTTTAACAAAAGTATGTCATACCTGTGTGGAAGTATTGCTAGTAGCCACTTTGAGTAGTTTTTTCACTCCACCTCCGAAAAGCATAGCCCATGTCTGGTTGGCAAACTTCTGCCCAGCAAGTCGGTACAAGATCAGGGAATCGCAGGTAGTGAGGGCATAAACAATGAGGCTCATATATGTTGCTACAAATGCCTCACACAATAACACATTTAGGCGAGGTGTGTCCTCATCTTTCTCTCTTGCCAGTAATGCCCGCAGGTTTGTTACACCTAAATAAATCAATACAGACAGTAAAGTAATCAAGACAATTCAAGTCTAGAGAAGAATATTTAGCAGATACTTAAAAGGATAAATACATTTTGAATTAAAAAACATTAAAACTCTGTGCAATAAAACAGGGAGAATGAGAATAAAACAATAACGACTTATAAATTGGTGTAAATATACTGAGATTATTAATATGAATGAATTATATGTGGCTCAGCAAATGAATACACACAATAAGGTCATAAGTTCTGTCAGAGAAATGCAAGTATGAAGTACTATGGAAACTAATAGTGAAGAAACATGTTACTAACTCATAAGGTGTGTATCATGAATCCAGTTTTAATTGGCATGCAGCGTACAAGCTACAAACATTGGTGAAAGATGGAGTGGGGCATGTACAAAGATTGTACTGGCCTACCTCCATTGTGTAAGCACAGTTTGTCTACCTCACATTCAAGAGATCCATAGTTTGAACCTTGGTAAAGATGTGTTACCTGGATAAGGCTTTTTTCTTAAGTTTTTCTTCAACCTGAGAAGACAAGGTATCCCTAAGCTTCAAGGTCTCCAGCTATGGAAATAATTATTATTATTATGGAAAACCTCTCGGTATAAATTATGCTTTTTAGATAACAATCATTGTCAACGGGCCATCTAAGGTGTACAGGCAGAAAACGACTTGTGAGTGCTGTTTGTGCAAGAATTCAACACAATACTTTGCATAAGCACAGAATTTTGTATTCTTATACTACAAGTGCTCATTAATACTTAACCTATAATAACTTTATTTTAGTGTACTAAGCCATATACAAAACATAAAAAATAAGACCAGCATTCAGCTGTGGCTCTTTACCAATCAGATTTATAAATTACAATGTTTTCCTTGAGGCAGTATTTTTAACACTTAAATAATTTCAGTCTAATTATATAATATAAATTCAATAACAACCCGCCTTAAAGCAATATGTGTATGTAATAATTTGTAGAATGTATAAAATAGTCATTGCATATGCTTATATTATTGTAAACATGTTCAATAATGTTATATGCATGTATTATGTAATTTAATAATGTAGGAGCTGTGAGAATAATAAGTTAAAAGTTGCTAACAATGAGGTAACCTTGAGGCAATAATGAGTTTGAGAGTTTAACAATACTACTTGTGATTCTTGGAGTAACAATAATGTAATTTTAGTGACAGTTTATAAAACAGCCAATCAACAACCAGAAAAAGCTTTAGTTAAATGAAGGTATTTTATTGGATTAGGATTAGCCAATCAGAAACTGAAAAGGAGAAACATGTACAAATTCAGAAGTCAGTTGCCTGCAGACAGTGATTGTAACCGGATGCCTGATGCGTCCTCGAGAAATTTTATGTTTTTGAGTGAGACAAAAATAGTTTATGTGTTAAAAAGTGCAAGTAATTAATTAAAGAATCTCACAGCTCTATCAGTGAAGTGTTATTTAAAATCGTATCAAGCATTAATAAAAGGAGTGAAGTAAAATTATAATCTGTGTAAGCCTACATTCTTGTCGCATCACAACCCTGCTAAGAGAAACGTGTCTCTAAAATAAATACTGACGCAGCCGAGGCAAACATAAATATTTAAAGAAACAGTTTAATTACAAAGTTAATATTTTTTTTTAAACTTGGGGCAAAGGCCACCTGAAAGTACATTTGGGGCGAAGGCTACTGGAAACTGTTTATTATATGTGCGGTTGCAACTACTACAAGTTTGGCTCCCCAACAGTTGAAATATAATACAACTCCTTCAATATAAACTACTTCAAATTGACGCCCAAAGCATGGTGCTAAAAAATAATGTAATAATAAAATACTTTCTCATCCTTAGTCTACCTCCTTTAATTCTTAATTTCTTACTTTATCTCTATTCACTGTCCAAATGCATTTGTTTTTAACTTTACTTAAATATTGCCCTAAGTTCCTACTGCCCTTTTAAAATATTTCAGTTACAGAAAAATTTCTATCCGTCTTAAAACCATTTCTTTCAGATACTCTCTTTTCTCCAAATTTCTGTACCTTTGCACTTAAATATTATATGTTCAACATCATCTCCTGATTTTGTGGAACCTTTCCTTAAACCTTTTAACCTTCACATACCAGCTCTTACCCATGCAATGCTCTCTCACTCTTCTTTATTTCCTATGTCTATACACTTTTCCCTTCCCCATGTGTTTTTCATTGGTGTATAAAGCACCAGAGATCTCAAAACTGCTGAGGTCCTTAGCATCCCATTCTATATTGGGCGTGAAAGACTGGTGATTTTGCTCAGAGGCCTCTTTATCAGACTTGAGGTTCTTTTACGTGCTGTAAATCTATGACTTGGGACCATCAGCTTTACTTCCCTTCCAAAGGAAACAGAGATCTCTTTTCAGCTAACTTGCTAAATAGGTTTTTCTATATCTTCAAATCTCTCCCTTGCCATTTTCCAACACTTATTCACATTATTTTTCCTTCTTCTCCAAATGTCTCCTAGCCCATTATTCTCCAAATTAGTTTGTACACTGTTTATCCTTCCACTAATCTTTAAGCTCTTTTTTTTGGGGGGGGGGTTTTCTAAGCATGGTCTTAACACATTTCTTTTGTTTAAGTTCAAGATTCTAAACCAATATTTCAGAGCTCTTTTCATTATCTTTCCCTTGCTTGGCACACTGCCCATTTCGATTTGAGCTACCTGTCTTACAACTGCATTTGGTAACTCTAGGATTTCTCTGCAGAACATCCTATGCATCTCATCAAACCACCATATTGTATACTTTCTCTAGCCATTTAATATTTATATCAGGTACTCTATATTTACTACTTCTGATAGCTGACATAGACTCTTTTCCTTTTGCTAGTGCAAACCTTTTATGTTTCTCCCATTTACCGCCTTCATCTGTTTTAACTCCTAGATAAATACAGTCTTGCACTACCCTATATTCTTTATTCCCCCCCCCCCTCCTTTTCATTTTTACTTAATTTTTCTCCTTTCCCAAAAGCCACAATGTGTTTTCTCTTGGTTTGCTTTTAATCTCCATTTTCTTTGCAGTATTTGTCTATTCCTTGCAAGGCTTTGTAATTGATCCTACTACTAGGTTGTCTGCAAAAAGTAGTCCTGGAATTTGAATATTATTTGTGACTGGCACAAAATTATTATTCCTCTCAATTTCTAGTAATATATCATCTATGTATAAATTGTATAGCACTGGGCTTAATTTACATTCTTGTCGGAGGCCATTCTTTTGCTGAATTTCTCTAGTTACTAACCCTTCCTCCACCCTAATGCAGAAAGTATTCTCGTTATACAGTGCTCTAAGAATATTCACCATGTGTCTACTTACTTCTTTAGTTTATAATTTATGCCACAAAAAAATGTAACTCTATCCTGTCATATGCTTTCTCCAAATCAACAAAGGCCATATATAATTTACCTCTTTTATCTTTTAGATTTTTGTCTACTAGCATTTTTATAATAAATAAATTATCCACTGTTCTCCTCCCAGTTCAAAAGCCCATCCAGAATTCTGAAAGGATGTTATATTCTTCAACCCAGGTTTGTTACCTACTTGCCAAAATGCAGTAAAGATTTTTCCTACATTTCAAAATAGTGCTATTCTTGGTAGTTATTGTGTTTATCGACACAACCCTTGCCTTTATAAATAGAATGTATAATGGCTTCCCTCTACTTTTTGGTACATAACCCTTTTTTATAATTGAATTAAATAGATCTAGTAAGTTGTTAACTCTATTTGCTTCATTACACCATTCCTTAAGGAACTCAGCTGGAATGACATCTATTCCAGTTGCTTTATTTTTCTTCAATAACATAACTTGTTTTATAATTTCCTCATTTCTTATCTCACCATCCATAATTTCGACAGAACTGTTTCCAATTTCTGGAATTCCTACAGTTTCTATACTTCTATCCCCCCATAAAGCACTCCATCCATTGTCTTGGCTCAATACTGGGATTATTTATATATCTATTGTAGGTTGACTTTAAGGCTTTCCATACCTTGACAGCATTGCTTTCATTTAAGACCCTTATCAAATTGCTTTTTTTCTTCCAATCTGCTTTTACTTTCTCTACTATGTATAGTAAGTAGGGGAAGAATTGCATTCCACCCAAAACTTTGATACCGAGATTTCACCAGAAATACATGTTTTAAGGCACCTCAATCCAAAAAAAGTATTTTTAGAAAAAGGTGCATGCGTGCATGTGTGTGAACAGCATAATTCAAAAATGAAAATTCAGATAAATACCAAACTTGGTATTTAGGTTCAGCATCTTTCAAAGATGTGAAACAAAGATTTTCAAAAAAATCATCCCACCCCAGACTACCCTTTACATATAACATTTTTCGAAAATTTTGATTTTCTCAAAAATGGCTAACAATTTTGATTAAAATATCACATATTTAAGATATTTTTATGACAAATGAAATGTATATCTTGAATTTTCTGGGAATGTCCCCAAAAGTCCTCTTCATTCTGAATGGCTTTTGCATAACTGGTAAACTGTAAGAGATAGACAAAATGTTTCTACACAAAAACTGTAGATCTCGCGAAAACACACAATTTATGTCACTCACACATTTTTTCTTTTTGTGGAGTGAACAATTTCTGAGATATTCCATGTTATTTGTTTGAATTTTCCAATATTATTACTTTTTCTCAAATGGGAATTTGTTATTCATTTTTATTTTTGTCCTGGACATGCAAAGAGAATGAAGTGCTCCACATAGCAACCAGCTTTTAAAAGATTTGACTATCGCTTAAAGCCTACCATATTCCCCTTGTACCTACAAGAAAATTAGCAATAAGACAGTTTCTGCAAATGCTTATCTGATTAATATGAAGTAAATGAAGAATAAGCTTTTGTAAAAAAAGATTGTACAAGAGCAGAGAAAGTCATTTGAGTGTAACACATTGGGTTTTCTTTTTGTTCTAGCAATAGGTTATATAAACATCTCCCTTGCATATAATCTTCTCTAGATTCGTAACCATCTACTTCCCTCCACTTAACCAGCAATTGTTTAATTTGTCTTTTTGCTACCCTACATTCATCATCAAGCCAGTCCTCATCCCTTTTATAAACCCTCTTTTTTGTTCTCATATCCTCTCCAGCCCTTTGCATAACATTTAGGATGACAACTGCGCTCTCCATTTGATATTTTTTTGACAAGATTCTATTCCACATAGACATATTTGTCCATAATTTGAGCATAGTGTTTGCTTAAATTTATCACTAAATTCTTCTTTCCATTTGTGCCTACTATACTCCTTGTTACAATACCTTTCCTCTCTTAGATTGTCTACATCTTAATACCTACAATCAGTGGAAAATGTCCACTGTTAGTACTTAAATTTAGAACCTTAAAGTTACTTAACATGTAGTAAATATATTGACCATAATATGTAATCAATGATACTTCCATTACTGCTAACAAAGATGAATTCCCCCTTTTCATCTTCACCATATTTTCCATTCAAAATATCCAAAGTATTCAATTCACAAAATTCTATAAATTTTTCACATGCTCTATAAACAACTTTGTCTGAACATCTCATTTTTCACACTATTTCATCACCCATCCAATCACCTTCAACATTCACATCACTTTCCTCAATCCTAATATCAAAGTCCCCCATTACTATTACTTCTAAGTTCACATATTTCTCTTTTATCTCCTCTATGTCTCTTTCCATTTGTTTAAAGAGGTCAGGGTTATGAAACCGTGAGGACACAGGAAGGTTATATACAATTCCTATAGATACGTTCTCATCTATATGCTTTCCCTCCATTATAATCCATAATGTTTGTTTCTTTTATTCCTCTAATTAAGGTTTGCCTCACCCCCCAAAAATAAGCTAATTCCTCCAGAAACCCTCCCCTTCCTCCTATATATTCAAAACCCTTTATATTTATCTGCTCCTCTTTTTTAGCCACACTTTTATTAGCAGCTGCTTCAAACTTCCCGTATATAATTTATTTTTAAGGCCCTAACAGTTCCAAAAACCCAACCTCCTTACTTTTCCTTTGTCCTATTGTGAGCCTGCCTTTTGTCTAAATCTAATATTTTCCTGCTTCTTAATTCAATTCCCTCTTTCGATGTAGACAGTTTATTTCTGTCTTAACAACAAAATACTGTAGTGTTCTGATAAAACAATAATGTCCTCTTCCCCCTCTTCTGTATTCTCCTCACTATTCTGCTCCACACTTCTTTCTCCCTCCCGCCAAGTAACATGCTGCTTTTGTCTCTCCCCTTTGCGGTGAAACAATTTTCTTGGGTGACGTCACTCTCCTGGCTCCTCCTTCCGCCATTGCTGCCATCATTCCTTGTTCTCCTGGTTGGTCAGTTATTCTGTTTGACATCACATGGTCATCTGTTCTCTCGTCCCTGCTGGCCACACACTTTGCATGCTCCCTCCGATATGTGCTACTTCCCCAATGTTTGTGGACTTCGATCTTCGTATGTCATTTCCTGAACTAGCCGCTAAAACCGCTGATTAATTTCCTCCCTGTCATGCTGATAGGCCCTTGTATCCATCCTATCCTTATCTGATATTTTTTTTCCGTCTACCCAGTGCTGTAAATTTCTAATAAATGCCGTTTTCCACAACATTCTTGCTTCTTTCATTTTTTGAATTAAATTATGTTGCATTGCTCTCTTGATCAGTGAAAGATCTTTATTGATGAAAATATCTGTTCCTTTTAGTTTCTTGGCTCTTCTGAGCACTTACTATACCAGCTGAACTGCTGCTAGCCTCACCACTATAGCCCTCTTCCCAACTTGTCTTCCAGCTCTGAAAGTCTCAACTATTTCCCATCAATGCATCTCTTTCAAGCTTCTCCATCATTATTTGTGTTACCTCTTCTGCAGGCATTACCTCTCTTCTCTCCTTTACTACTAAGAAGACCAAATTGAATCTTCTCTCCCTTTCCTCCAATTTTTCCATTTTTCCTTTAACTATATCTAATTCCGATTTTGTCTCCTGCACTTCATCTGCGACATTCTCTATGACATCCTTTACCATCATTTCCATTTTGTCACACAATCGCTATTCCATTTTATCCATTTTCTCATTGAGATTTCCCAGCAATTCCTGAATTTCTTTATGGCCCGGATTTACTTCAATTCCTCCAATCACAGCAGTACTGTTAGTGCACACCCCATAACCAGTATGTTTAAATTGACTCTCCAAAATTGCTTTCATTTTTCATAAATTTTATTCTCCTAAACAGTCCAATTCTTGCCCTATACACTGCTAAGTCAACTCCCATTGTTACTTAGATCCTTCTTCCTTCAAACTCAAGAGCTCCTCACGAACACAACCTTCCTCCCTCACTGCTGACTTAGCACTCCATTGCTCATTGAACTATGCCCATAGTTCATCCAACTATATGTTAGATTTACAAACATGTATGAAAGGCACATAGAAACAAAATTCCGCTGTATTTAAGAAATAAAGGTTGCATATAACATGCTATGCTTAAGCAACCATGCATTTTAACCTGATTGTTTGCTAAGACCACCTAACCTTTACTTTTGTATCTGTAACATGTTCAGAAGAATGGAAAAAGTATATTTAGTATGAAAAGAAAAACAACCAATGCACACAGTTGTATAATTCACTAATATATATAGTCATAATGGAGATGAAAACTGCCCTTACCAGGCCATTTTGCAGGATGAGTTGTCACTTGCAGTGGTTCATCACTACTATACCGTCGTCTCCGTGAATGTCCTGCTATCAAATGACTGCTAGGACAAACAACATTCAGCCTTGCAAGAGACTCAAGGCCTGAGCTTTGGTAGCTGAAAAAGAAACGAACAGAACTTTATTAAAGTTGCATTTTAAAACCATACACGCAGATTTGCATGACACTCTATTATGGTAGGGTTGCAAGCAAATCTTTTACCTTCTTCACAATTAAATAAGCATGCACAGTATGAAGCATCTAATTTACAATACATGCTTACCTATCTGTTTGTTGCTTAACGCTAAAGGTGTCTGAATCACAGAGAGACTGATAAATGCATGCTGAGAGTGCGACTGCAAGATCTCGCAGTACAAACACCTCACTGAAGTGAGCTCTGGTTGGCATTGGTGGAGAGCGCAGTTCTACAATAGTTTGCAGCATATCATGAGTTTGTGCCTGAAATAATAAGAGCAATAATTTAACAATTTCTTTTCTTGGTACATATTCATGAAACAAATGACCTATTTATGACAAAGTGAACATGCCCCCCCCCCAAAAAAAAATCCATACGCATTTGAATGCTATCATGAGACACTAAATTACAGCTCCTTTTTATAGCTGATAATAACTGTTGGGATTTATGCAATAGGGAAGCAACCCAGAATCTTCATTTAATATCATACCGACATGAAGGGGAATGTTTAACAAAATTTATAAGGGGAGAAGGGGAACAACCAATTATTCATATCAGTGGACTATGTAACTACTTAACCAACCCTCATAAGGAAAAAAGCACTAGGAAAACTTTGAAATCAGGTATCTGGGTTCTATTTTCTGTGGGTTGGATCACTTTTCTCTATCTCAAACTTTCATACCTTGACATACACAATGCTATTTCAAAAAGTATTTAATGAGTTGAAGAAAACCAGATTACTTCCTACTATTTTGTCTGTATGAAAACCGCGTTTCAATAGTGTATATTTATGCACACTTATATACCTTCATAATATGGTCCGACCTGTCTGGCATTTGCATTTCATTGATTTGCCTGCTGGTTTCTTTAGCTGGCAACAACACCACATTTGCAGCCTGTAAATGTTCACTAAGCATACTTGCTTATAAACAAATCTTTCCTAGTGCCCCATTGGCTTAAATAAATAAAACAATACAAATTTTTACATATTTCCTTCACTTATTCTAGCTCCTAACATATGTAATCATTGTTCAACTTAGTTTAGCTTACTATAGTCCATATGGCCCAAGAAAATGTACTGGATGTTTAGGTGTAAATAAACACACCTGCTTTTGCCATAGGACATCTTTCAAGCAAATGAAAATGGTTTGTTATTACGCCACTTGTATTACCAAACCTTTTTTATCTGAAGTAATAAAGATGATGAATAAACAGAATATTTTAATTATAGGTTCATTTCTGCATAAACTTAATTAGCTCCAACCGCTAGACAGGTAGCACAAATAGAGCTGGGTAGAGTACCAAGCACGGGAAAGATCATGGAAAGGGCATTGAAATTTTGGTATAGAATATTGAAACTGGAAGAAAGGAATTTGTTAAAATTGTGTTTAGTATATCAAGAGAAAAGTTTAAAGAATAAGGGATGGGTAGACTGTCTCAGAAATAACTTGGAAAGCAGTGGGTTAGGGGAAATGTGGAGAAGAAGAGAAAATAATGTGAATAATTTCTGGAAGTTGGCAAGAAAAAGATTTGAGGACATAGAAATACAAAAAATATTCAGTGAGATAACTGACATGAGACCTTTAGTCCTCTATATACCAATAAAAGACACATGGGGAAGGGAAAAGTATATAGAAGTGACAAAGAGGAGTGGGAAGGTATTGTGCATGATTGAAAGCAGGTGTATGGAGATTAAAAGGCTTAAGGAAAGGTATTTCACAAAACCAATGTCCTTTATGTGGCGGAAAGGAGGATGTGGAACACATTTTATTTGAATGTAGGGGAACTGAAGTGTGGAGAAAAGAGTACATCAATAAGAAATGGTTTAAAATAGATGGAAATGTAGCGGCAGTTGACATGCTTAAAAAAGACAGTAAGAAGATGGGACAATTTTTATACAAAGTGAGAAATAAATGGATATGGACAGTAAATAGACAAATGGAGTAATAAACTAGAATTAATAAACTATTGTAAAATATGAGTATGACCGGTAAAGAGCCAGGGCTGAACACCGGACATATTCATCTGTATATAGCTTAGCATAAATAAATAATTAAATGAATAAATAAATAAATTAATTAGTTAGCTCCAATGCATTTAACACTCATTGGTGGTGCAGTGAAAGATAGCATGTAGTTTGGATAAGAATGGGTGGAAAAAGATGACCAGGGATACATGAAGGGAGGCAAGGGGAAATAGGTACTTTGTTGGTGATGGTTGCAAAAGTCTTGTCTTAGCTCATTCCTTACGTCTGTAGTTTTCTAAAGCAAACAGCTAGGTAGCTGGAGTGGGGGAAGAGACGAAGCTCCTCCACAGCTTCATGAGATGAGGCTATGTTGTTGTTTATACATAGTTTACCAGGCATACTTTACGCTATGTGTGTGGGGGTGGGGGTGGGGGTGCGTGTGTGCATGCGTGTGTGTGTGAGAGAGAGAAAAATTCTAGCTTCAGTCTTTATTTATTAACATGGACTCTTAACACACACAAAGTATTCATATCATCATTGCATAAAAATATGTAAAATAATACAATTATACATACAATTAAGCTTGTTTTAAAATAAAAATTAAACATAACAGACCTGAAAATTACTAGACTTTGCTTTCTTTGACAAATTAAATAAATAAATGAACATTTCTTTGGACATATTTATCCTATAATAACCGCTTCAGTTAGCAACCATATTATGCTTCTTAGTGACACCACCTCCAAAATTTATTTTTTTGTTCCATTTATACCCCGTATTTAATTCCAATGATCATATCGATGGGCTTTTACCTTTGGAACATATTGCCTATCAGCAATTGTGTTCACTTGTATACAGTTGTCATTGGATTTCTCATACATTAGATCACACACACATTCACACCTCATTCATACTTCCAGACTCTGTCCTGAGGATAGGGAATAATCTTGGCATGAGAAAAATTCACAACCCAGCTGGAAATCGAATCCGGGATCCCCTGCAGAGGAGGCAGGTGCTCCACCAACTTGAGTTATGAAGCCACCCACCTCCAAATGTTGACTTACTCCAAGAATGACAGCACAAAGCGTATCATTTCCAACAGAAAATGTATCCACTGTGTCAGGGCTGTGATATGTTAATTACTAATGCGGTAAAATTAAAGATTAAAGATCAGTGGACACTGGAAGAGATACAATTATATCTGGGACTATTGCTGAATCCAAAAGAAAGGATTGATAAATGAATCAAGGGTTCACTGAATTTATTTCACTGTTTCTAAGTTCTGCATTGGAATATATGTCACCCATTAATAATTATCTTACACAATTCGAAATGGTCCCGAGTCCTTTCCTCTTCCCCCACTCTTGTAAAAATGCTCTCTTTCAGTGTGCGCCACACTAAATCTAAGGGAGACCTCAGTATGACTACTGCAATTACTATTGTTACATGCTGGGTAGAAGGCCTAAAAGTTCACATGAAAATTAAATTAATTTCTAATACCCAGCACGCACATTGAGGAGACGTATACTTACTTCGCTGAGGAGGACCGAAACGTGGTGTGCAGATTAAGAGGAAGGCGTGGGTTTAGGCGTGGGTTTTTCACTGCACAAAATCCATAACACAAATCTACTCACACATTCCTAGATTTATTTCCAAACAGTTTGGGCTTCCTACATTATTAAAAATGGAAGGTGGGAGGAAATGTCTGCTGATCCAAAGCCCGGCTTACACATGTGGTCCATTCCTCACGGAATTCTGGGACAGATGCTATCCCCCACTACTCGTGGCTACCAGCCAAGAGTGACATAAACAACAATGTGTTTGGTAATGACAATGTAGAACAATAATGTAAGCCTCCAAATTATTAATATGCCACACTATTCCTGTTAATGATGCTTACCTGAAGAAGTCTAACAGGATCTGCCACCACTGTTTTATTGCAGGCCACGCTGGCTGACAGGAGAGGCAAAGTTGTAGGAAATGGTAATGGTGACAGTAACTGCTGCTGAGTCTTCTCCTGCTGTAGTTCTTGTAACAGCAATACCAGTTCCATCCGAACAGAGGCAAGACCACCTCCACTTGCTCCATGAAGACTGCAGTAACTCAGCAGCGTTCGGAGAAGTGTTTCATTTGCTGCCGATCAAAAGATGTACTTATTTTATTTTGCTGTCAGGCTAAATATTCTGATCTGTTCAATGCATAAAAGCATTATTTCTCTGCTGCAATTCTGGCTTCAGTGACTCCAGAAAGTATTCACCTCCACTTTAAAAAACTTCTGCTAAAAATTAATGGAGAACAAGATATGATTTTTAATATGCAGAAAGAAATAACTTTACATTTAACCTGTTCATCATCAGCCATTTAAAGCACACCTGGCTGCTATATGTCACATTTTTACTGACACTGTAACCAATAAGGATAAATCTACAAAAGGTAAGCATTGATTGCCATTGTATTTGATAGAGCCAAAATTATTTTTCATTTTTGTTTAAAGACTTGGGTAATTTGGGCATAATATGCAGGGAATTTGTTAGATACTTCACTTCCGCTTGGATGTACTTTGTGCAAGAGTGGTGAAAACAAAAAGTCAGCAGCTAAAGTCTAATGACCAGAAAAGAGTACCAAGAGTTTCCTGATGTGGTATCATGCATCCTTGTGAAATGACAGATGTATCTTCTTGTATTAACTTCCGTAATAATAAAGAATGCCTTATTACACAGAAATGTAAGTGAAGATGTGATGATTCCTTCACTGAAGAACATTCATAACCTTGCCCCTGATGATCACAGCTCACTTGTCCCTTTGCTGGTGGTTGTAAGAATTTGGTGATGAGATTTTGGTCCATTAGACTTCAGGGAATGCTTGCTCAAAGGATCATAAACTGTTGGATAGAAGGCTTCTTATGACAGTTGTTTACACATTTTTAGTTGCAATTAAAAAAAACTCTTGCTATCAATATATTAGAATAAGTAGATCGTGATATAATCAGTAGCAGCCAAAAATGCTCATATGCGCAAAGTCATAAAATTATATGAAACGTTCTGCCAACAGGGGTAAAACTCCTTCACAGCATGCTTCAGTTGTTACAATATTGTCCATTCCAAACCAGAGTTCCCTCTGATGTAAACAGAAGCACGTGCTTCGGCTTGTCACGAACCCAAGAATATACTCTTACGCCAATGTAAGTAGTTCCTTAATACATGTATTGTATTATGAAATATTAGAGCAGGAAAGGTATAGAACTGCACATTTTATTGCTGTTATCATAAGAACTCGTCGTTAAAGGTAATGGATATATACTAGCTGTTAAGAGAATACAAAATATGATTTTCGCCTGCTGTTGCACTAACGCAGAGAGCATCTTGCTTGTTAATACCAACCGATATGCACGACTGCCATTCTCTTATATACACAGGAAATGTAGCAATGAATTCCCAGATGTGCTATCTGAGTACCGAATAAACACTTTGCGTAATGCAGGGAATATGATAAGCGAACAGTCATTCATAATACACTAACACACACATGCTCAGCTCAGGTCAAATCTTGTGATTTAGTCAGTTGGTATTTGAGCTCACATGGCAGAGGAAGGTGCATGTAGTGCGAACACAGTGCGAATAAACTGTTCAAACACAGAAGATGGAAACATTTAAAAAGTGGCTAAAAACAAACAATACTTCATCTATTCAACTCACTATTACAAAAATACCTGACACTTGCATTATTGCATATTACGAAACTAATATCGGATTTTACAGGTGTTTCAGTGAGAAGTGTAACGAAAGCGAGCAGGGAATATAAACAGACATAATACAACATAGAAGAGGATAAAATGTGGGAACTTGTTTTAAGTGCGACAGTGCTGTGGAATTGTGGATAAGCTTGTCATTATTTTGGAGAGTAGTTCTGATTCTGATACGGCAGCTGAGTCATCTTTGGAGGATTTGGATTTGGGTGTTGCACTTTTGCCCGAGGATTGTGATTAACGTAAGTAAAATGTTCATTGCCGCATACTTATAAAATTGATTGTTACCTTAGGTTGCATTTTGAACTATGATTCTCACGCAGGGCGCCTTTTTATAGATTAAATAGTGTTCAACAAGCACGTGGGAGGGGAACAAGCAGACATTATGGGCGGGGATTGCGAATTACTTTCACGCGGATAATACAAAGAGTTTGTTTTCAGTGAAAGGCACTCTGGTTTGGAATGGACAGTAGGTGTATAACAAATGATACTGTCCACAAGTTAACTACAAATCAACATAGCTCTAATCCACATGTAGAAATACTCCGTCCAAAACAAGTGTAGGGCATCTGCATGTGAGGAACTGTTCCATCCATAATGGCAAAGGGGTTAAATGTTCTACGATTTTTCAGTTTTAGTTTCATCAATTTTTCAACTTATTCTTGGGTCGTGTTTACAAAATTATTTTACATGCATTTAGTTACATATAGCAAAGTTTTTGGTGTAATACCCACAACAGTGGTGAAAATGGGTTTTGATCTGACAGAGAAATAAAAAAAAGCATCAAAGTCAGGAATTATCAACATTCTCTCTCACCTCCATCAAAACCACTCAGGTTTTATAACTTCAAAACTAGATTCCTCCATCAGTTTAAAACACATGTCACCGACACTATCAGACACTGTTAGTATTAAACATACCTTTTAGCCATTTTTTCCTTTTTGCTGCCCGTTGTACCTTTGCTTCAAAGTCCATTTTCTCAGCCATTAATATCTCATGCAGAGTAGGCTTGTCTCCAGGTCTCATCATCATAGTAGGTGTTGTGTTATGATCCCGCAGTTCTACCCCAGCACCTGTATCTATGGCACCCTCCTCTGATGAAAGATATATACAAACAATAAATAAAGGTTCTTGATTAGTTTTCCTAAAAATCAGATGCTCCTTAACACTGCAGTTTAAAAATAAAGATACTAAGAAGAAACTCATATGCAAATGTAATTAAACTGTGTTCAAGTAGTTTGAGTATCATTACCTATTGAGGCAGTATTTTTAACACTTAAATGATTTCAGTCTAATAATATAAATATAAATTCAATAACAGCCCGCCTTAAAGCAATATGTATATGTAACAATATATAAAAAGTGTATATTACAATCATTGTATATGCTTATATTATTGTATCCATGTGTAATAATGTTATGTGAATATATTAATATATTACGTAATTTAATAATGTAGGAGCTGTGAAAATAATAGGTTAAAAGTTGCTAACAATGAGGTAACAATTAGGTAACCTTGAGGCAATAATGAATTTGAAAGTTTAACAATACTACTTGTGATTCTTGGAAGCAATAATGTAATTTTAGTGACAGTTTATAAAAATAGCCAATCAACAACCAGAAAAAGCTTTAGTTAAATGAAGGTATTCTATTGGATTAGGAACAGCCAATCAGAGACTTGAAATACAGAAATTTACAAATTTAGGCGGTTGAAATCAGTTCAGTTGCCTGCAGACAGTGTTTGTAACCGGATGCGAGATGCGTCCTCGAGAAATTTAATACGTATTCGTGTGAGATGAAAAATAAGTTTACGTGTTAAAAAGTGCAAGTATTTAATAAAAAACATCTCACAGCTCTCTCTCTCTCTATATCAGTGAAGTGTTATTTAAATCGTGTCCAAGCATTAATAAAAGAAGTGAAGTAAAATTATAATCTGTGTAAGCCTACATTCTTAAGTAGCACCACAACCCTGCCAAGACATCCATGTCTCTAAAATAAATACTGACACAGCCGAGGCTAACATAAATATTATATTTAAAGAAACAGTAAAAATACAGAGTTAATATTTTTTTAAACTTGGGGCAAAGGCTACCTGGAAGTACACTTGAGGCGAAGGCTACCGGAAACCGGGTGCCATACATGTGGTTGTAACCAACTTCAAGTTCGGCTCCCCAACATAAGAACTATAATACAACTCCTTCAATACAAACTACTTCAAATTGACGCCCAAAGCGTGATGCAAATAACGTAACAAACCATCTTCTTCACTATATAATTATAATGCATATGTTCTTACCTGCGCTAATGTACTCTATATCACCAAAACTGTAGTTACACAGTTGGCGAAGGGCCTCTACTTCACGTTCCAGCCAAACATACAGGTGATATCGCAGCTGTCCTCCATCCACCTCAAACCCAGTAGCCAATGTAGAGAGTTCTTCCATTAAAATTTTCAGACAAGCAACAAACTTCAGTTGTTGTGCCATAATATCCAGTTGACCACCCATTTCAGCACTGCCATCATTCTCTGCTGCATTTGTTTATAAAAGATAGACAAAATTACATATGTGCTTAGATAAACCTCTATGATTTACACAATGTAAGAAAAATACATTTTCCCAAGAGCCCCCCTCCCTCCCAAAAAAAAATGTAATCCACAAAGAAAAACCAAAAACATTTATCTGTAGGAATTACCTATATTTACATCTGAGACCTTCAAGAACCTTGATATGCATGTAGACCATTTTAAACCTATTTTAAAATGATTTTCCTTTTTAATCATCTTCTTAGCACTGACTGTTTAAAATGTCCCATATGATACAATTATGAAGACACTTTTATAATTTGGTTATTTATTTTTTTTATAACAGTTTCCTTGGTGTGTAAGAAAGTAAAATATAATATTAATTTGGGTTACTATTTTTGTATCTTAATTAAATTAATTCTCCAAATTATGCTGACTTCTAAAAAATGTAGTAAAAATTTTATCTCAACTTATTTCTGAGAGAAAAGCTATATGATGCTTATATATGCCACAATTTTAGTTGTTAAAAAAGAATTTAATCAATTGACTTAAAAAATCAGGAATTAAAATTAATAATAATTTGAAACCAACTGATTTATAGCAGTAAAATTCTGCAGCTTTACAAAAGGTGGGGAATGAAGGTTGGTTCACAATTACCGAGGACAGAAACCAGAACAAGAATGGCAAAATTAAACTACATGTACAGAGAGAGCCAAAAAACTACGAACCGGCTGCACAGTGTTTTTCCTCTCCGTGTCCTTGGTGCTCGTTGCCATCTGCCGCTGTCATAGAAAGGTGCGGATAAAACCATACAACATTTTTAAAACTACTTTTAAAGGCTTTACTTACCAACTTTATGAATGGAGATGCTGAAACTGGCCACCATCGTTGTTCATACATTTTTGGCACCTCTTTAGGAAACTATCCATCACTCACCACAGTTCACATTGAGAAATGCTGGCAATTTCTTGGCAGATATTTTGTTTTAATACTTCCAGGGTGTGTGGGTTTGTCTTGTACACTTTGTTTTAAGTTACTCCAGAGATAGGAATTGCAGGGGGTTAGGTCAGGGGACTGAGGGAGCTACAAATCTCTACTAATAATTTTGTATACTCAAACACACTGTCAATTGTTCTCATCAAAATATTGGCCGTATAAGCTGTTGCAAAGTCTTGTTGAAAAAAGGCAAAATCATGCTCCCTGGTTGTTAATTCTCTAAAGAAAGGGGGCAAAATTGTATTTGCACATGTATGGGCATCAACTGTTGACTCGAAAAAAATTGGACAACGGCGGTCGCCAGTTTGAGCATCTCCTGTCATAAAGTTGCTAAGTACAGCCTTTAAAAGTAGTTTTAAAAATGTTGTATGGTTTCATCCGTGCCTTTCTATGATAGCAGCAGACAGCAATGAGCGCCGATGAGGCGGACAGGCAAAACACCACGCAGCCAGTTCATAGTTTTTTGGCGCTCCCTGTATTATAATGTGAGTGTTCACAATTAATGGGAAACTACCTGGGTTCCTGAAGCCGGGAGAGAAGACTTGGTCAAGTTTTAACTTTATAATTTTTGTTCCCAGACATGGAACATTAGACTCTTCACTGTAGAAATTATTCAAGGCAGCTGTGACATGAAACCTCCAAAGCTGGGAAAACCAAACTGGAAGAAATTCCAGTAAATGTGCAGCCTGACTAAGATCTTGACTCCCTCAGATCCATTAAGTGCTGGCTCTTCTAGTGAAAGTGTTGTCTGTTGTTTGTTTATATGTGACAAATAATTAGCTATTGCCTAAAAAAAAAAAAAAAAAAAGTAGCAAAAGCTACCAAGAACAGCAAAAACTAGTAAAAATTATAAACAACAAACAACTTTAATGTGGGTATTAATACAGGAATGAAGCATGACACAACTAGAGGAATCAGAAATAGTAATGGATCTGCATTCAGAAAATGTTTACCCTATCAAATTTTGATGTTGGCTAACCTGCATTATATTATGTTAGCTGAATTGGAAGCAGGTGAAAAAATAACGTTGGTCAGTCACAAGAAAATGACTTCCCAATGCACAAAATCAACATTCCACTTGCTATTAATAGGGTCATTGATGTGCATTCCTGTTCTCATTTCCGGGGTGTTGTGAACCAAAACGTTGCATGCCATTTTGCTTTTGTACTAGTTTCCATTATTAGGTGATTGTGAAATAGCCTTTATCATGTTTAAAAGTCAGCATGCTGACCACAAGAATGCAGAGGCACTCAGTACAGGTATTCAGTTCAGCACTTACTCTCTGCAGTTTGTTCAACTGATGTAGCAGTAGTGACTTTCATCTCTAATGGCTTTTGACTGAGATCACTTTCATCTTCTTCTTCTTCATCATCCCATTTCAGCTCCAGAGATTCTTCCAGCTGTGGTACTGGTTGTGACCAATCAATGGAAGATGACATGTGAGTTGACCAATCCATGCTTGATGATGAATCTGCAAACATTATACAAATTACTTGATTTCATTTGTACTGCTTTCGTTTACAAAATAGGTAATTATGAAGCTTTGGATGGGCTCTAAAAATAAATACGTAAAAGTTGCATCACTAGAAATGGAATATAATCTTAATCCTATATTAAACTGCCAGGTTAATTAAATAACCAATTTGTAAGAATCACATTAATTTCTCTACTCACTATGACTTATTTTCATAACTACTGCATAAATTATTCATTCAAAAGCTCATTTCTCCATCTGTTTTCTCCTACTGATAGGATTAGGGGATTACCTAACCATAAGTAATTTCAATTTGGTAGTGCTATGGTAATACAAGTACATTATGCAGGCTGAGTTAACACTAAATTGCTTAAAAAGCAGGCAACAATTATATGCCAAAATTCAATAAGAACAAAGAGGATTTCAAAGCCTCCTTACAGAAAATCAGAGACAAATGTTTTATTTATCATTACAATATACCAAAAATCTGATGTCATACATTCATATTAACTTTCTCTACCCTCTAGTTTTTATTAGTGGATATATAATCTATTCTTACTGAAGCTTATTTTTTTATCTACTTCATTTTAGTCTAAATAAACCTTTGCAGAAACAGGTACATTACACATTTCATTATAAATACAAAGGGAACAGCAATAGTCAAAGTTTAAAAACTGGACACTATTTGCTGGCCTTAAAATTCCATACTGTTTTCATGCAATCATGAGAAACAGCTGAAATTCAATGGGATTTAAAAAGAATGATAAGGTATTGAACAAATTAAACCATTAATAATGGATATCTCAGAAATGGCTGATGCTACAAAAAAGTTTATTTGAAATTAATTGTATGTTTTAAAGACATCTACATTTTTTGTGTAGTACATTTCTATCTATCACTTAATGTTTAGATTATGCATAATTTCTTACAAATGAAGTGGGACTTCACAGGCTATCCCCAGAAAATTCACGATACACATTTTATTGTAATGTAAATATCTTTAATATACGGTATTTTAATCAAAATCATTACAGCCATCTTTTTAGAAAATAAAAAAATTTCAAAACATCTTCCATGTAAAGGATAGTCTGGGATGGGGAGGTTTTCTTGAAAATCTTTGTGTTGCATCTTTGGAAGGTATTGAACCTAAATACCAAGTTTGGTATTTATCAGACTTTTTGTTTTTGAGTTATGCTGTTCACAGATAGACAAACAGACATTCACACAACCTTTTTTTAAAAATGCTTGTGTTGGATTCAAGGGTCTCAAAACATTTATTTCCAGTGAAATCTTGATATCAAATTTTTGAGGGAACATAACACTTCCCCTACTTACTATATGTAGTAGAGAAAGTAAAAATATAATAATTTCATTTTACTTTCGAGAAAATAGAAACATCACAATTTTTCCATGTAAAGGGTATCTTGAGTAATTTAGTCAGGCGCCCTTAAGTGTGAAGTATGTTACATATTTTTACTTTGTCTACCTCTTACCTATGGTACACAGAGTATATATAAGTATATTTCACCAGAAATGTTTTGAGGTCCCCCACAACTCCAGAGAGCACCTTTGAGAAAAAGGTTTTTGTGAGAAAGAGAAAAGGAAGGAGACAGAGGAAAAGGGAGGAAGGGAGAAAAAAGAAAAAAAGAAAATGTGAATACATACACTGTATATAATATGTCCATCTTTCAAGGATGCAACACCAACATTTTCATGAAATCCCCTGTACTGCACACTCCCTTTACATGTAAAAATGTTTGTACTGCATACTACCTGTGAAACCTCTTCATTCTGATACACCCTCAATCCTTATAGAGTTTAACCCATAAGAGATGGGCAAAACTTTTTAAAAGGATGTCAAGTTCATTGAAATGCACACATATATATCTACTGTTTAAATACCTGTTTACAAAATATTTCATTATGCACATTTACCCAAGTGTGTGTCATCTGAAGGAAAGTTTGAAAGTTATTTTTGTAAGTTTATATAATTAAGCACTATTGTTTATTTTGAAACATTTCTATAATCTGTCTCAAACTAGAACAATCCTGTTGTGAACGTATGGGAGGGAAGAAAGAGAGAAATAGTGAGACAGAACACTGTTAAGCCACTGATTGATGGGCGTAATTCATGGGTGTTTTCTTTTGTTATAGCACAATGATTGCCTCTAAGAAGTGCAGCACTGTAAGTAGGTTTGCAATTATTGTTTAGCCCAAATTAGACTTTGGGAGAAAAAAGTCTAAAAATGTTTAGATTCATTTCTCTGTATTCTGCACATACACCATAGATATGTTCTAGGTTCGTGAATTCTGAAAGAAATGCTTACAACAGATATATAATAGCATACAGATTTAGATTAAACTAAACACAGGCACAGTTATGCATTAACTTATTATTGTTATATAATATACAGTCTAACCTTCTATTACTAATGAAACACATGGATTAATAAGTTACACTCATCTACTATACAACTCTCTCAGTACAATGTAGACCTTGAGGTGAATGCTTATTCAGATGTTAATATTTATCACGCAGAGTCACTTCTGATATTTAAGACGTATTCCTCATACCTTGTCTCACACCTGAAAAGCCCAAAACAACTGTATGCAATTTAAAGGCAGGCAACTTATTATGGACCAGGCCTGTTGATCTGTCAAAATAAACACAACCGAAGCAAACCTTTAGAAGTAGTGAGAGGCAAATGATTGTGCATTGTTTCGCAATTCTTAAAGAAAGTAAGAAACACTGAAGTGTAACAATGCTACATGATTATTAATTCTGTAACACAAAGATGGCAATGTCTTACTAAACTTGATTTATTGTCAAGAAATTAGCATTGCTGCAGCTAGTATTCCAAAACTTATGTGCACACATGTAGCATCAAAACACGTGGCAGGTTGAGCCAGCTCCACCTCATTGTTTCAACAGAATATTCCTTGTCTCAGAGTTTAGGCAAAGCTATGCCATGAATAATGCAATAGAAAAATCCCCTTTTATACGAATATATAAGAAATACCTGTGGATTTGTAATGCGTAGAGAAAGTTGTTTGAGTGTATCACATCAGATTGTTTTAGTTATGTCATTCCCAGACGGATATACATACTTCTATCTAATTTTTATTTAAAGGATTTCAAAATATGTATTTCCAGTGAAATTCTTATATTGCATTTCTGGGTCAAACACAGCGGCTCCTATACAGAAATTACTTTATTCTTTTAAAGCATCAAAATCAATCAATGTAACCTGTGTATGTAAAAGAATAAAGATGTGTTTATAGTCGCTTAGTAATGACAACAATTTGGAACGTTACTGTTTACAGTTTTTATAGCACACAATAATGCTTTGTTGCTTCAATTTATTAGAGTGCTCAGATTCTTTTCACTTCTCCCTTTTTCCTATTAAGTCTTACAAAATTCAGTGACTAACAAGGAAAGGCTTTAAGAGTATTTTATGAAAGCAACTATATCAAAATTATAGAACACTAACAGAGCTTTATCTAATAACTTGAACTTCGAAGTTTTCAAACAGTATATTCAACAATACTGGAGTGCATCTGCCTTTGCAACACATGAAGCAAGTGACTAGAAAAATGTCTTTAATATCCTCAGTATGTGTGGGGTTGATTTTAATGACTTTTCAATGTAACTGCTTGCTTCCAGAAAAGATTTTAAATGAAAATGAATGTATTTCAAACTATTTAAATTATTTTTCAAATGTACGGACTCTCACCATGATTATTTTACTGAGAAAAGAAACACACGAAGCATGCAATTTCTGCGACAAGCAGATTAAGCAGATCCAAAAGCTATTGCATGTTCCTGTGAAAGTGATTTTAACAGATACCAACTCCTTGGAGAACAACTTCCAACCTGGTTCTGCTTTTCTTGTGATGACAGAAAATAAAACGTTGTTTCTGGATTTGGGAAACATACCTAAGTTCTGGAAGGATACACGTGGAAAATTTGTATTCACCTTAAACACTGACTATAAAGATGAAAATGATACAAGGATGAATGCTATTAACATTATATTTAAGAAGCTGTGGTGCAGATACAAACTGCTCAATATTTTATTAGCGGCAAACTGTACAGTATGGAAATATAACCCTTTTTCTTTAAAGTCTGCAGCAGCTGTAACACAGGTTGACAAGGAGGAAATATCTTCTGCCTTAGACACAGAGAGATTAAAAAATCTAAATGGCTATCCATTAAAGATTGCTCTGTTTAGTCAGTATCCTCTTGTATATTTATGGGACGACAGATCTTTGGAGTATTATTATCCCACCTTATCACATCGGCATACACATATGGTTGGGGACAAGGAGCTGTACAAAGGACTGGATGGCCAGACTCTTGTTACCCTCTCAAAGTTTCTGAATTTTACACCATTCATTCTAAAACCACTAGATGTTGGAACTTATGGCTTCTTGATCAATGGTTCTCTAACAGGCTCTTTGAGGGACATTGTTCTGGGAAGAGCAGATGTATCTTTCAATTCCAGGTAAGCCAGCTTATTCTTTTAGAAATTCAGTTCAAGTTTTGCACCAGGCATGGTTTTATTTTCCTTATGTTCTGCTGATTTAGGATTACATGCGCACATTTTTCTTCAAATGTACTTTAGGTCTATTCACACAGGGTAGTCAATTCATACTTGGTGGAAGCATATGGGAAAGAGGTATTCGCAATTTGCAGTTGCCTGCAATTAACCATGGTTGCTTGGATGGGCAACATGCATCTGGTTTATCATGATTATCACAGCCAACTAACTTGAACTCTGTACTGTTTGTCGTCCTACATGGTGTAGTGGTTACCACACTAGCCTCTAGTTCCTGAGGTCGTGTGTTCAGATTCGGTGGAGGGTGATGAATTTTTTTCAGGTACAAAAATCCTTAGCAAGGCTTTCTTCAGAAGGGAATTAAAACCGGTAGCACCATGTGGTAATTTACTGCATGTATAAGAACCTCCAGCCTGATAAAGAGGCCTCTGAGCAAAATTACCGATATTTCATGCTCAATATAGAATGGGACGCTAAAGACCACAGCAGTTAAAGAGCGTCCAAAAATAAAAAACAATTTAATTTTTTTCGGTACTGTCTGGATCTTGTAATGTGCGCTCGCTAGAAATTATTAGTTCTAAACAGTCATGCTATTTGTAAACTATTTTGCAAAGTTATGGTGGTGATGGATGAAACCTTGGGCTACGTACATATACCTTGATGCAGTAATTTGTATCACAAATTACTTAAATGTAAATAATGATTGTAATATGAATATGCATTTTTATGTGACATTGATTTCAGATGTTTATTAATTGTAATTATTATTGGGAAATAAGTTTATACGGCCTTACTGAAACTGTCAATAATAGCGCGCAATAATGCAGAGAGGGGGGTGAGCTGTTTATCATTATTGGAAACGAGGAAGTTACGTAATGTTGGCGTGTTTTTCCGTTGAGAAACTTCTGGAATATTTTCTCCCTAAAAGCATATGTATTCATAATTTTAATTGGATATTAAAATTGACGCTAATGTTGGCGCGTTTTATTAGCCAATTGCAGTTCGGTTATAATCTTTAGGCGTATCTGGATGCAGGCATATAAATAGGGTAGGTTAGAGGTAGCTTGCGGGCAGTTCATCAAAAATCTGTGTACACTACACGTCGTCTTCAGTCAGTCAGTTCATCATACATCGGATATAGATTCACAAGTTACGCGCAGCAGAATTCTGAAAGATCTAAAATATGGTAAAGTTAATTATACAAAAGGTTGAAGTACGTTGATTAAAAGTGATCAGTAAGAAGTTATTATAACAGTTTCAGTTTGGCGAGTATCTAGATCAATATGTAAAAGTGATAGTGAACGTGTTCGACAATAAAAATTATAAAACAAATTTCTTCATCAGTGTTCTTTTTGGATAAAAGATTCCTTTCCGTTTACACAACCCTGATCAAGACACATGTTCGACCCAAGATAAGATAATAGCTAGCCGGAGGACAGTAAACAAAACTTAAAATTCTTTCAAACACTGATACTAGGCACCACAAATTGCTAACACTAGATGGAGCTACAAACCGAACAAATGAATGACGTCACAAGATGGCTTCAACACTGATGTAAACAAACATTATAAGTAATACACTCGCAAATTGGCTACCACAACGTGGGGCTACAATAATGTTAAATAAATAAACAAACATTAATAATACTACAAAAATGTTACCGCAAATTGGCACCCAGAACGTGGGGCAGAGTAACCAGGAAAGGAACACGATGACCAGGAAAGGATCAGAATAACCAGGAAGGGGCAGAATTAACCAGGAAGAAGTGAGATGACCAAAGGGGCGAATGGAGAAGTGAACTGAACTACAAGACGCAGATTCCAGAAACAACAAAAGGAACGACAGACTATGCGGATGATTGGACATCGTAATTCCGAGATTACAAGGCAACAGGGTAATTCAACTACAAAAACATCGAGAAGACGTAGATTCATCGTAATACAACGCAAAAGCGACATACAAATCTAGGAGAGAGGGGCAGGAAGCTGGACATCAATGTAACAGCAACAGACAGCATCACAAAGGTCAGAGTATCGTAATTTTTTTTTTAGAAAACAAAATTGTAACCTTCAAATGTACTTAAGGAGTGGTAGGATAAAGAAAACAATGGCTACTAATAATACAGAAGAAATAATTATGGAGGGAGATAATGTAACAGTTAGCTGTAATTCAATACAGGTTACAGAAAATAGCTCAAACTTTTTAGGATTTGAGGGTGGAAATGTTAGTGCAGAAAGTCAGAATAGAATAGCAGGAAATGTTAATCTTGATACTAGTATGATTATGGAAATGCTGAAAAATTTGAATGAGAATATAGAAAAGAAAATAGATCAAAACAGGGAAGATATGCAAAAGAATAATAGGGAATTGAGGGAAGATATGCAAAAGAATAATGAGAAATTAGAAAAATTAACTCAGAGTAATGAGAAATTAAGAGAAGATATTGATAGGAGTTTAGAACAAAAACTAGATCAGAATAAGAGAGAATTAAGGGAAGATATTGGTAAGAGCTTAGAACAAAACAGGGAAGAAATTGAAAAGAAATTCATGGAGCTAGATAGTAGTATGATGAGAATGAGAAATGAAAATCAGGAAATGATAGCAAATGAAATAGGTGAAGTTTCAAAGAAAATGCTAGACATGAGCAGGGAAATAGGTAACAAAAAAGGTGAGGTTAATACTAAAAGTGAGGTTAATGTAGAATGCACAGAGTTAGGAAATCAAGTGAGTAGTATTACAAGTGAGCTAAGAGAGATAAAAGAGGTTATGAATGTAGATGTGAATCAGGAGCAAGTCAATTTCAGAGGGGAGATATCAGAAATACAGAATGAGACAGTAATGCAAAGAAATAAATTGTACCAAGATGTTCAAAATGAAAACTCCAGTCCAGTACAGTTTGGTACAGATTTGTCAGAGTATTCTCAAGTTATAAAGATAGCAGATGAATTGAAAGTGAAAGTTGTCAAAAGATGTATTGTTCAGGAAACTTTAGATTGTTTTCAAATGTTATCATGTGATGAAATTTCAAATGAATACAAGAGGTTATTCATGAACAAAAATTTGAAGGTTAGGATACGGCTACGAGTAATGTTTAGCCACACACAATTTGATCCAGGAGGGTAAATAGCAATGAGATGTAAAGTAAATGCTGGATAGTTAAAGATGACTTGCAGAGAAATGTATTGGATTGTAAGAGGGTTAACTAAATATATATGTCATGAGAAAACGGAAATAAATTCAAAAAAAAAAAAAAAAGAAAAAAAAAAAAGAAAGAAGAAACAAATATTTAAAAAAAAAATTATAAACCTTTTTTTTTTAGTAACTGTAACAGCATTTGAAATTAAGAATGTAAAGATTGAAACTTAATATGATATTAAAGTAAAAGTACGTAAATACAATTCCAAGAGTATTGTTAAAATAAAGTAAAAAATAACAAAAATGGGTAAAAATAATAATAAAAAAAAAACAACAAATACTTATGTAGCAAACAGAAAAGGTGAAACATTGCCTAGATTTAAGAGATGTAAATATATGTGTAGAGGGTGAATATTTTTGGTAAATATGTTTAATAATAATAATAAAAAAAAATTCTTAAATGTATAAATTTTTGTCAACAACTTAAGAAAGTAAGCAATTTTTGAAACATTAATTAAATAATTCAGGGTACAGTATTTGCTATATATATATATAAAAAAAAAAAAAAAAAAAAAAAAAAAAATTGTAATGTCAGATTAAAGTTTAAACACATTCAACAAGAGCCAGTAAGTAGTGGCGAGATAAAAAAACATATATCGTGTGTTAAATGCGTGTGAAGTGTAAAATGAAAGTGATAGCGTGTGTTCCAAGATTTAGGAGACTAAAAACCCAATTATAAAATTTCCAAACAAGTTGTAAATATTTATAATTATGTTTCTAGTGGGGCATATGATGCAGTAATTTGTATCACAAATTACTTAAATGTAAATAATGATTGTAATATGAATATGCATTTTTATGTGACATTGATTTCAGATGTTTATTAATTGTAATTATTATTGGGAAATAAGTTTATACGGCCTTACTGAAACTGTCAATAATAGCGCGCAATAATGCAGAGAGGGGGGTGAGCTGTTTATCATTATTGGAAACGAGGAAGTTACGTAATGTTGGCGTGTTTTTCCGTTGAGAAACTTCTGGAATATTTTCTCCCTAAAAGCATATGTATTCATAATTTTAATTGGATATTAAAATTGACGCTAATGTTGGCGCGTTTTATTAGCCAATTGCAGTTCGGTTATAATCTTTAGGCGTATCTGGATGCAGGCGTATAAATAGGGTAGGTTAGAGGTAGCTTGCGGGCAGTTCATCAAAAATCTGTGTACACTACACGTCATCTTCAGTCAGTCAGTTCGTCATACATCGGATATAGATTCACAGGTTACGCGCAGCAGAATTCTGAAAGATCTAAAATATGGTAAAGTTAATTATACAAAAGGTTGAAGTACGTTGATTAAAAGTGATCAGTAAGAAGTTATTATAACAGTTTCAGTTTGGCGAGTATCTAGATCAATATGTAAAAGTGATAGTGAACGTGTTCGACAATAAAAATTATAAAACAAATTTCTTCATCAGTGTTCTTTTTGGATAAAAGATTCCTTTCCGTTTACACAACCCTGATCAAGACACATGTTCGACCCAAGATAAGATAATAGCTAGCCGGAGGACAGTAAACAAAACTTAAAATTCTTTCAAACACTGATACTAGGTACCACAAATTGCTAACACTAGATGGAGCTACAAACCGAACAAATGAATGACGTCACAAGATGGCTTCAACACTGATGTAAACAAACATTATAAGTAATACACTCGCAAATTGGCTACCACAACGTGGGGCTACAATAATGTTAAATAAATAAACAACATTAATACCGTTACAACCTAAAAGAGTCTGCATTCTATTCCTTATTAAGTCATATTTACAGTCTGCACCTATGTACTACCTAAGAACCTGCAAACCTTTAAGGCTATTGTGCTACACGTTAATTTTCAAATGCGTTTGTATATGTTGTAGGCTTTTGCTGAATGTTGTAGGCAGAATACTGTGGGTTTTGCTTAGTTATATACTTGAGCTGTTATCTATAAAACAATCAGCTTCCATTTTAGTATCAAAGTGTTACCACTTAGATTATGATAGATGTTTGTAGTATTTTGGAAAAAGAAAGTATAGCCTTGTTCATATTATGATTGTCGAGAATGAAAGATTTCAGGATTATAGTTCAACAGGGAGTCTGTCCTTGCAGAGGATACAATTTGTTTTTAACTGCTAAGAACTAAAGAAAATAAATTATTGTGTGACAAAGTGAAGAATTGGAAATGTGGTAACACCAAAAGAATGTTTTATGAGTAGCAAGTTAAAAGATTGAGATACTTTTGTACAAAGTTAAAAATAAATGCTTTAGGTCGGTTAAGTATAAAGATAAAAAAAATATTACAACATATAATAAGGTTGGCAATGTTAGAAACATACAGTAACTTTAATACAGTTATATATTTCTGGAATGTTGTAGTAGACAATTAATGTGAAACCAGCAGACAATGAAAATAATCACCTTAGTACTAGGCTTAAAATAAAGTCCTTGAGTCTATTTCATGGCTGCAGACATGATAAGAGTACTCAGTAAGAGAACTGACTTATTCAAAATATATAAAATAAAATAAGCACACACTTTGATGCAGTTTCCCAATTTGATATGACAGATGTGATTTGTTCCCATGCAAACTTTCCCACATAATGACTGTGGTACCACCAATAGAAATGCTACATAAAAAAATCTGATGTGTTACACTCACATGACTTTCTCTACTCTTGTACAAACTATTTTTACAAACGCTTATTCTCCATCTACTTCATGTTAATCGAGATAAACATTTGCAGACTCTATCTTATTGCTAAGTTTCTTGTAGATGTAAGGGGAATATATATTTGCAAGGGCAATATAGAAATACAGTAGCCTTTAAGCATAGACATATCTCTTAATAGCTGGTTGCTATGTGCAGCACCATTCTCTTTGCCACAGATTAACACTCTTTGCATATACAAGACAAAAAAATGAATAACGAATTCCCATTTGAGAAAATAAGTATTGAAAAATTTAAGGGAACAACAAGCAATATCTCAAAAATGGTTCACTCAACAAAAAAATTGTATATGACATAAATTGTGTATCTTATCGCGATCTACATTTTTTGTGTAGTAAAATTTTGTCTATTATGGTTTACCAGTTATGCAAAAGTCGTTCACAATGAAGAATACTTTTGGAGACATTTCCAGAAAATTCGAGATATACATTTCATTTGTCATGAAAATATCTTAGACATATGATATTTTAATCAAAATCGTTAGAGCCATTTTTGAGAAAATTAAAATTTTCGAAAAATGTTCCATGTAAAGAGTAATTTGGGGTGGGGGGGATTTTCTTGAAAACCTTCGTGTCGCATCTCTGGAAGATACTGAACCTAGATACCAAGTTTGGTGTTTATCGAACTGTTCGTTTCTGAGTTATGCTGTTTACAGACACACACGGACATGTTTCCAAAAATGCTTTTATTGGATTCAGGGGGTCTCAAAACATATATTTCTGGTGAAATCTCGGTATCGAACTTTTGGGTGGAATACAATACTTCCCCTACTTACTATACGTAGTAGAGAAAGTAAAAATCAGACAACTGGTGGAACAGGAGTGGACAATTCACTTTGGATGTGTTAAGGCCCATAAACGAAAATAAGGTAATGAGTTAGCTGACAAACTAGCCAAAGAAGCAGCAACAGAAGATGACAGCTTGCATATTGTTTACAATGGAATACCTGTAACAGCAGCTTCAACCGAACTCAAGAAACAAAAAAACACACTTTAACTGGCAATAGCATTGGGAACCCACAAGTAAAGGAGAGATTTGCTAAACATTCTTTCCAAATATATTGAACACCATTTAAAAGTAAAATTCTCAAGTACCCCTGATTATGGCAATAGTCACAAGTCACGGGATAACAAAATCATATTTACACAGATTCAAATTAACAGAAAGTCCAATGTATTGTTGGAACAAGGGAGAACAGAATTACAAAAATAGCATAGACTTTTTACTATAAACTAGTTCATTGATACTAGACATGTCAGCCTATACAAATTCTCTTTATTAGTTAGTAAGCACGCATGCACGTACATACACACAAAGTTCTTCCACCACAACTCTTCTATATACTATAGGTAGATGGTACAGAAAGTAAAAAATAGGATTAAGGAATGCAAGGGCATTAAGGGAAAATTGTATCAACCAAATCTACATGCAGGTGCATAAAACATTTTGAAAAATCTGGCATGTTACATTCACAAGCCACTCCACATTCACTCTTTTATAAGCTATTCTTACAAAAACTTTTTTTTTTTATTTACTTCATGTTAATCAAGATTAATGTTTGAGAAATGCATTTTATTACAGATTTTGTCATAGGTACAAGGGAGTACAGGTGGCTTAAGCAATAGCTGAATCTTTAAAAAACAATGTCATAACAAATGGAATTAATTGTTCTTTCACACAAGCTGTGTGTTGGACAGGGCTGGAAAGGTAGAATCAGATGACTGAAAAATTCAATGCCATAGCCGGGATTTGAACCACGGATCTCCCGGTCTCTGTCCAGTTTCTCTAACCACTGAGCTACCATGGCAACATGCCGACACGACATTAACTTCTCCAACTGATTTGCATTTTTCCAGGTAAACCACAAGGAGATCTCAAGTTGTATTGAGATGTCATGCCCCAATGGCGACTTACATTCTTTGTAAGTACTTAAGTCCCGGGCTTTATAGTTTCAACCACTATTAGGTCAATTAAGTTAATGTAAGTCGCCATTGGGGTATGACATCTCAATACAACTTGAGATCTCCTTGTGGTTTACCGGGAAAAATGTGAATCAGTTGGAGAATTTAATGTCGTGTTGGTATGTTGTCATGGTAGCTCAGTGATTAGAGCAACCGGACGGAGACCCGTTCAAATCCCGGCTATGGCATTGAATTTTTCAGTCATCTGATTCCACCTTTTCAGTCATAACAAATATTTATGCAATCCTAACACTGTTATTCTGTAGTTATAAGATTCAAAATCATGCATAAATGGCTAATTATGGCATGCATGCCATAAAGGTTGCTAAGGAAATTACATCATTACCACCATCTAAACATAGTTGTAATGCACTACAATTACTAAAAAAATAACTCAGCATAGTGTAGGCAATGACATAAAATACAAACTAATGAAATTATTTCTTACTCTGTGGAAAATTTACAGCATAGATTAAGTTTACTTTTGTTGATACATGTTGATTGTACAATTTGACATATTTGAAAATGTTATTTCTGAACTTGTACCGACCTCAAATGTATTAACATCTGACTTTATTAACTCATTTTTCGGGCTACCTTAATTTTACTTTCTATCGATTCTTCTATATAGTTTTCAACTACAGCACCTTATTTTCAACTTCCTAACTGCAAAAATGTTACATAAACATTTTTTGGACTTCCCAAGCAACAAACTTATCATACTCTTTCTCAAATACTTCTCTTGATTTTTGCAGAATTAAAATATATTCTGCAGTCTTCGCTTCCTCTAATTTCAGTTACAAATTCATCCAAAAGCTCAAAGCTCCCCCATATTGATATCAATAACTAAAAAAACAGATTCTGTTGAAGGTATAATCTTGGAAACAGTGACGTCATACAATGACATCACAGTGGAAAAGATGTGAAGGGAAAGCATAGATCACGACATGACAAAATGCAAAGAACTAAATATGGAGGGAAAAAGTATGGGAATAAATGGACAGGAAAATAGTAACTATAAAAATCTGATGTGTTACACTCACATGACTTTCTTTACTCTTGTACAATCTATTTTTACAAACTCTTATTCTCCATATGCTTCATGTTAATCCAGATATCGAGATGTTAATCTTATTGCTAATTTTCTTGTAGATGCAAGGGGAATTGATAGGCTTTAAGCGATAGTCAAATATTTTAAGAGCTGTTTGCTATGTGGAGTATTCCATTCTCTTTGCATTACCAGGACCAAAAAAAAAAAAAAAAAAAAAAAAAAAAGAAAAAAAGAAAAACGAATTCCCATTTGAGAAAAAGTATAAGTATTGGAAAATTTAAAGGAATAACAAGCAATATCTCGAAAATGGTTCACTCAACAAAAAAATGTATATGACATAAATTGTGTATTTTAACACGATCTACATTTTTTGTGTAGTAAAATTTTGTCTCCCTCTTATGGTTTACCATTATGCAAAAGTCATTCACAATGAAGAATACTTTTGGAGACATTCCCAGAAAATTCCAGATATACATTTCATTTGTCATGAAAATATCTTAAACATATAATATTTTAATCAAAATCGTTAGAGCCATTTTTGAGAAAATTAAAATTTTCGAAAAATGTTCCATGTAAAGGGTAATCTGGGGTGGGGGGATTTTCTTGAAAACCTTTGTGTCGCATCTGGAAGATACTGAACCTAAATACCAAGTTTGGTTTAAAATAGAGAGTTGAGGGTTGTTACACTACATCACTATGATAATCTTACTTGAACGCGTTTCGGGAGACGGCTTGTTCCCATCGTCAGCATTTTCTCTCAACTAATATTTGCCGGTCATCGTCTGGGGGATGTGTGTGGTTTGTGGTGTTCTCTGGTGCTGGGCTGATGAACCTCCAAAGGCTGTTGGGTGGCGGCAGTTCAAAATTCATTAGGTGATTCCTGTGTGACGATGGGAACAAGCCGTCTCCCGAAACGCGTTCAAGTAAGATTATCATAGTGATGTAGTGTAACAACCCTCAACTCTCTATTTTAAATTATGACACATCACTGTTACAAGCTTCTAAATCTTCAAAAATTGAACCAAGTTTGGTGTTTATCCGACTGTTCATTTCTGAGTTATGCTGTTCACAGACACACTCAAACACAGACACGTTTCCAAAAATGCTTTTTTTGGATTCAGGGTGTCTCAAAGCATGTATTTCCGGTGAAATCTCGGTATCGAATTTTTGGGTGGAATACAATACTTCCCCTACTTACTATACATAGTAGAGAAAGTAAAAATGGATTAGAAAAGTACGAGATGCAAAGAAGGAAGAATAACAAAAGGGAGAAGGAGAAGAATGAGTGCAGGGGTTAAAATTGCTAAAAGTCTACTCAGTGAGCAAGCCCAAGGAGCCTTGCAAACTGAGTAGCGCAAAATATGCTTAAACAACCCAACAATCTGTACATAAAGTTAGTTCTAGGAGAAATATTGTCGGAAAGTTCATAAAATAAGTTGTACAAATAAATTCAAATTCAATACTCGATCAACTTATAATTTGTCAATTCTAAAGTTAACAAAATCAGACCATTAAGTGTTCTATAAGCATTCAAACAATTCAATCTGATAAGTAGAAAAAGCACTAAAATGTACACTTGATGCAATAAATATTTGTAATGATTTAACAGGTACTGAAATATAAGCGTTTCTTGAATGATTACTATACATAATTCTAAACATTTTATTTGTTTCAGATTTATCAAGGATTATGGTGTTGATGGCCACATAGAATTTTCCACTATAACATCAAGAGACAGAATGTGTGTTATAGTACCCAAAGCCAAACTATACCCTCAGTGGAAAAATATGCTTCATATATTTGACCTGCAAATCTGGTCATTAATTGGTATGTCATTGGTAACTGCTTCTGTTATTCGGTGCCTGTTACAAAAATTTAACACAAGTAAAAGCTACAAAATACGAAGCAGGAACAACAATATTATTTTAGAGACATTCCGTGTGTTCTTACTAGGAGGCATCAGTGTTCCTCCAAGGGCTATGCACGAACGTTGTTTTTTTGCTTCAATGTTATTCTTCAGTATGATCATAATGAATATATTCCAAGGCCTGCTAGTGACCACCTTGACCTTCCCAATTCAGAACAAAGATATTCAAACACTGGATGAACTTGATCACAGTGGTTTGCCTATATGGAGCAGATCACCTGATACAGCAGATGTTTTTAAGGGAGAAGGGAGAGGGGAGATGATAGAGAGCCTCCTCCACAAATTCTCAGTGTTCCATGGCAGCCCTGAAGAACTGTTACATCACATTGCCAATTTATCTGATGCTGCAGCTTTGATTCGGGAGAGCAGTTCACTTTATACAGAGTACACTTACATCAACAGTGAAGGAAAGCAGCTGATACACACTGTAAGAGACTGTCCCGCTTATTATTTCTTGGCTTACATTTTCCCCGTGGGCTCACCCATTTTGCCACGCTTTAATATACTGCTTGGAAGAATTCATTCTGCAGGACTGGACAGTAAATGGTACCTAGATGGAGTCAATGTAAATGCTTACATGCGATCAGAGAAAAGGAAGTATGTTGAAAAAGAACAGTTCCTTAAAGTGTTTGGAATTGAAGATTTGTTCCTGGCATTTCTCATGTTAGCCTTTGGCTTAGTTTTAAGCACTTGTGTGTTTATCTTTGAAATTATTCTTGCTAAATACCTCAAAGCTGTATAAAAGAATATGTTATGTGAAGGTAGTTCAAAATTATGTTTCTCGGATTTTTTTACACCTGAATGGGTAAGAATACACCAAGGTAAGGAATACTGATTGTTTGTTGCATTTCTTCTTTACTGTACAATGCACCACCAAAGACATTCACTCTTTAATTTCTATCAGAAGGGGTGAAGTAAAATGAAAAATGTGTTTGCATAATTGTCGAAAATCTATCTTTCCAATGCAAGCGATTAGTTTTCAAACTCTCTTTCAGTTACAGTAATGATTCTAATACTAAAATTTTGATCCATTATTCAATATTACGTATCTTTAAAAATCATTAATTCCTATTTTTAAATACTTTTATATGGATAGCTAAGATACAGCACTACACAGCTCTGAGATTTATGTATGTTATGTCCTGATTATTTCCAATGACAACCAAAGCATAAAAGTATTTAAATAATTCTTTCCTATGCAAACCTGAAGACAAACATGAATTTGTGCATAATATAAGGAAAATTCAGATGAAGTTGAGCATTAGATAATTTAGTCCTCCATGGTGTAGTGTTACCTTCTAGCCTCTAGTTCCTGAGGTCACAGGATCCAAACCCGGCGGAGGGCAATGGATTATTTTTAGGTGTAAAAATCCTTAGCATGGCTTCCTTCGGAAGTGAAGTAAACCGGTGGTACCGTGTTGTAGAAGATTTACGGCACGTAAAAGAACCTCGAGCCTGATAAAGAGGTCTCTAAGCAAAATTTCCAGTCTTTCATGCTCAATATAGAATGGGACGCTAAGGAGCACAGCAGTTAAAGAGCATCCATAAATAAAACTAAATTTAATTAGATAATTCTAATATATGTTGATTACATCTCAAGCAGTTGGTATTTTTAAAGCTTTACTACTGATAATCAGGTTCAATTATCTATTAATACTGCAACAATACAAGATTATAAGAGCTCATTGTTTGCAGGTTTTTCTTTCTTTAAATAACAGTTTTTGCTATTGATGGCTACAGTGCAGATAGTTTTAATTTCTGCAGTTAAAATGCCATGTGTTTATTAAAGTAATGGAGGTAAATCAAATGAACATAGTAAGTAGGATTTAGAGGAATATCTTTTGAAAGGAGTTTAGAATGGAAGAATAAGAATTAATAAGGCAAGTGAAGTATACAAGATTCCTAAAGGAACTCAAATGAACAGAATTCATGGTCGTCATCAGGGTTGCCAGATGGGACAGTTTCAGATTTATGCTGGATGTCCCGCATTCCATACAGTTGCTATCCAGGATAGTAATTGTCCCATATTACGTTCTCTACTACGTATAGTAAGTAGGGGAAGTATTGTATTCCACCCAAAAATTCGACACCGAGATTTCACCGGAAATATTTGTTTTGAGACCCCCTGAATCCAAAAAAAGCATTTTTGGAAACGTGTCTGTGTTTGTGTGTGTGTGTGTGTGTCTGTCTGTGAACAGCATAACTCAGAAACGAACAGTCGGATAAAAACCAAACTTGGTATTTAGGTTCAGTATCTTCCAGAGATGTGACACGAAGGTTTTCAAGAAAATCCCCCCACCCCAGATTACCCTTTACATGGAACATTTTTCGAAAATTTTAATTTTCTCAAAAATGGCTGTAATAATTTTGATTAAAATATCATATGTTTAAGATAATTTCATGACAAATAAAATGTATATCTTGAATTTTCTGGGAATGTCTCCAAAAGTATTCTTCATTGTGAACGACTTTTGCATAACTGGTAAGCCATAAGAGATAGACAAAATTTCACTACACAAAAAAATGTAGATCACATTAAAATACACAATTTATGTCATATGCATTTTCTTTTGTTGAGTGAACCATTTTCGAGATATTGCCTGTTATTCCCTTAAATTTTTCAATAACTTGCTTTCTCAAATGGGAATTCGTTATCCATTTTTTGGTCTTGGATATGCAGAGAGTATTAATCTGTGGCAAAGAGAATGGTGCTGCACCTAGCAGCCAGCTATTAAGAGATATGTTGATGCTTAAAGGCTACTGTATTTCTATATTGTCCTTGCAAATACAAAATAAGGGAACATAGTAGGCCTTAAGCGATAGTCAAATATTTTTAGAACTGGTCACTATGTGTAAAATGTAATTCTCCTTTACATGTCAAAAGACCCTTTCTGCAAATGTTTATCTCGATTAATGTGAAATAGATGGAGAATAAAAGTTTGTAAAAATAGTTTGTACAAGAGTAGAGAAAGTCATGTGAGTGTAACACGTAAGATGTTTTTTTAGTATTTTGAAACTTGGGGGGGGGGGAAGAAGTTAATGTTTTCATCTCTGGAGTTGGCAAAACTGACAGCTTTATTTCCTTAAAGTACTGTAAAAAGTAATTCCCAATAAGTTATAAGCTTTTTGTTGAGGTGTTGCCATTCTGAAACTCATGCGGCAGGTCAGGTTGGGAAGAGGGGACATGACAGAGCTCTCTACTGGCAACTATTTAAAACTCGAAAATATGCTCTTTGTAATGGCATGCGACTCGTTCCACTGCATTGCTTCCATACTGCAAAATAAAGCTTTGAAATGATTTATTCTATTTGAAAGACCTTGCATATTAAATTATTTTGGAGTGGTTCTAAGATGGAAGTATTCCAAAAAATAACACAGGTCTAGTTATAAAGTTCAAAAATAATAATCTTCCAACTGCATTAATTCTAGAATATTTTCTAACCAGTTCCAAAAATAACATTCTGATCATGAAAAGTATGCTGCATTGCAATACAGGAGTTTAACATATGTATATAATGTAAGACTGTGGAACTGTCCCTGCTCCCAAGCTCCAATAGACGGCAACTTCTACTAGAAACATGAGTTACTGTGAAGGTTCAGTAATGTAGTTTCCAAGAATTGGCCAATCCGATATCAACACTTCACTTTCCCAATGTTACGGAAGTATCTTAAGACAAGCTGTGCCACATTCACTTAAGATTTATAAATTTTAGTTTTTTCTACCACCTATCTATAGTAAGTAAAGGAAATATTGCATTCTGAAATATTTGATATTGAGATTTCATCAAAAATATTTTGAGGCGGTATATTGAAAGAAAAAAAAAATTAAAAGAGTTTTTGGGTTATGCTGAACAGCATAACCCAAAAAGAAAATGTTGTATATATATCAAACTTGATATTTAAGTTCAATATCTACCAAGGATGCAATATGAAAATCTTCAAGAAAATATCCTCATCCCAAACTACTCTTTAGATAGAAAAATGTTCTCAAAAAATAGCTCAAACAATTAAAATAACACATGTTCAAGATATTAGCTTAACTAAGTAAGTAGGTAATTTTATTATTAACCCAATTGATTGTACAAATTTACAACAACAATTTTACAAATTTATTCTTAACCCAGTTTCTAAAAATAACAATAAAATAAAATATAAAGAAAACTAACCTCTTAACTACTGGTATCCAGCATTCCTCCTAATCTAAAAGTACAGCTATAAATTCATTTAATCTCCAATACTAACTCTAACTCTACCTAGAGTTGCTTTCCTTGGACCCCAACAAACTCAAACCTTGAGGTTGTCAAGTTGTTGGGTCCTACTTGCAACATATCAAAAAACCTATTGTAATTTAATTTAATACTTATTTGCCTCTTCCTTGCTAATTTTCCTCATCCATTTTGCTCTTACTCTGCCCAAAAAGTTTCCTACTTCTATTATATTTTTCCTAGATTTTACATTTACTAACTTTTTAGCTTGAATTTCTATTGGTAAATTTAACCATTCTCTCTTCTCTATCTTCTTCTAAGAAACTTCGTTTCTTCACACTGTAAAACTATATGCCACTCTTTAACCTTCCGGTGGCATAGTGGGCATTTCTCCAAATCAATTTCTTTTCTCAAACCTTTCAAATTCACCACCCCTGTCCTAGCCCATGCAAATCCTGCTCTTGCTGTTTTATTACATATATCAACATACTGTTCCCTGCTCCATACTACTTTCATTTCTCTATATAATCTCAGTGAGCTCTTAAAAGTAAAACTCGCTAACAAATCTTGTTTTTCCATATCCTCTATTCTTGTCCTAATTTCATTCCTGAAACCTATTTGAAATAATTCTTTAGCTCTCCAAATCTCCTCAAAACCTATCTTGATCAAGGTTTCCTTTATCTTACCTAGCCAAGACGCTTTATTATTAAGTCTTTCCTGCACTATCAAACATTGATGTAAAATGTTCTGATCATCAAGATTTCTAATTCTAATCCAATATTTTAGCACTCTTTTGACAATTTTTCCTTTAATTCTCATTCTCCCTAATTCGGCATGAGCTACTCCGTTGGGTGATGATCTTGGTAAGCCCAATATTTGTTTACAAAAGCTCCTATGGATCATGTTTATATTTACCCATAATAAGCCCCAAATCTCTGCTCCATATAACATTTTTGCTTCTGCTACAGTAGAATAAATTCTCTCTAACAATTTTAATTGCATTTCTGGTAATTTATCTATATAAGTTTTGATGGATTAGCTTAACTATAAAGTATATGACTTGAATTTTCTGAGAGTAGCCTGTAAAGTTATCTCAATTTGGAGTGAATTTTGTACAACTGGTAAATCATAAGAGGTAGCTGAAAACTTACTATGCCAAAAAATGTACATATTTTAAGACACAATTTGGCAATTTTTTGTGGCCTTAATCATTTCCAAATATCCATTGCTATGGTTTGGATTTTCAAATACTTTAACATACATTTTTAGAAGTGCTATGTCAACATTCTTTTGTTTCTTGTCATGCAAAGAGCAAACTTTTACAGCCAGCATATATGACCCACTTTTTAAAGACCTGAGTATCACTACAGCTTCCTTAATCCCCTTGCACCAACAATGAAATGTGTAATGAGACAATTTCTGCAAATGTTTATCTCAACTAAAATGAAGTAGATAAAAAATAAACTTTTATATGATTATCGTGTAGAAGAGATATAATAAATGACAGTCTGTGGAGAAAGTCATGTTAACTTACCAGATTATTACAATTTGTGCACAGAAGTTAGAAACTGCGATGTACTTGCATTACACTGTTTTTGAGTTGGAATTATAACATCGCTGATTGAGTACAAAAAAATCTGATGTGTTACACTCACATGACTTTCTCTACTCTTGTACAAATTATATTTACAAACTCTTATTCTCCATCTATTTCATATTAATCGAGATAAACATTTGCAGAAATGATCTTTTGACATGCAAAGAGAATTACATTTTACACTTAGCGACCAGTTCTAAAAATATTTGACTATCGCTTAAGGCGTACTATGTTCCCCTTGTTTTGTAATTGCAAGGGCAATATAGAAATACAGTAGCCTTTAAGCATAGACATATCTCTTAATAGCTGGTTGCTATGTACAGCACCATTCTCTTTGCCACAGATTAATAACGAATTCACATTTGAGAAAATAAGTACTGAAAAATTTAAGGGAATAACAAGCAATATCTCGAAAATGGTTCACTCAACAAAAAAGATGTATATGACATAAATTGTGCATTTTAACACCATCTACATTTTTTGTGTAGTAAAATTTTGTTTATCTCTTATGGTTTACCAGTTATGGAAAAGTCGTTCACAATGGAGAATACTTTTGGAGACATTCCCAGAAAATTCAAGATATACATTTCATTTGTCATGAAAATATCTTAAACATATGGTATTTTAATCAAAATCGTTAGCCATCTTTGAAAAAATTAAAATTTTCGAAAAATGTTCCATGTAAAGGGTAATCTGGGGTGGGGGATTTTCTTGAAAACCTTTTTGTCGCCTCTCTGGAAGATACTGAACCTAAATACCAAGTTTGGTGTTTATCTGACTGTTCGTTTCGGAGTTATTCTGTTCACAGACACACACAGACAGACAGATGGACATGTTTCTAAAAATGCTTTTTTTGGATTCAGGGGGTCTCAAAACGTGTATTTCCGGTGAAATCTCGGTATCAAATTTTTGGGTGGAATACAATACTTCCCCTACTTACTATATGTAGTAGAGAAAGTAAATATAATATCCACTGCAATATATAATGGCATCAGCCCAAAACTAATCAAAAAGTTCAAACAGAAATAGATCGCAGACTACACCCTACCGACCTAAAAGATCCCAACCCAGAACACCAAAAATCCAGCATTTACAAAATAAAGTGTGTGGACCTCAACAAACTATACACAGGAAAAACCAAAAGAAATCTATAAACAAGATTAAAGGAAAATCCGAGAGCAATTAAATACAGACAGACAAATCTGACATTGCTCACCGCTTCTCTAGTTGAAACAATTACAAATCAAACTCTCTTAAAATAAGTATAATCATTTGAGATAATTAAACATTGTTTACAGCAATATATGCAAAGAATTATTCTGTCAACTAAAGATGGTAGAAAGAAAATCATTTATAAAGGTTTTCGTTTTCCTTCTCAAACACTTCCCCCAATGCTAGTTATAGCATCTTCAGAGTATCCAAATTTTTACTGTTGCATGTATTTTAACAATACATATTAAATATTCAAAAAGAAAGAGAATTATATTTTTATTCTGCCATTCATATTACATCATACTCGCATAGAAAATGTAGGAAGTAATATTCAGAATATTGCATGTATGTCTAGAGCAAAGAAAGATGGATCAATAGGCAATTACTCTAGTGTAAACATTACAAAAATTATTCTGGTCAGAATAAAGAAAGAAAAAAGTTCACCCGCTAAGCTATTAAGGTAGTTTATTGATTAAAACATTATGGTTGTATTAAAATATTCATAGGTATAGGTCATATATTATGCCTTGAAACCCAACAAACTTTCATTATGGCCTTTTCCATGAAAAGATGCTCTTCTTTTATGGTGAAAGCCACACATATGGGTGTGTTATGTTCACTGAGCAACAAAAGGAATAAAAGCCTATATTACACTTACATGGCTATTTTTATCCACCATTATTACTTTCTCTACTACATATAGTAAGTAGGGGAAGTATTGTATTCCATCCAAAAATTTGATATCGAGATTTCACCGGAAATACATGTTTTGAGACCCCCTGAATAAAAAAAAAGCATTTTTGGAAACATGTCCATGTGTGTGTCTGTGTGTCTGTCTGTAAACAGCATAACTCAGAAACGAACAGTCGGATAAACACCAAACTTGGTATTTAGGTTCAGTATCTTCCAGAGATGCGACACAAAGGTTTTCAAGAAAATCCCCCCACCCCATATTACCCTTTACATGGAACATTTTTCGAAAATTTTAATTTTCTCAAAAATGGCTCTAATGATTTTAATTAAAATATCATATGTTCAAGATATTTTCATGACAAATGAAATGTATATCTCGAATTTTCTGGGAATGTCTCCAAAAGTATTCTTCATTGTGAACGACTTTTGCATAACTGGTAAACCATAAGAGATAGACAGAATTTTACTACACAAAAAATGTAGATCACGTTAAAATACACAATTTATGTCATATACAGTTTTTTTGTTGAGTGAACCATTTTCGAGATATTGCTTGTTATTCTCTAAATTTTTTCAATAATTATTTTCTCAAATGGGAATTCGTTATTCATTTTTTTGTCTTGTATATGCAAAGAGTATTAATCTGAGGCAAAGAGAATGGTGTTGCACATAGCAACCAGCTATTAAGAGACATGTATATGCTTAAAGGCCACTGCAAATACAAAACAAGGGGAACATAGTACGCCTTAAGCAAGTCAAATATTTTTAGAACTGGTCGTTATGTGTAAAATGTAATTCTCTTTACATGTCAAAAGATTGTTTCTGCAAATGTTTATCTCGATTAATATGAAATAGATGGAGAGTAAGAGTTTGTAAAAATAGTTTGTACAAGAGTAGAGAAAGTCATGTGAGTGTAACACATCAGATTTTTTTTTTATACAGTATGTACAAACTATTCTTACAAACGTCTATTTTTCTGTCCACTTCATGTTAAACGAGATATACTTCAGAATTAGAGGTATCAGGGAGATAGAGGAAACTCAAGCAATTGTCAAATGTTAAAAGTACGTCAATATGTGCTGCCTTGAAATTCCATACTCTTTCCATGACATTGTGAGAAAAAAAGACAACCTTTTTCCTGATGGCCATTTAAACCCTGTATGGGCTGCAGATGGATAGGCAATAAACAGTGCAAGACATTTAAATGGTTAAATGGGCTAATAATACTTCGTAAATACACATGCGTATCTTCCATATTTATGAAGTTAGTTTAATGAAACAAAAACTGGTTTAAAGTACAATAAAGGCAGTGTACACCCATGGTGTCAACAAAGTAGAGACTTTATTTAAAAAAATGTGAAAATTCGCTACTTTGTTTGTGTAGCAAACGTGAGACGAACACACCTAATATTGTGCATACAAACTATATGGCTGCCTCAGCAAATCTTTGTTTCTACTACCACACAATAATATGCTTGTATGCTATATTGTGCAACACCCAGGTTGCAAATAAACCAATGTTTTTTTCAAGCAAGTTTGCATGTTAGCCTGTAACTTATTTTAACTGCCTTATGAGTTATTTGCAAATGCTGCTTTCACTCAGTGAAGTTGAGTATTTATTTAGCTATCTCAGGGTTCAGAGAGATTTCTTTTAACCAATTATAAAGCACATTTGAAATGAATATAGCAATAAATATTAGTGACAATTCTCCACTTATCTTGTAAAATAAATAAAATATAGATGGCATTACCATAGCTAACAATCTGTCATCTAGCAGTAGTAACTACAACATAAATAAACAACGAGAAAAAGACAAAGCTGCTGATGAAATCAAGAGAATTCGAAACATGTTACTGCAGTTGATTTATTTTACAAGATAAGTGGCAAATTGCCACTAATATTTATTGTTATATTAATTTTCATTTACTTCACTGTTAATAGCTTTAACTAGCAATACAGCAAATAAGTTCGCTTGTGCAGGGAGTGTATGGGCTTCTGAAATTACTTCAGAAAATGTGGAGGACGTTTTGCTGTATGACAGTGATTTAGAAATTGATGGCGAGTTTTCAGATTTTCAGGGGGGTTTTGAGGATATCAGTAGCAGTGAGAAAAAAAATGACCATCTTCCTTCAGGCATTGTGAGGAAATCAACATTATGGAGTGCTCAAAACAACTGCAGCACAAATAGACATATCTTTATGAGCACAGGCTCATAAGGTGAAGGAAGACCTTACTTTTAAAGGCAAATTTAGGCCCTAAGAGTAGAATTTGGAGGTGGTCAGAAGTAACACTCAATGATATTTACAGGCTACTTGGCCTAATTATGCTCATGGGCATTATTTGTAAACCTACATTAAACATGTACTGGTCTAAGATGACATGCAAACCTAGTGAAAAGTCACTGTTGATGAAAGCTTGGTGCTTTGGAAAAAACAAAGAGGGCCAGATTTGGCATAAAGAGTTTTGATTCTTTGTGACAGTAAATCTGGGATATCTTTACAATAGCTGCATTTACACTGGTGAAGGGACTGATAATACTAGAGACAAAGATTTGAGGTTATCTAGCTCATAGTAATACACCTAATGAAACCTGTGTTCAGGGTAGGACTTGTATTTAGATAACTGGCTGTACGAATTATCTAAATTTAGCCTTTTGTATAAGGCTAAATTATACATAGCCTTACGAGGGTAAGGTCCATGACTTTGACAAGAGAGAGAGTTTTAATCACAGATCTTGTCTGCACCAAGTCTTATATCTATTCTGGGTATAATCGCAGAAATTTGTCATCATTTGTTACTTAGAACATTGTTGAGAGTGTCAAAAATAAGCAGATGTGTGTTGCTTCGTAGAAAATGGAGAAAAGTGAATTTTGTGTTGTAATAAAGCACTACTATTTGTGTGGTAAGACTGTGAAGGAAACGGAAGAAAAGCTGAACAAGTATTATGGGGACTCTGTATCACATGGCATGGTTCACAGAATTCCAATGTGGCTGTTCGATCACAAGAGATGCCGTGTGCACAAGATGGCTGGTTGAGGTTACAACAGAAGAAATGGTGAACAAAGTTCACGATATTGTGTTGGAAGACTGCTGAGTGAAAATCCATGAGATAGCCAAGACTGTAAGCATCTTGAGTGAACGGCTGTATAACATTTGCATGAATTTTTGGGTATCAAAAAGCTGTCAGCAAGATGGGTGCCACTACTACTCACAGTTGAGAATAAGCAGAATCGTGTGACCATTTCACAGGGATGTTTGAACATGTTCCAGCGCAACTCAAATGAGGTTTTGCAGCATTACGGTTGATGAAACTTGGATCCATTACTATCAATCTGAAACCAAACAACAATCAAAGCAGTAGATTTCCTTCGGCGAACCTGCTTCAAAGAAAGCGAAAACCATTCTGTCGGCAGGAAAAATCATGGCAGCTGTCTTTTGGGATTCACAAAGGGTGTTAAGACATCCACTAGCTGGAAAAGGGTAAAACGATAACAGGTTCATATTATGCCGCAATGCTGGGTCAGTTTCATAAGGAATTGTTAAAGAAATGACCCCATTTGGCGAAAAAAAAAAGGTTCTTTCTCACCAGGATAATGCACCCACACACAAGTCAGCCATTGCCATCGCAAAATTTGTGGAATTGGGCTACAAACTGCTACCTCACCCACCATATTCTCCAGATTTGGCTCCGAGCGACTTCTTCCTCTTTGCAAACCAAAAATTGGCTCGCTGGGAAGAAATTCACATCCAGTGAACACATCATGGCAGAAACAACCTCATATTTTGCAGACTTTGAAAAAACATATTTTTTGGAAGGGTTAAAAAAGTTTGGAGAAACGGACGTGTGCTGAATTGAAAGGAGGCTATGATGAGAAATAATACTGATTTTTTGGAAAAAATTGTTATTTTCTTTAAAAAGTCACTGACTTTTCAATCCACCCTCACATACAAAAGAAACACAAATGCAATAGGAACAGTACGTTCAAATCGTATTGATTTGCCAAAGGATGTGAATACACAGACTCTAAGTAGAGGGGAAATGGAGGTGCATCAGCTTCCAGCTTTAACCTACCTTGCTTGGCAAGACAGGAGGGTAGTTATGGCATTATCCAATTACAGCTCTCAGATTTTGATGACTGACACTGCAAAAATAGATGCCCACACTAAAATGTCAATTTTCGAGCCTGATGTTATTCAAGAACACAATATGCATATGGGCGGTCTCAATCCAGTAGATCGGGTATTGCAAGCACATCCCTCTCTAAATTGCATAAAAAAGTATTTTTCCACTATCTGGATATAATCATATACAATTGTTTGGTAATTTGGAGAGCTGTACACCCACTTAACACAATGACCTACCTGGACTTCGCATATCAATAGCTTGCAGCCTAATTAAGCATTATAGCATTCAGAGGCCCCTTCATTTAGGGGATAAGAAATCCAAAACATCTCAGACTTGAAGGAAAACACTTTTCTAAAAGGATACCACCCACAGCATGAACGTTGTGCCCATTTTGAAAGTGTCTGGTATGTCGCAAAAAAGGAGTTCGCAAGGAAACTAACATGATTTGCCATAAATGTGAAGATGTGACCTTGTGTGTTGATCTATGTTTCAAGGTGTTTCAAGTGTTTGAGTTTCAAGAAGAAACTTTTAAAGGTAAGTCTTGATCTCTTATAGAATTTATTTAAAATTATCTTAAAAGAGAAAAATTAAAATAATTTGGGTTAAATAACCATTAAATGCATGTATGTACAAGGCAGCAACAGACATCCATATTGCTTCTCCTGTATTTTAAAAGCAAAAGGGTTAATAGCAACAGCACTTAAAAAATAACAACCTATTGAAAAGTTCAAACCAATAACAATAGATATCTTGGAAATGGCTGAAGGCACAAAAAAGGTTAAGTGAAATAAAATGTGTTTTAAAGAGATCTATACACTTTGTGTAGTAAGCTATATTGTCTATATCTTATAGTTTCTCCAGTTTACAAAATAATACAAAATTCCTTCAGAATGAAGAGGACTTCACAAGCTATCCACAGAAAATGAAATGCATTTTATTTGTAACATAAATATATGGTATCTAGATTGTTGGAGCCATTTTTGAGAAAACAAAAACTATTGAAAACTTTTCCATTAAAAAAAGTGCACACAATGAGCTTATATGAATACCTATTGTATTAATATTGGTTGCATTATACAGGATGATTTATGAAGAACTCACACATTTCTTTCTTTAATTATTCTGTTCGAAATTCACTCAATGCCCCAATTTTAGCACCAAATTAAGCGGAATGTTCTGGAGTTTCGATTGCCGGTCACTAGATGTGCAGATGTTCATGTTTTATTCATAATTGTTAGTTTTATTGTCAGCAACTGTTTTTGAGATTTTGTTCTAGTCAACGTGAAAAATGGAGTACACATTAAATGAACAACTCTTCCTTGTAAAGCAATACTGGATTGCTAATTCATTTACAGCTACTCAAACGGCATACCAGAGAGAATTTGGTGTTCGGAATCCTCCCCAAAGAAACACAATACTGGAACTGGTAAACAAATTGGATCTCTAGTGAGTGAAAAAGGCAAAACTTGTTCATCTAGGCTTCCCACGGTTGTTGATGTAGGAGCACGACTGGATCAGTCACCCAATCATTAAGACATTTGTCGTAGGAGACAGGGTATAGCTACTCAATGTGTCAAGAGAGCTGTGAAAAGTGCAGGCCTAAAGTCATATAGGATTACGGTTGTCCATCAGTTACAGGAACCAGAGAAGGATAGACTGAATTACTGTCGTTGGTTTCAGGCATTCATTGTGCAAAATCCTGCCATATTGTCCATCACATGGTTCACAGATGAAACATGGTTCCATTTATCCAGCTATGTGAACTCAAATAACTTACGCTATTGGACCAGCAAAAATCCACATGTTATTTATGAAGCACCTATGCACCTGGTTAAAATTGGAGTTTGGTGCGCAATATCCACACAGAGAATAGTGGGACCAATTTTATTTTTAAAACAATGTGAACACTGCAGAGTACCGACAGATTTTCATGGAGTTTGCTGAGCAACTAGACGATATAGAGCTGAGTCAAGGATATTTTCAACAGGATATTGAAAGGACATAATGGAAATGAGCTATTACATAGTAAGTACCATGAAGAATAATATCAATGGCTGAGTTGGCTAAAACTACTACTACAGGCCATACATAAAATGAATCCACAGCACTAATTGCAAGTTTCTTTGACGACCAGATAATTTCCAAGAACCTGTGGTCATTGAGATCTCAGATATGACATTACCGGATTTCTTTCTATGGGGTTACTTAAAAGACAGGGTCTATACCATATGTCCCCAGACATCGGACGATCTGAAGCACAACATTACACAGGAGATTCAAGTTATTGACAACAGAGTCCTCCGAGTGACCAGTAACATGGAACGTGTTGAGTTGTGCCTTATGCAGGATGGAGGACATTTCCTATAGAGGTAAATAATCTCCCAAAATTCCTCTGCATTTCAGGTATAATAAGTTGTCTGCTACATAACTCGTTTTGAAACAATTAAAGAAATAAATGTGTCAGTTCTTCATAAATCACCCTGTATTTAAGCAAATTTTACTGCAATGTACATTAAAAAATTAAAATAAAATAAAACAATAAGCAAACTACGCTTAAGATTAATGTTGGAGCTATTATGCAGTAGAAACATAATAAAAATTAAATAAAGCAACCAATGCAATTTTTGACAATCTTATAATGTTTATGAAATTCCTCCTTGTCTCAAACATGAAAATTATTGACTAATTTTGAAGATTTAGAAGCTAGTAACAGTGATGTGTCATAATTTAAAATAGAGAGTTGAGGGTTGTTACACTATATCACTATGATATTCTTACTTGAACGCGTTTCGGGAGACGGCTTGTTCCCATCGTCAGCATTTTCTCTCAACTTAAGGCAGAGGATACACCATTTGTGGATGGTTACCTAAATGTTAGTTCCCTAACTGCTACTACTCAATTAGCTGTTAACTGAAGGTCGTAATATGAAAATTTGGGTGACTCAGTTAATATTTAACTGGAACACTAACTGGAGATCGTAATAAAAGCCCTTGGACCAACTCATTTCACACTTGACAAGCATTTTCATAAAGATAAGAGTTTTTGAAACATACTCTCCTATGAAAGTTTAATATAAAATATAAGTGGCCCGTATTTTGCTCAATCTGTTACTGGTAGAGATTTTTCATTATCATTTCTTAATTTGTAATGGAATATCTTAAAGTCAGATTTGATGATTTTAACAGGTCATTAAATTTTTCTTAGACCAAATGCGTAATTCTTCAACAGAGTTCTCCATTACAGTTTTAAGTTCATTGCATTCATTTTTGGTTTAAAATCAACACTTGTAAACAAGATGCACTTTACTCCTAATTCTTGAATTTTTTGTGGTATGTAATTGATGGAAATATTAAAACTGTGTAAAATATTATCATTGTATGGAAGCTTCAATTGAAAATTCTGTAAAAGATGTTTTACAGTAAAACTTATCACAACATAATTATGTGACAATTCTGTCTGTCTGTCCACCTCCCTCAATCCTCCTTTTTTTTTGTTGTTTTTTTTAAAGTCCTGTGACCTCAAAACATATTCCTGGTGAAATATCTATACCACATTTTTTTCTGGAATAGGATACTTCCTTTATTCATTATGGGAAGTGGTATAGAACATAATAAAAACAGCTATTATATTTACTTCAGTGCATCATGTGAAGCTACCACTTAAGCTATAGACTTCTATAACCCTTTCATCCTGCACAATTTTCGTGACTTTGATACTGTACTGTTATCTTAGCACAGGACAACTAGAACTGAATTTTATTCCTTGAGTGTAGCTGATCTGACCTGGCTACATATACCCAGAAATCTTTGCTTATGTGGCCACCAACCTAAATTCTGATCAATATCTACTTTGGCACATAAGTGATAACCATCTGCATCATTAATAACAAAAGCAGTACAAACATTGTAATGCGGCAACAATTATTGTGCCCACATTTACAAGTACCTTTAACTCCACAAGGATTTCCTTTCCCTATCACACTATGATATCACTTTTACAGCAGTTTTACTTGCTGAAGCATATTACCTTTTTGGTTCAACCCATCCAGAAAAGGATTATACATTTATAGTAAGTAACTAACTACAAGAAAAACTTTAAATTACTTTTTAAAGACTTCTGCAGCCACTGTCCAATTGTGTTAAAAAGGGTTTATGGCTGCTGCCATGTTATATACTATAACTAGCTAATGTTACACATGTATATGCACTTGTCTGAATGAGATTGAGGAAGTTGTCCTTGGCAGAGAACTGTATTAACTTAAACACCATTTTGAAAAATTTTCAAAGAACATTATCAGGGAAACAAATGTAATAAATAAGAACAAAACAATGCTGTGGGCAATATCTGCAAGCTGCTCCTAAAAAGCATTCCATTGGTTAATTTCAGGCCTTCCAGCGAAAGTGATAAAGTAAGTTAAGAGAGGGGGAGGAAGGAAATAGTTATTTTTCAGTAACAATACTAGGTTCCAAATAACTCTTAAAATAAGTCCACTAGTATTTATGCACAAATATAATAGCAAAATACTGTTAGTCTACTGTTACGATACTTGCCTTATGCTGTTCTTTTGTATCAAATCATCACTATATGTCCCAGTATCGGAAGACAATGTTACCCCCACCTTTCTCTCACTTTCCATGCATGCACAAATTTGTAATGTACTGTTAAAAGCAATACAGTTATACTAATTATCATTATTTTTTCACTTAATTCACATTAAAGGAAATCATGTCCACCACTGTTAACCGCCATGCATCAGTTTAGATGATACTATTGATTATAATGTTTCAAAATAGCATCTCTGGTAACTGCCTTTCAAAAGTGTAATGCAATAAGCATCATTGAATATGCCTGGTCAGAAGATTTCTAGGGCATTGCGTTCTCTTGGAATTTGAGAAACAGGGATGTCGAAGGTCACATCATACACAAACTTCCGGTTGAATTGTAATGTAACTTATTAGTGTTACTTTTGGAACATTTATAAAAATACCTAAATGATCGCATTAGGTATAAATGGAGGACTCATTTTGGAACTGCATACCTGGAATTATGGTTATGTTTTGGAATGGCTCCATTCTTGAAATCATTCCAAAATGCTGTGATGTTAAATTAATTTCTTTACAAGCTTTTTAACAGTAAAGGCAAGGTTAATTACTTGAGCATTACAGTAAAATTTGCGACACATTTGCTTCACTTACTCTGTTATTATACAGGACATGTTTCAGAAAGCTTTGCTTGCATCATCAGCAGTAGGTCAACTAGCAGATCTGGTGTCATGTCATCTCATCTCTGGTATAGATGTTTGGAGGCAGGATTTCAAATTGTTTGCAGATGACAACACTCGGATTATACAATGGAATTCCGTAAAAAGAACAATGAATATAGTTTGTGACAGAGTTCGGTTCACTTGTGCGTACCGACCTTTGGCAATCCTATGCCATGAGACTCAGCAACTTTCACGTATGAATCATTAGACTACTTGGTCATAAACCGGGATGACTTAAGTCAAATCATTAAACTAAAACAATTCAAAAATTGGCAGAGGAGTCGCTAATTGTACTTTACAAAATCCGTCGCCAAGATTGGTTCAATATACCTTAACTACACATCGTTATATACAGTATCACTGATTCTATGTGCAAAACATCCACCAATGAAAAAATCAAGCACTAGGTTAGCATCGACTGAATAAGTCGCAACATAGGAAACTGTTAATTACATACATTAATTTGACAAAAACTATCTGTTGTACTATGTCAGCATCAAACCTGAATTCATCACATTGGTAAATCGACTAATAAGTCAAAATTTATATCCTTTTCTCTAGAACAAAACTCATGGTTAGAAACTTGCCATCAAGACAGCATTTCATATAAAAACCCAAATTTTGCATTATTTTGCTACATAAATTTGGCAAATTCTGCTGTTTTTGGATTCACAAAATGTGTTATCATGTTTTCATGATTTCAATGTATTCCGGTGTTATTGCTCAAACAAAATTGTCCTGTCCCTAAACCTTGGGCATCCCCACTTCTTTGCTTACTTAAAAATAAAATATCCCAAGCCCATTGAATGGCACCACTCTTGTCACCTGATATAAGATACCAGTTCTGTCTCTCTTGTGAAGTCTTCAGCACTAGCTGGAGCTAAAGCACTGGGCTTGCTGCAACATGCCTGTGATGCAGATGGTGCTTACGTAATATGTTTTACGTAAATTATTAGAACTTGGAGATTTTATATTGTTTTTACTTCATGTGAGTGGAACCATCTTGTGACGTCATTCATTGTTTGGTTTGTAGCTCCATCTGGCGTTAGCAATTTGCGTCACTGTTAGTGTTCGTTTGATTTCATTTCAAATGTCCTCCGGCTAGCTGTTTGGGTCGAACATGTATCTCTATACAGGTTGTGAAGCGGAAAGGAATCTTTTATCCAAAAATTACACTTAATGAAGAAATTTGTTTTTATAATTTTTATTGTCGAACACGTTCACTATCACTTTTACATATTGATTTAGATACTCGCCAAACTGAAACTGTTATAATACTTCTTACTGATCACTTTTAATTCACGTACTTCAACTTTATGTATAATTAACGTTGTAATACTTTAGATTTCCGTAACTGGTGAATTTATAGCCGACGTATCTCATACAAATATTTTTGACGAACTGAAGAACTTAAGACGACGTGTAATGTGCTAGGAATTTTGATGAACTGGGCGACCGACGTGTAATGTATTGAGAATTTTGATGAACTGGGGGCGATCTACCTCGGACTTGTCTTTATATACTCCCACTCCCCGATATGCCTAAAGATTATAAATGAACTGCTATTGGCTAATAAAACGCGCCAACATTAGCGTCTATTTTAATATCCAATGAAAACCACGAATACATATTGCTTTTAGGGAAACATTCCAGAAGGTTCTACCGAAAACGCGCGAACATTACGTAACTTCCTTGTTCCCAATAATGATAAACAGCTCACCCCCTCGCTGCATTATTGCGCTATTATTAACAGTTTCAGTAAAGCCTTATAAATTTACTTTCCAATAATAATTACAATTAATAAACATCTGAAATCAATGTCAGATAAAAATGCATATTCATATTACAATCATTATTTACATTTAAGTAATTTGTAATACAAATTACCGCATCACCTGACATAATGTCTGGAACTTTAAGAAAGTGCAGCATTAGTGCAAACTATTAGCTTGTTTCAGTATTTGACACGGCACACCCGAAAACATTTTTAGTTAATGGGAACATTGATTTTTGTGAACAAAAAGATCCACTAATAATACTAAATAAAATGTGTAATTTTATTACAGTAATGCAAATATGGAATCTGATTAGCTTCACGCTGGTAATGTGTGTTTGTGTTACAATACCAAAAAGGCTGTTTAATTTGGACACAAGGACTATAGCATGCCAAAAGAGCTCACCACTTCACCATTACCTCAAGATACTCCAACATCCATATTATATTCTTATAGTAACAGATTCTATACACAGTGAATTGGCAATGGTATACATTTTCCTAATTCAGTGGTATAATCTTCCTGTTCTGATACTGAACTTTCAACAAGCAGATTGCGAAACAGTTTCTCTGTTAATAAGCACAAATTTCATTACTTTTATAGCTAGAGACATCCCAACATTGATGTCATTTTTGAAGTTTTCTGAAAAATGTTTATCTTTCTGGAATTCAAGAATACACTTCATAGCATTAATAGCAAGTTATCATTTTGCTAATGAAAATTCAGTAAGGGAACTTTATGAAGAAATATGGTTGAAACATCAAATGCTGAGCGGAGTAATAATAAACAGTGATATCTTTGACTGTAATCTCGACAACTATAACACCACATGGATGTACAACCCTTTTGAGATTCAACAAAATGGACTTTATAGAGGAAGGATCCATGCTGTAACATCTGAATATCTAGATTTACTGGATTTCACCCAAAGGCAGCTTAAAAATTTGTATGGATACCACCTTAAAATATCAGTGTTCGAAAGATATCCTTCTACAATTTTAAAAAAAGGCAACAATACTCAAAGTGTACTGTATCGTGGTGTAGATGGTGAAATGTTATTTACCATGTCTCAGTATTTTAATTTTACACCACTTATTCTATCGCCAGATCCTAGAGAAGAATTTGGCTTGATGCAGCAGAATGGGAGTGCAACAGGTTCTCTCGGCCATGTCATTTACAAACATGTGGATATAGCTTTCAATTCACGCTTTGTTGTGTTATATAATACATCACACTTTGAGTTCTCTTTTCCTATCATGTCAGATAAAGTATGTTTTGTTGTGCCAAAAGCCAAAAAGATTCCGAAATGGAAAGCTATGTTGATTTGTTTTAATATGGAAATATGGTTAATTCTGTTATGTACATTCATACTTTATTCTATTTTTTTCTGCATTGTGAATCTATGTAATGTCCTAAATCAAAAACACCAGTGCCAGAAACTGTGTCTATTGGTGTTAAATATATTTCAAATATTCATTGCTTCACCAGTCAACACATCCCCAAGAAGACTGGCAGAAAGACTTATATTTTCATCATGTATCCTGTTTTCTGTAGTTATAACAAGCATATTCCAAGGTTTACTAGTGACAAACCTAACATCTCTTATCTACCAACGTGACATTCATACATTAGAAGCACTTTATGATTCCAAGCTCCCTATTTTAACAACAAATTATTCATTCACCAATGCTGCCATCATGACCTCAACACTTCCACTGCGGGAAAATGTTCGTAAATTCAATGGGACTCGCCAAGATATTATTAGAACAGTTGTTAACAAGGGTAATGGAGCATTCATGGATAGAGACACCTCTATACAAATTATGCAAACCAGATACATACTTCCAGACGGATCTAAAACAATACATAAAGTTGAAGAATGCATTTCAGATTTTTATCTGGCATATATAGTACCCAAAGGCTCTCCATATCTCATACAGTTTAACTGGTTCATTCAAACCATGGTAGAGTCTGGTTTCACAGAGAAATGGTCCAAAGAAGCCATAGATATCAAAACAAGACAAATTGCAGAAGCAAGTCACATGCCTAAAACACAAAGTTTTAAGCAATTTACTATTGAAGATTTACAGGTGGCATTTTATTTTCTCCTTGTCGGCTTAACATTTAGCACATTCACATTGATGTTGGAAGTCAGTCATCTGAATAGCAAGATTTTCGGGCGATGCAAAAGGCAACCAATAGTGTGTGCTGATCAAGTGTGTAAATGGGGGAGGTATCCAAAATATTATTTTGAGCAGACAATTAGAAGGAAAAAGAAGAAGTTTTCAGGTCAACCATTATATTAAAGCCTTACCCACTGAAAATTTGTTGCCCTCCATGCTAGCCTCTGGTTCCCACAGTCATGGGCTCAAATCCGGCAGAAGACAATGGATTTTTTTGGGGCGTAAAAATCCTTAGCATGGCTTCCTTTGGAAGGGAAGTAAAATCGGTGGTCCTGTGTTGTAGATTTATGACACGTAAAAGAACCTCAAGTCTAATAAAGAGCTCTCTGAGCAAAATTTCCGAGCTTTCATGCTCAATATAGAATAGTATGCTAAGGAACATAGTAGTTAAAGAGCGTCCATAAATATAACTCAGTTTCATTTAATTTCAGCTGAAAATGTAATATTTTACTACAATTTCTTGAGTAAAACATTAGATTAAAAAAAAAATATAACATTTACATCATCAGCCTTGACACAATGACTTCAGCTGTTTGGGATACCCAAATAAACTGTATAGCTAGAGGGAGCGTTTTCCTTATATTTTCAGGTTTTATAATTATTATTAACTTTTCATTTGCTGCTGGCAATTCTTATGCACAATGTCTCTGATGCTGAACAAATTAATTTAATTAATAAATTATTATGGGTTATTCTCTTTATTGCAGTGATATAACTAAAAATTCATAGCTTATGTGCTAGTTTTATTGTAAACAATTTAATTTTGCTGGAGTAACTTTCTAATGCATTTTTCTTCTAGCAAAATTCTAGAGGCATTTTAATGGATACCACTAGGCATGGAACTGTTTAGTGCATTTGTAACTGTATAGCATCTATTAACATTGCTTTGTCTGTACATCCTTATGCATGAGAAATTCATGAACTGCTGTATGCACAAATTAAAAATTTTATGAACAAGTGGCTGGTATAAAAATTATCTGAAAAATTAAGAGACAGACAAGTGTAACTGGCAGCAAGGATTATAAATTTCTAAGGATGCATAAATAGCAGTATGTTCATAAACAGAATTAAATTAATTGAAACAGACCCTTGTTCCCCTTTTGGAATGTGTTTCTCTCACTTTGCTATGAGACACAGTTATGAGATTGGAGCTATGCATCCAGAGCTGTCACTTTCCTTAAGGTAAAGATATACCTGTCTTTAACTTTCCAATAGGTAATTAATAGCAGTCATAATTAATCATAGAGTGAGTAGTTTTTCAATCCCCTAAATTACAAACCTCCAATATGCCATACATCATTTCCTTAGGTTATGGGTGGTCCATGACATGCAAATTTGGTTGGAACCAAATATGAAACTAAGGGCAGTTTATATGGTGAACTTCCTAAAAATGTATGATTTTTAGGCAAAGTGTTATTTAACATGCAATGTTAATTTCATATATGAATCCAAAGATGATATTTTAACACATTACAAGTTTAGATGAAACTGATACAAAATTAAGGGTGATTTATGTGGAGAACCAACTCATAATTAATTATTTCTTATTTTTTTTTTAGAAATACAATGAGTATTGTTGGTTTCCTGTTAATTTAATTCAGCTTAACTAATATCTGTCATCATGGTATACGATTTCTGGTTGATAAATAATTATCTTATGACAACAAACGAGTTTAAAAGCAAATTTAATCACCATAAGGAAACTATCAGCTTTTTTTATGTTTTACCTGAAGTATTTACAGTGGGAGAAAGTGTCATTTTTGTTTCATACCTTAATGTTGTTACCATGGTTTTAATTTAGCTATTTCATTGTTCCTTGCAAAACATGAATTATTTTAGTAGCCTTTATCTCAAGCATAGCAAAGTAAGTATTTTAACTAAACTACATCTATAACAATATATGGTTCTAAAGGATTCAAGCTCACTGTGGACTGAATGGCAATGAAAAACTTGATTGTTGACCAAAAAAGGAACAAAAATTAACACAAAAACAAACTACAAATTCTCATATCAATTTATAAAATGGGTTATTAAAAAAAACAAATTCAATTTCACAACATGGAACAACAAAATCCAAAGATTTAAACTTAATTCCCCAACTCCCAAGGAAAGAGACCGGTCAGGTATAGATTAATTACTGGTGATTACTGCCTTAGTAAGCAAGTTTCACTGAACTGGATTATTGAATTTCCCTAAATGTTTGTGTTACTAAAAAGAAGAGGACATGAAACATTATGCGCACGCACACGCACACACAAAAGTGAACATCTGAGGTTACAAGTATATAAGAGCCACCAATGCAAACAAACACATGATTTCTCACTTTGCAATTAAATAATATCACAGATGAAGGGAGTTTTACATATGAGTGCAGGAACAAAAATGTATTATGTTTTAGGCACTATGCTACTGGTTAACAGTATAATTCAACTGCCATTGGTCAAGTAAGCAGCACTGAGTTTTGATTAGTTAAACAATGCTCTCACATAATTATGCCCCAAATTTCAATAAGAATATATTTTACCAATGCTACTATATTTTTCTGAAATAAACAAATGCACCTGAAATTTAATGCTATGTGTACTTTATGATCCCGTTTTAGTAGAATTTTTACGTTGATAAATACAACAAAATGCTAACAAGTCTAAAATATAACATGTGGAACTGAAAATCTTAATTATGGTTTGAATAGGTAGATTAAAGAATTTTATTGCAAAACATATTGAAAGAATACCTAGGAGACACACTATTTTGTTTCCAGATTTTCTTGATGGACTGCTTCAACATGCATTACTTATTATTCCATAAATATTTTTGTATGGCACATGTTCATGGGTACTAACATGATGCAGCAGATTTTGTTTCTGTTTGCTTTCTTTTCTTTTGAGCAGACAATCACCTAAACCTTCTCCAGGTTTATGGAGCTGCTTTCCTCTGAAATGTTCTTCTGAATACATCCTGGTATCTTTCTTAAATAACTGTCACGTCATAAGCTGCAGTAACATGACTCACAACAAGCAAATTAAGGAATCTGAAAATTTGCAGCTCCAGAAAGACTTACCTTTATTTTTTTGGGATGTCGTGGAGGTATCTCCCCAACTCAAAATTCCTGTATCTATCTGGAAGTCTTGAATTCTGGCCTTGCTTGGACTGTTCAATAAACCTGCAAACAGAAATATTTATTCAACACAGTAAAACCACCAGTTATCCTGACATATTTTAGCATTTTTCTGAAGTTTTTAAGTTCTGCTGCTGCATTCGACCAATGCACTTTAAAATTAATTTTATTTACAATCCTGCTTTATGAAACTAATTTAATTTATAAAATACATAAGATATGCAAAATTGATTAAAACTCAAAAATTTAAAAATCATCAGAGATATCTGATTTGGCAATGCTAGCACAAGCTTTTGATCTACATTTATTTAAAGCGCCATGAAGCTAACAATACCCATATTAGTTCAATGCATCATCTGCGCAACTATACTTTCAGACCGATTAGCTTCTTGCAGCATTTCAAGTGATACATGGAGTAAACTTGTGCAGAGATAGAGCGGTATAAACAGTGCATTTCAGTTGCAGGCAACTGCTTAGCTACTATAAAACCTAATAACAACTGAAACCAACTACACTCCAGCAAGATTACCCCTTGGTGTTCATTGAAAAAGCACAGAATAAACTATGTGAAATTTGTAGAGTGCATCCTGTTGCCATGGTGGATGCTCTCTCTCTCTCTCTCTCTCTCTCTCTCTCTCTCTCTCTCTCTCTCTCTCTCTCTCTCTCTCACACGCATGAACACTATTTCAAAAAATAAATATAAGTTTGCATATAAACCAATATCTAGGAAATAGGAATGGGTAACTTATGGGATGAGAGAGAGGGGTTAGTTAAAGGTTTCTGGAAAGAAGTGAGGAACAGAGTGGAAGACATAGAGAAACAAGAATTATTTCAAAGTCTGGAAGGAAAGACAAATTTGGAACTATATAGACAATTAAAGGTGGACTGAGGAAGGGAGAAGTACGTGAATGTATGTAATAGGTTAGTGAGAGAAGGGTGGGCCTGGTCTAGATTAAGTGCACATAGGCTAAGGGGAGATAGGAAGGGAGCGAATTTGGATACATGTCCTCTTTGTGGAGAGGCAGATAATGACTTACATTATATAATTGAATGTGAAGAAACTAAGTTGTGGAGAGATCAGTTTTTACCATGGGAGAATGTTAACAAAGAAGTATTAAAAGTTAGGATAATGAAAATACAAAAGGACGGGGATATAAAAAGGATAGGAGAATATATTGGGAGAGTAAGAGAAAAATGGTTTAGAAAAAAAAAAGCAATATGAATCTGTTAGGACCCAACATGCATAAATAACCACAGTGTTAAAATGCATGGTGGGCTAAAGAATAAAATAGCAACTCAAAGTAATGGATGAAAAATTGTATGATTTTTTTGTATAGCATTATGGGGGGGAAAAAAAATACAAATAGAAATACAATCAATATCTATTTTTTACTTTCTCTACTACGTATAGTAAGTAGGGGAAGTATTGCATTCCACCCAAAAATTCGATACCGAGATTTCACCGGAAATACATGTTTTGAGACCTCCTGAATCCAAAAAAAGCATTTTTGGAAACATGTCCGTGTGTGTGTCTGTGTGTGTGTCTGTGTGTGTGTGTGTGTGTGTGTCTGTGTGTGTGTGTGTGTCTGTGAACAGCATAACTCAAAAACGAACAGTCGGATAAACACCAAACTTGGTATTTAGGTTCAGTATCTTCCAGAGATGCGACACGAAGGTTTTCAAGAAAATCCCCCCACCCCAGACTACCCTTTACATGGAACATTTTTCGAAAATTTTAATTTTCTCAAAAATGGCTCTAACGATTTTGATTAAAATATCATATGTTTAAGATAATGTCATGAGAAATGAAATGTATATCTCGAATTTTCTGGGAATGTCTCCAAAAGTATTCTTCATTGTGAACGACTTTTGCATAACTGGTAAACCATAAGAGATAGACAAAATTTTACTACACAAAAAATGTAGATCTCGTTAAAATACACAACTTATGTCATATACATTTCTTTTGTTGAGTGAACCGTTTTCGAGATATTGCTTGTTATTTCCTTAAATTTTCCAATACTTATACTTTTTCTCAAATTCGTTATTCATTTTTTATGTCCTGGACTTGCAAAGAGAATGGAATGCGCCGCATAGCAACCAGCGTTAAAATATTTGACCATCGCTTAAAAGCTACCATATTCCCCTTGCATCTACAAGAAAATTAGCAATAAGATTGACATCTCGATATCTCGATTAACATAAAGCATATGGAGAATAGGCGTTTGTAAAACTAGATTGTACAAGAGTAGAGAAAGTCATGTGAGTGTAACACATCAGATTTTTTAGAAAATGAGTGGAAACCCTCATTTAGTGTAAACCAGATCGAGTTTGCTTCAAAGATGACAACAGTTTAAGTAGCACAATGACAAAGTGGCTATGAGCTCAGGACATCAGTTAACCAGCAAGTGATTCATGTGCTTATTCTATGCTGGTGTAAGATGTTAAATTTATGGAGATTATGTACAGAAACATTTGCTTATATGTATTGTCACCAGTTTGTAATAAATATTTGCTGAGAAAAAATTCAAGATGTTGCTTTCTTAATTGAATAACTTCCAATTAAAGCTTGCAGTACAGTTTTACTCACATTTGGTAGACAGTATTTACAGAACACTTACTGGGCGTATCTTCTCCATTTGCGTCCATTACTTTGCTTGGAAGTTTTGACAGCACCTCAAGAGCCAAGGCTGGGCAGCCAGCTTTGAAATGTGCGTGGGCTGTTGTGAAGTAGAGCTGCCTTTCCAGTGGAGTGATGGAATCTTCCAGCATCAACTGCAAACAGTTACATACATATTTTTTTATCCAGCAACCAATGATGCTTTAGGGCTGTTTTCTCCAAGTAAACCTATTTTAGTTTAAGCTGGTTTAACAGAGGGTTTAAACTAGATATGATTTTCCACAAGCTAGTTTAAATTCTTCATGAAGTTTATAAGATCTAAGTTACAATTCCTTCTGGTAAGTTTAAACCATGGTTAAGTTTAACCTTCAGAAATAGTACACATATTGGTCATGATTTCCATGAGAAATATAATTTTTCTTTAGTTTAGTTGTGTTTGTTGCAAAACAGTGAAAAATAGTTATGATCTGGAAAGTAGGTTATCTATTCTTATGATCATTCGTACAAGAGTAAATAATTTTGAAAAATGGGATGTAAATTAATTTTTAATGTGTTCCCAACAAAAAAACATGTGGTAAATTGTCTTACATCGTATAAAAAAACACAATTTAAATAAAAAGCACAAAAAACAATGTTACTTCACCAGAAACAATGAAATACTATGCTTCAAGCAGTTTCCTAATTAATATTGGAGATCATAATGGAACCCATGTGTCCTCCGCAACCAAAACAGTTGGGAAGGTAAAATACAAAAATATTTTCAACTTCATTGTACACAAGAGCATATTATAAAAGAGTCTGTTCATGAGTATTTTATATGTGACACGACAAAAGACCACATTGTAACAAAGGTGAAATGCTCTCCAGCTGTTCTTAGTGGCAAGTAGAGAACCAAATTAATATTTTAACCAAACAAGAACACTTCAAAAAAGTTCAAGATAATTACAAACCGATGAGTTTATGCAACACTTCATGTCAAATTAGGAGTATCTTTTTAATGGTCAGTTCATGCATACATCTATTTACAGAGTTTAACTTTTCAATTAGAATTTTATGAATGAATTTTACAGCATAGACATCCTTTTCTCCCTCTCCCTCTCCCTGCACAAAGAGCAAAAAGTTAAGAATGCCTTTTATTCTTGAATAGCTGTCATGTTAAATCCAAAGCACAAAATGCTTCTTTGAATGGCCAACTAGATGCCAACGTGATAATTCAGTGTAGCCAACTTTAGTTTAAATGAAGAGTTCACATTTGAACTAAACAAGACTTACAAATACTTGGGGAAAAATGTATCTTTTTAAACCAATCATTGAGGTTAAAGGGCTTAAACCATTTTGAAAAGAATGGCCCTCAGTACACCTAAAACAGATTGTGATTTTCTAACATTTATCAACATAAGCCTGCAATATAGGTATATGCAAGGGCAATATTTCTATGAGCAATTGACAAGAAACCACAGTAACTTTAATTAACAATTGTTACAGTATTTATAATTTGCAGAAAAGCACATTGTTAATATCATACTGTAGCTAAGAACCAATGGCTGATATGGCTCATACTACATGATTTGTCACTTCAACCTTGTGCCATTTTTGCTTTTGCAGTACATGTGCAAAACATTTACAGTTTTCTCTTGCCAGCTACCAGACTATTTATTATTTTGTGTATATTTATCCTGCTTCAGGGCTGTAAATTTGTATTCTGCTGCTTTTTCCCTTTATAGAGCTAGTCTCTGGCCACTCTTCTGGGGATTGGCTTTCAGATTCATTAGTGAGCGAGTTGGTAATTGCCTCATAATACTCTGCAAGTCATTCTGTTACACCTTTGTCATAGTTTCAGCAAAATTTAGCTCACAGGGTTTGTGGTCAAATCTGATCACTATGCTTAAATTTTAAATTGTTTTAAATTTATTTTACGAGTCCAGAGAATTTTTATCTGTTTGCCTTAAGTGCCTTATTCATACTTTGGTGGGTTATTTGTATTTGCAACCTTTGTGTAAACTCAAACTGTGAAATAGGCCAGGTTCTATGCGTCACCCAGTTTAGCAACCTACTTAGATTAACAGTTGTAACCATTATCTTTGAAATACAACTTATTGTGATAACAGCACTCCATTTTTCATAGCATAAGTTGGAAAATGTTATTTCTATTATACCCAGTTTGCCACATAATTGAGTCTGAGATGCATTTTACCCATTGCCTACATTATCCAATACTGCCTAGTGTTACTCTAGCTTTGTATTTTCTTGTTTTTCTGGAATCAATTATTTATGCCATAGGTAACCTGTTTTAATGCAAATGAATTTGCAATTCTTTCACTTGTTTTGCATACTGATAACCTCTATTCACCAAGTCTCAGAGAAAATCACAAACTATTTTACATTGAATAATCTCATTATAAACACAAACAAAACTGTAGCAATGGATATACGCATAAATATGAACAAAAATTATCTGGCTCCTCAAATACAACTCTCTAATCAGACACTTAAAAAAGTAGACTCTATAAAATTCCTCGGGGTCTGCGTACAAAGCAATCTGAAATGGGATGCCCAAACTAGCCTCATAAATAATAAACTCAGCTCTCTATTTATTAAAGGTGAGTCAGAATTGTTACACTAACATCACTTAAGTTTACTCACTTAACATGTTTCGAGAAACGGTTGTTCTCATTCTCAGAAGTTAATCCAGTCGAATTAACTTCTGAGGATGGGAACAACCGTTTCTCGAAACATGTTAAGTGAGTAAACTTAAGTGATGTTAGTGTAACAATTCCGACTCACCTTTAATAAATTCAATACACATCACTGTTTCTAGCTTATTTTCATTACAATATCAACGTCAGCTCTCTATGTTATATCATGGACAAGTAAAGAAACAGTTAGAGCAGCATATTTTGCACATGTGCACTCACTCCTAAGTTATGGAGTAGTCTTCTGGGGTGAGTCTCCAGCAAGCAAGTCAACCTTTATTGCACAGAAAAAAATTATCAGAACTATTGAAGGAGTCAGCCCAAAGTCGTCATGTAAACCTCTCTTTAAAAAACTGGGGATCCTCCCACTTCCCTGCATTTACATATATTCAGTTATTCTGCTTATAGTCAAGAACATTAATGCTTCTGATTCACTATTCATAACTAATAATATGGTGCACGAACACAATACTAGGGAAAATACACAAATACATGTGACCAGCTGCAACATCTCGCTCTACTAAAAAAGTATCTTATACTCCGGCATTAAACTTTATAATAATTTACCAAGTAATATCAAGGCAATTAAAAATGTAAACCAGCTGAAATCCAGTCTCAAGGCACATCTAATTAACCAGTCCTTTTATTCTATTAATGATTTCCTTGAACACAAATGTATATCATGAACCATAGTATTTAGCATGTAAAGACTTATTGTATATAATGTAAAAACATATTGTATATATTGCAAAAACCTATTATTGTTTATGTTTATAGCTTGACGTGTCCAACAGTGAATGTACATAGTACCAAACCACTTTAACGGATGAATAAAACTGATAAGAGTTTATAAAGTTTATCTGAAATGGGGCACTGCTGAATCAGTTCATTCAGCTGTCACATCCGTATACAGACCTTGGGGGAAATAGTATTTATCCAATTTAGACGGTGGAAACTTATTATTTCTCTTGATAAATTTTTCTAATATTTCAATTTTCCTGTGCAGTAAACAGCAATAGTTTACAGCAGAATTTATTTACATAATCTTTGTTTGTCACTAGTAGGGAGCATATGCACTTGCATTTTCTTTTTGTAGCAGAATGCTCCTTATCTACAATGTTGTAACAAAACTATTAAACCACCCAAAAAATGTTAAAATATTATCATGATACGCTCTCTGGAATGCACAAGCATGACTTGAAGGAGAGATAGAAGGTCCTATTTTGCCAATGTTAATTTAACCAAGTTTGTGTTTCTGCTGAGAAAGAACTATTGGTGCTGCAACAATGAAACTTGGGAGCACAACTGCACCATTAATGGCACAAACACCATATAAAAAGTTTTAATTTGAAGGCCAGATTCTTTGTTAAAAATGTTATTTTCACATTTTATGAAACCTTTCTTAATGAATCTGCTTCCATAGCCTCAGCGACTGATTTAGAAAAATGGCTCAGAGTTACATAGCATTTGGTTTAGTAATTTTTTCCAGGTACATACTTCACAGACTGGACCACAATAAACCATAAATTGAAAGCAGAACGAGAATGGAAAGTAAAAACCAACATTGAGTGTTTGGTTTACACACTGGGTACAGAGTGCATATTACTAACAATGTGAAAAGAAGCAGATTGTGTGCGTTGGGATATTATTCATTTTCTCAATGATCAAAGATATGTTTTTACTTCCTTGCTAATCAGCCATAACAATGCAGGTAAACAAATGTTCAAAAATTCTATACAGTTAACTTTTCCAATAGTTATGTCATTACTATTTGATTCCCTCATCCTGAACCATTGATAACAAATAGCAAAATAGTGTATATTAAAAGTTTATTGTTCTCTGTTGTTTGCTGCTCTGGTTTTGTTTTTCCAAGCTAGCAACTGAAAATGTAGTAGAAGTTCACTGCCTCCTTGAACAATTTCTACAATTAAGACAGCAATGCAGAATGTGAATATAACAGGCCGAGAACAGGAACAGAAAAGTTGAAACTTGAACAAGTCTTTCATTTCTGGTCTCTGACAAGTTTGTAAACATTCACATTATAACATAAATATTGTAACTTTGTTGCTTTCATTCCTGGTTAATATGTTAAGATCGACTCAAATACTTTCTTAAATTTGTGCTTCACTGTATGAAAGTCCGGTTAATATTTCTTTACTTTGTTTATTTTTGTGCGTAAGTTTTGCGTGTACCTTCTTTCCCAACATTCACCCAAATGCTGTGAAAGTTACTGTAATACCTTCTGAATTTATGAGAGGCTTGAGACTTTTAAATCATCAGAAATCTAACCAAAGAAGTATTAATAAGGGCCTTGCTCAAAAACATCATGAGCTTTGCAACTACTGTGAAAACTAACCTGTTTATCAGGATTCCCTGGTTTTGCATCTGATCCATAGCTGAACCCAGAAAGGACTACAGCATGGGCCTTTCTTTTATCCTGTGCTGTTGAAGCTATATACTGTCGAATAAGCAATGGATGAGTTCGCAGGTACACGTAAAAATTGAACACATTAGGGTTGGCTGTAACAATAATAAATCATTGGTTAGTACAAGCCATATGTTAAACAGCAGCTTTTTTTAACAAATGTTTTTTAGTTACCTGAAGTTGCCTCTGACTTGTCATCAGAATCGTTGTACTGAGGATGCATTGTACCCGTGTTGGTCTGCAACAATGTGTTGAGACTTCCAGTGTAATCCTTCAGCATCCAGAGGGACATGGATCGTAGAAAAGGATCAGGATGTGCATGACACAGGCTCTGGTTTCCACCATCACTATCACAACCAAGGATTTCCTGCACAAGAAATTTATACCATTTACTACCAATGCTCAATTTATATTTCAGTTATTCAAAACCCAATGGATGTGATTTGTGAAGCTTTTACCACATCAGGTTGAGGTGTTTAAACATTAAGTTCTAAAACATGATATTTTCATATACAATACCTAGTGAAGAAGTCATGTTAATTGTGAAAAGTGGAATTAAACGTTAAGTTGTAACCTTATGTATTATGTAACACTACACTGAATGACAAAAAATACTAAATACAAACACGCAATTAATAAATTGCACATACGAGGGCTGTCCCAGAAGTACCCGACCTAACAAAGAAAACACAAAAATTTTGGGAAAAAACATCTTCATTTCTCTACATAGTCTCCTTTCAGCTCGATGCACTTTTCCCAGCGATGTTCAATAGCTTCGATACCCTGTTTATGTTAAGAACCATCGAGTTCTGCAAAGTAGCCATCAACTGCAAACTCCACCTCTTCATTGTTGGCAAATCTTTTACCACCAAGCCATTTCTTCAACATTGGAAACAGAAAATAATCAGAGGGGGCTAAGTCTGGTGAATAGGGTGCATGAGGAAGCAATTCGAACTTCAATTCATTGATTTTGGCCATGGCGATAAACTGGTCTTGATGAAACAGAACTTTCTTTTTCGCTAAATACGGCCGTTTTTGTTTGATTTCATCATTAAAATGCTGCAATAAGTTTGCATAATACTCGCCAGTGATTTCTTTTCCTTTTCGAAGATAATCAATGAAAATTATCCCATACACATCCCAATAAACTGACACCATGACCTTGTCCGCAGATGAAACTATTTTCACCTTCTTTGGAACCGATTGTCCCCTTTCAATCCATTGTTTTGACTGTTCCTTCATCTCAGGTGTGAAGTGATGGACCCATGTTTCGTCCATGGTTATGAATCGACGCAAAAACTCTGCTTTATTGCAGCGAAACATTGCCAAACACTCGACTGAAACATCCTTCACAACACGGTTTTTGTTCCATTGTGAGTAAACGCAGCACCCATCTTATGCACAGCTTTCTCATGTCTAAATTTTCAGTTAGTATGCAATGTACAGCACTTTTTGAAATGCCTACGATGTCTGCTAGCCCATGCACTTTCAGTCAACGGTCATCCAATACCATTTTGTGGATTTTCTTCACAACAATTTCTGGCGTGGTCACCTCATTTGGTTGACCACTGCGATGTTCGTCTTGGCAGCTCGTACAGCCTCGCTTAAACTCTGCCACCCAATATTTTACTGTTGTAAATAAAGGAGCAAACTCCCCAAGAGTAGAATATAGCTCAGCTATATTAGTTGGACTAAGACCTTTCAAATGAAAGTATTGTATCACATAACAGTTTTATCCATGTTTACAAATTCGTTGAGAGACTTCACTATTAATAGCTGCCAAACAACTACTAAACAACGTAGCATCATCAAACTTAAGCTTTATGAGGGTGGTACTTTCTACCATAGTCATTTGTTTGAAACAATTGCTGTATATACGTCAGGTCGGGTACTTCTGGGACTGCCCTTGTACTATAGACGAATATTCAATAAAATTAATTATTCAAATAAAATAGCAGAGGGTTGAAAATTCTAAAAAGGAATTAAGTTGAAGAAAAGAAATAAAAAGGATGAAAGAAAAGGAAATGAGTAATGTTTTATCCATTGGATCATGGCTAGGATATACACAAGAAACTTTAACTGTCATTCCTGGAATTAATATTTTTTCTGTATTATTACTCTGATTATGCAATCCCAAAACTGTTTCTGTCACAATACATGCCAATTAAATCCACATTTACCATTCCTTCATGTGTTGATATCCCCATTATTTATTTATGCTAAGCAAATTACATTTGAATATGACATAGCATTTAGCCCACTCTCACTGCCAGTTCATATCCTATTTACATTCTGAAAATACATTTTTAAGATCCACTCTCTACTGCAGGTAACTAGTTCTTTTCTCTTTTTTCTCTGTCCAATTCCAGTTGTTTTCCGCTTTGTTAAATACTGCAAATTTCATACTGATCTTACAGAACAAAACACTTATGGTATATTTTCTGCTAACTTTAAATCATTTTTTAGATAGAAATTGTTTTTCTTCATATGTCAGTCCCTTTACATTCGAAAATAATATGTTCAGTATCCTCCTTATCACCACATAAAGGCATTGGTCCAGGGGAATACCATTTCCAAATGCTTTTAATCTCCAAACACCAGTTCTTAACCATGCAATGCCCTTTTGTTCCTCTTTATTTACTTTATCTACATATGTTTCTCTTTCCCATGGACTTTTTGTCTAAACATAGAAAGTCAAGGAGCTCTTATCTGCTATTGCACTAAAGTCCCACATTATTAGGGGTCTGTAATAATGGTTTTATTTTTTAGGATACATTGTTTTAAAATATCTAGAATTGTTTTATCAATGAGGTGTGTTATTTTTATAAAGGTATATAAATGCAATTTTTACAATTGTAGAAGAGTAAAAGATGACTATAGCAGATGTCGCTATTGTTGTGCAATAGCGCCTATATCTCTTACATTAAATTATATTCAGAGTTATTCCTATTTTAGATTTTAGAGATGAAACCAACTAATATGAAATATTTAATTGTACAAGTAAATAATTTAGTTGTAAACTAAGTTGCCAAAAACATAATATTTTCAGTGAAGGAGAAAGGTTTCATTGTTAGTTTGGGTGAAAATCATAGAGCTTGAATTTCCATTGCAGTACATTTACTCAGGCATATTTTTTTTTATTAAAATTAGCTTTCCTGAAGTTTGCAACAACTGCTAGAAGTTGCCTAAAAGTATCAAGAAGCATTTATAAAACAAACATATGAATTTAACATTGAATAATGTGGAAGATATACTATGCAGGGAAATCACAGAGCTTAGAATCTGTGAGGTAAACTACAGCAACGGATGACTCTGATCATGGTGGGATCCCAGGAGAACTGAATTCAAAGTCAACTCCTCCTTGGGGTAGTCAATATGGCAACCAGGCATATGTTTGCAGTTCATTGGTTTAATGTGTTTTAAAATGGGGGGGGGGAGGACATTCAGACTAAAATGAATATATCGTGAAAACATTGCTTAAAAACACAGCAGACTGGGATTTTGCGGAAAAAAACCAAAGAGATTGTTAACATTCATTAAATAATTGAAGCTTTTTCTCATTATGACACAAAATTTGCATTATTTTGTGATTCCAAAGGTATCTTGTTGAGCTACCAGGACAGAGTGCCAGATAGGATCTAATTTTTTTGAAGAACACTGATAATACTACATATACTTGAAGTAGTTTCAAAGTGCTTTAGAATTTTAAGTGTGAAATTAAACCATTACAGGTCTTAATTTCTTCCTTTTCTGTTGAATACACAAGTACAGTTTAAATGAAATTACCTCAAATAACAGTCTTTTCAGACTAGCAGGAGTGGAGTCCAGCTCTCCCTCATACAGTCGTGCAATTACCATAGCCAACTGGAAATCCTCTAGTTTGTTCAGACATACCTGTAATTGAAAAGGCAAAACATAGCATTTCACAATATGTTTAAATACTTTCACAGTTTTCAAATGAAATTACCATATCCATTTTGTTTTACTAATCTCTTAAGGTCCTTGTACACGATCAAACTTTTTTTTTTTCAATTCAAGAGTTTACAAGAAAAATTGTGAAATATTTTTCAATATGTGACAAGATTGGAAAAGACTTGGCAAGACTTGACAATGTCAAAAATGTGTATTTACAAGTTGACTCTTCGCCAAACTGAAACCCTTCAGAACATATTGATAATTTATCACGTGCAAAGCAATTTAATATTTGCGTCACAGTATAACAATTTGCATGAAATGTTGTTCTGTACTAATATTATGTAGCACTTTCACGTATTATATTCAATGCAATCACATTATGAGTGTGGAATACAATGAAAATAACACCAACCGACAGGTTAACCACACAATATAACATTGCATTAATGTATACTTCGTTTGGAAATCTGCCTGACAATTATTTCTTCATAACCGCCTTCATTTGCTCCATCTTGTGGTAATCCACGGAGCCCTTGATGTACAGACATGGCCAGCTTATGTATAACCTAATCAGTTCGCATACGACATACCTTGGCCGGGTAGCCATTTTTGTTTACTTTTCGCTTTCAGTCATGTTGCGGATTTTGTGACGCACTGTGAATACTCGCATCTCATTGTCCAAAGCCATTATATCATTGTGAAATCTTTGACTGTTTAGAGCATGTCTTTATTTGCTTTCAAGACTTTCAAAGACCTTAAAAGTATTGGAAGCAATTTGACAAGAAAAGTTGTAAAGTTGTGACAACTCTTGAAAAGTCTTGTAAAGTATTGAATTTGATAAAAATTTGATCGTGTACAAGCAGCTTAAGCTCAAGTACATACTTCAATTTACAAACTTCCCAGATGTGCTGGTTTCCTAGGGCCCATATCCTCCAATACTGTGGTTACCGAGTCAATGGGCCCAAATAAAGGTGCTAGCATTGACATCAGTCAGAAGCAGCAAGTGGACATAAAAACACCTATGAATTCCAAAGTCAATCTCACCACATCTTCTATCTCAAGAGAAAAATACTTTTGTTTTCTTTCCACTTTTTAATGGTTTCCTGTGTTTATGCTTTTTCCACAGTAGCAGAGGATTGTTTTACAAAAACGACATTTATCCATTAACCAAAAGTAATATTTTCACAACACATTAATCACATAGTAGAGAGTACACTGAAAGCTTATGCTGGAACCTGGAAATGAACTACAGAGCATGTGCACAACCTCATAAATGCTCTATTGTAACAGTTCAATTGATTATAAGTAAATCTAAACAAACACATTTTGTTTCATAACTTGAACTGCTATGATAATGTTTTTCTTGAATTTCTCTGCAAAAGAATAACTACAAAAGTTGCGATCTGAACCGAATTATTTTAAGCAAAAGATGAGACAACATACTAAGTGGTAAACGTTCTAGATCGCCCACCAGCCAATAAGGCATTCCCTTGTCCCTCTTATTTACAACTCCTTTGAACTTAAAGTGAAAATAGTAGAGATTTATTACTCAAATATTTAGGTATCATATGTAAAATCACAACTTACTTCCTCACATTATTCAATTCAATTACTTGAAACACTGTACAATCAGTTGAACCTTGCCCTAAAACCAAACCTAGCCAATTAACAATGTCTGTATACATTTAATGGTCTAACTACTGCTTTTTGGAAAATTAGCCGTAACAAAATGTTAACCTTCCAACTTTTAATACTGACTGGAATCCACATTTATTATTTAATAAATCCTAGAGTTTTATAATAAGGTCTATCATATAAAGATATTTCAACAAAGGACAATAAAAAGGTGATTAGTGATGGAGACTTTTATCATCAGTGATCACATTGCATCTAGTAAGCATCACAGTTTTCACACAACCTTTTGCTACATGGCCTGTTAACAGTTGGCAATGCATTTTTTGTCAATTGAGGATTTGTCTTACTGCTGTTACATAAGTAAATGAATTCAGAACTACAGAAAATCTTGTGGTTACATTACAAACAATGACTGACAGAAGGTTTAAACAAAATACCACAGTATTTTATTGAATATAATATAATACAACTTCATTTATGCACTTTAAAGCTACTGCTAAAATCTCTTAGAGAAAGATCTCATTCAAACAATATCTTTTTATTGGGACATTTCCTTCATTTTTAAAGAATTGGAAAGAGTTTTCTGATCAAAATGTGTCTATAACTATTTCCACTGAAATGTGACATACTATTAAATGTAAATCTGCATATATTTACTGTCATATCACATTCTTTTCCTTAGTTTCTAAATCCCAAAACCATTTCTTTAGATAATTTTACAGGTTGGTGCTGAAATACATCAATAATACTAAATCTTTCATAAAATGATAACAGTAAATTATCAACATACCTCAATGGCATCTCGCAAGGCACCAGCAAGCAAAAAGAATGCTGCAGCATGTTCAAAGCGCTGTTTGCCAAGAAGAGCAAATGCATTTTTCAGTGCAGCTTTGCGCCATCGATCATCAGTGAAATTATTTGAGAAGAAGTGAGTCATTCGTTCATCTCGTTTTGATCTAAAAAGACCCCACACCAAACTTTTCTTCTTCATTGCCAGATAAAATATTGCAGCATCTAGTGGGTCCTGTCTCACCATATATGATGCCTTAGCTACCTGTGAAAGAGAAGTAATGAGATGACGTAAGTACGATAAATGTCTCCACAGCTGCAAGCTTCCAACCAGCATTAAAAATGCATTACTTTTAGGATTTCAAAGATTTCTGGGAGGGAAAAAAATGTATTGCATAATGCTCTTTGTGAACTATTGTATTTCCAGAATGCAAGATGACTTCATTTTTTTTTTTTTTTGCCGAATTTTTAAACTTAATACTTAAAACTGCTTAATAAATAAACTTTGACCCTGTTTATATGAGGGTCATTTGAAAAGTTCTGAGAATGAAGCATAAAACGTCAAAAATGAAGTAGTAGGTAAGTTTTTATTCAAGAAACATTTTAAGAATACTCTCAAGAATTCCCCCTAATTTATTTCATGACTACACTTTAACAAAACAAAAAGCCAAAGTGTTACATTTAATTTTTTTCAAACTTTCTCTTCTTTGACTTCCTTGCAGATCCTTGAAGACGACTGTCCCTCCTCAACATTCAACAGCAGTCGGCCATCATAGTTTCATTCCATCTCCCCTGGTACCTCCTCTCCATTTCCTTAATATCTTGGTGAAAACGTTCACCCTGCTCTTCACAATAATGTCCCAGATTTTCTGGAAAGTAATCAATATGTGAATGCAGAAAATGCACCTTCACACTCATGTGACAACCCATCTTCTTGAAATTTTCCAACATTGTTTCGACAATGGCCTTGTAATTAGGATCTTTGTTATTGCCTAAGAAGTTTTCAGTAACTGATCGGAAAGCGGTCCATGCTTCTATTTCTCTCTTTATTCATTGTCTTCTCAAAACCTTCATCCTTCATCAATTTCTTTATTTGAGGACCAACAAAAATTCCAGCATTTCATTTGTCTTGTGTAATGAAGGGAAATTTCTTGGAAAGGTACTTGAAGCAGGGTCCATTCTGTGGTAGAGCCCTTACAAATTGCTTCATCAAGCCCAATTATATGTGTAGTGGCGGAAGCAATGTCTTTTGTCTCTCTACAAGCAGTTTGTGCAGGATGTTTTTAGTTCCAGGCAACAAGTTTCTCCGCTGTGGGCATACTTTCACACTACAATGTGTTTGCTTTGCCCGACTGTCCCATTTGCACAGAAAACAAGGCATTTTTTGTGAACCCAGCTTGTTGTCCTAATAGTATTCCAATAACTTTGAAATCATCGCAGATACACCATTTGTGTTCCTCGTATTGGATACTTGTTAAAAATATCTTCATGCTTTCAACTGTCTCTTTCATTTGAACTGAATGTGCGACAAGAATGGACACACACACACACATTCCCATTATGCAGTAAAATGCCTTTCAGGCTCCTCTTTGATGAATCTATAAAAAGTCTCCACTGAGTAGGATCATGTTCAATGTCATAAAAGTGCATTAACTCATTTATGTTATTGCAGTAAACCAAGGACTCGGACTGTGAGAAAAAAAGGAACTAGCTCTTGTTCTCTGTGTCTGTACTATGAGTAATGTGTTCCTAGTTCCAGAAGATTCTTATTTTTAAGACGGGAGCCTAATAACTCTGCATATTCCTTAGACAAATTCAAATCACATACTAGATCATTTAGTTCACTCTTAGAGAACAGTTCACATCATATTTAGGGCAGTAGACATTATCAGAATCGTCTTTGGTGATTGCATGAGGTTCACTTTCAACACTATCTTCTTCCAAGTTCTCTAAAACAGCTGGAGGAAGAGGAGCAGGCAGATCTTCTCCGTGTGGAACTGGCCTGATGGCTGAAGGAATACTTGGATACACAATTTTTCGAATTGCACCCCTGAACATTAACTAAACAGAAATTTACAGTCTTTAAGGTGGTCTTTAGGCTCCCTCCACACCATAGGAATTGCAAATGGCATGCATGATTTCTTTCCTTTTATCCACAATCTTAACCTCTCAACACAATAGCGGCAAACTGTCTTTGGAGCCCAGGCTTTGTCTTGGTCACCAAGTTTCATTTTAAAATAAGCATGGTACACTTTTTTCACAAAGTCTGTTATATCAGTTCTCTGCTGAAGCACTGTATAACTTCCACAAATGTAGCAGAAAACATTTGGATTGTTCAGACACTTGTGTGTAGACATAATGTATTTATAACTTCAATAATGATATTAGCACTGGTAATGCAAGCCTCTGATATTAACAACAATGCCTAAATTCCAAATAGCAACCAGCATTTACAGGTGTAACAACCTAAAGACTTATAAGTCTGTATTGAGAAATTTCCCTCCAAGAAGTGATAAATTTCCCTTTAACAATACTCGTCTACTGGCTCAACTCTATATTTTTGAAGTGAAATTGTGAAAAAACTGTAGGTGATAGAAAAAAACTAAAAGCAGTTCTGAAATCAGCATAAAAAATTGAGTCAGAATCACTTATTAGTTTTCAGTCATCCGGTATCATGCAGACTAGTGTAATTATTTTTTATTATTCATAATGTACATTGCTGTAAATACCATCTCATATTGTATGTACTTTCTATATTGTATGCAAATACCTGCCTTTTATATATTGTTCCTTGATTCATTCCACCGACATTCCAAAATAGCACTAAGAAGTGCTCTTCTTTTAAGTTTTTTGACTTGGGAAGCTTGCCTGTGTTGTAGTCCATTTAGCGTTACCCAGGGAACACCAGCCAAATGCAAAGGCCTTAAAAGTGATAACTTACAGACTTTATATTGGGAAGCCAGAGGGGAAATGATGCAGATCAATTAATCCCCAGTGCCATTGGTGAATAACAACATATATTATGTACCTATAATCTATTTGACGAGTCACCTGTTTACTGAGCCATTGCTTAAATTATAATGTAAGCATATATGAGAATAAAACATCTTATCTTACCTTCTCAATGCAGGTTTTAAGCAAAGTATGACTGCGAAGCCACCAGCCAACCCCAAGTTCTTTGAGAGTAGCCCACTTGGGACTCCCTTTAGCATATGAGGGAATAAGATTTAGGAGTTCTTCTTCACTCTCTGAATGGAATGCCCAGACGAGGTTATTAGTTCCCACACCTTGCTTCTGGAATTGCGCTCTCTGGGCAAGAGGAAGGCATCGTAGTAGATAGTTATAGTGCTTCATTGCAAGCAGGAACCTCAGTCCACAGTCATCAAGCGAGTCTATTAAAGGAACTTATAATTAGTGCACTTCTAAATCAAAACAAAAATAAATCAAAATCAAAATTACAGAGAACCCTTCTTTATTTAATAACAGGAGAGAAATATATACAAAGACCGGAAGCACATGTGCTTTAAAACATGGTGCACTAAAACGTAATTTTTCACACTCCTTTTATGGGGCAAGTGTGAAATCTTATCCAATATAAAGTGTAAATGCAGTGATGAAAGGAATGAATGAAAATGCTGCGAAATAATCAAACATTCAGCCAAATATATGGCTATGCAGTACAACTATTATACAATAAAATGTATATATGCAGTAGAGCAAAAGACATGTTTGATTATGAAGGTGTTCAATAAAGACTAATTAAGACTTCTTTTACACACATATGAGGTCTGTTTAAAAAATTCAGGAACTTTGTCCACAACATTTTTCTATACTTAGCTTTTACTTATTGTGCATGGTCTCCTTCAAAATACTCTCCTCCACAATTGATACACCGCTCCTAATGCCATTTCCACTTCCAGAAGTAGTCTTGGTACATCTTTTTCTGGATCGCGTGAAGCGCCATCTGCAAATTTTTTACTTTCTCTACTACGTATAGTAAGTAGGGGAAGTATTGCATTCCACCCAAAAATTCGATACCGAGATTTCACCGGAAATACATGTTTTGAGACCTCCTGAATCCAAAAAAAGCATTTTTGGAAACATGTCCGTGTGTGTGTGTGTGTCTGTGAACAGCATAGCTCAGAAACGAACAATCGGATAAGCACCAAACTTGGTATTTAGGTTCAGTATCTTCCAGAGATGTGACACGAAGGTTTTCAAGAAAATCCCCCCACCCCAGACTACCCTTTACATGGAAGATTTTTCGAAAATTTTAATTTTCTCAAAAATGGCTCTAACGATTTTGATGAAAATATCATATGTTTAAGATAATGTCATGAGAAATGAAATGTATATCTCGAATTTTCTGGGAATGTCTCCAAAAGTATTCTTCATTGTGAATGACTTTTGCATAACTGGTAAACCATAAGAGATAGACAAAATTTTACTACACAAAAAATGTAGATCGCGTTAAAATACACAACTTATGTCATATACATTTCTTTTGTTGAGTGAACCGTTTTCGAGATATTGCTTGTTATTTCCTTAAATTTTCCAATACTTATACTTTTTCTCAAATGCGTTATTCATTTTTTTTATGTCCAGGACATGCAAAGAGAATGGAATGCGCCACATAGCAACCAGCGTTAAAATATTTGACTATCGCTTAAAAGCTACCATATTTCCCTTGCATCTACAAGAAAATTACCAATAAGATTGACATCTCGATAAACGTGAAGCATATGGAGAATAGGCGTTTGTAAAAATAGATTGTACAAGAGTGGAGAAAGTCATGTGAGTGTAACACATCAGATTTTTTTTATCTTGTCTATCGTTGCAAATCTTCATCCTTTCAACGGGGTTTTCCACTTTGGAAATAAAACAGTCTGCAGGGGCCGGTCTAGAGAGTACGGAGGATGAGGCAGCACAGTGATATCGTTTTTTGTGCAATAGCCAGGCACAACAGGGATGGATGTGCGGGTGCATTATTGCAATACAAGAACCATGAATTGTCTACCCACATTTCAGGCCGTTTCCTTCTCACATTTTCTCACAGGCGTCGCACCACATCCCAATAGTGAAGTCTTCGATTGGCATGCACAATTTCGTTGACGTTCCTGACATGAGTGTCATTGGTCGACGCCGAAGGGCGTCCTCAACGAGGGTCATCTTTACCTTACATCCAGCCATTCTTAAACAGCGTGAACCATTCGTAACACCGAGTACGGCTTAAGCACTCATCACCTAGGCTTCCTGCATAATTTGGTGTGTCTCTGTAAATGTTTTCTTGAGTTTCACGCAAAATTTAATGCAGACACGTTGCACCTCTAACTCTGCCATCTCAAAATTTGCAAACTTCCGGCAGTTACACATTAAACACCGGCGTGTGCAAGAATGCAAACCGCATTTTGCTCCAACACTCCATTGATGCAAAATTAGAAAATGTTCTGGAATTTTTTGAACAGACCTCACAATTACATGCACAAAAATATATTAATACTGTTAGCTTAATGTGCAACTATGAGTTGGTAAAAGTTTCACTGCTCCCATTACTGGTTCCCAGTTGTGAGAGTAAGTTGAGACATGTTCAGTTTTGCCTCTGGCAAAACAAAAGTAGCTTGGAGAACTTCTAAATGTTAAGGTACACTTATGTCAATGCAATTCATCATGCAAGTTACAGGTTATAGACAGAATATTTTGAAATAAAAAGAATTTACCTGATGAAATATCCTCTCCTTCTGGAACACCAGATAAGTTTTCTTTGGCAATTGCAGTTTTAGCAGCATCTATTGCAAATCGTTCTGCAAAATCTGTGTTGCATGTAGACACAGTATCTGCTAATGCTAGGAGATGCATCTGATCCAAACTAGAGAGGCCTGGCAGATGTGTGTGAGTGAGCAGACGTGATAACAAGCGACCCTAGAAAAATGTCAGAGCAGCATTCAGAAACATAGCAATGTAAACATAATAATCAACTGAATAAAGAAACATAACTTCACTAATTTATGTCAGAAAAGCTTAGAATTTCAGGAAATGATTCAAAGGCAGATGATGTTGAAGGTACGTAGAAACATGTCCTAAAAATTGTAAATTTTTCTTACATAAATTACTGAAGTTGTGTTTCTTTATTCAGATGTTATAAATTCACTACACTGTGCTTGCCAAAAGGGCATTTATAATAATAAACCTGTAATAAATAAACGAAATAGGATCCACCAAGTCAGTTTGCTAAGTACCTGTCTGGGACCAAAGTGTGAAAGTCCTTGACGTTCTTGGCTGAGGGATGGACGGCGATCATGTCTACGTGGTGAGTCAGGCTCCTCCTCCAAGAGGTCATCAAGAGATTCATCAGCAATAGCGAGGTTTCCATCAAAGAGATCCTCATAATCCTGATTATCATCACTTATCGGAGCACTGGCACTAGTGGTCTCTTTGTCTGCAGCAAGAAGTGTCCATAGAGGAAGAGGTGGAATGGAAGTTATCTCTGCATAGTCTAGAGTTAGCTCTTCTGGTATCGCAGTAGTAGAACCTCGCTGTTCTAAAGGACTTGTTGTGCCTACAATTGTGTAACCAAAGCAACAAACTCAGCTGTAAGCTTCACATTCACGGAAGGCTTGGAAGAAATTAAGGAAACCAGGAGGTATATTACTTATTCGGACATATATTCAACATAAAAAACATGTGCATTTCTGAGTATAGTACTCATAATTAACAGATCAGTTAAAAGAAATTCCTGTATCAATACACAATAGAACTACACCATACAGCTACTGTATATAGTACAGTGTAAATATAGTTAAACTAGCATAATTATTTCATTGTTATCAATTTGTACTTGTTTATCACTGAATTATAACAATCATTATTATATGAAGAGGAAATCATAAGGGATGAATACAAAGCAAAATAAGCTTTGATTTGGTACTAAGAACATTGAAATCTGTCCAAAAATACTAAAGCTGTAAATAGAATTTTTACGTGATGTAAAGCTGAAGCAATGCATTTAGCTAGAGTTTGCACTTTTCGAAGACAATTATGACAACACTTGAATAGGAAAAAATATAAACCAAGTCAATGAACAGACAACTAAACAATGCTTCTGTATGTCGGAATATACTAACTACCTAACACACAAATAAATTTCAGCTGCAAAGCCAATCAGAATATTATAAGAAAAAATTTGGAATATCCTGAGTGAACTATCAATCATACGCATTGTAACAAACATTGCTGATTCATGCTAAGGAAATGAAGCCGCTCCAACTTATTTAGTGTTCGACTACAGGAGAGAGAAGGTGTGTATATGAGTTACAGAACTGCATGTTTGCAAATAAAGTAATATTAAACATTTGTTACACTAAATATTATTGCAAACTTTGAAAAATAAAATAATTATCAAAGAATATAAAGGGAACTATCCATGTTAGTACTGTGTATGAAATTTGAAATATATTAGTTTTATTTGGGGACTCAAAAATATTCCGTTCCCATGAACTCTAGTTATATGTGTACTTAAGTTGTTTTTACTAATACACAGATAGGCATCATATCTTCGAGCTGCACCACCTAGAATAATAAGTAATAGCTGGAGCAATACCTATAATAATGACGTACGAATCTTATGCAACACACATGCATATTACATCTATATCGTAGACACTATCTATGCATACTCATTTTCATATGTAGCCAAAAATATATATCCTATTTACCTGTATAATTTACACACCTTTGGATTCCAAAATGGAAGCATAAATTATGCAAGGAATAAAAATTGCAATTCCAAGTTTCAATAATGAGTATTAATTCCCTTTATCTTATGCATCCTTGTTGATGCTAAGATTGTCAAGATCAGATGCATCATTTGCCAAGTCACCAGAGTCAGCAAGTCTGTCAGCAAAACAGATCAGTAGAATCTTGTTAGCACGTTTTTGCAGGGACCTAAGGATTTGGACGTCATAGGCGGGAAAACATGTTAACGAAAATGCAAAATATGCAATTTAAGAACATAGTTATGTAATAAAATCTAATAATTAGTACGTCTCCATGGGTAATTGAAATCGATTTTGAGTACAATCCGTGTTGAATTCAATATATGTTCAAATGGATTTGGATACACAAAGCCTGAGAATAAATAATTCAAGCTTTTATGTTGGTCAACTTGGATTTTTGAGGTTATGGATGTTTTTGAGAAAATAAATTGCGAATTATGGAAGCGACAAGAGTAGCTTTGCTGTGCGTTTTATTACACATGTGATAACAATTTCCGCTAAAAAAGAAAAAAAAATTATGAGCGTGCATCATGTTACGAGTACAATAGGCGAATGTATCTTTGGCTTATTCAATACGATTTGAATACGGTAAATGTTTCCATGCAACAAATTTCGTTCTGATCCTCTTCTGATCCTATTTTCCAAGAGGAAAGTTTTGTTTTTGCATTTTACCCTTCTTTAAAAGTAGTTTTAATCAATTTAGGTTTGCTAACAATTGCGTTTAAGGTTGACGGAGAAATGTTTAACTTTTGCACTATATCCACATGTTTCATATTAGGATTGTGATCTATTTCAAGGATTTTCAGTTTTTCACTATTGGTTATTTACTACACTTTCTTTTTTTCATTGCAAATGAAAAGTTAAAATACAATCTACGTATGTTTTGTCAACACTCAACAGTAGAAACTATCATTGGCGTTTACCACGCCAAGGTAAAGCATTCTCTATCCCGCCCACACAAATCGGGTCACACAAATATTTACATACATGCATGTGATTGGCTGCCGGTATCCACCCTGTGACCGAGGATTGACCAAAGTAGCCAATGAGGACGTCAAACTTTGAATGTGTTAAGCGCCTTCTCCCACAGGAGCGATCAAGGATTGGCCAAAACAGTGAATGAGGACGTCAACTTCAAACATAGTAAGTGGGACCGGGAAAACGCACTAAGCAAACGTTATTTATTACATTTGGTGATTTGGTACCGGGACTTTCATAATTGAACGTAATACATGGGAAAACGTGTTAATGAGGAAGGTGCTAACGAGATTCCACTGTATAGTATTTCAATCTGTTGAGGACATTTCAGATTCATGTTCTTCTTCATGATGTTTAATGAAATAGATCTCCATTAAAAAGAATCCTGTTTAACACAGTGGGGTAATTCAGACTTCTTGATTTGTCCACCAAAATATACTGATGCTCATTATGAAGAAAATAATTCTTTTATCCTTAGGTTAAAGTGAGCCAAAACAAACCTAAGCATGCACATCGACCATAAAAGTTTTTGTCCATAGAAATACTTTCCATTCATAAATGCAATTTCTAGCCATTAGATGGGTAATCCAGACTATTTTTAAGCAGTGTTTAATGCCCATTCTTACTATACAAGGTGAATCACCTAAAACTTGCACCGCAAACATTTCAGAAATGGAAAGTGCTATTGATGTGCAGTTTTCACAGCAGTCAGGGGCTCGTACATTTAGCCTATAAATTGATTTTAATAATACTGAGAAAGTGTATTTTTTGAGCAAACATACAATTTTTTAAATGGAACAATGCCTAGTTACATCAACAGAATAAAGGTAGGGTAAATTAGGATGTCAGTGGCGTTTGTTGCAAGATCCTAGTGCAAGTGGTTTACGAGAAATCTTATTTTGAAACTTTTACGCACCGATACTTGTACAACCTGTGGTAGCACAAACTAAAGAAAAACAAAAGGTAATTACAATACTTCTGTGGATTTTTACAAGTAAAGAGAACATAGCCCTTCAAAGGTTGTGTTCAAAATGACCACCGGCAGCTTCAATACATGCTTCCAGTCTGCTATGGAAAGACTGCTGAACACGTTCTAGCATTTCAGCAGAAATTTCAGAGCAGGCAGCAGTAATACGTCATTTCATATCGTCTGGTATAGTTGGTACATTCTTGTAGATAGTGTCTTTCAGCCTTCCCCACAGAAAGAAGTCTAAAGGGGTCAGATCTGGTGAACAGGCTGGCCAAGGTACAGGTCCTCTTCGCCCAATCCAACAATTTAGAAACAATCCGGTAAGACAAGCTGTAGTACTTCGTGCACTATGGGCTGGACGGCCATCATGTTGGTACCACAGGTTTCTCCTAGTCTGTAAAGGAACGTCTTCTAGCATCGGTGGCAGATGGTTTGTCAGGAGGCTGCGATACTTGTGCGAGTTCATTGTTCCTTCTATGAAGAAAGGGCCTATGAGCTGATGGTTCACTATCCCACACCACACGTTTAAAATCCATGGACGCTGACGTTCCACCTGACGAAGCCAATGGGGATTGTCAACAGACCAATAGTGCATGTTTCTGCAGTTTACCTGGCCATGATTAGTAAATGTTGCCTAATCACTAAACAAGATACATGATGAATCTGGAGTATCATGTCTTAACGCCCATGTACAAAAGTTAACACGATTCTCAAAATCCTTTCCATGCAGCTCTTGATGGAGAGAGATGTGATAGGGATGAACCTACGTTGATGGAGAATGCGCAGTACACTTGCCTGACTTATGCCACTTCCATGTGCAATTGTGCGGGAACTAATTTGCGGATCTACTGCAATGGCAGCCAAAACAATTTCCGCCTCTTCTCCAGTCACTTGTTTCTGTTACGTTTTCTAGGTGTTACAGTACCACTTTCATGTAATTGGTTGAAGAGGTTGATAAATAATTGCAGAGATGGTTGACATCTATTGGGATATGTTTCCGCATATGCCATACAGGAACGAACTGCATTCTTCCTACACGCTCCATACACCATGAGCATGTCAGCTTTTTCTGCATTAGTAAACCCCATCTTCCACTTATGACTTACCGCTTGAACTGTCACAAACTAACTGACCAGAAAGTCGCAATGCAATCAATGAACAGAAAGCACAATGCAAACAAACATAACAACATCGTATCTAGCAACTAAGCAGGTTGAATGGGAAAACAATTGTCGGGGTGGAAACTTTTCAAAATACAATTTCTTGTAAACCACTTGCACTAGAATCCTGCAACAAAGACCATTGGCATTCTAATTTACCCTACCTTTATTCTGTTAATGTAACTAGGCATTGTTCCATTTAAAAAACTGTATGTTTGCTCACAGAATACACTTTCTTAGTGTTACTAAAATCTGTTTATAGGCTAAATGTACGAGCCCCTGACTACTAATCAATGCTGGTAAACTGCACATCAATAGTACTTTCCATTTCCAAAATATTTGTGGTGTAAGTTTTAGGTGATTCACTCTGTATATGGCACCACAGGCAATGGACACTGATGATACATGAAATGAAAATTGGGAAAGGAAATTTGGTAAGTACACGTTCTAGGCCTAAGGGTAATTCAGGTGAAATATTAGTGAAATATTAGCAAAATATTAGCATATTAATAAAGAATATGAATTAGGATTGAAGAAATGTGACATTAACAGAAAAAGAATTATGGTTAGCAATTCCCTGTACAAGCTGCTATTTTGCTGCAGTATGGCCAATGTTACACTCAAATCAGTCCATTGCTTGTGAGTGTTAACATATGCGACAATGAGCATGGATCATCTTCCGCAATAAAACATAGAAAAGGCAAGTGTTTAAATAAAAGCTCTGCTGCTTGCCAGAATATATGCATATGCATTGTGGAGTGATACATTACTTAATGATGCCAGTAAAACCAGCAGTCTCTTAAAGTTACACAAGTAATACAATTTTCCCATCAGATTATTACAAGAAACAAAATGTATAATATAATCAGGGGCATAAATTATTCAAGTAAATATAGTACTTAAAAGCATTAATGTATTAAACATTTAATTTTACTTCATGTTGCAGAAACATGCCATTTTTAAGGTCCATTCAATATGCTTTTAATTTAAGATAATGTCAAGCTTACAATAAAAATATTAGTTTAATTGCAGCATAAGTACCTGCTCCAATGTAACTGACGGAGAGTGTACGTGACCGGGACCAGCCTCGCTGTCTTACAAGACTCTCCTCATCTGTGCTTGACTGGAACATGCCTCCCTGACGTACAGTACACGTTCCAGAAATGCACCTGCCACAACAACTATTCATTAGTTTGACAAAAAGGTACGCATGTATAATGTACACCACCTGAAGGCAGTGATAAGTGAACAAACACCTTGCAATGTATAAAAAAAAACAAAAATTGACAAGTGGTACACAGTGAAGCACAAATTATAGTACTAAATTGCAATGTGAATCAAATGTATATTTGAGTTACTTCACTAACAATTTAGTATATCTTGTGATGTACTCGTTATGATGAGTCAAATTTAAATGCAAGAGGTTAACATTTTCATCCAATTCACAGTATTGTAGTATAATTGGTAACTGAACGCATTAACATATGTACATACACCGTTTATGTGTTTGGAATAACATAATTATCATGAGGTTCTTTAAACTTATGAGGAAATTGTTTTAAATAAAGAATTAATTGACATTAAAGTAGCGGTTAGGTCTCCAGCTTCAATGAGGGATGATAAAAGCACAAGGTATAATGTTGACATGCAGACTAAGGCAGGAGGAAATGAGATTGTTATTCCAAATAATTTTAATCACAAGTACCTTTGTGATTCAAATTTCCTTTTAATATGCACAATGTTAATATCAAAAGCCAAAAAAGACTGCTTTGATTCCTTCTCAGAACTCATAATAAAATCATGCATTACCTATTCTTAATAATTTCCAAAATGTAGCACTGCATAAAAAAGGAAACTTCTTTGCTTTCCTGTTAAAAATAAACGATCCAGCAAAAGATGAAGTTAAATATTCAGTACTTCCAAGAGAAACTTATTAAGCACGTTCTTAAAATGATTTGCATATCAAAGGATATGAAATAGTTACCTGACTAGATGTGCAAGAATGGCTTTAACCCAACGAATCTTGCCAGAGTTGAGCAGTTCCATGAGTTGCTTTGGATGATACTGAGGCAAAACGGGACACGCAATACGACTTGCCTCAAAGAGCCCATAATCTGGCATGTAATCCATGCTATTCATCTGCTCTGATTGCACAATAGCGCCTGCAAAGACATTCCATAATTAAGAACAAAATAATTTTTTTTCTTCTCCATTAGAGTAACATGGAAAGATGTCTTTTATAAACATAACAATTAGTGATGGGACGATATCACCATTTCTTGACACTTGATACCAATACTGATTTTGAGCACCGATATTCAATACTGGATACTCATTCATTCATTCATTATCTGTTTATCCTCCTCTTATGTAGGACTTACATCCCCCAGGACTTACAGGCGGGTGCCTGGGGTCAGAGGCCCGTCGAGGAGCAGACACTCATGGATCAGACAGAACATCCAGGATGGGTGATCAGCCCGATGCCTGGCATGGGAGGAAGGAAGTAGATGAAACGAAATGTTGGTGAAATGGATGAAAGGGAAGGTGATGATGAAGAAGTTGGTGGAATGAATGGCGGGGGAAACCGGAGAACCTGGAGAAAACCCGCCCAGACACCGCTTCGTCCACCACAAATCCCACATGCAGGTTCCTGGGATTGAACCCGGGCCACCTCGGTGGGAGGCGAGCGGTCTAACCACTCGGCCACGGCGCCGCCACTGGATACTCACATTATAAAAAACTGTAAAGGCTGTTCACTGAATTATGTTCTTATTAATAGTTTTCTGTGTATATAGATGCATGTAGGTAACCAATTTTATATTGTGTGCTAATTCCAAAATTCTTCCTATTTGATATTTTCCAATTGGCAGCAATTTTTTTTCTTGGCAATGCCACAGGTTATATACACCCTACTGTAACAACAACAATTTCTTTGCTTCCCTTTTTATGTAACTATATTTTGTGGTGAAAACTTTCTTTTAAAGGATTTTCTATCCTTTACAAATACTATCAATTCTTTATTCTGGAATCTTGAAAATATAAACTAATACCTATATAACTAAACTAATGTGTTCATTATACCCTTCTACTACTATTCACATGTATTTTTTCATCTGGTAATAAGTAATTAACCATATAACACTCGGAAAGATAGTAAAAGAGTCATCCAGAAACTAAGTCCCGATCACATCCAGAGATGGCACCATCAGTCGAATAGATATGCACATGTGCAGAAGTAGAGAGGAAGTATGTGGGAATAATGTAGTAGTACAGTTTCAGTCTTATGACGGCAGTGGTTACTGCACAGTGCCCAGAGAAAATGGCTGCTCCAATACTGTCTCCCGTCAACTGTGAGGTTCGTGCAGTCATCCAATTTTTGCACCTCAAAAGCAATCTCCAGCAGAGATCCATCACCAATTTTGCCGCATGCATGGACACGACATTATGTGTGACAGTATGGTAAGACGATGGTGCAGGCAATTCATTGAAGGACGAAACAATATTCACAACATAGACCGTAGTGGCCAACCATCCCTGGTGACGCCAGAACTGATGGAAAGCGTGTGGCAAGCAATTGTGCAGAATAGGCGCTTCACAATTTCATAACTCTCTTGTGAATTTCCCCAGATGTCTTGCTTGCTTTTGCACAAAATTGTCTCCCAGTGGCTTGGTTTTCACAAAGTGTGTGCAAGATGGTTGTCAAGGCAACTGACTGATGAACACAAAACGAAACATCTGGCTACAGCACTGACACTCCTACAGTGATACACAGAGAAAGGGGATGAGTTTCTCAACCATACTGTCACTGGGGATGAAACATGGGTGGACAAAGCAACAATCAATGCATTGGCGGCATAATAGCTCGCCTGTGAAGACCAAATTCAAACAGACAATCTCTGTCAAAAAAACTCATGTGCACTGTCTTCTGGGATCAATGTGGTGTCCTCCGTGTGAGGTTTTACTGCAAGGGGAGACCATAAATTTTATTCTTTTCACATCATTATAAACTAGAATTGTGTGAGTAGTGCGAGTGAGCAAAGAGCTGAAAAATGAAGTACACTCTAGCAGTCCACCATACTGTAATGATAAAGATCAAACAAAGGCAACATACAAGGAAGCAAATGTTATAATGAGCAGTGTAAAATCTTCATTTTTTGAAATTAACCTTCTGCTATGGAAAACATTCATATCTACTTCAGCCTAAGTTGGCTGAGGTCAGATGTTTGTTTCTACCATTGCAATAAACTTAATCAAAATTGGTTCTGATGTAATTGCAAGAATGTGAATAAGCAAACTCAAAGTTACACTGCACACCATGACAGACCATCAAACAATACCACAAACTGACACTTATGTTAGTGCACAAATGAAGGCACATATGCAAAAGCAAAGTGGCACTGATTAGAATGACAAAAGTCTCAAGTTACGCTATGTAGTATCATTGGGTTTGGCATTGCACATTCCATGACATTTATTATTCAAGAGCATTGGTATCTGCATCTGCGCCAATGTCAGACATATATATCTGACATTTTCTTACGCTACACGCACATTTTACGATAACACTGCCATAGATTACATTAAACTGTATATGAAATTATACTGCAATCCATGTCATGCAAAATTAAGCTTTATCATCAATACTACCTATTCTATCTTTCTATATATAGAGTATTAAAGATTTCAATATAAAACCTAACAGCATTAAAACAATGCACTGCATCAACATACCTCGCTTTTTCTTGCTGTCCAGCATGGTGAGGTTAATGGAACTCACTCTAGACAAATGAGGCATTGAACTGACATTTGCCAGCCTTCGCTGTGATGTTTCCTGAAAAAACATTAATCACATACATCCGTATTAAGCTTGTACATTTTTCATCTTATCAAATGAAAGTGCATTATTCTGTTTTGGCTCAAGTGACGTCATTGCAACCCTGACCTAAAAATTATGGACAACTTGGAAGCTTTATTTCAACTGAATTTGACAGAAAGCTGTTCATTAATTACTTTTAACTGTTATCATTGACTGTCCAAGCTATGGTGAAGTCTTGATGAATCATTCCTATTACAGCAGTTTCCAAAAATATATTTTCAGGCTTGCTTGGTTCCTAAATAAACTTCATTTGAGTACTGCTCCTACTGCTATTGCTTTGATTATTATTATTAACTTATTTATTTGTATTAAGCTAATTACTAAGTTTACATGGCCAGGAACTACCCAGGTACTATCCCAAGACATACAAAATAATATATGAATCTTGTTTTCCTTTTGTTTTTTCAGTTGTTATACTATTAGTATTACAATTCTTGATTTAACTTATATGTATAGTACAGTTAGCTTTATTTATAGACCAAATCTATTTCTTCTTGACCACGAATACGTACTCTCCTAAATTATTAATCAAAATTGTTGATGAAACATTTTTTGAACTGCCACTGCTTTTGGATTAATTTTTACCTCCTCTCTACTGTCCATTCCAAACCAGAGTTCCCTCTGATGTAAACAAAAGCATGTGCTTCTGCTTGTCACGGACCCAAGAATACACTCTTACGTCAACATAAATAGTTCTCTAAAAAAAGAAAAAATTTTATTGTATCATGAAATATTGGGCAGAAAAGGTATAGAACTGCACATTATATTGCTGTTACAAGAACTCATTGCTAAAGGTAATGTATATATACTAACTGTTAAGAGATTACAAAATATGATTTTCGTCTGCTGTTGCGCTAACACTGAGAGCACCTTGCTTGTTAATACCAACTGTATGCATGACTGCCATTCTCTTACATACACGAGAAATCAGCAATGAATTCCCAGAGGTGCTATTGGAGTACCGAGTAAACACTTTGCATAACATAGGAAATATGATAAGTGAACAGTCATTCATAATACGCAGGTGCAGCGCAGCTGCTGAGCTCAGGTCAAATCTTGTGATTTAGTCAGTTGGTATTTGAGTTCTCATGGCAGAGGAAGGTGCGTGTAGTGCGAATAAACTTTCAAACACAAAAGCGGGAAACCGTTAAAAAGTGGCGAAAAACAAACAATACTTAATGTATTCAACTTACTATTAGAAAAATACCCGACACTTGCATTAGTGGATATTACGAAACTAATATCTGATTTTACAGGCATTTCAGTAAGTGTAACCAAAGCGCACAGTGAGTATAACAGACATAGTAGAAGAGGAGAGTCAAATGTGGGAACTTGTTTGCACTTTTGCCTGAGGATTGTGATTAACGTAAGCAAAATGCTCATTTCCGCATGCTTATAAAATCAATTGTTACTTCAGGTTGCATTTTGAGCTATGATTCTCATGCAGGGCGCCTTTTTATGGATTGAAACAATGTTCAACTTTAAGTGAGCACATGAGAGAGGAACAAGCAGCTATTAGGAGCAGGAATGCCAACTACTTTTGCGCGGATAATACAAAGAGTTTGTTTACAGTAAGAGGCACTCTGGTTTGGAATGGACAGTAGCTTTGCATTCAAACAGGATATGGATTGCATCCTTGTTCTCTCCACGTAAAGGGCAAATACCTTCTTCAAGCCTTACCCTATAAACTTTTAATTTACATATTCCCAATCTGAAGTATACCATACCTCCTCTTTAATCTTTATTGCATTTTTTTGTGCACACCTGCTTACCGTCATTCTGAGATAGTATTTACACTTCTCCTACGATTTAATTGTTTATATATTTATTGTCCCATTTGTGTCATCATTTTATTATACAGCAGAGTTCATTCACATGTGTAACGTAAAGAAATATGTCTGTACCTATATTCTTATTTTAAGTAACTTTAGACTTCCACACCAGCAGAAATGTAAGTAGTGTTGGAAAGAAAAAAAAGAAAAGGTTATTACACTGTGTGTTACATGTTCGTAGAAGTCTTTGTTAATTGGCATGCAAATAGGACACAAGTAACTGATAGTAGGGAAAATCCGAAATAGTTCACAAACAGGATTTTTCACTGTATTCTACCATGTGATCCTGAGTTAGCCAATCAAGTTAAGAGAAATTTGTTAGCGTTTAAACATAAAGGAAATTCACGCCAGCTCGAGAACCAATAAAATTAGTTTATAAACTTCAAATTCGTGCCTCTCAGAATTGTATATATAAAAGATGCTTGTGGAAAATTATGCAGCTTTTGGACGTCAAAAGTATTAGGAACCTGTGCTCCTCATAACAAGATTTTTGCGGCACAATTAATTTACGAATGTAACACAGTCTTTGGACTTCAAAAGCAGGATGAACCTGTGCTCCTCATAACAAAATTTTCTGCCGGAATTACTTTAAGAATGTAACTCAGTTTTGAACATAACCGCATGAGTAATATGTGCCAAAAGTGACAAGTAATTTGTGGAGAGAGTAACTAAACATGCAGAAGTTTTGTTATACATTGTTAGACAAGTGATTAAGTAATTTTCTGGTGGAAGTCAAACTGTAACAGTGTACTTTGTTTAACACACAACATGAAAGGTTTGCTGTTGATTTCCTGTTATAACTCAGAACAATAAAAAGAAATGTGTGTTGAATTTCATATGCTATGTCGTCTACAGTTATTGATAGTTGAGTCTTTACGCATCACACCCTGGACATCAACGAAAACATGTTTGTACCACAAAAACAATCACAGTAGGTATTGAACCCACACACACAACAGGATCTTCAGTGAGTAGCCAAGGTGATGAGCAATACCAAGGTGACGGATGGACTGCATTCTCCATGTAAAGATAAACAATAGGGAAAGGACAACACAATTCATTCCAAAATACTTAGAGAACTTTTATTTTATAATATTGCCCATAAACATGCTCATTCATATCTTCCAGGTGACATTTTGACATCTATTTCCTAATGTCCTGGTAGTATATTATCTTTTCCTAACCATGTATTGCCCACAGCACTGATTAGAAGTTGGTTTATTAAAGTTATTCCTTTAAGAATACTTTCAGAATTCATAATGATGATGACTTGAGTAAACAAATTGGTCTAATGTAATGGACCCTATACAAAATTTTTATGAAATTACATAAAGATGGCATATGCTGTATTACATGTTCAAGAATACAGCCGAGATACCTTTGTGCAACAGAAGTATGCAATGCTGTGTAAACAGATGCAGCACCTCACTAAAGCATGATTATGGATTATCAGCACCACACATACAGGATAATCATACCATAGTAGCTCAGAGGTAAAGCATCCACATAAAAACTGAAGATCCATATTTCTAATCCCAGCTGTGGCAGTGAATTTCTCACGTCTGATGAATCTCTGCAACTTAGTGCCTACACATCGCTAGTGTGAAAGAACAATTATCAAGCATAACTTAACCCTACAGTAATTAACCATAAAGCCACTTGTCTGGTTTTTTTTTTTTTTTTTTTTAATGGATGCTCTTTAACTTCTATGGTCCTTAGCGTCCCATTCTATATTGGGTGTGAAACACTGGTAATTTTGCTCAGAGGCCTCTTTATCAGGCTTGAGGTTCTTTTACGTGCTGTAAATCTATGACACGGGACCTCCGGCTTTACTTCCCTTCCGAAGGAAGCTATGCTAAGGATTTTTATGCCCGAAAAAATCCATCGCCCTCCGCTGGGTTTGAACACACGACCTTGGGAACTAAAGCCACTAAAAAAGTACTTGCAATATTGCAAATCATCTTTAAGTATGAAATCTCAAATATTTGTAATTGCCTTGAAGGTTTACTAGGATACTTAATTCAGATGAGAAGGTTTAATGTATGTACATGCATCGTCATTGTAGCTCTTGGTAGGTTATCAGTGTAAAAAGCCAAGGACCCGTGGTTCAAGCCCTAGATCTGGCATTGAATTTTTCAAGTTTCATTCATGATTTTTTTATATTTACATTTGTTTTTAAAAAACACACTGTCAAATAAACCAGAACCTCTTCAAGAGTCAAATTTAACAGCCAATGTTCATAACAAAAGTATATAATTACATGTAGTCATTAATCATAAGCCATCTTCCATTTCTCAACACTATCTACATTTTATAACTATGTACTTAGGAACTTGAAAAAAAAAAAAAAAAATTGTATAACCTATAGATGCTATTAGCACAATTTTAAAGAAAATTCAACTTCCTTGCGGTATAGGTTATTTACATGTACAACAAATACAAAGCACCAATTATTACTTTCTCTACTACGTACAGTAAGTAGGGGAAGTATTATATTCCACCCAAAAATTCGATACCGAGATTTCACCGGAAATATATGTTTTGAGACTCCCTGAATCCAAAAAAAGCATTTTTGGAAACATGTCCGTGTGTGTGTCTGTGAACAGAATAACTCAGAAACGAACAGTCGGATAAACACCAAACTTGGTATTTAGGTTCAGTATCTTCCAGAGATGCGACACGTAGGTTTTCAAGAAAATTCCCCCACCCCAGATTACCCTTTACATGGAACATTTTTCGAAAATTTTAATTTTCTCAAAAATGGCTCTAATGATTTTGATTAAAATATATGTTTAAGATATTTTCATAACAAATGAAATGTATATCTCGAATTTTCTGGGAATGTCTCCAAAAGTATTCTTCATTGTGAACGACTTTTGCATAACTGGTAAACCATAAGAGATAGACAAAATTTTACTACACAAAAAATGTAGATCGCGTTAAAATACACAATCTATGTCATATACATTTTTTTTGTTGGGTGAACCATTTTCGAGATATTGCTTCTTATTCCCTTAAATTTTCCATTATTTATACTTTTTCTCAAATTCGTTTTTCATTTTTTACTTTCTCTACTACGTATAGTAAGTAGGGGAAGTATTGTATTCCACCCAAAAATTCGATACCGAAATTTCACCAGAAATACATGTTTTGATACACCCTGAATCCAAAAAAAGCATTTTTGGAAACATGTCCGTGTGTGTGTCTGTGTGTCTGTGAACAGCATAACTCAGGAAAGAAAACAGTCAGATAAACACCAAACTTGGCATTTAGGTTCAGTATCTTCCACAGATGTAACACGAAGGTTTTCAAGAAAATCCCCCCCAATCCCAGACTACCCTTTACATGGAACATTTTTCGAAAATTTTAATTTCCTCAAAAATGGCTCTAAAGATTTTGATTAAAATATCATATGTTTAAGATATTTTCATAACAAATAAAATGTATATCTTGAATTTTCTGGGAATGTCTTCAAAAGTATTCTTCATTGTGAATAACTTTTGCATAACTGGTAAACCATAAGAGATAGACAAAATTTTACTACACAAAAAATGTAGATCGCGTTAAAATACACAATTTATGTCATATACATTTTTTTTGTTGAGTGAACCGTTTTTGAGATATTGCTTGTTATTCCCTTAAATTTTCCAATACTTATACTTTTTCTCAAATTCATTATTCATTTTTTTTGTCTTGGATATGCAAAGAGTATTAATCTGTGGCAAACGGAATGATGCTGCACCTAGCAACCAGCTATTAAGAGATATGTATGTGCTTAAAGGCTACTGTATTTCTATTTTGCCCTTGTAAATATATATTCCCCTTACATCTACAAGAAAATTAGCAATAAGATAGAGTCTGCAAATGTTTATCTCGATTAACATGAAGTAGATGGAGAATAAGCGTTTGTAAAAACAGTTTGTACAAGAGTAGAGAAAGTCATGTGAGTGTAAAACGTCAGATTTTTTTTCAAAAAGGATCCTTTTGGCCTTCATATGTCCCTAAGTCTCCATGGCAAATCAGTGATTGCACTACATAGAGTCTCCATTGGAAAAGCTGCCACTGCTTTCAACAAAGAGCACTACAAGCTATCAATACTGGAAGTCCTCTTCTCACAGCTTGTCCAATTGCTGAGGTGAGGTGGAGGGAGGGTAATCACCCACAGCAATGAAGTCCAGAACATTTCTCTGTAGGCAGTGCTAAGTAGAGATTGTCTTGGGGCAGGTACCAGAACCTGCTGGTGCCTTAAATGTTCATTTCTGAACAAAGTATTGCTCAGAGGTTTTCACAACAGGCTCCAACATGGTGTTATTAAAAATTTTGGCTAAGGTGGTGGTGTCAAATGTCACTCATCAAACACTACCTGAAGTAGGATGATGGCCCCTCTGGATCCTCAGTCTTCCCAATGAGTTTCTCAAGATGTTCGAACATGAACTCAGTCATTTTGTCAATTGAAAGCCTCCCTCAACATTGAAAATCTTTTCATCTACAAAACGTTTCCTATGGCAATTGTATGTATACAGCTGAAGAAGGCATTTTAATTTTATCACCCTCTGCTGCAGATGCTGAGTTAGGTTATGACCTGTACTCCACTACAGTGAAATCTCAAAACAAAATGAAATTGAATTTTATTTATGGACATTTTTTAACTGCTATGGTTCTTAGCATCTCATTCTATATATTGCATGTGAAAGACCGGGAATTTTGTTCAGAGGCCACCCTATAAGGCTCGAGGATCTTTTACGTGCCATAAATCTGCGACATGGGACCACTGGCTTTACTTCCCTTCTGAAGGAAGCCATGCTAAGGATGTTTATGCCCGAAAAAAATCCATCACCCTCCGCCAGATTTGAACCCATGACCTTGGGAACTAGAGGCTAGCATGGTACCACTAACCATGGAGGACTATAGTGAAATCTCAGAATAGCATACCTTACTATACCTATATTTTATTTTTATGTACAGATTTTAAATTTCCTGCTTAAATCCCATAGAATATAGTGCAAAGCTCTTTATTTTTATATCTCCAACTTTTATAACATTAGTTTTCTTTGACAGTGTTACTTCATCTATACCTACACAAAAATGTCACTACATATTGTATATTACTAGTTTTTGCTTAAATTTTAAATTGTTGTCCAGAAACAAACTGGACACAACACAAGTGTAGTTTTGCTGCGTTAAGTTCTTTGTTCTCCAAGCAAGACATTTACATATATCTTTTTTTTTATTTATTTATTAATGTGCTAAGTTCATACATGGTTATGGACTGACCTTAACCCTAGTTATTTGACCATCATATCTATTTCAGTGTACAAGTACAAAAGTTAACATATTACATAGATATCTTTTGTCAGCTAAAAATTAATCTAAATCTGCATATTTTTCAACTAACCATTTCCATTTCATCTTCACTTTCCATAAAATTGGGAACTTGTTTCTGACTTTCAAAAATCTTTGTAAGTGCAATTTCTTTGATTCTCAGCAATCATTTCTTACTTATTAGATACCCTCCAGTCATTAGTGGCTTTAAATTGAAAGATAATGTGAATTTCATCCCTCCACATATAGGGTACATTCCAGGGATAACCTCTCCCCTCATTCCCCTTAGTTTCCAAATCCCTAATTGAAACCAGACTAACCATTCTCTCTCATTCTTTTTGCAAATTAAAATGTACTACTCCTTTTCTCTTTTAATTTCTTGTAGTAAGTCAGTGAGCTTTACTTCCTAACCTGGGCAAACAAAATCTGTCTATCCATGTCTTCCATTCTAGATCTCACTTCCTTCCAAAAGCCTCTTTCAAAGTGTCCAATTTTAACCTAAAAGGTCTCCTAACCCATTTTTAAATAACTGCTCTCTAATTTTCCCCAACCAGAGATTTGACATAATACTTAAATTTTATTCTGATATATCAAGCATATTTTCACTATAACACTATCTGGTAACTCTTTATTTCAGTACTTTCTGCAACATTAGCCCTCTCACACTTACCTTTCTTAGCTCTATTAAGGCTGCTGCATTTGCAGTATTGCTAGGGACACCCAAAATTAATTTACAAAAACTTCTTAATATTTCCATATATCATGAGTACCAATAAAAGCATAGCCAATTTCTGATTGGTACCCAGTGATACAGTAGTGGTTACACATAATGTACTTCTGTTTCCAGCTTCAGCTTACTTGTATTTGCAATTTCATTTGATTTGAAGGTTATGTTGTTAAATAGAGGAAGATCATTTTCTCTTCTGCAACTCAAATTATAATGACCCTCTTAGCGTACCCCTACTAGTGCTGAACACAACCCTCAAAACCAGTTTTACTGCACCCTGTGACAAAAGTTAGGAACAATTTATGTTTATTAAATAAAGTATTATCCAGGCTTGTGGGCCGTGGCCTACTGGGCTCCTTCTTCTTCCCAGATGTTTCGCCTGCGACTACGGCAGACATCTTCAGTTTCCACAGCGACTGTGCTTGATGCACTCTGGACTGCGGTATTTATACCAGCGGCTGGTGGGGAGGTCTGCGATGATTGGTTTGGGTTGGCGGTGGGCTGGACTTGGGTAGATGGAGTGCTGCGTTCTGCTGGTGTCTGATTGGTTTGGGTGAAATGCTTTGTTAGTGCTGTTTGCCATATTCTGTTTAGCTTTAGACCTTCCTCTTTATAGTTATTTTTATGCTTCCGTATTTCAATGGCTTCGTGATATAAACGTGAATGGTAATGATAGATTGATGCCAGGATATCTGTGTTTTCATATATGTTCTCCTTCTTCAAGTATGGCATGTTCTGCAATTGCCAATTTTTCTGTTTGACCCAGACGAAAATATCTTCTATGTTTGTTAATGTGAGTTTTTATGCTTCATTGTGTGGTTCCAATACATACTTTACTGTATGAACACGGTATTCTGTATACTCCAGCTGTGTACAGTGGATCTCCAGAAGCTTTGGCTGAATGGAGTGTATTGCAGATCTGTTTAGAGGGCTTGAAAACGGTGTCAATGTTGTGGCATCTGAGTAATTTGCCAATGCGGTCAGTGACTGATTTAATGTACAGGAGGAAAGCCTTAACCTTTCTATTGCTTGCAGCTGTTTGTGTATTGATGGAACTTCTTTTGGGATGCAATGCTCTTCTGATTTCATGCTTTGAGTAGCCATTCCCTTGGAGTGCTTTGTTTAAGTGTTGAAGTTCCTGGTGTAGGTATTGCGATTCACAAATGCGTGTAGCTCAGTCTACTAGAGTTTTAATCATGGAGCATTTTTGACTCAGATGGTGGTTGGAGTTCTTGTGAAGGTAGCGATCAGTGAGAGTCAGTTTCTGGTATACTTTGTAGCCTAGTGTGCCATCCTCCTTCCTATTCACCATGATGTCCAAAAATGACAATTTACCATCCTGTTCTTTTTACATGGTGAATTGAATATGATGATTGATACTGTTTAGGTGGTTGAGAAATTCTTCCAGGGCTGGTTCTCCGTGGCTCCAAATGATGAACGTGTCATTCACATAGCACCACCAGCACGAATGTTTGAGTGGTGCTGAATACAGTGCTGTAGTCTCGAAGAAGGAGCCTAGTAGACCACAAGCCCGGATAATACTTTATTTAATATTGATACTGATCATAAAAGCATAACAAATTTTGATGAATTTATATTTAAACTAGGCGCTACTTTATTTTCGCCTATCAATGAAAAATGAATATCATACATCCATAGCATTATCTGCATCATGTTACACTGACCTTGGACTCTTACTAGCTGTTCCTCAAAATTATTTAGATTTGATGCATACCATAAGTTCACACTTTACCTGTGCCAAATTCCTGAGATCCTCATCACGGAGGTTTCTTGAATCCTGAAGCTCATCAGATTCCTGATGATGCAGTCCTGCAACTCTCTCTTGTTCTGCTGAAACTGCAACACAAAGTTCAATAGCAATATGAATTTTACTGTACAATATGCACATGAAAAACAATTGCTACATCTAAAAATTATATATCATAAATATCAAATTACCATTTGGTTTCCACTGTGAATACACATGCATCTCACTATCCATCCCTACAACCAGTATGCCATCACGGACCCAAGAGATCTGCATTGGTAATGGAGGCAGACCATCAGCGGTGAGAAGATCTATTTTTCTAAGTTTCATCCATCTGCAGACAAAAATTATCCATAATCAATTCTATACTAATTTTATAAAGACAGAGAATTTGTGTGCTTGTTTACGGACTTTGTCAGATTTATCTTAAGACATCAAATAAATCATTGTGGTAACACTTTCACCACTGTTCTTCCTAGGGGTTACAGCTCACAAGACATTTTCAGGGGAGGTTAAAGGTAATACACAATAACCAAGAAAGGGAACCAAAAGAAGAATGACAGATAGCTTAGTAAATTTTGAATCAAATTTTGCAACACTACACCACTTAGAATTAAGAAAAACATGTTTCAGGCGTCTAATTGCTCCCATTATAAGTTTCACGTCAGTTGACAGTGTTCCTCTCTGGTGGTGGTTGGATGAACTTCTGCATCATGTTGCTGGGTGGGGTTTCAAAATAGAAAATTTGATTCTTGTTTTTCCAGGCTGAAAGTTCCATTTTCCTTATGTGTTTTTAAGAAGTTTTTCGGTTTCTATTGAATGCCAAGCCTCTTCTTGCTCCAGATTTATGTGCTCCTTTGCTCTTGCTTTTAAGCTGTCTTGATCTTCCTAATACAGACCTTTTCATGATCATTGCAGCTTATTTGATAAACTCAAGAGTTGTCCTCCTGCAGGATCTTGTTTTTTAATTTAGAATGTAGTATATTTTTAACAGAGTAACTGTTTTGGGGGGCCAAGATGATTTACTTTTTAAAGATTGTTTGGGATTTGAAGAAAGCTGAATGCTGGTATGTAAATTTGTTGAAGTTCTGGTTATTCTTCACAAGTGTTCTCATATCCTTTATTCTCTTCTTAGTTTTTGTTGGGCTGATCTTATTGTATACTAACTAGTCCTTTCCAAATCCATTTTCTGTGGCTATGTTTATTATGTTGATTAGTTCATATTCATCCTTACCTTCACTCATGGGAACATTTATTAACTTGTGCACTCAACTCCAATCGCCAAGATGCTGAGGATGGAGGTGAAAGTCTCCAAGATTTTACAACTCGACATAAGTGAAGTTTTAGGTGTGAACATCAACTCACTCATACTTTATAAAAACTTGAAAAGATCTTTATGTTGATCATGCCGAAATATAATAATTATTAGCCTGGTAGCTGCACTTTAATGAGTCTCATTAAAATACAATAATTGTCCATTTAAGTGCAGATGTTCCACTAATCAGAAGACCCCCCATGCAGCAACAGAAAAGCGCAAGTATGGATAAGGAATTAACCTAATATTGATTATTCTTGTACGTGCAACATCAATCAAAAGACAACTAAATCAAGTCAGTTCTGTTTTTATAATAATTAGGGTTAATTGCAAATAATATTCCAATAAATTTAATGTGTGTCTTCTCAGTGTCTACTTTTTTAAGGTTATAGTTTAAACATCTTCATCAAGGTCGTCGTTTCCAGGAAAAACATCTATAATATGGGGTCAGCACATACTTCACTAGCCATACACAAGGTATGTAGAGTTAATTATTAGCATCACACATGCACGTCATTCTGGTAAGACATGTATGAGTACTTAAAAGTTAGACATACTGTCAAACATAAACAGTTATATGTAACTTGCCTATAATGAAGTCAACATGCGTGTATGAAAATTAAAAAAATATAGGAAGAGGAAGACAAATTAAATGGGAAAACACAATAGAAACAATAGCGCAAAAACAATGGTTGAAATAAAAAGAATGTGCAGTGCTCGTGCTGAAAACATACGTCTTAATTATCTCTATTATATGCTCATAGTGTAATATACTATTATTTGATATCTTTTTTGGAAACACGCAGTGAAAATGAATTTTTAAACACTCTAGCATCACTTTTATAAAAGACTTATAGAACATATTTTGAAGATGCATCTCCATCCTCAGCCCTTATGGAGATAACAGTCTCCAAAACATGTTCCAGAAGTTTTGGTAAAAAAGAAGCTAAGTTACTTAAAAACTCATTTTAAAGCATTTGAAGTTCTCTATGCTCAAATGTGGCTAACAAGTTATGGAGCATTTAATGACTCAAGACATTTTAACAAAGTGATAACTGTACCTGATTTCATCTACAAAGTGTGGAGCTGCCAATGAGGAGGCCTTCCTGAGAATGGGTCTGTTTGTGGATTGTGACTCCTTCATTGCTTTCATGTTGGCTTGGGCAAGATCACTTGATACAGGAGTGAATAGCATCACCTGTAAGTACATCATACAGTTTCAGCACTTACATTCTGTGATTTGCGGACAACACACGCTCACCCCATTGCTCTTGAATGATATGGTAGCTTTTATTAGGGATATCTTTTTACTTCAAACTGCAGGATGGAATTCATTTTATTTTTATGAACACTGTTAATGTTTAGGGCAATAATAAGGTAATACTCTCTCTTTAATCCCTTTAACGTGCAATGATTCATGTTAAATTGATATTTGAAATTTATTGTCACTTAAACACTGTATAGGTATAGCAAAACATAATCAAATGTGGTGATTTCATGATTTTATATCATATACATATAACATGGTTTTATTTTCTTACTCTAAATAAATTGAACTATTTGATAAGAGAGAAACCACAAAGTCTTCTCTATGTTTTTACAATTTGTATACAATTGATTTTTATTATTTTAAATAAGTTTGCATCTTTTTGTGTGTAAGTAATATTGGTTCTTGAGTTATATTTAATTCACTACTCTGCATTCAGTCTTAGGTTGATCCGCTCCAAAACAAATGCATGTGACCAGTGTACCGCGGCACAACACAGTAGCAATGCACGCAGGAAAATAGTCCCATGCTAATAATCCAAATTTTAGAATGAATTTATCCGTAAATCATATAATATTCTGTACAAATACCTAGGAGTTTAATAAACGCACATTATACCGTTTAACAGAGCTAGAAGTCCCAACATGCAATTCATTTGTCACCTAGCATCTGGGTATGCGCAGAATATTGTTTACAGCCAGAAATCAGCACCTTCTATTTATTATCATGGTGGACGGCAAACTTGCTCTTGCGTCTTCGTTGACTTACATAAAGCATAAGCCTGGGCAAACCATTGACTAATAATGTTGAATGTTTATTATAAGTTATGTAAGAAATATCTAACGCTTCCCATGAAAGAAGCGGTGAAATTAACTTCCGAGTTTACCAGTGTTTCAAGTACAAGTATGTATAAACAGTGCTCGTAAGGAAAAATCTGAAGCGGGAAAAGTGGTTACACCCGGGAAAAAAAGAAAGCGTGTGAAATATGCGATGCAAGAATGTGATGATTTTGTGAAGAATGCAATTTGCGTAACAGTGCACAATTTCTTTTTTAAAAATGAGTCGTTAACCGTTGATGAAGTATCGCTTCTAGAGAGCTAACAAATGTAGCTTATCACATACCTATTACTTTCACTTTTGCTCGTTTCTTTTAGAATTAAAATTAACTATTATTATATGTGCAAACGTTTGTTTTGTTATAACTATGAGTCTTATCTTCTTTAACTCCAAACAGAATATGCGATTCCCTTTTAAGTTTTCGGAATAAGGGCTCTGTTCTTTTTGCAATATGTACCGCGTGTATTCAATACATGGTCATGAAAGTATGACTATTCCGACGCGAATGGTGGAAGGATACACGGATCAACCTAAGAGTGAATACAGTTTAAGGGTTTGTATTATGATCTCCATTCAAAAGCTGAGATTTGCTAACCCATAGTTATTGCTAACTGTTGATTAAACAGAGTGCCCCAAATTACAAATGCTAGGTAACTGTAGATTAGTTAACCTGGAGTATGTCAACAATTTGGTATGTTTGGCAACATTTTCTTGCATGATTTCATGCCATCTAGATGGAAACTTGTAGCATTAGATCTTCAAAATAACTTTTACGCTGTAAATTTCTTGGCTTGGCATCTGATTTATATGCATAACAAAATTTTTGTTAAATTAAGCCTAGTTTACATAAAACCACTCAGTTTCGTAATAGTTTCTGAAAACCATCTGCACAAGATGTTCACATGGTGACACTTGTGTATACTATAGTTTCATAGATTTTTAACATATTTCTGAGAGGTAGTTTGTAAAAGTGGATGGTCAAAATATTGCAGCAGCTACAGTAGTGACAGAGATGTTACTACTGGGCTTAAAAAATGAGAGAAAGTGAAAGAGACAAATACGGATTAGATCTTGGATTCAGAGGAGGTTATTTTTAGAATGATCCTCAGCTTTGTTGAAGGAAATTGTTTTAGAAGATACAAAAAGTTATCACAATCATTTGAGAATGGCTTCAGAACAGTTTAGCTGTATTTTTTTAAAATTTTTTTTGAAATTTGTAGTATGCCCAAGGGTGGTATGTGAATTTATTGAATTGTTGTGGATCTTGTTGAACCTGTAGTGTTGCCGATTCCTTAATGTGTTTTTGTTTCTTAAATTTCTTAATCTTATTGTCTATTATGGATGTATGAAATCCTTTGTTGGAGGGTGTCTGGGTGATGTGCTTGTATTCTAATTGGTACTCATTTGATTCCATTGGTACATGCACTAATCTGTGTGTCATACTATTTAGAACTGCCTGTTTGTGTGATGTAGGTTTCTAACTATCATTTTTAATGTAGTTATCAGCATATGTCGATTTTCTATATATGCAAAATGTTAGTTTGTGATTAGCTTTGTTTCTTATGATCTTGAAGTCCAGAAAAGGTAGGTAGTCATTTTCTTTAGTTTCTATGGTGAATTTTATGATTTTCTTCTGTATATTCAATAGTTTTAGGGCAGCGTCAGTCTGTTTTTTTTTAGAAACTATGGTAAATATATCAAATATAACAGTACCAATTTTTACAGATGGGAAGGATTTGGTGATATGGCACTCAAAATGGCTCATATATAATTCAGCTAAGAATGGTGATAGGAGGTTTCCCATGGTTAATCCTGAATTTTGCTGATAGAACTTAGTTTGGAAACTGAAATAGCTTTGATCCAAGCAGAGTTTGGTAAGTTTTCTGATTGTTCCTTTGATGTGTTGTTTCTATGTAGCCAAATTTGAAGTGACTGTAGTAGCTCATCTGTGGGTATGCTCGGAAAAAGTGCCGTAACATAAAATGAGACCATTACATCTGATGGGGATATGTACCAATTGGATAGATAATTAATTAACTCCAAAGAGTTTTTTTATACTTCTGTTCTAAAGTGTTTCGAGAGCCACTTGGCTAGTTCATATGCTGGAGAATTGATGATGTTGACTATTGGTCTCATTTCATTGACTGGTTTGTAGATTTTTGGAAGTGCATATAACCTAGGTATTGTAGGAAGATGTGACTTGATTTTAGACTTTTCTGTTTCTGTATTTTGGAGTGCTTTCATGCGTGATTTAAGAGGGTCTGTTTTAATTTCTGTGTATTCTGGGCTTTGTAGCAGTTGATCTATTCTGGATTTGTAATCATCTGGATTTAAGATAACAATAGTGTTACCTTTATCTGCTTTGGTGTATACAACTGGTTTATTTTTTAGGGAATTGATGGTTTGTTTGTATGGTTTTTTGTGATGTTGGCTGGCCTGTATCTGATTCAAAACTATTTCACATTGGTTTTAATGAATTGATTTATCATTGTTTTTAAGATGGCTGGTGGATATTTTTATGTCTGTTCTTCTATTTTTTTTTGACATTCATTAGCAGGATATTTTAAATTTATTATTTCTGGTGACATTTGTTTCCCTAGCATTGGAGAGATCCAGATTTTTTAAATTCTTCTGCTAAATGTAGATAGTGTTCAATAGATGATTTTCTGAATATATAAATATTTAATATTTCAAGTCAAGGTGCAGTAATATATAAGTTTATAATGGACTACAATAAATTGTATTTATTATGGATAATTATTTAAAATTAATTTGAAGGTGGATTTAATTGTAATTTTATGAAGTTTATTAAATTAAATAGTTCTAAAGGGTTGATTTTTGTTTTTAAGTTTTCTTTTAAGTATGGGAGTTTTAATTTCCGTTTGATTTCTTGGACTTTATTAAGAAAGCTTTGTTGCATTTTTTTAGTTCACCTGTGTTTTTTTTTCTTTTTTCCCAATTGCTATAGGGCAGTTTGATTAATTTTTCATATTGTATGATAGCTGCTTTTTCAATGTCAAGTTAAAGTCTTGTATTATTTGTTAGAATTTGCAGAGCAAGTACTGTGACAGTTCTAACAGCCCCAATTACTAAAAGAATTTGGTTTTGTAGAATATTAAGTTTTTCTACATTTGCAATTAATATCTCTTCCCAATATTTGAAAGTTGGTTTAATATACATCTTATAAAAAGTGTTCAAAGTTTGTGTAGAACTTCCCCATTTTTTCCTTCTAGTCGTTTTAGTAGTGGTATTTTTTCTCAGTTTTTTTTTTTTTTTTTGCAAATATTATGAGTATGTTTTCTTCATGCTAATTTTGTATCAAAAACAATACCTAAATAGTTGGTTTTACAAGTTTCTGTAAGTGTTTTCCCTTCTAGTCTTAGTGAAATATTTGATGGCTTCTTCCTTGTGCAAAAAGTTGATAATTTGTTTTTTGGATATTTATTTTCATCAAATTATTATGTACTCAATTCTGTAATTTTATCAGGGACTGTTGTCTTATATTTATTAATTGTTGACTTTGATTTTTTTGGTTTACAATTTCCAGAACTCTACATCATCTGCAAACATTAAGACTCTGAATTCCATTTTTTATAATTGGAGGAAAGATCATTGATACGAGGGTGGTCGGAAAAGTTTCCGACCTAATAAAGATACAAGACATTTTTTCAGAATTTTTCTTTTATTTTTCAACATAGTCTCCTTGTAACTCTACACACTTCTCCCAGCGATGCTCCCATCTCTGTAACCCGTCCAAATAGTACTCAGCATTTTTCTCTGCAAAATAATTGTTCACGAAGGTGATTGTCTCTTCATTTGACGAAAATCTCTGTCCTCCGAGCGCAACTTTCAGATGAGGGAACCAAAAGAAGTCGCTTGGCGCTAGATCTGGTGAGTAAGGCGAATGGTCAAGCAATTCGTGGATTTTTGCCATTGCAACCGCTGAGGTGTGAGACGGTGCGTTATCTTGGTGAAACAGGATTTTCTTTTTCTGCAAATGTGGCCGTTTTTCCACAAGTTCTGCCTTCAACTTGTCAAGTAATGATGCGTAGTATGCTCCTGTAATGGTTTTTCCTTTTTGAAGATAATCGATTAAAATAACTCCATGACTATCCCAAAAAACAGTCCTCATCACTTTCCCAGCCGAAAAACAGTTTTTGCTTTTTTTGGAGCCGGTTCCCCCTTTGCAGTCCACTGTTTGGACTGTATTTTTGTTTCGGGCGTATAATGGTGTATCCAAGTTTCATCTAAAGTAATTAATCGGTGCCAAAACTAGGATTTATTGCGCCTAAACTGCGCCAAATGTTCATTCGAACACGTTTTTGGTCAAACATGAGCAAACGCGGCATCCAACGCGCGGACAGCTTTCTCATGTGTAAATGTTGATTTAATATGTGACAAACACGTTCTTTTGACATATTCATAGCCTCTGCTATCTCTCTCACTTTAATTTGGCGGTCGTCTAGCACCATTTGGTGAACTTTGGTGATGTTTTCGTCGGTAGTTGCAGTTTTTGGACGTCCCGAACGTTCATCGTCTTCCAAGTTCTTACGGCCACGTTTCAATTCAGCTGCCCAAAATTTCACTGTGATAAATAATGGTGCAGAGTCCCCATACACAGAATCCAACTCATCTCTGATTTGCGTATGCGTATTGCCTTTCAAAAACAAATATTTAATGACAGCTCGATACTCAATTTTGTCCATTTTCATAAAAACACTCACATCACCTCACTCAAACGACTGTTACATAACAACTGAGCATCCAAAATGGCTGAAACTTTGGTAAGTAACTGTCAACAGATGAACAACGAAATTCAGTAGCTTTTATTTATGTGTGCTGCCATCTTTACGTTGAGGTCGGAAACTTTTCAGACCACCCTCGTATAAATATTGAAAAGTGTGGTACTAAAGATATTGCCTTGTGGTACACCTCGGTATGTCTGTTGATATACTGATAATTGGTCATTATATTTCGTAGTTATAAAGCCTTGGATAATGAATTCACTTACTCACTGTAGCATTCTACCAAACTCCTAAAATTTTAAGTTTTTGAGTAATTTGTATCTTCAAATAGAGTCATATGCTCCTTGAAAATCAATGAATGCTGCCAAAGTATCTAATTTTTTGTTCAATGCATCTTTAATGTATTGACTAACATTTAAAATTTTTTGAACAGTGTTCTCTAAATGGTAATACTATACAGACATGCATTTAGCTGTATACTGGGCTAGACTACGTGAATGGCTATCAAGTTTACGTCAAGGCAGCCACCTGCTATGAGGGTTAAATGCATTTAAGTTAAATGCCCTCCAGGATTTTAAAACACACACTAAAATGTATTTCTGTTAAAGACATTCAAAATTCAATATAATTTCAATGAAATGCCATATGAAAGATGCAAGCATTGTGTCTGTTTTCTTCACTTACAAGAGTTTCAGTATACTAATGAATTTCTTCTTTGCTTTCTTTATATATAAAATTCAAATTACATAATTATTATTGAATTGAGTTATTGAATCATTAATGAATAACATCTAAATTCTGAAGTTTGCTTTTCTACTTATAAGTGTTGCTTACTTATGTTGGATCATAGACACACTACCATCTTGGTTATTGGTCTAAAACAATGTAGTTTAACACAAACAACTACTCCAACTCCTTTTCTCATAATTCAAAATTATTTCTCTTATACATTCTTAAATATTTTTCAAACTCTACAATAAACTGTTTTCTGTTAAAAGTTATTTTTTCTATTTTCTCATTCTCCAGATTATGTACCCCATTTTTCAAACCCCAATCTTCCCTCCTCAACTCTGTTTTCTTGTACACAGAGCAGTGTTGCATCTGAATTTCCATGTATTGGGCAAATTATCTTATTAAAATCTCCAGAATTTTGCAGTTATTCTTTGCAAAGCAAGTCTTTCTTTTCCTGTTCTATAGACCACTCTCTAGCCCCGACAAATTTTACTGAAGAATTTAAGAACATTTTCTTTGGAACAAGGTTAGATAGCATTTCATTACCTTGCTACCAACACCAACAGTAAGAATGTGAGATCCATCTTCCTTGGATACCCAGTCCAGCTGTACCAAGTGCTTCTGTGTGAGAGGACATGTATTGCCGCATTCAATAATAGATTTGCGTAAGGACTGCAGTGTGCTAAAACTGGGTACTGCCAGCAATCCTAGAAAAATGTAAAAATTTAACTTCAGTTCAACAGAGTGAATTCAAGTTGTCTTTTATATTATGCTACATTAATTTCAACAGAAAAGTATTACATGTTAAGAGATCTATTATATTGATTTACACTTTATTTTTCTCCCCTATTATCCAAAATATTTTGTCTAGCTATTGTTGAAAGACATGTTTTTTTTATAGGTGTATAAAAAACTAAGGAACTCTTTTCGGCTATCAGTGCTAAATAGGTTTTGTATTTTTATATCATCTAATCTCTTTCCTACCACTTTCCAAGAATTATTCACATTATTTTCCCTATTTCTCCATATCTCTCCTAGCCCATTACTCTCCAAATTGTACCTCACACTATTTATCCATCCGCTATTCCCTATATTTTTTTCTTGGTATTCTATGCATTGTCTTAACACGTTTCCTTTATCCAAATTTAAGATCCTAAACCAATATTTCAATGCTCTTTCCATTATCTTTCCCTTGCTTGCCACCCTGCCCATTTCTATTTGAGCTACCTGTCTTGCAACTGTGTTTAGTAGCCCTAGCATTTCTCTACAAAACATCCTATGCACCTCATCTATACTTTCCCATCCTCCTCCTAATCCCCATACTTCAATACCATACGTCATTTTTGCCTCTACCACCAAACTGTATACTTTCTCCATCCATTTGCTCTATATCTGCACCTTGTAATTGCTGATATAGCTCTTTTACCTTTAGCTAGTGCAAACTTCTTTTGTTTCTCCCATTTACCTCCTCCATCTATTTTTACCCTTAAATAAATAAGTCTCGTACTACCTTATAGTCTTTACTTTCTCCCTTCCATTTCTTGTATTTACTTAATTTTCCTCCATTTTTGAATACTACAATCTGTGGCTTCTCTTGGTTTACATTTAATCTCCATTCTTTACAATATTTTTCAATTCCTTGCAATTATTGCTTTAAGCCACTTACTGTGATTGATCCTACCATCAGATCATCTGCAAACAGCGATCCTGGAATTTCGATATTATTGATAGTGGTGCACAATTATTATGTTACAATTTCTAGTAACTTATCATCTATATATAGGTTAAAAAGGATTGGGCTTAACTTACACCCTTGCCCGAGGCTTTTCTTTTGCTGGATTTCCCTAGTTACTGCCCCTTCCTCTACCCTAACATAAAAGGTATTCTCATTATAAAATCCCTTAAGAATACTTTTAAATCGGAAGACATAGTGAAAAGATTAAATATAATATATAGAAGTGGTTGCAAATATACAATTTCAGTAAAATAGGTTAAATACCTCAGAACTAGTTTCAAGGTATTTAAACTATTTTAGTGAAATTGTATATTTGCAACCACTTCCTTCTATATATTATGCTTTAAGAATATTTACCAAATGGCTACTTACACCCTTACTCAATAATTTGTACCACAAAAATTGTAATTCTATTCGGTCATAAGCTTTCTCTAAGTCCACAAATACCATGTACAATTTACCTCTTTTTTCTTTTAAATATTTATCTACTAGCATTCTCTTGTATTTATGGAATTGTAATTAAATAAATGTAGAAATTCTAGCAGCTCAATTTCATCTTAATTGTGAATCCGATGATAATTCTTTAATATGCTATAAAAATGTCTTAAAAAAGAAAAAAAAAGAAAGAAAGAAAAAAAAAGAAAGAAAGAAAGAAACCTAACAATTTAATGCACTAAAAAATTACAATTGTCCATAAATTATATTTAGCTGAATATTTCTGCCACTTGGATGTTATTTCTGCATTCTTTTTTTTCCCATAATGGTACTAGGTTTTTATTGCATTTATTATTTTAGCTAAGTATTTTCTTAAAATACAACCAAATTAAACTCTCTCATTTGACGACTTTTATACAATCTGGAAGAGTACACTTTCTTAAACATACAGCTTCAAAATCTAAAAACTGCTTTCTAAACACTGTTTACTGCATGCCAAAGTTATGGCAAAAGTAAAGTTTACAATGTATTCAATGAAGATAATTCTTACCTCAGTAGTCCAGTAAGAGATTACACGTTGTAAACTTTATTATTTCAAACATAAATAAGCAGTGGACAAATTTAATGTCATGGCTGGAATTTAAACCATGGAATTTAAACCATGAATTCTTCTTTATAGAAACATGGGGGAACAGTAGAAAAATTAGCAAATAAAAAAATTTTAAAGTAGGCAAAGAAGTAAACACTTTCAGACATTCTTATTTCATAAAAGTTTCAAAAAGTGTATTTAATGCAATGCATACAGAGATGCAACTGTTGGCCTTCTAAAGCTGATATTTTTTACCTCCAGTTGCCTTATGCAGATTTGTATGTTCATTCTGATCTCCATTCTTTGGGGCTCGGACATCTTCAGAGGAGAGAGTTTGCATTATGTGATTAAGGCGCTGCTTTTTCATGAGGAAACGGCTGTCATAAAGATAGCTAAGATCCAAATGTGGGTCTACTTGGATACGTGGCAAATGAATGTTCTTTAGGTGAATTGTGTCTTCTAATACCCATTCTGAACCTGAAACAAGAAAATACTTTGAGCTTTATGGGTAGAACACAGTGTAGTGTAAAACATTTTTGTGTACTTCTATTACTTGTGTTAACTGTAAAAGACAAACATGACTAACGATGGAGGAGAGGAAATGGGAATGTTCCCCACAATAAAGCTATGTCTAAGAATTACAACACTTTTAAGACTGCATTTCTGATAAACAGTTCAGTGACTTCAAGGTGGTTTCAGATGTCTACAGCTTATTTTAAAAATACATTTTTGACGACTCTCAAACATGAAGCAATTTGAGTGTGTTAAAAATTTTAACCAAGACTGATTTTTAAGTACTTTTGAAGATTTAGAAGACACTGTCCATTCCAAACCAGAGTGCATTTCACTGAAAACAAACTCTTTGTATTATCCGCACGAAAGTAGTTCGCAATCCCCGCCCATAATGTCTGCTTGTTCCCCTCCCACGTGCTTGTTGAACACTATTTAATCTATAAAAAGCCGCCCTGAGTGAGAATCATAGTTCAAAATGCTACCTGAGGTAACAATCGATTTTATAAGTATGCGGCAATGAACATTTTACTTACGTTAATTACAATCCTCGGGCAAAAGTGCAACACAACAAATCCGAATCCTCCGAAGATGACACAGAATCCGAACTACTCTCCAAAATAATGACAAGCTTATCCACAACTCCACAGCACTGTCGCACTTAAAACAAGTTCCCACATTTTATCCTCTTCTATGTTGTATTATGTCTGTTTATATTCCCTGCTCGCTTTCGTTACACTTCTCACTGAAACGCCTGTAAAATCCGATATTAGTTTCGTAATATGCAATAATGCAAGTGTCGGGTATTTTTGTAATAGTGAGTTGAATAGATGAAGTATTGTTTGTTTTTAGCCACTTTTTAAATGTTTCCTGCTTCTGTGTTTGAACAGTTTATTCAATAATGACAAGCTTATCCACAACTCCACAGCACTGTCGCACTTAAAACAAGTTCCCACATTTTATCCTCTTCTATGTTGTATTATGTCTGTTTATATTCCCTGCTCGCTTTCGTTACACTTCTCACTGAAACGCCTGTAAAATCCGATATTAGTTTCGTAATATGCAATAATGCAAGTGTCGGGTATTTTTGTAATAGTGAGTTGAATAGATGAAGTATTGTTTGTTTTTAGCCACTTTTTAAATGTTTCCCGCTTCTGTGTTTGAACAGTTTATTCACACTACACACACCTTCCTCTGCCATGTGAGCTCAAATACCAACTGACTAAATCACAAGATTTGACCTGAGCTGAGCATATGTGTGTTAGTGTATTATGAATGACTGTTCGCTTATCATACTCCCTGCGTTACGCAAAGTGTTATTTGGTACTCAGATAGCACCTCTGGGAATTCATTGCTGTATGTAAGAGATTGGCAGTCGTGCATGTCGGTTGGTATTAACAAGCAAGATGATCTCAGCATCAGCGCAATAGCAGGCGAAAATCATATTTTGTTATCTCTTAACAACTAGTATATATCCATTACCTTTAACGATGAGTTCTTATGATAACAGCAATAAAATGTGCAGTTCTATACATTTCCTGCTCTAATATTTCATAATACAATACATGTATTAAGGAACTACTTACATTGGCGTAAGAGTATATTCTTGGGTTCGTGACAAGCCAAAGCACGTGCTTCTGTTTACATCAGAGGGAACTCTGGTTTGGAATGGACAATAGTAACAGTGATGTGTCATAATTTAATATGTCATAAAAAAAAGACTGATTTTGTTACAATGAAATCCTGATATGATTTACCTAACTTGTTTTAATCATATTAGAAAGAATTTACCACTTTTTAATTCACAATAAAATTGCTTTGGTGGACTTTGTGACAGTGATGTGTCTATAATTAGTAATTATTGAGTCGATTGTAACACTACCAACTTACAACCAAGACGAAGGATGTGGGCAGTCGACTGGGAACTGAGGATGGGAGCAATTAGCTCCTGAAACATGCAAAAAAAACAAGTAAGTGATGTAGTGTTACAATCGACTCAATAATTACTAATTTACCACTTGTTCAAAACCATATAAATTGTGCAGTAAGGTAACTTTTTAGCTATTAAAAACAGAAGCACTACAATGAAGTTTTCTTCATGTTGAATTTGCAATAAGTCACACTAAGTTTTTAAAACTGGAATGTTTTTGAGGGCATTCGTTCTCATCATGGCAGGATTTCAAAGTTTATATTATCTGCATTTTTGATAATGAATATTTTCTCCCATATAGTTCAGTTCCTCATCACTAGAACTGATGTCAATGAGTAGTTTGTTAAAGCTTTGTAACCCTACCAATTGACAGCAGCAAGATCCAACCAAGACAGAGAGGAGGAAGATGAAAGAAGAAGCAACATATTTCAGTCACCTAACTGCTGAAGATGAGGATGAATGCCCTTGAAAACGTTCCAGTTTTAAAAACTTAGTAAGTGAAGGTTTGTGTAAAGAAGGTATAACTCACTCCAAATTCAATAAGGAAATATTTGTTCACATAACAAGTACTTAATGCATATAGACACATTTCAAACTGCAACATACCTCCAGTGCTCTCACATTCATATATAGCAACACACAAATTGACATATCGGGAATCAGGATCATGTTTGGAAGGCCGCGTGAAAGATTTTCCATATTTGTAAGCACAAGCAATTCGTCCACTGTATGCAGCACTGATGTTTAGTGGTTGACCTAAAAATAAAGCAAAATAATAATTTTGACATTCTTAAAGATGCATCTTTTTCATACAAAAGAATAGTATGCAGTAATTTCTAGCTAGAACTCTTAAATTTCAGAATAACATTGCACTCGTGAATAATGTAAAAGCTTCTGTTTCTTATAAAAAGTTTATATAACATCATTTGAAGGTTTTGACATGTTGCCTTGTGTGGTAATGGCATTTTCATCAGTGTCTCAACTAGGAAAACTAAAACTAAGCAATCATTTTATGAAACAAATGGAGAATTTCTATTATCCAGATGCTGCCTCCAGCATTTCATATTCAAACCATTGTGAACACATTATGTGCACAGAAACTTAACATGGACCCATAATCTTTTAATACCTGAAATGTCAATTGTGGATTCCTGGTCTTTGCGAATCATTTCCCATTCACACCATTCATAACTCCGTTTCTTTTCATGAGTTTTAGTAACTTTGCACTTCCAAAACCTAAAAGCCAAGAAAAAGCATTTAGTACACTTGTATTAATCAATGAAATTATTTTACACTGCTTGCTTTATTTTCTTCTAGGATTAATATTACAATTATATTGTAAATGGAGAATCAGATTTTAAACACAAGATTCCCAATCATTCTATAAAAATACAGAGGATACTGAAGATAATCCTACATTAAGTTAATGAACAAAATTATGTTCATCTTATGCAATCTTTTTCCTAATTTTTTTATCAGAATTTATGTAATATATGCACTGTACTAATGTTAATACAACACTGCATACTGTAATGCAATGCCTATGATAATGGACCATTAACACATTTATGGTTACCTTTAAAATTGACAGAAATTAGACCTATTTTGATAAGAGTAATTCAAAATTTATACAGAAATGCATATGTAAAAGTAAAAATTGGAAAATATTTGTCAGGCAGATTTCATGATTATGACGGATACTATGTATTCACTATATTATATAAAATTTACAAAGAAAAAGCTATAGAAGGTTGGAAAAATAAGTGTAAAAATATGGGAATTCCAAAAGATGATGACTCAACAACATACTCCCTGCAATTTGCAGATGATCAGTTAATTCTGGCCCAAGAATATGAAGACCTAGCATATCTTACAAGGAAACTCATTCAAGAATATAACAAATGGGGCCTAAAAGTAAATACGGATAAAACCAAATACAGTGGAATCTCGTTAGCACGTTCCTCATTAACACGTTTTCCCATGTATTACGTTCAATTATAAAAGTCCCGGTACCAAATCACCAAATGTAATAAATAACGTTTGCTTAGTGCGTTTTCCCGATCCCGCTTACTACATTTGAAGTTTGACGTCCTCATTCACTGTTTTGGCCAATCCTTGATCGGTCCAGTGGGAGAAGGCGCTTCACATTCAAAGTTTGACGTCCTCATTGGCTACTTTGGTCAATCCTCGGTCACGGGGTGGATACCGGCAGCCAACCACATGCATGTATGTAAATATTTGTGTGACACGATTTATATGGGCGGGATAGAGAATGCTTTACCTTGGCGTGGTAAACGCCAACGATAGTTTCTACTGTTGAGTGTTGACCAAACATACATAGATTGTATTTTAACTTTTCATTTGCAATGAAAAAAAGAAAGTGTAGTAAATAACCAATAGTGAAAAACTGAAAATCCTTGAAATAGATCACAATCCAAGTATGAAACATGTGGATATAGTGCGGAAGTTAAATATTCCTCTGTCAACCATAAACGCAATTGTTAGCAAACCTAAATTGATTAAAACTGCTTTTAAAGAAGGGAAAAATGCAAAAACAAAACTTTCCTCTTGGAAAATAGGATCAGAACGAAATTTGTTGCATGGAAACAATTACCGTATTCAAATCGTATTGAATACACCAAATATGCATTTGCATATTGTACTCTTAACATGAAGCACGCTCATAATTGTTTTCTTTTTTAGTAGAAATTGTTATCACATGTGTAATAAAACGCACAGCAAGGACACTCTTGTCGCTTCTATAATTCGCAATTTATTTTCTCAAAAGCATTCATAACCTCAAAAATCCAAGTTGACCAACATAAAAGCTTGAATTATTTATTTTCAGGTTTTGTGTATCTAAATCCAATTTAACACATATTGAATTCAACACGGATTGTACTCAAAATCGATTTCAATTACCCATGGAGACGCAGTAATTATTAGATTTTATTACATAACTATGTTCTTAAATTGCATATTTTGCATTTTCATTAACACGTTTTCCCACCTATGATGTCCAAATCCTTAGGTCCCTGCAAAAATGTGCTAACGAGATTCTACTGTATCCCCTATATTATATAAAATTTACAGAGAAAAAGTTATAGAACGTTGGAAAAATAAGTGTAAAAATATGGGAATTCCAAAAGATGATGACTCAACAACATACTCCCTGCAATTTGCGGATAATCAGTTAATTCTGGCCCAAGAATATGAAGACCTAGAATATCTTACAAGGAAACTCATTCAAGAATATAACAAATGGGGTCTAAAAGTAAATATGGATAAAACCAAATATATGACCATTGGAGATGTTCATCAAGATTTGGTACTGGGAGACAAAATGGGGATAATTAAACACACAGGGTGATATAAAAAGGAAATAACATCAAGGATAAAGTCAGGAAAGTATGCTATATCTACCTTAAATCGTATATTACGGGATAAACAGGTCTCAAAAGAAACTAAAACTGCAATTTTTAAAATAATAGAAGTACTATAATCTATGGCTCTGATGTGTGGACTTTGAATTATCAGTTGAAAATTAATGATAACAGAAATGGATTATTGGACGAGATTTGTTAGGATATCTAAATGAGAAAAAATTAAAATGAGATTATAAAAGAAAATATGAGTGTTTATAATTCAATTTTAGATTTTATTCTACAGAAACAATTAAAATGGTATGGGCATGCTAAAAGAACAGAAGATGAAAGATTACCCAAAAGATTAATGGAGTGGACGCCATTAGGAAGGAGGAAAAAATTAAATTAAATTGAGTTTTATTTATGGACAGTCTTTAACTACTATGGTCCTTAGCGTCCCATTCTATATTGGGAGTGAAAGACCAGAAAGTTTGCTCAGAGGCCTCTTATCAGGCTTGAGGTTCTTTTATGTGCCATAAATCTACGACACGGGACCACCGGCTTTACTTCCCTTCTGAAGGAAGCCATGCTAAGGATTTTTACGCCCAAAAAAATCCATCGCCCTCCGCTGGGTTTGAACCCGCAACCTCGAGAACTAGAGGCTAGCACGGTACCACTAGTCCATGGAGGACAACAGGAGGAGAAAAGGAAGACCACGTAGCACGTGAATTAAAAAGTTAGAGGGGCAATGATGAAACGAGAAATTGAGGAAGATTTATGATCCATTAGCCAAGAAAGGAGAAAAGTGATAAGCTGATGTTAAAAACTGTAGCTTTGGGTGCCAGAGAAATGTTTGTACATTGCTAATGTGATTAATTGCTTTATAAATTTAATTTATTACAAAACTGTCCTTTTAAATTATAATTCTTTAATGGAGCGAGTATTTCTGTTCAGAAATAATATGGTAGATAAAAAAATGAAATTACCTTATAGTGCTATCAGAACACGCTGTTACAATGATATATGGAGCAAAACAGGCTGGGTAAATTGAAGCAGAACTAAGATGACCAGCAGCTGGTGATGCATGGATCACTTCCACTCCATCAGGAAGAGGAAGATCTTGTGTACAAACCTTAAAGAGAACATATTAAGTGTGAAAGCATTCAGCGCAGATTGCAGCTGAAGTTTTTTTATTAATCTACCTTATTTCGTCTGAGTCCTATTTTTAAAAGGGCCTTCTGTATAATTCACTTTCATAATCCTCAACTGAGCACTATCACTTAACTTATACTTAATACGCTAATTACAATCTAAAAAAGAGACAATAAATACATTTTTTTCAATTTCTGCCGCATTTAGATTACGCAATGAAATGCTATTTTGAGAATAATTCTGATCATTTTTATACCATATTCTGTATGAAATACCATCCCATCCCTGCATGTGGTTCCATCAAGAGGTTCATATTCAAATATTATACATGATGCTTAAAATCAATTTATATTCTCTGAAAAGTAATTGATATCAGTGTGTGTACTAAATCATCTTGTTGGTATCACATCCACTTCTCCACAATGCAATATTGGACTGCTCAAGCCCTAAAAAAAATATTCTTTAAATTAAGAGTCTTATTTAATTGCATCAGATTTGTGCTGAATGAACACAGCTTGTTCATAATATAAATTTTACAATGCTGATGTTACTGCAACTTATTAGAAAAGTTACAGCAATGCAAGAGAAAAATCCCTTGTGTCCGAGCAGTCCAATATGGACAGTTCAGTATTTGCATTTAGGCATTAGCTAAATAAACTGCAATCAAATTTCAATGCTACACTGCCAGGATGATACACTTTGTACTTATTTGTTAGCATGATTTGAATGAGGCAATACCATAGCTATTCTCAGACTAAAGAGGAGACTTCTTAGCATTGATAAGATGCCAGAGGGAGTCTGAAAGTAACTTTTATGTGTATTACATTTGAGAAGCAAAATAATGATACCTAGATTTTGTAATATTCACAATGCTTTAGTACATGTATATTAAGCAACTAAGGCAGAGCACTAAGACATAAAAAACAAAGCCAAAGTAATGGGAGCTGAGAGGTATAAAGAGCAACTATCACCTATATTACACATATTTTATGGTATTTTAATGTATGTTAAAATTTAACTCTTTTTGTTCCCCCTCTGAGAAAAAGCTTGCTTTTGACCTGCTAAGAGTTACATTTTTATCACTTTATATTGAATTCACTCCCCACTTTTCAGGGTCCTCAGGGATTATACTGAAGTTAAAATGCTTCTCTTGCTAAATGACTCACCTTGGTGGTGGTAATAACCACATGTGACGTTTGGACATGCGCTTGCCCTTCCTCTGGACCATGATCTGTACCTGAAGCAGATCTTCCCATTGGTTGTTCCATTTCATCATCATCTTGTATTAGATGACTATCAGGTACATACATCATGCTTCCTGACATCTCTGACAAAGAAAAGTGATTCAGATGTTAAAATATAAGATATCTGATTAAATTCAAGTGAAGTAACACATGAAGCCAGTATGACTACCACACTTATCTGCTTCATTTACCAATTTATTGCATATAAAACATTTCCCAAGTGTTTGTTAAGATTGCATTAAACATAAACAAATAAAACATCCTATTTTGAACAGAAAATAACAAAATAAACCTAATTTTCTGACCATCTCTATGGTCTGGTAGTTAGCATGCTTGTCTCCAAATATAGATATCCTGGATCTGATTTGTGTGTGCGCATGTGTGTATGCAAGTGCACATGTTTGTAGGAGGGAGAGAGAGATTTTAAAGTTTAAAGGAAAACCTAAAATAACAAAAACCCAATGCATATCATGAACTGTAAATGAACATCATTACCAACAGTTTCAAAGGTAAAACCACCAACATGCCAGAGTTATAGACAGCAAATAAATGAAGTCCAAAAACTCAGGGAACTGAATATAAATACACCATAAAACTTGAGCAGGTCAATAAATTTAGATAAGCTGGAAGCAGACAACCCCATCTTCAGGTTCATCCAAAGGTTACCAGAGGTTCCATCATATTCAACAAGAATCACTCTGAGGACAGAGCTGACAATGCCAGCAGCTAACAGTTTGTAAATCAGTTATAACAGGAAGGTGAAATAAACAATCGGTCATAACACAAAGGTAAAATAAACAACCAAAATTTTACAAGTCAATTTTGCATGAATAGGAAAACAATTATAGACTATCCCTGTGATAATTTTCTGCTTGTGGAATAGGATACTCAATTATGATCCCTAACATCACATGGTACTTTTCTCATGTTGGAAGGTCTAGAATGGATAGCAATCAGCTTTCCGAGGTCCTGGATGATCAAATGATGAACTAATTGATTTTAAAAACCCTATCTGGTGCTGTCCAAATGCTTTGGACAGAGGCATAGTATGGGATAGGCCTTGGCCTGCCCTGGACTCTTACTCCAATGGAGAAGGAAAAAATAAGCATAAATACTTTAATAAAAAAATAATACAAGAGATTGCTAAAGCTGTTTTACATATGTACAGTAAAATCTCATTAGTACGTTTTTGCGGGGACCCAAGGATTTGGACGTCATAGACGGGAAAACGTGTTAACGAAAATACATAATCTGCAACTTAAGAACATATTTATGTAATAAAATCTAATAATACATCTTGCCTCAAAAACGGATGTGAAATATAGACACTATTTACATTGGTTTGAAATACATATCCATAGTTGATTGCTTTGTTGGTTTTAATGCCAAAATTTTACTGTCCATCTTGTTTAGTAAAGTCATTACATCATCATCAACTTCGAAACTGCACACATATCGCTTCACTATGTCCATTGCCTGCATGGCTTCTGACACTGTAGGTACTGGCTCAGGATCTGGTTCATCGTCACTTTCGTCTCCCACTAATGCTTCATCTTTCACTTGTTCAAGTATTTCATCTATCGTCGCTGTTTCACACACTGGAATTTCATTGTCAATGTTTACATAGTTTTCGAAAGACACGCCGGCATCGTCTGCTATTTGGCGCCATTCTTCACTCTCGGAAAACTCGTCTTCCTGCGTAATTTCATCACCAAGAACTCGGCAAAAACCGGCTTTATTAAAGCAGTTCCTAATGGTATCTTGCGTCACACAATCCCAAGCAGTTCTAATAAAATGCATGGCATCTAAGACGGTGATTTTTCTTGTCGTCGATTTCAGTGCAGCCAACCTTCTCTGTACCAGCCTCTTACAATACGCATGTTTCATGCACCGAATTATGCCACAGTACCGTCTATTGGCACATTTGAAGCTCTAGCTTGTGTAAACCACTTTAGCAGAACATCTTCTAATTCTGGAAACTGGCCAGGGCGATTACGTTTTCTTTTAGCATTTTTTCCTTCTTCAAAAGCAGTTTCAATTAGTTTACGTTTGCTAACAATTGTGTTTAAGGTTGACGGAGGAATGTTTAACTTCCGCGCTATATCCACACGTTTCATATTTGGATTGCGATCTACTTCCTCAAGGATTTTCAGTTTTTCACTGTTGGTTATTTGCCGCACTTTCTTTTTCTCCATTGCGAACAAAAAGTTAAAATACTTTTACGTTTCGTCAACACTCAACAGCATAAACTAACCACACCAAGCCACTGTTCAACTAAAGCGTCACCGCAGAACACCAAAGAGCGTCACTAAAGCATCCCCCCCCCACACACACACACAAAACGCGTCCCACAAATACGTACATGCATGGTATTGGCTGCCGGTTCCACCCCGCCTGGTTTGACCAAAGTAGCGAATGAGAACGTCTAACTTTGAATGTAGTAAATCTACTCCCGCTGGACCGTTACTTTTATAGCGAATGAGGGCATCAAACTTCGAACGTAGTAAGCGGGAGCGAGAAAACGTACTAAACGAACGTTATTAATGCATTTGATGCATTTTGTGCCGGGACTTTTATAATTCAACGCAATACACGGGAAAACATGTTAATGAGGAACGTGCTAACGAGATTCCACTGTAGATTAAACCAGAACAAATTATGAAATAGACTTATCCAACAACAAAATTAAAAAAAAAAAAAAAAATTACATCTTAAATGAAAAACAAGAAGGGGATAATCAGATTGAAGCCTGGTCCATAATACACGAGAAACAGTAATCAGAATGACAACAGTAGAGCAAGTAAAACATGAATTTTCATTCACAATAAACTGAGAACGCAAAATCAACTTTGTGACCTCAGATGTTAGATGGTTAAACTGACCTTGGAACACCTTTTACCCCTTACAATTCAGCCAATATAATGCAGCAGGTTAACTATATTTGACACCTATTACCTTTTAGAACAATGTTATGCTTGAATTACTACATACATACGCATTACATCAAAGAAATTGTAATATTAAGGCTAGAGTTAGTTTAGATGATGAAGGGAAGGATATCACATGCATATTTAGAACTTTGACAACTGACATCCAATTTTTTTTTCATCTTTAGTTTTTTTTTTTTAGATTTATGCTGTTTAGCATATATGAGGGCAGTCCCAGAAGTACCCGACCTGATGTATAGATAGTGGTGATTGTTTTAAACAAATGACTGTGGTATAAAGTACCAACCTTATAAAGCTTAAGTCTGAAGTTTAGATGATGCTACATCATTTAGGAATTGTTTGGCAGCCATCAATAGTGAACACTCTTTGTGCAAATTTGTAAACATGCATAAAACTGGTCATCATTATGTGATACAATACTTTAATTTGAAAGGTCTTAGTTCAACTACTATTAAAGCTGAGCTAGCTTCTACTCTGTGGGAGTCTGCTCCTTCGTTTACAACAGTAAAATATTGGGTGGCAGAGTTTAAGCGAGGCCGTAGGAGCTGCCAATACGAACATCACAGTGGTCGACCAAATGAGGTGACCACACCAGAAATTGTGAGAAAAAAAAAAAAAAAAAATTGGATGACAATCAACTGAGTGCGCGAGCTAACAGACATCGTAGGCATTTCAAAAAGTGCTGTACATCGCATACTGACTGAAAATTTAGACATGAGAAAGCTATGCACAAGATGGGTGGCATGTTTACTCACAATGGAACAAAAGCAGCATCGTGAAGATGTTTCAGTCGAGTATTTGGCGATGTTTTGCAATAACACTGAGTTTTTGTGTCAATACATAACCATGGATGATGTCAGTTTTTTTGGAATGTGTGTGGAATAATTTTCATTGATTATCTTCAAAAAGGAAAAGCAATCAATGGCGAATATTATGCAAACTTATTGCAGCATGAATGACGAAATCAAGCAAAAACGGCCGCATTTAGTGAAAAAGAAACTTTGACAATGACCAGTTCACACATACATTATTGCCATAGCCAAAATCAATGAGTTAAAGTTCGAATTGCTTCCTCATGCACCCTATTCACCAGATTTAGCCCCCCCTAATTATTTTCTATTTCTAAAGTTTAAGAAATAGCTTGGTGCTATAATATTTGCCAACAGTGAAGAGTCTCACATCAACAGTCTGCAGTTGATGGCTATTTTGCTGAACTCGATGGTTCTCAGTATAAACAGAGTATAGAAGCGATTGAACACTGCTGGGAAAAGTGTATCGAACTGAAAGGAGACTATGTAGAGAAATAAAGATGTTTTTTCTCAAAATTTTTGTTTTCTTTGTTAGGTCGGGTACTTCTGGGACAGCCCTCCTATGTAATATGTTCAGTTTCCTGTATCTAGAAGATTAAAATGATCTACTCCAGGATGAAATCGGCCATCTTTCTAGTTGGCCATTATGATGGAAAGGTATATCAAAGCCCCATTAACAAAAACAGCTATACATAGTGCAAATATAGTATGATGGGACGGGGATTAGCAATAGCTGAGCTGAACCTGTGCATCAATAAGTTTCCATTTGTGATCTCCAAAAAGCTTCCCATTAATTATGGATGCTCACATTTTAAAGCATTGTCATTTCGTTGGGGCATTTATCTTCTCAAATTGTTGCCAAGTCGTTTTTCTTTAACTAAATCTATCACACCAAATAGGCTCTGAGTTTCAGTAAGGAATCTGCATTGGTAAGTGATGAGAGCATGTTCAAACTAAAGCTCCTCTTTATTATACATATTTCTGCCAGAAATATGTATAATATTACATTGAAAGTAATAACAAGAAATTAACAAAATATATTGCACTTGGGGAGTTTTGCAGTACTAAACTGAAACACATTAAGAAAAGGCTTGAAATGTTAAATTAAATATCAGATTAAAGCTTTTAATAGATTAACATACCAAAACATTTAGAATACATTGCCTTGAGCCATGTGGTTAAAAATTACTTGAGCATATCTATCTTAAAATGCAGTACAGTTATTTAAGCTGGCACGTAAAGACAATAACAAGATTGGCAGAGTACTGTTGGATAACGAGAAGGCGAGCGGGGAATGAGGGGCGAGCGGGGTTCTGTAACTGTTTATCTGCTCAGGTACTGTCGATTGTTTACTACGAAATGTGTTTATGTGTGCAAATGAACCACCCATGCTGCCAGATCTGATACTAGTAGAACAGTAACCACCATAATAGGTGTTAACGCATTGCCTCTTGCCATGGGTGAGTACTTGACAACACTGTGTAGTAGTTTATAACCTCCTAACATGCTTTTCGTATCCACATGGCGAACGTAAATATAATACAGACGCAGCAAAGTGTTGATGTTACACATTCCTCTCGCTTGCCTTCTTCTCGTGGTCTATTAGTACGTACACTAACTCACGCAACTACATGAATACTAGCAACAGCATTTCTGTAAGTGCCAGAGTATGGGATACCGTTCCACAAAACAAACTCACTTTAGCACTGAGCCTTTGTTGTAATTCCCAAGCATACATAACAACTGCACACCTACTACATGCAGAGTTACCTATACTCAAGTGACGTTCTAAAATTTAGGAATCTCAAGCATACAACACCTTTCAAATACATATAAGCACGACAATTGTGAAAGTAGAAGAATGGTGATGAAATGATTGCTACAGAGCTCATTTATGACAAGTTTTAATATTTGTCATAATTCCTGTTCAATCGCCTACATCCGAAGTAATTTTGTAAAGTAATGCCTTGATTGGTACTTTCATCCAGTCCTACATGTGGCTAGCAGGCTAATTACTATCATGACCTGCCTCTCTTGATCTAGCCAGCAGTTACAACCAGGCAAGTATGTGACATCACTCAAGAGGGGATGCAATGCCTTCCCCTACTTTACCCTACAGACACAAGAATACCAATTAATGCATGTAACATTCACCCCAACTCTCACACATCTCGGTGGCGTAAATTTACATTGCCACGAAATGCATCATACTTATTTTCTGTTGTCATTCTCACTATTATTCACAGTTTATTGCAGAACAGCCTTCAAACTAACAGAGAATCAAAATAAGTTTTAGTTAAGCATTACCAGAAAAAATATAATTTAAATTATCAATAAGCTGATATAAATTAAATTCCTTGTTTTGCAGTTTTCCAAAATTTGTATTATCACTTTACACTCAGATTGTTAAACAATCAATCAGTATAAAATTAAGAGCATGTTCAGTAAAATTAGAATCAAATGAAAACAAAGAAGTTGATAAAAACATTAAATCAGCTTTATGCACATGCAAACTGTGACTATGGCCCGACTGTTCTAACAGTGGTTTTATGACAAAATGTTGTCAAGTTTATTACCTGTTGGTTCTGGCTGAGATGCAATAACTAGTCTCCACATATGCACTACCGTTCCTTTGTTTGTTCGTTCCAGTACAACAATGTAGAAAGGCTCTTCAAACACAGATGTCTGCTGGAGATCAACCATTGCTCCAAGCTGAGTTTCCATTAAACTTAAGTCATTATCTCGGCTACCTGCTTCACCCTCTCCTGCAGTACTCTTATCTTCTGCACGCTCTCCAGTGATCAGCTGTTCTTGGAATACATGTAGGAACTGTGTGTTCTGCCAGTCCTTTAAAAGTTATAAAAGGTATGTTTTTAGCTTGAGAAATAATGTGTAGGTAAATGCCTTCTTCGATTATCAGCCCACATATACTAAACTATATTCACTCTCAGGTTGATCCGCAGCAAAACAAACCCACGTGGTCAGTGCACCATGGTGCAACTCGGTAGCAATGTGCGCAGGAAAGTAGTCCTATGCTAATCTCTGAATTTTAGAATGAATTTATCCTTAAATAGTATAATATTCTATACAAATACCTAAGGTTTTATTAAAGCTGATTTATACCGTAAAACAGAGCTACAAGTCCCATGATGCAATTCGTATGAGTCACCTGACATCCGGGTAGGTGCAGAATATTGTTTACAGCCAGAGATCAGCAGTTGTGTTTAGTATCATGGCGGACGATGAATTTGCTCTTGTGTTTTCGTGGAATTACATAAAGCATTAGCCGTGCAAACCATTGACTAGTGGTGAAAAAACAATAGTATTGAATCTTTATTATAAGTTATGTGAGAAATATCCTACACTTTCTGCAAAAGAAATGATGAAATTAACTCCTGACTTCAGCGGTGTTTTGAGTACAAGTATAAACAGTGCTTGTGCAGAAAAATCTGAAACGAGAAAAGTGGTTACACCCGGAAAAAAAAGAAAGCATATGAAATACGCGATGCAAGAATGTAGTGATTTTAAGAAGAATGCAATTCGCGTAACAGTGCACAATTTCTTTTTTAAACTGAGCCGCCAACAGTTAATAAATTGCTGCTTCCAGAGAGGGAATAAATTAGGTTATCGCATACCTGTTACTTCATTTTTCGCTCATTTATTTCAGAATTAACTATTATTATATGTGCAAACGTTTATTTTGTTGCAACTATCAATCTTATCACCTTTAACCCTTAACAGAATAGGCTAGTCACCGTTTCAGTTTTCAAAATAAGGACTCTGTTCTTTTTTGCACTACGTGCCGCTTGTACTCGCCACATGGTCTGAAAGTGTGACAGTATTTCTAGTGCGAATAGCGGAAGGATACATTATAGTGGTGCATGGTCACCTGGGGTTTGTTATGACGTGGATCAACCTAAGAATGAATACAGAATAGTTAGTTTACTAATTTTACAGAACAATATTTGAATTAAATTTACACTTAGTAGCTTCAGCCACCAGCAGCTATTGCCACCAGTCAGTCAAATGAAAATACTTAAAGTAGTAATTCAGAAAGAATGTACAGCAGTCCTTGAAGAGGTAATAGCTGCCAATCACAATAGTTTCCCAGATAAGAAAATCACTCAAATCCAAACTGGTAATTTACACCAAAGCAGACAAAGGTGGCAAATTAGTAATCCTCGATAAAGAAGATTACATTACCAGACCAGAAAACCTACTCCAAGAGGACACATACACAGAAATCAAAACAGTCCAACTAAAATCTCAAATAAAATATCTACTTGTGAGTACAGTTAAAACCTAAACAGATAAAGAAAACCTATAATCAAACCAAATCATCCCAAGATTGTACGTACTCCCAAAAATCCATAAACAAGGCAACAAAGTGAGACCCAAAATAAAAAATAGTGATTCACCCAAATATAATTTGGCAAAATGGCTTACAGAGAAATTCACATTTACTACCTAAATACAGCAGCTTGAGCATTAGGGAACTCTCAAGAATTAATTAAAAAAAATAGAACACATAAAACTAAAACTGGAAGATAAACTAGTATCTTTTGATGTTACTGCACTTTTCACAAGTATCCCAATAGATGAACTCCTACACCAACTGAAAAAATGGCTTACCCAAAAGAATTTAACACAAGAAATAGATGATCTTTTGAATCTCACAGAGTTTGCATTACTCATATCAATTTCACTTTTAACAATAGATACCATCAGCAGACTTCTGGTTTAGCCATGGGCAACCCACTATCACCTTTCCTTGCTGACTTTTTCATGGGTTAATTTAGAAACACACACAACTACCTCCTTTCTGCACGTTTACAAAGTTTGGCATAGATATGTTGTTTATATATTCGCGACAGTACCCAACAAACTCATCCAGGATGCCCTTAAATTACTCAATTTACAGAATAAGGCTATACAGCTCACTATGGAAACTGAAAATGAAGGCACATTACCATTCCTAGATTTCAAAGTAATTAGAAACCAGTACAAGGTCAATTCTGGTATCTGTAGGAAGTCTAAATATTCCGAAAACTACATGAAAAACAATAGTTTCAACCCAATCCCACACAAACATGCAGTCTTAAACAGTTTGACCCATAGATTGGTTTACACACCATTAACAGAGACAGAATACAAACACATAGTTAACACAGCTATAAACAATGGCTTCACAAAACAAATCAACAAAAAATAGCATTTTTCAAGAAACACATTAAGGACACCACAAAGCTCATCCAACAAAAAAGCAAAATGATTCTCAAAAAGTTCACTTTCCACCTAAGAACTCACTACAAATTCCACATCATCTTCAAAAAGCACATCATCTGTTTAGTTCCACAAAACAGATTCAGTCTAGAGATATTATTCTGAAACATATCAAAGGACCAAAGGAATCTATAAAATTAACTGCCTAGAATGTGACCAAATCTACATAGGTAAAACAAAAAGAAATGTAGAGACTAGATAAAAGCTCATATGAGACACATCAAGTACAAACAGATGGATAAATCCACAGTTGCACATCACTTTTGGACGACAAATCACATCACACCAAATATAACACTCCTAAAACCACCAAAATATGCGGCAGAGTCAGATACTTGAGAAAAGTTATTAATTACAAAACAAACACTGTGTAATGAATTTTGAATTGCCGCCACCAAACCCACTATGGAAATTCATCACTCCACCACTAGATGTCACCACACACTGGACACCACCATGAGGAACCAGTCGGCCACTTCCAATGATGGTAGCAAACCTTTGTTGCTATAGAATATATCTGCAAAATACTACTCAACTTAGTGTTCTATAAAATGACAATTTCACTTTACTGTGTACTACTTCCAGTTTTAAGTCATATTGTAAATAGTTTAAACTTATGATGAGTACGACTACTTCTTCTAGTTAAGGTCATGTCAATTTTTGCTGATTTTTTGTCAGCATTTCACCCTTCATAGTGACAGTTTCTTTTGGGCACTCCAGCAAGTAGTTGCCCATGCTCATATTTATCAGAATTAAATTTTTACTGGTCAATGGCTCAACACAGCATTGTGCTGAGTATGGAGTTTTCCACATACTACTTAAGCGTTTTTCTCCATCTCTCTGTTAATTTAACTATTTTGTTTAAATATTTCTATGCTTTCTCATACAATTCTACACAAGAACTAGTCATGTACTACAACAGTGTTCATGAAACACAAGCACATTAAAAGTATTAATAAAAGTGAAGTTAAAATATATTCATGCTTCTTGACTTGACTTCATTTGAATCAAGTTCTTAAAAATCCAAAATGGACAATTGTTTCAGGTAGCATTCTACCTATCTTCAGCAGTTGAGTTGACTAAGCTGTTCAGATAGGTTCGTAAAAACTTCATGACAAGAGATGACATTCATTCATTCATTCATTCATTATCTGTTTACCCTCCTCTTATGTAGGACTTACACCCCCCAGGACTTACAGGCGGGTGCCTGGGGTCAGAGGCCCGTCGAGGAGCAGATACTCATGGATCAGACAGAATATCCAGGATGGGGGATCAGCCCGATGCCTGGTATGGGATGAAGGAAGTAGATGAAACGAAATGTTGGTGAAATGGATGACAGGAAAGGTGATGATGGAGCAGTTGGTGGAATGAATGGCGGGGGAAACCGGAGAAAACCCGCCCAGACGCCGCTTTGTCCACCACAAATCCCACATGCAGGTCCCTGGGATTGAACCCGGGCCGCTTCGGTGGGAGGCGAGCGGTCTAACCACTCGGCCACGGTGCCGCCGCAAGAGATGACAACAAAAAAAAAAAAAAAAAAAAAAAAGGAGAAAGAAATTAAATTGAGTTTTATTTATGAACACTCTTTAATTATTATGGTCCTTAGCGTCCCTTCTATGCTGGGCATGAAAGATCGGAAATTTTGCTGAGGCCTCTTTATCAGGCTTGAGGTTCTTTTATTCTAGTGATGCTGATTTTTTTAGGTTGAGTATGCTTTAGATATCTTGTGTTCATTGCTCTTCCTGTCAGGCCAATCTACTACTTGTCACAGTAACACATTATTTTGTAAACTCCTTAATTCAGGAGAGAGGAAGCTTTATCTTTAGCAATCTGTATAATATAAATACATAATAATAAAAAAATTAAAATGTGTGCAATGCTAATAGTGGACTACTAGCTAATAAGAATTTGAGTGAAATAATTATCTTTATAGTAAGTATGAGTCCACTCATCACTTGCAGGCAGTGCTCAGAGGGGCTCTCTATATGAAGGGTGAAACGATGGCAAAACACCAGAAAAACCTGATGTGATCTTTACCGGAAGAAACCGTGCGTGCACTCGCATGCGCAAACACGGAGTATGCACCAACCTAGAGTAAGCTCTACTTCCATAGTAAACTACTATTAAAGTCAACACTTCTCGACTTCCATACAAGAGTAAACTATTACAAAAGATTTTACTCCTTTCAGATACGCCCAGAGTAAATTACCACAGAAATAAATGTTGGAGAGCACTGTCATGTAGTATGTTACTATGGAAGTACATAGAAGACAAATATAGGTTAGAATTCACGCTCATGACTTGGTTGGAGTAACTCACTTGCTGAATGAATTACAATACTGTATCGTATTTGAAGGAAGATATTTTGATGTGTTCATGGATTACTTACAGCACATTGATGATCTTGATGAAGAAAACAACGGGAATTCAATAGTATGCAAAAGGACAGATAACGAGACCCATACTTATACAAAGAGTGTGTTCAAGGTACGTTTTGGTATTAGGAAAGAATCTTTTATGTTCCTTTTGAACCTACTTGGAGAGCATTTATAACAAAACTCAAGACAGGAATTCCGTTCTATCACCTAAATTACAATTGTTGTGTGTCCTGCAAGTTAGATAGTTCAGGCAATCTTATAAACGTTCACCATATCACCGCTGGTTGCATCTTTCATCATGTTGTGTGCCCTATTCCCTTCCCCACAGGAAATATATTCCTGTGGTTACACCGAGCGTCAACATCATTACACTCCTACACACTGTAACTTTGACAACAGACATGAGAGGCCACTGGTTCAAGTTACATCATCTGGTGTTGGTGGCAGCACAATAGTGGATGACGTCACCCTTCTCTCTCGAGCTGGATCTGATGGGATGAAGAGTGAAGGCAGAGAAGAGTTCCACTGAGCGTACAAGGAAGGACAACCCACCCTTGTGGACTACAGGGTGCCCACACCAAGGAACTGCATAATCTTCCAAGTGTCTAGGAAGTTTTGGTCCTGGTAAAATTCACATTATCACCTGTTTGGCTCTAAGTATTTCTAAATTTCATAAATAAGACTAGATGTCTATTTTATCCTGGTTTTCTAGAATGAAAGTAAAAAGGAGCTAGGCCATTGTAGCTTGTGTAAAGCAATTTTTGCAAATAAATTAAATGTTCAAAAGAAAGAGTGCATTTGATGTTAGGAAAAGGAACATTACAAATTCTTAAACTTTCTAATGTTTTATTAAGACTTTAATTATCTTAATGTTTCTCTTATGCCAAAGCAAATTTAATAATGAAAGAAAGCAAGAATACATAAATTTGAACAAATGCACATTGAGTTTAATTGTCAAATATTAAGATGAACGTTTGTTTAATAAACTGCAAGTTTAACGAAAGCTTTTCGTTACGTTAATTCATCCTTGCAAACTCCCTTCCAAGAGACCTTATGGGACTTTAACAAAATAAGATCCATTCTTCTGGCAGATAGTGAAGTAAAACAGACTATTATATGTTACAGTTGTTAGCTTTTGAAGTTAAGAGCAAGTTACATAAATATGCCCACAAATAATTTCTAGTGTCCAGAATATAAAAGGCAACTCTTCTTCACTTTTGCAAGTTTCACACACATTGTAGGTGCAATTGACTGCATGCATATTCCTATTTTGTGCCCATTTGGTGAAAATGGTGAACTTTTCCAAAGTCGGAAATGGTATTTCTCCATCAACATGCAATTGATCTACAATGCTAACAAGAAAACTAGGAACATTGTTTTCAAAGAATTTTAAGCTGCTCTTCAGTACGTTTCCCAATGCTCAAAGCATTAAACTTGCCCATCACAACTTTCCAGGCATTTATCTTTTTATCCAGCAACTTCACATCGTGCCTTTTGCACTAATGTTTACGGGGATTTTCATTACCTCTACCAACAAACATGTATCTCTTTCACTGACGTTTTACCCCCCTTCTCCTTTTGCACATATGCATGCACACACGCCTCAAAACACCCATTTCTAGTGAAATCTCAATATCACATTTTTGTATACAATGTAATAATACTACTACTACTACTACCTACATGGTAGAGACAGCAAAAATGGCTATGTTGGTACCTTTTAGTACCTATTTATTAAACATTTAAGCCTATTTTAGGTACCTAAGATCACAATAATTAGCATGCATTATCCTGCATGAAGTTGGTGTGAAGGGACAACGATAGTGATTGGGCTAGAAGCTTGGTAATTAAGCTTATGTAATAGCAAGTCCTGATTAAGGTTATTGACAATCAGAATAATTCACAATGCCCTGAAGCACTGCCATTGGTTATATATGAGGGCTGATCAACAAAGACTGAGACTGATTTTTTTTTTCACAGGTGTTAATTAGTCCAATTCAATGTTCAATGTTTACATGATCTTTTTCAAAGTAGTCCCCTCCTACTTCAATGCACTTTTTATATCGTCTCTGTCAGTCCTTGAACACTTGCTGCAGACCAGTCTTTGTCAGGTCCTTGAGAAATTCTTGAGCACTGCTTCAGAGTTCTCAAATCGAATACCCCTAAGCTTTGCCTTTAGTGATGGGAATAAAAAAATCTGATGTGTTACACTCACATAACTTTCTCTACTCTTGTACAACCTAATTTTACAAACGCCTATTCTCCATATGCTCCATGTTAATCGAGATATCGAGATGTCAATCTTATTGCTAATTTTCTTGTAGATGCAAGGGGAATATGGTAGCTTTTAAGCGATAGTCAAATATTTTATCGCTGGTTGCTATGTGGCGCATTCCATTCTCTTTGCATGTCCAGGACATAAAAAAAATGAATAACGAATTTGAGAAAAAGTATAAGTATTGGAAAATTTAAGGAAATAACAAGCAATATCTCGAAAACGGTTCACTCAACAAAAAAAATGTATATGATATAAGTTGTGTATTTTAACGCGATCTACATTTTTTGTGTAGTAAAATTTTGTCTATCTCTTATGGTTTACCAGTTATGCAAAAGTCGTTCATAATGAAGAATACTTTTGGAGACATTCCCAGAAATTTCGAGATATACATTTCATTTCTCATGACATTAACTTAAACATATGATATTTTCATCAAAATCGTTAGAGCCATTTCTGAGAAAATTAAAATTTTCGAAAAATGTTCCATGTAAAGGGTAGTCTGGGGTGGGGGGATTTTCTTGAAAATCTTCGTGTCGCATCGCTGGAAGATACTGAACGTAAATACCAAGTTTGGTGTTTATCCGACTGTTAGTTTTTGAGTTATGCTGTTCACAGACACACAGACACACACACAGACACACACACAGACACACACACACACAGACACACACACGGACATGTTTCCAAAAATGCTTTTTTTGGATTCAGGAGGTCTCAAAACATGTATTTCCGGTGAAATCTCGGTATCGAATTTTTGGGTGGAATGCAATACTTCCCCTACTTACTATACGTAGTAGAGAAAGTAAAAAGTCACAGGGTGCAAGATCGGGGCTATAAGGTGGATGTGGTACACAGGTAATGTTGAATCGAGCCAGAAACTGCATGACTTGATTTGCGACGTAAGGCTGTGCATTGTCATGATAAAGTCACCACCCAGTCCGAGAAAGCTCTGGTCTTTTCTTTGCAATGTGCTTCCTCAGTGTAGCCAATACTGACGTGTAGTATGCTGCTGTAACAGTAGTGTGAGGGGGAACTGCATGCTGGTAAATCATTCCATTACAGTCAAAAAATGTGATCACCATCACTTTCCCTGCAGATGGAACAACTTTTGCCTTTTTTGGTGTTGGAGAACCTGGCAATTTCCACACTGTGCTGGCTTATTTTCCTTCAGGATCATAATGATGCAGCCATGACTCATCACCAGTGATAATCTATTTAAAAAATGCATCCCCTCCATCAGCAAAGAGATGCAGCACCTCACGGCTTGTCTCCATTCGCACAGCCTTTTGTTCGGGAGTCAACAGACGTGGCACCCAACGAGCACAAACTTGGATCATATGGAGATGGTCGTGCATAATTGTAAACACACTGCCATATGAAATTCTCAACACTTCACTGAGGTTACGTAATGTTATACGCCGATCCTCTCGGACAATCACAGCAGCTGTGTTGATGTTGATTTCAGTCACAGCAGAAGCCGAAACACCAGGCCCACCTTGCTTAACACTGACAAGTCGGCCTTCTTTGAAGTCCTTGAACCACCGAAACACTGTTGCACGAGGTAGTGCATCTTCACTGTACGCTTGCTTCAGCTTTTCATAAGTTTCGGTGGCTGTATGGTTTAAACAAAAACAGAATTTGATTACGCTGTACTGCTCCTCTCGCGTTACCTCCATTGTCTGGTATGTGAAATGCACGTAGGGTCTACAAAATAGAGCATTACTACCAACCTACCAATACGAGAGTGCTGCCGCCTACCAACATTATACATAAAAACCCGCTCTTTTCAAATATTTATGTTACAGATACAAAACTATCACGGAAGCTACAGGAAAAAATCAGTCTCAGTCTTTGTTGATCAGCCCTCGTATGAATCATATAAGAAAGGTTTGATACATTTCACTGTTAGGTCAACAGTGAAATGTCCCAAATAACTGAATGTCAACAATTTGAGTCCATTTTTAAAATCTTATTGAACTTCCCACTTTAAACCAAAGTTTAGCAAGCTAAAAATCAAAACTCTTTTGAATGATGAAATACATGAAAATCTTCAACTTACATGTGTTGCATCTGAAATAGGATCTAACTGTATTATACATCCAGGTCTTGCAGTTGACTGCTGAGACACAATTTTGATTTTATCATGGAGAGATGAATGCTTCAAACCGTCATCAGATGATGTATCTGTTGACAAGCTGACCATGGAATCCTGAAAATTAAGTAGATTTCTTTTTATCCTATAGACTAAGATGAAAAATGAAGCAAAGAAAGATATGATTTTATATGACCAAATACATCCTCTGAGAGCAGAGGCCTAGTTTCAATTACTATCATTCTGTTAAGCCTTGAAATATTAATTGCAAAAATGTGATTTGTACTGTGCTCATGACAAACATGGGTCTCATAAGATGAATTCTTTTGCTACAAGTAACACCTTTAGATAGTGTGGTTTAACATTTTAAAGTAGAACTGATATAAATTTATAGTGTAAACTTTCAAGTGCAATGTTAAACATACCTAAAATTATAATCTCATCAATTTGAAGACTGAGAAGCTAGTAACAGTGATGTGTCATAATTTAACATAAAGACAGTCAGAAGTTGTTACACCATATTACTAAAAGGTACTTACTTCGAATGCATTTCGGGAGAATGGTTTTGCTCCCATCGTCAGCTTGTTTCCAACTGATTTTGCCTGTTACTGTCCAGGGGATGTGTGTGGTTACTGGTGTTCTCTGGTGCCGGGTTGATGAACCTCCAAAGGCTGCTGGGTGGTGGTAGTTCAAAATTCATTAAGTGATTCCTGTATTTGATGATAAGTATTTTTTCCCAGATGTCCAATTCATAGCTGTTGTTGATCGGTTTTAAGAGTTTTATGTTTGGAGTGATTTCATGGTTTGAAGACCAGAAATGATGTGCTACTGCTGATTTATCCGTCTGTTTTTGGTAAATGCATCCCATATGCTCTAAGTCTTATTTCCAGATTTATTTTGGTTCGTCCTGTGTATACCAGGTTACAATCATTACAAACTATTTGGTATATTCCAGCTACCTTATCATTGGGGATAGGGTCTTTTGTTCTGTTGCATAGTAGTTTCTGTGGTCATTCTGTGGAGTTACCATCCTTGAACACATCATAAATTTCAAAGGATTTTCAAGAAATACAACATCACCCTGATTCCAAAGAATGACAATATACAGACAGATAAATCAGCAGTAGCACATCATTTCTGGTCTTCAAACCGTGAAATCACTCCAAACATAAAACTCTTAAAACCAATCAACAACAGCTATGAATTGGACATCTGGGAAAAAATACATATCATCAAACATAGGAATCACCTAATGAATTTTGAACTACTGCCAGCCAGCAGCCTATGGAGGTTCATCAACTCGGCACCAGAGAACACCACTAACTACACACAGTAACCAACAAAATCAATTGGAAACAAGCTGACGATGGGAGCAAACCATTCTCTTGAAACGCGTTCAAAGTAAGTACCTTTTAGTGATGTAGTGTAATAACCTCCGACTCTCTTTATTTTAAATTATAATCTCATCCCAAGGCAGCAAAAAGCTACATTTTACAATAGGCATCTGTATCATAGGAGTGATTCCAGAGGAGAGAAGAGTATTGGACATGTTATAAGAAGCTGGAATGCAGTACAATTGCCATACCAAAGGTTCCGAAAATCCAATACCTGTATGAAGGAAGGAAATCATGCTCATGCTCCCAACCAGGAGGAAGTTTAGACGAACTCAGTTACAATTGTTTGAAGAAAATAGCTGTGGAACATCCATCCATCACAGTTGATTAAAAAATTGCCGAGAGTTGGGTCGAGTGTTCTGTCATATACCAGAAAGGGAAAACTTAAAATGAACTCTTAAGCGAAAAAGAAAAAGAAAAAAAAAAATTACCTGAACTGAAAGCACAGAGATTTAAGTGAACATTATAAAAAAACAATGAACAGGGATAATTGTTTTGTCATATAATTCCTGTCAGGAAGACAGTTTAAAACGTGACAAAGAGCCAGTTTTGTTATTTGGAACAAGAAGAAATGTGGAGCTTTTACTGAAGTCAGGAACTTGTATGTTGTCAGTACCTTCAAGACCACCCCTAACTTTTTAATACAGATTTTCATTATTTTAGGAGTGGTTACCACAAGAAATGAAAACCTTAAAATTCCTTTCCTGTTTACTTACTTTTTTGTCATCTAAAAATAAAAGTGCATATTCAAAGGTTTCCCAGGCAGCGAGACATACAGTTGAAGGATTTGGAATGCAGTTTACGCCCCCAGTCAGAGTCATGTCCGATTTTGAGGTTGGTATTACAAATCCCGTAATTAATATTTTCCTGGTTATCCACATTTCTTGCTGTTTTTTACAATTATGGCAGTCAATGTTCCGTAAAGTACAGTAAAAAAAGTACAAAGTGAAGGATTACAAGCGATGCATAATGATGTTAATGATAGAATCAGAATGCATATGAAATTGTTTGGGAAATCACCTGAAGAATTAGTGAAATTGCAGCATAGTTCAATACCAAATACATCTCTGGCAAACCAGGAAGAGAAAGAAGATGCCAAGTCCCACCCAGATACTGGAAATGATGTTATGTAACAATTCATGGTGAATATCACACCAATAATATTTCTGAAGGGTGGTATAATAGATTTACAACAGTTGTGTGAAAACACCACCCTTCCTTATTTGTAGCTCTCAAAGAGATCCAAAAAAGAACAAAGAAACACTGAAACAGTGATAACCGAACTACCTCTAGTCCAAATAGTAAGAGGTATATGAAAAGGAAATTGCTATAAGTGCAGCAAAGAATACATTCCATTGTTGAGGATTACAGTACATATAAAGTGGAGAATAAGATTTTAGAGCATTTAAGGATTATGGGTACTCATTTCACATTATGAAACATTAAAAAAAATTCTTAAATTTTCGTAAATTTCTTAAAGACAGAGGAAATGAAGTATCCGATTCTTACTGCATGATGGGAGAAACTTGGATAAATTTGTACTATGGAAAAATACATTGCTGTGGGGAGAGAAAAAAAGGTAGAGAACATATATAGTGGGAGAAAATAAAATTGGGTCAAGTTGTTATAGGGAAAAATAGTCCAAGGGAAAAAAATTCTGATGCAATACATTCATATGACTTTCTCTACCCTCTATCTTTATCATTGGGTATACAAACTATTCTTACTAAAGCTTATTTTTCTATCTACTACATTTATTCCAAATAAGCCATTGCAGAAATAGCTATATTACACATTTGGCTATAAATACAAAGAGAACAGCGATAGTCAAATGTTTGAACTGGATGCTATGCGCTGGCCTTAAAATTCCATTTCCATGCAATTGTGAGAAACAACTGAAAATCGATGGACTTTAAAAGAATGACAAGTATTGAATTATTCAAACTTTTAATAATAGATATCTCAGAAACAGCTTATGCCACAAAAAACTTATTTTAAATAAATTGTATGTTTTAAAGAGATCTAGATTGTTTGTGTGGTGCGTTTCCATCTATCGCTTAACGTTTACAAGTTATACAACATGATACAAAATTCCTTCCAAATGAAGAGGACTTCCAAGGCTATTCCCAGAAAATTCAAGATATACATTTTATTCGTCATGTAAATATCTTTAATATGTATATGGAATTTTAATCAAAATCATTAGTCATTTTTTAGAAAATAAAAATTTTCAAAAAATGTTCCGTGTAAAGGGTAGTTAGGATGGGGGGAATTTTTCTTAAAAAATTTTATGTTGCATCCTTGGAAGATACTGAACTAAGATACCTAGTTTGGTATTTATCCAACTTTTCGTTTTTGAGTTATGCTGTTCACAGACATGTTTCTAAAAATCCTTTATTTGGATAAAGGGGGCCTCAAAACATGTATTTCCGGTGAAATCTCGGTATCGAATTTTTGGGTGGAATGCAATTCTTCCCCTACTTACTATACGTAGTAGAGAAAGTAAAACTGGTATGAGGAATGTGTGTATAGGGAAAAATGACCGAGGCATGAAATGACTAAGTTTTTTCCTTACAACCATCTCTCTCTCTTCACGGTGTTCTAGCTGTCACTGCCTATTGGAATTTCAAGATATTTGATCTTAAATGTCATCAATTCAAACTGGCATGAGAAAAGTTCAAATAAATTTGATCTTGTACATATGGTTTCATTGAAAACAAACACTGCCAGTTCTTTAAAAACAATGAGTTACTGAAGGTTAAATGTACTTGTTTTGTAACAATTAAAGATAACACAACTATATTAACTATATTAACTATAAAGTTTCACTCAATTGCATCCTAAGATCATCTTTGGTACCTACCATCACCAATACCTACCATCATTCGACTCCTCCGTTCTGAACTAGAAACTTCCGCAAGTAAAGTACGAGCATCTATCACAGCTTGATAAACTCTAAGACTTTTGCCATCAGAGGCCACAAAACATGCGCTAGGAGAGTTGGAGAGATTGCCTAGTGTTGTGCTGAAAATAGCAAATACAAATTGATTACTATTTTGATTACTAACACAATATCACCTAAGCCTTTTTTGTCCTAATTTCCTACCTATCTGATTAAAACACGTAATATAAGAATTATTATTAAAGTTAGGAATCAGTGAAAAAAAGTGAAAGTTAAAACAATTTCAGATTTTAGTTTTCAAAAAATATTTAAATTTTTACCATCTGACAATTTAAAGGTACATACACTATGCTTAGGAGTGTTATACTAGCAGAACCTACAGCTCTGCTCGCATTACTGTTAAAACAAGGAAATTCTTCTCTTCTCTCTCATATTGTCTTTTCCTATGTAACACTCCCCATTTTCCTGCTCTTTTATCACTCTTTCACTTCCTTCCACTGCCTCTTACTCTCGTCTTTGTGCAACCTTAATGTGATGTTTTGAAAACTGACAATAAAACTATTTTCTGGAGAGTTACAAGTATTAAAACATAAGTAAAACGTTTAACAAAGCAATAACTTGTGCCTATTCCTTACGCTTGCAATGCAATTAGAACATACTGTTTCTCATAGTAACAAAAAATTGGTATAACTTCTTAAATACTAATCGCATCAAAATGTTGTAAATTACAAAATTGTCAGAATACATGCTTATAAACTTTGGTTATGCAATAGTTTACAAAAAAACTGAACAGCAAGTGAGATATTTCAATTATTTTATTTTGATCCCCACTGGAACATCCTGACCTTTTGGGAAATATATTAATAACGGGACCTGAAGTGTGCTACACACCATGTTTCATGGAAACCAGCTTGACCATCTTCATTAAAAAAAAATCTGATGTGTTACACTCACATGACTTTCCCTACTCTTGTACAAACTATTTTTACAAACGCTTATTCTCCATCTACTTCATGTTAATCGAGATAAACATTTGCAGACTCTATCTTATTGCTAATTTTCTTGTAGATGTAAGGGGAATATATATTTACAAGGTCAATATAGAAACACAGTATCCTTTAAGCACATATATATCTCTTAATAGCTGGTTGCTAGGTGCAGCACCATTCTCTTTGCCACAGATTAATAGTCTGCATATCCAAGACAAAAAAATAAATAACGAATTCCCATTTGAGAAAATAAGTATTGAAAAATTTAAGGGAATAACAAGCAATATCTCGAAAATGGTTCACTCAACAACAAAAATGTATATGACAAATTGTGTATTTTAACGCAATCTACATCTTTTGTGTAGTAAAATTTTGTCTATCTCTTATGGTTTACCAGTTTACCAAAAGTCGTTCACAATGAAGAATACTTTTGGAGACATTCCCAGAAAATTCAAGATATACAATTTATTTGTCATGAAAATATCTTAAACATATGATATTTTAATCAAAATCGTTAGAGCCATTTTTGAGAAAATTAAAATTTTCGAAAAATGTTCCATGTAAAGAGTAATTTGGGGTGGGGGGGATTTTCTTGAAAACCTTCGTGTCGCATCTCTGGAAGATACTGAACCTAGATACCAAGTTTGGTGTTTATCCGACTGTTCGTTTCCGAGTTATGCTGCTCACAGACAGACACACAGACAATGCAAATGATGTGAAATTGTCGAGGATAAAAAGAATAAAATAACAGAGAATTACAAAGAAAAGAAAGAAAAAAAAATATGCAAGCACGCACGCACAAAAATTACAGGTCTTTTAAACCAGTGTAAAAACCCAAAATATGAAAACATATCAATATTATAAATATTATTTACAATCATTTCACTCATATGATTAAATCCCTTTATTATTTATCAATACCTCATCTGCTTTTAATACAAATAAACTTCATCTATTTAAATATTCTAGTATTGCATAAAAGGACTGACCCAAAAGGTAGGAGTTGAGCTTCTTCTTGAACAGATTTATATTTTCTATATTTTTCAGGCTTGTGGGTAACTTGTACAGTTTAATACCATTGCGATATGCACTGCTTTTTGCTAGGTTTGTCTTACAATATTGCACATGTAGATTTTCTTTCTGGCTTGTACAGTGGTAGTGAATCTCTTCATTAATGGTAACTGATTTTTTATTACTCAGATATGATAGATAATTTCTAATATGTACATACTAGCAAGAGGCATGGTCCTTAACTCTTTGAACGATTCTCTGCAGGAAGATCTACTTGATTCACTAGTCATTATCCTTATAGCTCTCTTTTGTAACCGAAATACTTTTTCCGAATCTGCTGATGGCCACCACAAGATTCTTCCATACCTTACATGACTATAGAGATGTGCAAAGTATGTATTTCTAAGAACGTGTGTACTTGTTACTCTTTTCAATGTGCTTAGAATATAGCATCTCATGCTTAACTTCCTTGTTACAGTATTTATATGTGATCCCCCATTTTAGTTGTATACAGTTGTAGAGGAGTTTACTTGAAATTTATTCTAACTCTATTCATAGCGTGTATTGAAAAAGTGACACATACACATTTAACCACTATTTACAGATCTTTTATAATCATCTGTGGCACATATGAACTATTACAAAACTAAAAACATTTTGTAATAAAAATACAATCTTTTTCACAGGGATGAGAATCAGAACTTAGAACTCACTTTTAAAATGTGTTTTGTAAAACAACTATTTCATGCCAATAATCTGCAATAAATTAGTAACTGCTACTTCACTCCTCTTAATTATATTTTAAAAAAAATTATTTGTTGATTTGATCAACAATCAAGAAAAAGTAGTACATCCAGCTGAAGAGGTGACTGATTAATCATGAAATATTTCCTGTATTTTAATATTGAAAGGATAATGAAGCAATAGTTATTCTCTTATACAGTTTATATACGAGGGTGGTCTGAAAAGTTTCCGACCTAATAAAGATACAAGACATTTTTTCAGAATTTTTTTTTTATTTTTCAACATAGTCTCCTTGTAACTCTACACACTTCTCCCAGCGATGCTCCCATCTCTGTAACCTGTCCAAATAGTACTCGGCATTTTTCTCTGCAAAATAATTGTTCACAAAGATGATTGCCTCTTCATTTGACGAAAATCTCTGTCCTCCGAGCACAATTTTCAGATGAGGGAACAAAAAGAAGTCGCTTGGGGCTAGATCTGGTGAGTAAGGTGGATGGTCAAGCAGTTCAAACCATAATTCGTGGATTTTTGCCATTGCAACCGCTGAGGTATGAGATGGTGCGTTGTCTTGGTGAAACAGGATTTTCTTTTTCTGCAAGCTCTGCCTTCAGCTTGTCAAGTAATGATGCTTAGTATGCTCCTGTAATGGTTTTTCCTTTTTGAAGAAAATTGATTAAAATAATTCCATGACTATCCCAAAAAACAGTCATCATCACTTTCCCAGCCGAAAAAACAGTTTTTGCTTTTTTTGGAGTTGGTTCCCCCTTTGCAGTCCAATGTTTGGACTGTATTTTTGTTTTGGGCATATAATGGTGTATCCAAGTTTCATCTACAGTAATTAATCGGTGCAAAAACTCAGATTTATTGCAACCAAACTGTGCCAACAGGGTGTTGGAAATGTTCATTCGAACACGTTTTTGGTCAAACGTGAGCAAACGCGGCACCCAATGTACGGACAGCTTTCTCATGTTTAAATGTTGATTTAATATGTGACAAACACGTTCTTTTGACATGTTCATAGACTCTGCTATCTCTCTCACTTTAATTCTGCAGTCGTCTAGCACGATTTGGTGAACTGTGGCGATGTTTTCGTTGGTAGTTGCAACTTTTGGATGTCCCGGATGTTCATAGTCTCCCAAGCTCTTACAGCCACGTTTAAATTCAGCTGCCCAAAATTTCACTGTGGTAAATGATGATGCAGAGTCCCCATACACAGAATCCAACTCATCTTTGATTTGCGTAGGCGTATTGCCTTTCAAAAACAAATATTTAATGACAGCTCGATACTCAATTTTGTCCATTTTCATAAAAACATTCACATCACCTCACTCAAACGACTGTTACATAACAACTGAGCATCCAAAATGGCTGAAACTTTGGTGAGTAACTGTCAACAGATGAACAAAGAAATTCACTAGCTTTTATTTACGAGTGCTACCATCTTCATGTTGAGGTCGGAAACTTTTCAGACCACCCTCGTATTGTTCGCTTAACCGATAATAGTTTCATTTCACGTTTATGTTTTTCCTAATTTTTCATCAAAATATTTATTTACACATTTACTTTAATTATTAATTTATAACTATACATGAAATTAGGGTAAAAATTATAATTAAATGAAAACTATTTATCGAGTGCAAAATGGGAAATGGTTGTGTAATGTAATATACAACAAGTAGCAATATTTTCTCAAATTTTAGATTAAAAAGAAGAAATTAAAGCAGTTGCTGCATTTACTGCCCACTTGGCTACGTTGTGATTACTGAAAGCAACATCTCTCGTCTCAAAGTATTACATGATAAAACTCTAGACAATCACACCATCAATTCTCTCACCTGGGTAGTAATGTTGGTATCCATGCAACATTAGAAAATGCAGATATTTCTAGAGAGTTGATCCTTGCTAGCTCTGATACACCTCCAGATTTAGACAGTGGGCCGACAGCATCCACTCGCCACAGTATAAGTTCACTGCAGAAACCCTGTAAACATGGTATGTTACAAATACTTTAATCAGTAACCCTTTCCCTGGCTACTGGAGAGGTGATGATTGGTCTCTGCTTATCTTAGCATGCCAGTTAAGAATTCTTGCCCACATTCATGATGTGAAATCCAGTGTTTCAACAAATTTCTGATCCAAGATCCATCAGAATTAATTTGTAGCAAATGGCAGTGCCATACAAATGTATTTAGCCATAGACTTGGCAGGTCTACATGATCAGCAAGTTTGTGTCACACTTGATAATTTTCACTGTTTTTGGGGTTATATTTATTTTACTTCTTCATTTTTCATTTTAGAGTTAACAACTGTTTGTAAAATTTTTTTTATGTTGATAAAACAAATATTATTTTTAAGTAAAGTGAGGAAATGATTTTCATTAGAAATACTACCACAAATTATGTAACAGAATTATTTTATGAAGAGTACTACCATAAATTATGATTCTTCACTGTTCATATTGTTAATCGCAACTTTATCCTTAATCATCAATTTGAGTTAACAATTTTTAATCTCACTGTTGTGTTTATCCTGTTGTAAAGAGATATAAACACTATCATCATTCTCATTATCAATTTCAAGCTCATCTTGCTCACATAAATTGAAAGGATCTTCCGCTTCTGATTCAAATTCAGGCAACAATTCATAAGTATCACGCTATTTCATCATGTTTCAGATGTCTCTGTGCCATGTTGGTATACAACAAAAAAACCACAATCTCCCCTGTGTGCGTGTAATATTTGTATTCTAAAAATTTGACATATCCTATATAATGCAATTAGATTCAATGGATGAATAATAAATAAAAGTATTACCTTTAACACTGTAGAAGCAGGAAATACTGACTGCGGTCCTAAAATAAGCAGTGTAAAACTAAAGCATTTATAATTATATTTTAAGAATAAAATTTTAATAGGGTCTACAATCACTAAATTTATGAGAATTCATGCAGTTAGATTCACTGGGTTCAATAGTATGTGACAGGTAGACAATTATGTATAAATCATTATCCCCTCAATTTGACCAATTGGTTCTTTAGTGTTAGGGTGATGCACACACTTCGCCTGGATCCTTCGAGTTGACAGGACCTTCTAGCAGCATGAGGAAACAATACAGGGCTGCAGTAGCAGCACAGACTTCCGCTGACGAATCCGACTCACCGGTCGACGAAACAGCCACCGCAGCTGGCTCTGCCAGCTCGCCACCAATGCCGCGTCATACTGAAGTCCCTGATTACAGTGTATCTGATGCCGCTTCGCCTGGTAAAGGCCAAGCCCAGTGCTATCTTCTCTTCAGCGCTGTGGTTGTGGGTGTTCACCAGCATCTACCGACGCAGACCATTCTGAGCTGCGTGCACCAGCTGTGGCCATCAGCCTTGAAGGCCACGAGGATCCAATCTCGGAAGGGCCCAACACCACTTGTGCGCCTTTTCTTTCGGGAAAAGCACACTACGACGCTGCCCTCTCCGACGGCCTGCAGTTCATAGGCAAGACCCTAAGAATCGAACCGAGCCGCTCCACATGGACACTGCCCTGCTGACGCTGCTGCCTTTACGGGCACAGTGAGGTAGGCTGTACCGCTCAGCCACGGTGCCACTATTGTGGGGCACCTAACATGACGTCTGTCTGCCAGCAGCACGATTTGACGCATCGACGCAGCTTCTGTGCAACCTGCTGGAGACACTCCACTTCACCGGACAAGCTTGCTGTCCGCGATGCCTACACAGCCACTCAACATTGTCACAGCAGAAGGCCAAGGTGCCTGCGCGGCAGCAGCAGTTGTCACCGCAGCTTGACCGCGCCTTGGAGAACGGGCCTCCTGCAGTAGACGACATGCCCGAAACTGTCTCAACCAACTGCATGCAAGCTTCAACAGAGATCCTCCAGAAGCTGGAAAGCTGGAGGATGTACAGGCGGAGCTTCTCAACATCTCCACCAAACTGGTCTCCTTGAAGGAGGTACTCACTGACCTTCAAGAGGACCACGGCACCATAGTACTGGCAGTAAAGATAATACCAACGCTTCCCAGCAGAATCACAATACCAACCTACTTCAAGGAACACTACGAGAAAGTCAGACTGCTCATTAAGGATGAGTTATCAGCCCTCCAGACAATGCTGGATCCTATTATAACCAAACGACTTCCACAGCAACTACATGAGCCCCTGTGGGGGCCCAAACAGGACGCTCCGACTATTGACTACTGAGCACGTCGGAAGCCCAAGTAATCACCCTACAATCCCAACATACATCCACTCAAACGTCTTACACCTTCTCACCCTAAATTCCCAAGGGCGCAAGTAGGGCCTCGGTCATGCTTGCGTCCTGGCACCTTCCTTCACCTGGCTTAGGCCTTGCCTGCCGACCAATACCTATCACCTTGAATCCGCAGGTGCAATTGCGGTACTGCCTCACCTTCACCCTTGACTTTTCCCTCTCCGGTGGAGGAGTTTTTAGTGGGTATGCCGATTTGTCAGGGAGTCTCACACTCTCAGTCCCGACTCCCATCGGGGCTGAGGTAAGCAATTAAATCATTTTCTCCCCCACTCAAAAAAGGGACGTATTAGGTTCATTCCAAAATTCCAAGCTGATTTTGCTGTGATCAGTACACACAGTCCAATGCACATCTGTTGGTTTGGCATCAGTCACCATGAGAATTAGTGCCTGCTATTTGCTAAAACCTGAATTCTGGTGGGATAAGAAGTTTGTTGAACACTGAATGCTGTATGGATATGCAGAGTTTCTTGGAATGCTCCACCAGTTGGAAGTTGTTAATATGCATTTTTGAACTATCAGGATCTGCTGCTGGACAAATCTAAGGAAACTATAAATAGAGAAGCAGAATACTTTCCTGAAATCTATGTCAGCTGTACGATCTGAATTAAACTATAAGTAAATTACATAGGAACTTTTACACAGCGAAGCTATTAAGATTCTTGATTTACAATTGAGCAAGTGGAGCAAGTGAAGTGTTTTTAGCTAAATGTTAAACCAAGAATAACATACATATTAAGGGAAGCACCATTTCTATTCATATTGTTTTCCACTTGTTCTGTGTGTTAAACAATGAGAATTTTTTTTTCCCCCTGTGATGCTATTCGTATGATAGTGAATTGACAGCAAATGCATTAGTAAGTTTCTGAACTGGTTTCACATAAAGGCCAATGGATGTGCAGAAAGAATTAGCTATGTGCCACCCACCCTCCATTCCTCTTACCCATACAAGTTTTAATGTAATGTTAAATATACATATTACATTTAAATACTTACTATAGTGGAATCTCGTTAGCATGTTCCTCATAACACGTTTTCTCATGTAGTACATTGAATTATAAAAGTTCCAGCACAAAATGCACCAAATGTAAAAAATAACGTTTGTTTAGTACATTTTCATGGTCCTGCATACTACGTTCATAGTTTGACGTCCTCATTCACTACTTTGGTCAATCCTTGGTCACAAGGTGGAGATTAACAGCCAATAATATGTATGTATATTTGTGTGGACAGGATAGAGAATGCTTTAGCTTGGCATGGTAAACGCCAACGATAGTTTCTACCGTTAAGTGTTGACCAAACATATGTAGATTGTATTTTAACTTTTCATTTGCAATAGAGAAAAAGAAAGTGCAGCAAATAACCAACAGTGAAAAATTTATAATCCTTGAAGTGTATCGCATTCCAAATATGAAACGTGTGGATTTAATGCGGAAGTTAAACCTTCCCTCATCAACCTAAAACAAAACTTTCCTCTTGGAAAGTAGGATTGGATGAAAATTTCTTGCATGGAAACACCTACCATATTCAAATTGTATTGAATACGTCAAAGATACAATCTTCTACTGTACCAATTGTAACACGATGCATGCTCGTCATTTTGTTTTTCTTTGGCAGAAATTGTCATTACATGTGTAATAAATCACACAGCAAAACATTCACTAACCTCAAAATCTGCTTAAATTATACAGAGAAACTAACATATATTTAACAGGTTCGCCAACGTATCCAAGCTGACCAACATAAAGACTGAATTATTTATTCTCGGACATTGTGTATCCAAATCAATACGTATTGAATTTAACATGGAAATGTGGATCGTATTCAGTATGTAATTGAACTCAAATCGATTTCAATTCCCCATGGAAACGTAGTAATTATTTGATTTTATTACATAATTATGTTCTTAAATTGCAAATTTTGTACTTTTGTTAACATGTTTTCCTGTCTATGACGTCCAAAACCTTCGGTCCCTGCAAAAATGTATTAACGAGATTCTACTGTATAATTATTGCTCATTCAACTTAATCACACATATTTTTTCTCTCCTTTGGCAGTTTTTGTTTGCAGTAAAAAAATAAAGCAAACTCTGGGAACTTTTACACTGATAGTATGTGACGATTATTCAGTCCTCACATACAAGAAATAAAGCCAGCATTATATATCGCCATTATACATTACGAAGAAAGAGTGCCGCCGCTGATTTTGACGTGAGTGATATTGGACTTGAAGGAGGTTAACGTGCGCCGCCTAGTGACACGAGTCACATTCAGTTGTGTATAGCTGTCACCACTATGAGTAGCAGAACAGGACAGTATAGTCATCGCACACAAGCAGTATAGCAGAGTCTTTGTATACAGTCAGTCCAGTCGAGTCTTCATATTGATGCAGTAAAGTGGAGTCTTAGATTGCATCTTATACAGTGGTGTCTTTACTTCAATACAGTAAAGTTCAGTCTTCGCCTCCATGCTTCAATGTATTAAATTACGAAGAGAATGTTATTTGTTTGCTGTATATTAGACACAACTGTGGGTTATGATTATCGATGTAGCCTCTCTTCACTACGTCAAAAAATTCCAGGAGAATATTTAAAAGCAAGAATTTCATCATACAAGCAGCACTGTACACGTCTGGTAGAAGTATAGGATGGCTGCAAGAATCGTCAAATGGTCCTGTATGCATTTTGAGAAACGACGACCTTTCCAGAACTTGATAGTGAAGTTCAACCTACATGGCACACCACTTAGACATCCGACACCGCAAATCATCGGGTAAAAATGTTCCATTTCACTTACTTATTTTGGTTCTCAGCTGTTAGGCTACTTCAGTTAACTGGGTATGAAATAGTCGGCACCATTTATTGTGAATTAAATTGGTAGTCAGAAAAGTAAAGCATGCTAAGGAATTGTTTGTCAAAATCTGGAACATATGCTTTATATACTCAGTAAAGGTGTGTACAGTCAAAGAGAAACTTGTGGACATTATCAGACACAGTGAGAAGTGAGTGAAGTTAGGGAAATTATAAGCTTTAATTTAATTAAACAACAAACTATAGCATGCAAGAAAATTTAAATTTGATGTTATCTTTTTATGTTGGAAAGTCTTAATGAAGTATTAAAAATGTTCAAAGGTCAAGATAGCTATCTCTATTTATATATTGTTGTTTATATCTATATTTATATATATTAAATTGTTAAAATTAAATGTGTCATGAGTTTCTCTTCAAAAGTCAAAACCCACATCCTCTGGTAGTAGAGAAAGTGGTAGTGGTTCCATAAATACATGAGTCGTTAAAAAAGGGTTGCCGTTATAATACTGTTTTCTTTCCACGATTAGTTACCAAATGCAGCAGAAAAGTCGTTGCAAATGCTAAAGCTAAAGGTCAGTTGCTGAAAGTCGCTGCAAGTACACAAATTCCTTGCAGGTTACTTTTTTCTTACTTAATATGCAATGCATTTTAAGTAAAAAAATAAATGATATGATTTAACCACAATTACAACTTTATTTGCAAGCTAACATTTTTCAATATAGTATTACCTATACTGCTGCTTCTTGAGATGAAAAAAAACGCACGCACACACCAAAAAAAACCAGCTTTTACAGGTCACTAGTAACAACTGAACATTAAATGGAACATTCAAAATCTGGTTTAAAATAATGTATATCGTAAGGTTTTGTTATAAGAGAAAAGTATCAAACATAGTAACTGGTATACTGCATAAACATATGGTTAGTAATGAAGTTTTTTTTTAGGACTTTATGGTGAAGAGTTAACTATTAGAATGCCATTATAGGTTTGTGTTTCATGTTTCTAAAATGCTCCTTGACTCTTTTATACAAGTTCCTTTTAATTTTTCCTATTTAAATCTGATTGCAGTTATTTAGAAACATCAGTTGTTGCCACCTGTTTTTGAACAAATAAAATTACATAATAAATCCACAATCAAAATTATATCACAAACAGAAAAAGAAGTATTGACCACATGGGAGCAAATTTTCATCTGGAAAAATAAGAACCAAGTCATCAATTTCAATATTCCCCAGAATGACCCTTTATGGAAGTTCCTAAAATCGCAGCAGAGCAGCCTATGGATGGAACATCGTCAGCTTCAACACCTAGGATTAGTTGATGTCCAGTTGAGAATACAGGAAAGTAGCCTCAGAAATATGTTCCGGGAAATTAAAAAGTGAGTGTTATTTTGTGTCAATCAAGTTAAATTTTAACTTTGATTTCAACAACACTATCATCAACTTCAGTATATGAAGGTAAGTTAAAATGTTTGGATGAATGTGCCATCCAAGGTTCATAAGCTTATTTGTATTTATAAACTCAAAGCACCGAAATTACTTACTGAGGGAACAGTGACATCCTTATTTTTGGCAAGTGGGCATGTCAAGTCCTCTTGAGGAGAATTGACTGCTGTAGGTACAGATGAAGGTGGGAAATCGGCAATGTTATGATGTGAGGTTGTGAGAAGTAGAGGCAATACTGGATGGCAAGTGATGTCGTTTACTCTGAATCTATGTCCTGATGCTCTCGAGGAATGTCCAATGCTCAGAACCTGTGAAAACTTGGTGTTATCTGCAAATGTCAGCTGCCAGAGGTTCAGAGTTCCATTTGAATGCTTTGACACCATTGATATTGCTGGAGAGGGGTCAGCAGAAACCACATCAGATAGATTGCCTGCATTTCCTGAGTCCCCCGCTGAACTTCCAGAGCCTTTAAATAGAGACATTTTATTTGTAAGAATACATCCTTAATTTATATTCAACACACAAATTATGGCTATTTTCCAAGATTCTCTATGCACACACAAAAAGATTAAAATATTTCACAACTATATAAACAAATACTGCCTTCTTGACAGTAGCAAACTGCTGCTTGTCAGAATCATGAAAAACAGCTATGAAAAATTCAATGACTACATTTGCTTTTCTATAACGAACCATCAATTAGTGTTCTTTAAATGTTAAGAAATTATTACTTATTGTTTTACTAATTCATTAAAACTTTTAAGTATCTGTTTAATAATGCTTAATTTGTATTGATTTGATGAACTTTTGTGAAGATGGTTTTACACTACCATTGTAGTCAAGTGGTCAGCACATAGACATCTTATAGCAGTAGTCTTGGGTTTGGCTCCCGAGTGTGGAGGTAATTTTTCTTTAATTAGGATTATTACTATCCTTCTCAGGGAGTGAATGTTGGGCGAATCAGCATATTTTTTAATTATTAAAATAACTAAATCAATTTTATTTAAAGGTGAGTCGAAATTGTAACACTAACATCACTTAAGTTTACTCACTTAACATGTTTCGGGAAACCGTTGTTCCCATCCTCAGACCTTCTGAGGATGGGAACAACGGTTTCCCGAAACATGTTAAGTGAGTAAACTTAAGTGATGTTAGTGTTACAATTTCGACTCACCTTTAAATAAAATCAATACACATCACTGTTTCTAGCTTCTTTTCATTACAATACATACGTAACTAAATCAATGTTTGTTAATTTCGCCATCATCATCAGCACCAGCACCAGCACCATCTTTCTCTTTCAATTAATACAAAAATCATGTGCAATGCTGTTTTAAATTTAATTTTAAAAAATTAATTTGTTGTTTAGTTTCTTTCTCGTAAAATGCTAAATTCCTAAATAAGGTTCAGGAGAAAGAAGGGCGGGGCTGTCTTGGATTTGGTATTGTCTTGTACTAGGGCAAATGCAGTATCAATATTTGATTTTTCCTTCTACAAAAATCTGCAGAACAGTCAGGACAATGTAGTTCTTTGCCATTTTATACACTTACAGGAGTGAAACTCGTGCATCACAGAATTCATAGAGCACATTTCATTGCCCATAAAGTTGATCAATACTAACTGTCCACTATAGTCAACACAATGCATGAGAAGAGAACATTTCATAGCTCATAACTTATTCAACATTAGCTGCCCACTATTGTCACCAGATGCACGAGAAGACTACATTTTTTTTTATTGCACAAAAGAGAGCAGGTAATCGAGTCACAGATGCATCTGCGCTTAGATTTATTGCCCGATTAACTTGAGGTGGCAGCTGAGGAAAGGTGCACACTAAACGATAAGTCCGTTATCTATCCTGAGAGAAGAGTGGGGGTCAGTTATGCATGTGGAGTTGTTGATGCTGCACGTGCGTTATCTGAGCTTCTGTAATTTTTTAAGGCTCGTGTCCGTGCGCATTATATGTTCGTCTATAACAGCATATACACAAAACAGTTTGCTTTGTTCCGAGTTGTATTCTCTGTATGTGTGTGTAACTGTGAGTGCCTGCGTTGAGTATTTTTTGGATTTGCATTTACTTACTGTTAATACATGGGCAGTAAACTTAAAGGCAAAGTACTGCACTCCCAAACCAGGGAAGTTATTAGCAATGTATATAAATACATGAAAAGACATGTAGTGGCTGGCGTGGTAAACATTAATGTGAAAAACATTGGAAAGTGTTGCTGAGGCAACAGGTGCTTCCAAAAGAAATGTAAGAAGAATTATTAAGGAAACCATAGATATTGATGGTGGCATTTCCCCTTCATTCTCCACACCGCATAAAGAGAGACCTAAAAGGTCTTATTGTGCGAGCTTAGATACTTTTAATGAGGCAGTAGTGCGCCAAACTGTGAATGAATTTTATATTCTTCACAAGCAAAGACCGACACTGAAGAAGGTGCATGCAAAGTTAAAGGAATCGATCAACTTTGAAGGGAGTGTATCTACATTAAGAAAGATACTACTAAAGTTGGGTTTTACCTGGAAAAGGACAAAAAAGAATAGAAAAGTCTTAATGGAGCGGCACGACATCAGAACTAAGCGGCTCCATTATCTTAGAATGATAAAACAGTACAGAAGTGAGGGCCGTCCCATAATATATATGGATGAGACATATATACATTCATCACACACTTCATCAATGTTGAGCTAGAATTCATGCGCAGTGAAGGCTTGCGGGATGGCAGACAGGAAATTATCATTCATCTAGGGGGCGACATCGACGAAAGCAGTAATTCCTCCGAGTTTTCTAGTGAAGAGGAAGGTGAAGACTGTCAAGAGCAAGGAACTGCAGATTCAACTGGATCTTCTGCTAGTGTTGCGTCTGTTGTTTGAAACCAGCCTCAAGGTAATATGCATGTGATTTCCCCTCCCTCTTGGCCGCATGTGGCTGCAGTTGGTCTCCCACCACTCTTAGTTGCCCCTCTTGTACTGCGCAGCAAGCTGCCACCTCAAGTTAATCGGGCTTTACAAGTTCAGTTCTTGGAAGTTTTGGAGATGCTATTTAAGAAAATGATAGCTTTTAATGATCCAGACAGTATTTTAAATAAAAAGCCTAACAGCACTTACAAACTTCTAGGAGTTTCTTTGGAATTGTTGCGTCAATTATTAAATTATTATCTAAAAATTACAGAAAATCCCAAAGATCTTTACAAGCAATTTGATCGTACCTCCATGTTTAGGGCTTGAAGATTTGGCATTAGAGGCATGAAGCAAAGTGTCTGCCTGTTCATTCGCAGTGATTTCGGACTCCTCTTCTATTACACTAGGCAAAGGTGTAGAAGGTTCTGGCTCATTTGTTTGCCCACTCACAGGTCCTTTATTGGCCAATGGTGACTTGAGAACATCACGATAATTAAGATGACAGCCATATGCATTATAGAGGCACACATTTGTGGACATTGTCATTGCATCACCAAGGGGAAATGCATTTGGAATGCGCGTTGAGAAAGACACTTGAGCCTGTCGAAAAGATCCCGGATGGTATTCGTCCAGCCATTCCACTACCCTACAAATATGAAATTCCAGCACTAGGGTTAGTATAGGAAAATAAATGAATTCAAGCTAAATTTCTAACAAAGTTTTACAACAAATTTAATGATAATCACTGCATATCAAGAGTATTAAAAAAAAAGTTCCAGTGTGTATAAAACACTTCTGTTATACATAATGTGTGTTCACTGCATATTAATTTGATAATGCAGTATTTGTCATTAAGTAAACAAACTGGTTTCTAAATTTAAATTCCTGTAATCATTTAAGCAATTCGTAGCTGCAACATTTCACTTGCATAAAAAGATTCATACTTTAAGTTCTCCATAAAAACCTTAAAGCAGGTTACATCTGACTAGAGAGATGTTTATATTTTATATATTTTTTTTTAATTAAACACATAACAAACCAAATAAGGAAGCTGCCATCAATGGGATGTATTGAATAAAGAAGATCAGGACTATGGTGCCAGTCCCGTAACAAACATTCTATCTTGGCATCCAGAGAATCTGGGGCCTGTCCGATCGTAGGTCCAGAATCAGTGGCCAATGAGTTAATGGATGTTGTAGCACTGTAACAAATTAACCACATAAAAGTATGCACTCATTTTTTTCCATATTTCTACTAAATATAACCACCATAATAAATAAAACCCCTCCAGGCTCTATTGCTCACTCTCTGTGTACATCAATCATCAGTGGTGGGGAGAGGCAACTACAAAACTATCATATACCAATATTTTTACACTTAATAATGAACCAGTCAATTGATGCTATTAAATTTCCTCCAGAGCATTCTAGTGCCATTAGAATCCATCAATATTCCATTACACCATTTATCATCATTTCCTGATACTCTCCATTGGAAACCATCACAATCATTGGGCTGAAAGACCCATAGAGGTGCTGCTCTTTCCTTGTATATGTGCATTCTATATAAATAATTTACCCACACCTGAATGCAGTAAAGTAATCTCTTATGCTGATGACACATCTTTAATATGTTGGAGTGATAACAGAGATACACTAGAACAAAATATGACAACTGCAATTGGTGAAATCTCGCAATACGTTCTACATAGTGGACTGAAACTAAATGTACACAAAACTAAAACTATAGTATTCCAAAAGCCCAACAATCTTACGAATGAAATAAATATAAATATTAACAATAGCACTTTGGAACAGGTGAAAAACTTTAAACTTTTAGGCATAAATATTGATGGTGGTCTAACATATAACATACATGTAGATACCGTTTCCAAAAAATCAACTCGGGACTATTCCTTCTAAGACAGCTGGCAAAATACAAAAACACTTCTATTCTAAATGCAACTTATTATGGCATAATTTATCCACAATTAACCTATGGCATTGAAATTTGGGAGGGTACAAGTAAGTTCAACATAGATAGGATATTAAAAATACAAAAAAAATGTAACAGATGTATGTGCAACTTCGGTTACTGACAGTCATGCAGGGAAACATTCATAAATGCAAAAATATTAACTAAGTTTCACTATATGTTTATAAAAGTATACTGCTTGTCAAAAATAATAAGGAATATAATGTGCTCAATAAAGACTGCCATAACCATGATACTAGAGGTTCAAATGATTATTAGGGTTAGCTCAAATACGAGGGTGGTCTGAAAAGTTTCCGACCTCAACATGAAGATGGCAGCACTCGTAAATAAAAGCTAGTGAATTTTGTTGTTCATCTGTTCACAGTTACTCACCAAAGTTTCAGCCATTTTGAACGCTCAGTTGTTATGTAACAGTCGTTTGAGTGAGGTGATGTGAGTGTTTTTATGAAAATGGACAAAATCGAGTATCGAGCTGTCATTAAATATTTGTTTTTGAAAGGCAATACACCTACGCAAATCAAAGATGAGTTGGATTCTGTGTATGGGGACTCTGCACCATCATTTACCACAGTGAAATTTTGGGCAGTTGAATTTAAATGTGGCTATAAGAGCTTGGGAGACGAACGTTCGGGACATCCAAAAACTGCAACTACCAACGAAAACATCGCCAAAGTTCACCAAATGGTGCTAGATAACCGCCGAATTAAAGTGAGAGAGATAGCAGAGGCTATGAACATGTCAAAAGAACGTGTTTGTCACATATTAAATCAACATTTAGACATGAGAAAGCTGTCCGCGCGTTGGGTGCCGCATTTGCTCACGTTTGACCAAAAACGTGTTTGAATGAACATTTCCAACACTCTGCTGGCACAGTTTAGGCGCAATATATCTGAGTTTCGGCACCGATTAATTACTGTAGATGAAACTTGGATACACCATTATACGCCCAAAACAAAAATACAGTCCAAACAGTGGACTGCAAAGAGGGAACCGGCTCCAAAAAAAGCAAAAACTGTTTTTTTCGGCTGGGAAAGTGGTGGCAACTGTTTTTTGGGATAGTCATGGAGTTATTTTAATCGATTATCTTCAAAAAGGAAAAACCATTACAGGAGCATACTACGCATCATTACTTGACAAGCTGAAGGCAGAACTTGCGGAAAAACGGCCACATTTGCAGAAAAAGAAAATCCTGTTTCACCAAGACAACGCACCGTCTCACACCTCAGCGGTTGCAATGGCGAAAATCCACGAATTACGTTTTCAACTCCTTGACCATCCGCCTTACTCAGCAGATCTAGTCCCAAGCGACTTCTTTTTGTTCCATCTGAAAATTGCGCTTGGAGGACAGAGATTTTCGTCAAATGAAGAGGCAATCACCTTCGTGAACAATTATTTTGCAGAGAAAAGCGCCGAGTACTATTTGGACAGGTTACAGAGATGGGAGCATCACTGGGAGAAGTGTGTAGAGTTACAAGGAGACTATGTTGAAAAATAATAAAAAAAAAATTTCTGAAAAAATGTCTTGTATCTTTATGTCGGAAACTTTTCAGACCACCCTCGGAAAAGTCAAACTAATAAGGAACCATACAGAATTGGAGCCTTATATTATAATAAGCTACCAACCGAAGTGAAAAACAACGTAAGTATTAAATTTAAAAATGTTTTAAAATTTTACCTAATTAAGAAGTGTCTATACAGTGATGCAGAATTATAATATATATACATATCTGTATATAATTGTAGGATGTAATCTCTGACAATGTCTGATGCTCTTGTAATGAGTCTATTGACAATAAAGATTCTTACAAGGATTCAGCATCAGCTGAGGTCAATTAGGTTATGAGAAGTGTAACGGTAAATGTTTCTTACGTAATATTTGTGTTTTGTATTTGTTAGCCCCACGTTGTGGAGCCAATTTGCGAGAGAAATTGCTTTACGTAATGTTGTTTACATCAGTGTTGAAGCCATCTTGTGACGTCATTCATTTGTTCGGTTTGTAGCTCCATCTGGCGTAGCAATTTGCATCAGTTTTGAAATAATTCACTTTAAATGTCCTCCAGCTAGCTGTTTGGGTCGAACATGTATCTCTTTTGCAGGTTGTGAAATGGAAAGGAATCTTTTATCCAGAAATTATACTGATGAAGAAAATTAGTTTTATAATTTTTATTGCCGAACACGTTCACGAACACTTTTACATATTGATCTAGATACTCGCCAAACTGAAACTGTTTGTAATAACTTCTTACTTATCACTTTTAACTCACGTACTTCAACTTTGTGTATATTTAACTGTATAATACTTTAGATTCTCGTAATTCTGCTGCGTGTAACTTATGACGAACTGACTGACTGCAGACAACGTGTAACGTGCTAGAAATTTTGATGAACTGGGCGACCGACGTGTAAGGTATTGAGAATTTTGTTGAACTGCGGGGTGATCTACCTCGGACCTGGCTTATATACTCCCACTCCTCGACATACCTAAAGATTATAAATGAACTGCTATTGGCTAATAAAACGCGCCAACATTAGCGTCAATTTTAATATCCAATGAAAACCACGAATACATATGCTTTAGGAACTATTCTAGAAGGTTCTCAACGGAAAAAATGCGCGAACATTACGTAACTTCCTTGTTCCCAGTAATGATAAACAGCTCACCCCATCGCTGCATTATTGCGTTATTATTGACAGTTTCAGTAAAGCTGTATAAACTTATTTCCCAATAATAATTACAATTAACAAACATCTGAAATCAATGTCACATAAAAATACATATTCATATTACAATCATTATTTACATTTAAATAATTTGTGATACAAATTACCGTATCATATGCCCCACTAGAAACATAATTATAAATATTTACAACTTGTTTGGAAATTTTATAATTGGGGTTTTAGTCTCCTAAATCTTGGAACACACGCTATCACTTTCACTTAACACTTCACACGCATTTAACACACGACATATTTATTTTATTTTTTTTTTTTATTTTTTTTTATCTCGCCACTACTTACTGGCTCTGGTTTAATTAATTTAGATATTAATCTGACATCACAAATTTTTTTTATAGCAAATACTTCACCCTAAATTATTTAATCACTGCTACCAAATTGTTTACTTTCTTAAGTTGTTGACTAAAATTTATGCGTTCAAGAAATTTTGTAATTATTACACATATTTACCAAAATATTCACCCTTTATGTATATTTAAATCTCTTAAATCTAAGTACTGTTTCACATTTTCTGTTTGCTACATAAGTATTTGTTTCAATTATTTTTAATTCTATTTACCAATTTTTTTGTTATTTTATACTTTATTTTAACAAAACTCTTGGAATTGTATTTACGTACTTTTACTTTAATATCATATTAAGTTTCAATCTTTGCATTCTTAATTTTCAAATGTTGTTACAGTTACTAAAAATTCAATTTTTTTTTTTTTTTTTTAAACATTTCCTTTTTTTTTTTTTTTTTTTTTATAATTTATTTCTCTTTTCAAATGACATATAAATAATTAACCCTCTTACGTTCCAATACATTTCTCTGCAAGTCATCTTTACCTATCCAGAATTTACTTTACATCTCATTGCTATTTACCCTCCTGGATCAAATTGTGTGTGGCTAAACATTACTCGTAGCCGTATCCTAACCTTCAAATTGTTGTTCATGAATAACCTCTTGTATTCATTTGAAATTTCATCACATGATAACATTTGAACACAATCTACAGTTTCTTGAACAATACATCTTTTAACAATTGTCATTTTCAATTCTTCTGCTATCATTTTAATTTGAGAATACTCTGACAAATCTGTACTAAACTGTACTGGATTGGAGTTTTCAATTTGAACATCTTGGTACAATTTATTTCTTTGCATTACTGTCTCATTCTGTATTTCTGATATTTCCCCTCTGAAATTAACCTGCGCCTGATTTACATCTACATTCATAACCTCTTTCATCTCTCTTAACTCACTTAAAATACTACTCATTTGACTTCCTAACTCTGTACATTCTACATTAACCTCACTTTTAGTATTAACCTCACTTTCTTTGTTACCTATTTCCTTGCTCATGTCTAGCATTTTCTTTGAAACTTCTCCTGTCTCACTTACTATTACTTCCTCATTTTCATCTCTCATTTTTGGCATACTACTATCTATAGCTTCATAACTTTCTTTTCAATTTCTTCACTGCTTTGATCTACTTTTTGCTCTAATATCTCATTACTCCTACCAATATTTTCAATTGATTTCCTGTTTTGTTCTAAGCTCTTACCAATATCTTCTCTTAATTCCCTCTTAAACTGATCTAATTTTTTATCAAAATTTCTAAACATTTCCATAATTTCCATCATCGTACCAGCATCAATAGTAATATTTCCTGCTATTCTATTCTGACTTTGTTTACTAACATTTCCTCCCTCAACTACTACATTGTTTAAGCTATTTTCTGTCCCCTGTATTGAATTACAGCTAACTGTTACACTATCCCCTTCCATCATTGTTTCTTGTTTTACACTTTTTTTTTTTTTTTTTTTTTTTTTTTAGAATTAAAATCACACTTTTCTAACATTTCTGATGCTATCTGCTGATGTTGCTTAGATGTCCAGCTGTCTGCCCCACTCTCCTAGGTTTGTATGTCGCTTCTGCGTTGTGTTATGATGAGTCCACGTTGTCTCATTGTTTTGTAGTTGAATTCCTTGTTGCCTTGTAATCTCGGAATTACGATGTCCAATCTGCGTCTTGTAGATCATTTCACTGCTCCATTCATTCCACATTCTGGTTAATTCTGCTACTTTCCTGGTTAATTCTGCTACTTCCTGGTTATTGTGATCCTTTCCTGGTCATCTTGCCCCACGTTCTGGGTGCCAATATGTAACGGTATTAATGTTTCTTACGTAATATTTGTGTTTTGTATTTGTTAGCCCCACGTTGTGGAGCCAATTTGCGAGAGAAATTGCTTTACGTAATGTTGTTTACATCAGTGTTGAAGCCATCTTGTGACGTCATTCATTTGTTCGGTTTGTAGCTCCATCTGGCGTAGCAATTTGCATCAGTTTTGAAATAATTCACTTTAAATGTCCTCCAGCTAGCTGTTTGGGTCGAACATGTATCTCTTTTGCAGGTTGTGAAATGGAAAGGAATCTTTTATCCAGAAATTATACTGATGAAGAAAATTAGTTTTATAATTTTTATTGCCGAACACGTTCACGAACACTTTTACATATTGATCTAGATACTCGCCAAACTGAAACTGTTTGTAATAACTTCTTACTTATCACTTTTAACTCACGTACTTCAACTTTGTGTATATTTAACTGTATAATAATTTAGATTCTCGTAATTCTGCTGCGCGTAACTTATGACGAACTGACTGACTGACTGCAGACAACGTGTAACGTGCTAGAAATTTTGATGAACTGGGCGACCGACGTGTAAGGTATTGAGAATTTTGTTGAACTGCGGGGCGATCTACCTCGGACCTGGCTTATATACTCCCACTCCTCGACATGCCTAAAGATTATAAATGAACTGCTATTGGCTAATAAAACGCGCCAACATTAGCGTCAATTTTAATATCCAATGAAAACCACGAATACATATGCTTTAGGAACTATTCTAGAAGGTTCTCAACGTAAAAAACGCGCGAACATTACGTAACTTCCTTGTTCCCAGTAATGATAAACAGCTCACCCCATCGCTGCATTATTGCGTTATTATTGACAGTTTCAGTAAAGCCGTATAAACTTATTTCCCAATAATAATTACAATTAACAAACATCTGAAATCAATGTCACATAAAAATACATATTCATATTACAATCATTATTTACATTTAAATAATTTGTGATACAAATTACCGTATCAGAAGAGAGCTACAAATTAAGGATCATTAATGTTGCCCTCCATGGTGTAGTAGTTACCATGCTAGCCTCGGTTCCATCACAGGGCGATGGATTTTTTCAGGTGTAAAAATCCTTAGCTTGTCTTCCTTCGGAAGGGAAGTAAAGCCGATGGTCCTGTGTCGTAGATTTACGGCATGTAAAAGAACCTCCAGCCTGATAAAGAGGCCTCTGAGCAAAATTTCCGGTCTTTCACACCCAATATAGAATGGGACGTTAGGAACCACAGCAGTTAAAGAGCGTCCATCATTAATATAAAATGCACATCAGTTTTATTCACACACTTAGTTACTTAGTTTTATTCATCCATCACTCTGAGTAACTCCTTGAGTTAGAGTTTACCGACTATACAGTTTATATAGAGTGAAATATCAAAAGCAATCAATATGCTCAGTCCACAGATGAGATACGTAGCACAATTTTACTGGTAGCCTCCAATGAAGTCTCCACAAAGAGCTTATGTCATTTTGGTCAATACCCAAGTGGAGAAAAGCACTGAAAGAAGGTTTCAAAGCCAAAACTACTTGTCCCAAGGGGACAAGCTGATACTAACTACCAAGAAACCTTGGAATGGTGAAAATCTACTGAACTAGAAAGGCAAAAAAACCTTTATCAGGCCAAGTGGAAGTACCTTGAAGTATTTCCCATGTAATGATGCTTTACACATGGATCTACATGTTGTGAAGATTATATGAGAGATGTTGGCTAAGAAAGTAGGATATTCTTGATCACACATCCTAAAGCTCTAACATGTCATTTAATTCCATTGACTGAGGCCTCTTAAAAGCTTGCACAACAGTGAAGAAGTAAAGGTACTTTTATTTAAAGGTGAGTCGGAATTGTTACACTAACATCACTTAAGTTTACTCACTTAACATGTTTCGGGAAACGATTGTTCCCATCCTCAGAAGTTAATTCGACTGATTCATTAATAAATTCATTAATTCATAATGAATTAATTATTCATTACAATATCAACGTAAAGGTACTTTGTTGGAATGGTTCACACAGTTAGCACAATCTTTATCTTCAAGTGGTAAAGTGCAGCATCTGCAAACTGTACTGAAGATTTTATGCCCTAAAACTGTCGTTCCATTTGTCTTTGCTTAGAAGTTTCAATGCACTGTATTAATAAATGAGCCTGGAGGTGCTTCAGTTAATAGTGCCTCATTTCACTTTTACTTTACAATAATTTATATTTCTAACTTAAACAGACATGATTTTGCATCTCTGAAACTTCTGTTATGCAATAACATAAGAACCAGAATGATAACTTCTCTTCAAAATATTAAATGCATACTTCACCTAAGGGATTGGTGACTGTGTGCACTACTGGAAGGGAAGCTGCCATGATGTTCCTCACTACTTTCTTCCTGTGATTGTGATTTACCAATTTTACCTGGCCGTTTTCCTGTAGACAAATGCACTTTTTTAAATATAACGCACAGATAAAAGATGAATGTACTTAATTTTTAACCAGTAAAAAACTGTTTTGAATACTCAATAGACTAAGTGTTTATCTAGGAAAAATTTACTAAATATAATGGAATTAACCCTTGTTAACAATATGAATTGCAAAGACTGCAATAACAAGGCAGAGTTGCATCTGACACTATGCCACTTTTCTACTGGCCCCCCCTCCCAATGAATAAAAGGATATAATTAAATAAACAAAAGCATAAAACATTTTTTTCTGGCTATTATACTACTCAGTTTGTTGAAGATTTGTATAATTTACTTAATGTTAAAGAGTAAAGGTGAATACTTAGTATTGGTATTAAACATTTTTATTTACTGGATGCAGTATTGAAATGTCATACTGTAAAAAATACCAACCACTTAGCCCAAACAAGAATATGATGTTGATTTTTAAATCTTTTTACATATCATTGGTCAAAGAAAAGCTTGGGGTTGCATACAATCCCCAAGTCAAACACAAAGAGTTAATACTGGAGGAAAATTACACTGAATATGAATAAAAACAATGTTAAATTTAAAACATTAATTTGCAAAATGTTTTTCCTTCATTTATATATATGTTCCTATTTATTTACCTTTTAAGTGCATTTCACATATAACTGACAGCTGGTGTCAACATAGCTAAAAAGCTACATCTTCCAGTTTTGTGGGTCATACTCTGTAGGGTTCTGAAAACCCTGCTGCTTCATTACATAATGCTTTGGCATAATCCACATGGTCCAAAATTCAGACTTCTAAACACTGGTGCACAAATGAACAGAAATGGAAACAAGAACCAGAAGAGGAAGGCAACAAGAAAGTGAGTGAATACTCTATGCAAATTAACTGAGAATGGGAATAGAATAACAATAGAAAGTGAAAGGCATGAGTATGGAAGGTAGATGGAAATTTAAAAGTATGTCCATAAGCATATCAGCAATGAGAAAAATAGATTCTATGCATTTTTATGTCATTTGTTTATAAATTGACAATGATTTTTTTTTTCCCCCATCTGAATGCAGGTTGGTCAACTTTGAAATTAAACACAGTAAGCGCTGGTTTCACCAACAGATGCTAAATTTTAACACAATGTTAAACTGATTTAACACTGATTCTGTTTCATCAAACAATGTTAACTTTAACATGTTAGGTTAACATCCCCATACCCCTGTGTTAAGGCATTTAACAAATGTTAGACATTGGAAAATGGCTGCCGCAAACCAAGTTGTTGATGCGAGTTTGCTACAACTGGCACTTTTGAATGTCATTCCCAATAGAAGAGTAGTCGTACATCATAATAAATTTGAAACCCTGCAAAAGGAGGAATTTTTAAAGCAATATTGACTGCCCACGGGGTCATGAGACGGTTTTATGGGAAATACGAGAGGTTAGAATACTACCAACAGAAGAGTGTTAATTAGGTACTTAGATTTTACTCTACTAACATTTTTCATTTACCTGTGATAATGTTGGTATTTCCAAAACTATGGTTTGTGGGTTTACCTGGAAGGTTTTCAAAGCAATTGCTTCAAGAAGCAAACTATTTTGCTTGATTAATCAGCAATAACACGTTTTCGTCCACTTTAGTTTCAATGCAGTATCCACCACCAGTTTTAAACCGTCTTAAATGCTCTTCGCAACTAACGTTGCTGGTACAGAACTTTGATAGCATAAAATTGTCATAGTTGCTTATTAGACTTAAGAGAAACGTGTTCATTCCAATTAAATTACTTGTGGATTTTGTCCCAGGCTGCAATCTTATCATCCTTTGATGTAACACTGTCATCTTTTTTGCACTTCACAATACACCTATGCTTATTAACCAGATGTTAATTAACGTGTTTCAAATGGTGAAACGTTTATTTCAGTTTACATCATGATGCTAACCTCAAACAACCAGGAAAATCACATGGCCATTGCCATGAAGGTAAATAGTTGTCGACTACTGACACAGAGCGCGCAGCGATACGTAGACAAAAGTGCATCGGAGTATGTTCAGAAGCAGTGTAGTTTGACCACCACCTTCTCGAAAGCTAGTGTTCACAGTTGTCTTTGACGTTAACAAAATGTTAGCAAACAATTTGCTGTAAAAGCTTGGTGAAATGCAAAAGTTTTAACCTTATGTTAAACTTTGAACACCTTGTTAACAAACTAGATGCTAAGAGTATTTTTAACATTGGTTGGTGAAACTAGCCCTAAATATTTTAAAAAAGCAATATAATTATAGTATGTGATTCTCAAATCAATGTTGCTGTCGATAAAACAAACAAAACTGAAAACATAAGCACCTGCAGCTGCTGGGAGTCATTCTGGTTGCAACAACCATGCTTGTTACTGAGAGAGCTCTAGTGGCTGTTAAAAGTCATGACCTCCTTGACTTTATTCTACAATAGAGAGAGCTATGCACATTAAACTTACAGTACATATGCTATAACTGGGAACAGAAATGGGAGACTTGAAACGTAACCAACCTTCCCATTCACATTTACAAACTCCAGAAAGCCTACCTTTGATTGTACATGTTCATTTTAAAACAAGTTTCTTTTTTTTCTTTTCTTTCTTGAACTTTTTCCCCATTCTGGATCCCATTCCTGGACAATTGTGTATTAGCGTAAGTCTTAGCTAGACTAGATCACTGATTACGAACACTTCTATTTACATAATATCATAAGGGCGCTCATATGCAATAGCTTACTTTAAGGTTAAACCTTGCATTTTGCTAAAATACATACTAAAAAGACATTTAAGAGATAAAATGTCCTGATTAAGAATACGTATTTGCATAAAAGTCCTAGTGATGTTCATTTGCTGCAAAAGTTATAAAAAATCAGCTGTTCTTTATTCTCAAATTACCAATCAATTTAATATGTTTTACCATTAATAATAATTACTTACTTGGGGAGTGGTCATCATGTTCAGAATCATGAACTTCAGCATTATTTGTTTCTATACCTTCTTCTTTCTCCACTACTTTCCGAGTTAATTCCTGAAAAAAATAAACAGTAATTCTCATAAGTTAAGCATTAACAACTCTGTTTGTTGCCTTAAGTCCACACTATTCTCTTACACTTGTAGTTCTTTGTGAACAAAACTGTTCATGGTAGCTGAATAAAATAGTAAACCATTTATGAATAGAAACATACAGGATGTAAGTGAAATGGTCCTGCAGACTGCGGGAGGTGGGAGAGTGGATGTAGATGAGCAGGGGCTTCTGATACTTTCTTGTAATTAAATGCACTTTTTCTTAGAAAAAATACTTTTATCCAAAAAATTTATCACCTTGCTGGATTACTGTTGATTAAAGGTTCTTAATTTATGACTATATTCATAGAAAATTGATAAACAAAAACTTTTTCCTTTGGCATATTTCCACACAATGAACGGTTTTTGTGTAAATTAAATTTAAAAAGTACATAATTTGTTGCCTCCTTAGTTCTGTTAGAACTGGTAACATCACAGCTGCATTTACTTTCTTCCGATATAGGTGTAGATCATAGGAATGTTTATTTAATTGCATGCAATTGTTTTTTTGTCAAAGCCACAAGTTAAGATCAGAGCAGTTAAAACAGGCATGTATAAAAGATACAAAGGACAGAAAATCTTGTTACAGAACATAAATGCCGCATTTTTCAAATATCTAGACATGATTTTAATTTACGGAGAAACACAGTGCAATTCTCAATCTGCTCAATGACTTTATACTGAAAGATTTCCCAACAGGATCATGCCAAGTGCAGACACATTTGTTGCTGTTTGCCAGCAGGTCCATGATACAGGTAGTGTTCTTCCGAGTTGCTGTAATCGAGGGCATATGGAACACATCCTCTAAACTCTTATTTCAAATTTACATCCTGGAAGCAAGTTCAGATATTTTAAACTAATCTCAATGCTTTCGCATGCTTGAGAATGCTAATAAATGTTATGATTAAGGTTATGGTCATTTTTTGTTACTAAAGCTACCAAGTAAATAATGGTAGTGCACGATTGTGGAATTCATTAGGCACAAAGAGCAGTGTCTATTTTGTTTACCTACATATTTTTAAATATTTTGATATCGGTCACACATATTCATGCACACAAATCTTATCAGTAATGTTAGTGTTGCAAATTTCACTAACTCAAGTTTTTTTGCGCTTATAAGCTTATTGTTAAATCATATTGGACTAACTGTTGGCAAACTTTCTTCTAAAAGCTTCTGCATCATGTTATATAGATTCCTTTTTATTTGACCAGTAATTAGATGTACGTGTTGGCATGAAGCACATCAGTCCCATTTTAAAATGGGTATATTAAAAATTAAATAGAAGTGTACACTTCCCAGTTTGCCAAAACTATAAACAATTGCACATAAATTTCCTTTAAGCATATTGCAGTGGAGTGTAAATTCACATTATAAATTATGCTTTCCTAAACGTTTAGCAATTATTAGTACCACTTTGTTAAATTCAACACAGAATAATGGTGTTAATAACGTAAGAGATGTTTCCCATAAGAATGCCATAGCCTTTGAAATGCTTATTTTCATTTCGAGTAAAGCGTCACATTGTCACAAATATCACTGCAGTATGGCATTGCATAATAATTAAAATGTACCATTTAAACTACATACATTGGTATTATGTGTACACAAACCTTAAAACTGTTTAATATCAGTAACAATTCCACGGGAGTTCATTACCTTACCATGGCATAAGCCCCTCTGATGGAATACGCCAGATATTCAGGTCTTTAAACATATCAAATAAAATATTTGTAATTACATGGGAATATAGAATTCGAGGTAATGTTTACATATGGTACAGTGAACAATAACCTGACTTTTTCCTGGAATTTTCTGGTGTCTCATGCACCAGCAACAAAACATCTGAATTCAATACGTGGCCATTGTTACTTAAATGGTTTTAGAGAGCCAGTAGAAGAAGACTACTCAATCAATAAGTTGTGCCACGTTGCCAAATACTTCTACTTTTAAATGCAATTATCTAGTTAACGGTGCATTTAATTACAAAGATGTGTTAGATGTTTTTGTTCAGTTACATCCACTCTCCCACCTCCCACAGTCCACAGGACCATTTCACTTCCACCCTGTATAAATACAATATTTTGTGCTGGTAAGTTTTCACCTGGTAAGTCAGAGTCAGTCATCTGAATTACATGTGATATATTACAGTCGTGTGATGTAACATTTCGAGGATACATAGTCAAGGAGTGCAGAGGGGAGGAAAGGGAAGGGCAGGCTTTGTATCTTACAATCACATAGGTACAAAGTACAACATATTTCCACTTAACCCACTAGCCCTTCACAAAGAGTAGCTTTATCTCTCCTTATTGACATCCTATAGTCCATTCCAGACCAGAGTTCCCTCTGATGTAAACAGAGGCACGTGTTCGGCTTGTCACGAACCCAAGAATATACTCTTATGCCAACGTAAATAGTTCCTAATACATGTATTGTATTATGAAATATTAGAGCAGGAAAGGTATAGAACTGCACATTTTATTGCGGTTATCATAAGATCTCATCGTTAAAGGTAATGGATATATACTAGCTGTTAAGAGATTACAAAATATGATTTTCGCCTGCTATTGCACTAATGCCGAGAGCATCTTGCTTGTTAATACCAACCAACATGCACGACTGCCACTATCTTACATACACAAGAAATGCAGCAATGAATTCCCAGAGGTGCTATCTGAGTAGTAAACACTTTGCGTAACACAGGATATATGATAAGCGAACAGTCATTCATAATACACTAACACACACATGCTCAGCTCAGGTCAAATCTTGTGATTTAGTCAGTTGGTATTTGAGCTCACATGGTAGAGGAAGGTGCATGTAGTGCGAATAAACTGTTCAAACACAGATGCGGGAAACAGTTAATAAGTGGCTAAAAACAAACAATACTTCATATATTCAACTCACTATTACAAAAATACCCGACACTTACATTATTGCGTATTACGAAACTAATATCGGATTTTACAGGTGTTTCAGTAAGAAGTGTAACGAAAGCGAGCATGGAATATAAACAGACATAATACAATATAGAAGAGGATAAAATGTGGGAACTTGTTTTAAGTGCAACAGTGCTGTGGAATTGTGGATAAGCTTGTCATTATTTTGGAGAGTAGTTCTGATTCCGATATGGCAGCTGAGTCATCTTCGGAGGATACGGATTTGGGTGTTGCACTTTTGCTCGAGGATTGTGATTAACGTAAGTAAAATGTTCATTGCCGCATACTTATAAAATCGATTGTTACCTCAGGTTGCATTTTGAACTATGATTCTCATGCAGGGCGCCTTTTTATAGATTAAATAGTGTTCAACAAGCACGTGGGAGGGGAACAAGCAGCCATTATGGGCGGGGATTGCGAACTACTTTCGCACGGATAATACAAAGAGTTTGTTTTCAGTGAAAGGCACTCTGGTTTGGAATGGACAGTAGTTGGGAGTAGGGAGCAAGAGAAAACTCGTGATGATATAGAGTATTCAATTGACTAACATTATGGTTAAGATAATGCTGCTCCTGCAGCTGCTGAACAGGGTGCTACAAGGCAGGACAGAGACAATCCAGAGGAGAGGGCAAATTGGTAAGCCTTAGGGAATAACTGCTCAAGCAGGGTAAGAGTTAGCATCAAGTAACTTGAGCTTTGTGAGATGCAATAGCTGCCATCTTAAATATTAAAAACAGAAGCACCATTAACTGTGAAGTTATTTTCATTTTTATTTTTTTAAAATATGAATGACTTGATGCTCACACTTAAAACTTCACTTACAACAAGTTATTAAATCTTGGAATGTTAACGGAGACACTCGTCTTCATCCTCAGCAGGGTGGCGACTAACAGTTCTCCCTTCCTCCGTTTCCTCAGCCTGAGCCGCCAACTGTTGCCATATGAAGGTAAACTTATGGCGTTGCTTACTGGCGGGATCTCAAAATTTAATAGTCTCTTGGAATTTTTAAAAATTAAGATTTTTTTCTCAAGTAATGAATTCCAGTGTGGTTGTCAAAGGTTTTAACAATTTAATTTTTTTCCAATATTGCGACTATCCAAAGATGGTATGCTGCTGCTGATTTGTCAATATGTTTAAATTGATGTTTCTTCTATGCTCTTTTAATCTGACATTCAAGTTCCTCTTGGCCATTCTTATGCAACATCTTTTACAATCACCACATTTAATTTAATAAATGCCAGAATTCAACTCATATGGTATGGTGTTCTTAAGCAGTTTATTTAATAGTGTCCTCAAACTGAATTTATTTTGTGGAGCCAATCTGATATAATTTTTGAAAACCTTTTCAAATTTCTTAAAAGACCAAGGTGGTATGTAAATTTCTCATTTTTCAATTCATATTCTCTACTTTCTTTAAAGTAGTAATTTGTGTCAACTTCTTTTGTTTATCACATTTTATCATTTTGGCTGTGGAAGCAGGGTTGAAACCATTTAAATTTACTATCCTGGATATGTGTGAAATTCATTCAAATAATCTTCTAATGGGATACTGTTAAGTCGATGATTATACTGCATATTGGTGTGACAATGGGTTACAAGCATTCTTTTTAATGTAATTCTCTAAATGTGTAGGTTTTCTATAAATTCCAAATTTGAATGTTTCATGGTCCCTGAAGAGTTTTAACTCCAAAACAAATTAAGTGTTTTCTTCTGTTTCAATTGTAAATTTAATATACTTATTCTGTAAGTTCAGCAATTTCAAAGCATCATCTTTTAACCTGTGGGGGAAAGGTTCAGTTATGTGCATTACCATATTGCTCATATAAAGATCAACTAATACAGGTGATAGTGGGTTACCCATAGCCAAACCTTGTGGTTGTTTGTAAAATTTGTTATTGAATGTGAAGAAGTTCTGATGTATATACTGCCATCTCCTATTCTCTGGGTAGGTTTCTTCAACAAAGTCAGCTAGGCATTAATCAGAAACAGATTAATAAAACTGATAGGGCATGTTGTGTAATTGGTAAAAGTGATATAGCTTTAACAGAGTGCCTAAGGTGATTCTTTTTCTTTCACCACAGAACAGTATAAGTAAAAATTGAAGTTCCCAGGAGGATTCTGGAGCAACCACTTAGTCATTAGCATATGTTACACATCAATTGTAAACTCTTAATCAAGGTACAATAAAGATAACTTTCTAGAATGTCAATGACTCCTTAAGATAATTTAACATTCAACAGCTAAATGTACAAAGAGTGCAATAATGTAAGCTGGCTTGAATGACTACTTGGCCATGAAGTCATGATATGCCAAGCAAGATATTTTTAAAAACGAAATACAATAAGAATAATTCAAAATAAAACGCATATAACATTTTAGTACAAGTTTTAGAAAAGTGATGTATATTTTTTACTTAGTGATGTTCAGTGTTTTAAAATTCCAACTCATATTTATAAAATAAACCAGATATTTAAAAAAAAAAATTATTAGCACATTAAATTACAAAGGTTATCTAATGTAAACAGTGTCCTTCAACAGAAATATATTTTTTCACTGATGAGCAGTTATTTTATTCCTTCATCAAAGAAAGAGAATGGGTATGCCAACAACCAAAGGTGTACAGAGGGCTCAACCTCTGTCTCTTCACTGATCTTTTCAGTGGCCCCTCCCCTCTTCTCCTCCACCCTGAACTGATTCTCTTGTTTTGGGGGGACTAGTGATGAACTTGCTCAAGGTCACAATTCAGTACAAAAACTGCTCATCATCTTCCTCTACCAATTCAGTAGCATCTGACTGATGTTCTTTCATACATTCTTTTGTTCACTAGTAACTAAACATAAGACCCATCTCACCATCACTTTCTGAAAACCTTGGTGTTTAGAAAAGAACTGTGCGCACACTTCCACAACTTATGCACATCTCAGATGCAGTTTTGAGGACACTTAAGCATTGATCCACTTCCTCAAAGTCACAAATGTCTCAATTGTTGTCCTGAGTGATGCTCATCCATGGAAGTTTACGGCTCATACTTTCTAATACATCACAACTGCTGAAAATTTCCTATGCCTCTTGAACACTTAGGATCATTGTAGCATAGCTTGTATAAACTGTGCCGAAGGCTGGAAAATACATCATTGGTTTGACTGTCATTTTGGTTAGAAGACAGATAATGCAACATCTTTCTCGGCATGCTGTTTTTATTGGCAGAATGATCAATGCAAAAGTATATGATGGCTCATTCTCCTCCACCTACCACTATGCCCCTACTTCTTGATAATCTTAACTAGCCAGAGAAAAAATGTCTAGCTTAAATTTCAATAACTCTCTTAATGAATCTTAATGTTATGTTTTGGTTTACTTCACAAAGTGCATATAAATGAAACTGAAAGATACATAAATGAAAATAAGTTAATGACCATATAAGTAAACTGCAATATAGCTTGTTATTTGCTTCTTTTTATACAAACATAAGGTTTATTTGGGGATAGGTTGTTATTCCTTCAGGTTTATGCACCAAATATCTCAATATATTCCAAATTTGCTACCTATACAAAACTGCCCACAGTACTAAGTTTATGTCCCAGATTCAACAACAACATGTAGAAGTAATGTGGGTCTGTAGCACCTCACATACAATTTAATTGCTTTCTGTAATCAAATATGCATACCACCTGAAACTATATACTCAGTTATTGCATTGAGATACTGTGTTATTACAACTTTGGTATTTCACTATTTTCTTTAACTACCACAAAACATCTTAAATTCATACATTTGCCATAAAATACATGACAGTAAGCATCAGATTCTTATCTAAATAATAATCACCTGAAGTATATTCTCAGCCTGTTGTGAGAAGTGCATTTCCTTATTGTTCAGCCAATGGAGAATGAAGTTTGGTTCACGTTCTGGATCGCCGGTGACCAGGCTGGGGACTAGCGGAATGTCTGGAAACAACACAAGGCTTGCTTTATGTTTTTCATTTGTACCTTCACTTAAGTGAATTACTTATCTAAGACAGTAGCTTTCAGTGATCTTGCAATTACTGAATATTTTCTTACACGTAAGCATTATTCTATTTTTGTTAAATATGTCTTGTTTCTAACCCATATCTCTCAATATAAGTTAACATCACATTAAATAAATGCACTGAGCCTACACATAATCCATGCCTTCCTTCTCCTACTGTATGAGCAGTGGCCAACAAATATTCAACCCATTCATTTTATTTTACCGTTTCTAAAACTTACTTTTGACCGATTATCCATTTACTCAACATACATGTCCATTTATGCAGAAACACATATTCAATGTTGTTGTGTCTTAAGAGTGTAAGCAAACAGAATTATGGGAAAACTTGAATATGGAAAAATGATACGGTTAAGAGAAAAAACATTTAATAAGAATGTTTAATAGAACTAAATCAGAATATATAGTTGAATTAGGAAGGTATTTAGGAAAAGTAAGGGGAAAAATGGTTGAGATATGTGGAGAGATGATGGCAAGAATGCAATAAGCATGGGAAGTAAAGGAATAGGTTAATTTCTTATACATCAGTAGCCTGAATGTTGAAGTGTACAACATCAAGAGGGAGTAAGTGACTTGAGGAAATGGAGGTTTCTAGTATTGCAAAATCTGCAAGTATATAATTATTAAAAAAAAAAAAAATAAGTTTTACATTCGCACGACTTTCTCTACCCATTGTTCATTATTTTTATACAGCTTCTACAAGCTATTCTTGTAAAAGCTTATTATTCTATCTATTTCAAGTTAAATGAGATTCATGTATGCGTAAAGAGTTCCATTATCAATAGTTTAATGTTTAAAAATGGATCACTATATACAAACTTTGTAATTCCATACTCTTTACATGATATTGTGGAAAACAACTGAAGGTTTGCAGTAGCTACTTCAAAAAATGAAATAAGTTATTGAAAAATTCAAACCAATAACAATCGGCATCTCGGAAATGGCTCGTGCCACAAAAATGGTTATTTGAAATAAACTGTGTTAAACAGATCTACACTTTTTGTTCGGTAAGTTTTTGTCTCTCTCTCTTATGGTTTGCCAGTTATATGAAATTATACAAAATTCCTTCTAAATTAAGAGGACCAGACTATTCCTAGAAAATTCAAAATATGCATTTAATTGTCATATAAATCTTGATATTTATTTAAAATTCATTTTGTTTTCAAAATATGCTGTTATGTTTGAATTGCTACTATGCTTTATGTTGAATGGTCACAACAAATGCTGTTTACAATATTGTCAAGAGTATGATGAAAATAGATGAAGATCTATGCTGGTGTAGTAATTTGAACACAATACATTCACAACAAAAAGTGAGCATGATAACCATTATGCTGATATGAGCACTGAATAGCCTGATACTGTATTATATTTAAAAAGCATATTGCATATTTTCCAATGCACAGGATGAGTTAAATATGGCAGAATGATTTTGATGTACTGCATTTGTATCTTGGAGAATGAGCTTGTAAGTGATATAACGGGAGAGCTAAGAAACTAGGAACCGGCTGTGCAGTGTTTTTCCACTGGAAACAAAACACATTGCTGCTATAAACAAAGTCACACTGTTGACGTGGTTTTGCTCTGCAGTGTGAAATGCAGTATTGAGTTGATGGTGATGTGATGTAGTTCAGTTATTACAAATTATTTATTATTTTGTCCTGTACTTAGTCACAAAGTATATTATGGCTCAGTATATGTTTTCTACTGCACAGCATGTATTTATTTATGATTCTTATGTGTTAGCTAAGTCAGCTCGCCAAGTGAAATTACGATTTGCAGAAAGATTTCCAGGTGTAAAAGTTCCCGGCCGTAGAACATTCCATGAACTTTACAATAAATTTCAGGCCACAGGAAGTGCTCAGGCTAAGAAATCTAAAAGACGGTGTATGGTTCTTACCGAAGAAACATTAGACAACATCGGTCATCGTTTGGAAAATTCCCCCAATGAATCAATTAGGTTTAAAATAAAGAGATTTGTGTAACAACCCTCAAATCTCTTTATTTTAAATTATGACACATCGCTGTTACTAGCTTCTAAATCTTCAAAATTAGTCAATCAATTAGGTGTCTTTCACAACAGGAAGGTATTTCTTATGGCTCTGCGTGAAGAGCTACCAAACTGCTGAAGTTAAAACCATATAAAATAACCATGGACATGCTCTTCACCAGGTGATTCTATAACTCAGCACACATTTTGTGGAGTCTCAATAGTTACACAATGGCAAAATAAGGCTCATATTTAATATTTTTCATGGACAAGCTTGGTTCTACCTTCATGGATATGTGTGTACACAAAATAATTGTTGGAGCTCTGACAAACCTAATATTGTTCATGAAGTACCCCTTCATGACGAAAAAATTGGTGTATGGTGCGCCATGAGCAGAAAAATAGTTATAGGGCCAATTTTTTTTCAGTCAATAGTTGATGCCCATACATATGTGAATACAATTTTGCCCCCCTCTTTTAGAGAATGAACAGACAGGGAGCATGATTTTGCTGTTTTTCAACAAGGCTCTGAAACAGCTCATACGGCTAATATTTTGATGAGAACAATTGAAAGTGTGTTTGAGGGCAGAATTATTAATAGAGATTTGTGGCCCCCTTGGTCACCCGACCTAACCCCCTGCAATTTCTATCTCTAGGGTAACTTAAAACATAGTGTACAAGACAAACCCACACACCCTGGAAGAATTAAAACAAAATATCCGCTAAGAAATTGCCAGAATTTCTCAACGTGAACTATGGCGAGTGATAGATAGTTTCCTAAAGAGATGCCAAAAATGTATGGACGACAGTGGCCAGTTTCGGTATCACCTTTCATAAAGTTGGTAAGTAAAGCCTTTAAAATAGTTTTAAAAATGTTGTATGGTTTCATCTACGCCTTTCTATGATAGTGGCAGATGGCAACAAGCACCGAGGATGCAGACAGGGAAGCACCGCATAGCTGGTTCGTAGTTTTTGGCTCTCTCCGTATAAAGCCATGATAGAGATCAGCATTCAATTCTGATTCCACAACTTGTTTTTCCATTGATCTATAATGCTGTCCGGATAAAACAGTAAACCTCCTCATTCTGAATACAATTACCATGATAAGTTCATAAGATACCTAGGAGACATTTAAGTCCTAATATGCAAGTTCCCCAAGTGTTTTTGTCCCGAGTTTTTGGTTAACCAGGATTAAAGCATTTCTTCTTCTTTTTGTATGTGATATATTGCAATGGATAATAAGTCTGCGGTAGATTGGCATACCAGTGCCCTGAAATTTATCTTCAGATTGGGCAACAAGAATAGGCTTTCTTCAGTGTAGATGAATGGTTTGCTGTTGAAAGTTTACCCCCAGGAATTAAGAATGCTTGGAAGAATCTGGTGGAATTACATATTATTGATGAACTAGTTATCTATGCTGAAAATACTGTTTAATAAATTGTTCAATAAAAATTCATGCTGTTTTAATAACAAACCTTAAGGAGTCAATTTTTTTTGCATCCTGAATGCAAAATTATCATAAAAACTGTGATCTTCTTTAATAAAACCTTATATGTCATTAATAAATGGCAATAATCTTTGTCACTGCCACTTTTTAAGTTCATCCAAAAACCTCTAGAAGAACAAAGAGACCCATCAGGTTCTGCCCAAATTCACTTTGGCACCTACAGCCCACACATACTTGATGAGAGCAATGTCCCTCAAAACAATTTCTGAAAATATTACGTGATGCTAGATAGTGAGTACTGATGCTCAGCTTAAGTTTATTATGAATTTTGATTAAAAGTGTTGATTCCTCTATCTATACTAAATATTAAGAGAGAGTGAAAGATGCTAGGGATGGCAGAAAATAATGTTAATGGTTACCGTAATATAAAGGTTACTGAAGTAATGAAAACTAGTTGCCCATTAAGGTTACAAAAGTAACAAATATACACTAACTAGTTTCCCAATAACGATTACCAAAGAAAGGAAGTTATCCCGTTAATGGTTACCAAGTATGGGCAACATCATTCACTGCATATGCATTGGTATCGCTTAACATGAACTAGTTGCCTCAACTCATTACACATTATTTATCTCCTGTGCAAGAGATCGTGAGTGGCTTGTGGATTTAATATACCATAGGGCGAGAAAAATGCCTACTAATAAATTATCTGCTATGCTATATATATATCTATCAGAAACTGAGACTACATGCATATTTTGACGTTAAACAATAATATGTGTTTGGACGTTAATGTCTCTCTCCTCTAGCAGCAATGCCTTTCAAAATGTTATTAACTTATTATCATAACTTATCTAACATCCTACGAGAATGTTTAAGTTGTAATATACTTAAGCTGTCATGTTTATGTTGGCAATAATGATGTATTTTCCTTTGCTATATCTGCATCACATACTTATACTTGGATTCCCATATAGCTCAGTTCACGTGTAGAAACTGTGTATATGTGCAGAAATTTAGAAGCAAAAATGAATAAAATTTGTGATTATAAACCACAGTAGTAATCAAAGTGTTGACACAGCTAGAGAAACTTCTTTTTAGATTGCACCAAACAAATTAGGTCTATACCAACAACATTCTATTGAAACATAGTTACAGCCAATCATTAGTGGTAACCATTAATGTAATGTGTCTGCGAACACGTAACCATGAAAATGAATAACTTAATCGTTACTGGTAACCATGACATGTAACCAACCATTAATGCACTGTAACTGCAACAGTTATAACTAATGCCAAAAAATAGCTGTCACATACCTTGTGTGTGTACGTGGTGTATGGGGGGGTGTAATCTCTTCAGAAACCACTCAATTTTGATAATTCTTTTACCACTGAACCATTCATTCTTTCAGATGGACACAAGCTATAAAATATTTCTAAAAGTCTTAAAACTGAGAGGTTTAGGGGGGCTTTCCATATTCATATCACAGAATTTCAATACTTTCATTCAGTATAAATATCAGAATATTTTTGGCACTATAGCAAACATGACAGATTTTTTAATGACTTCCAGTCCAAAGGAATAAATGAGGAGGCTTGAAACCTTTTAAAATTTAGTTATTGGAAGGAAGGTTGAAGTTGAACATTGTCATATCACCAAATTTCTCTCTAATTGTCTGAACTTTGTTAACAAGGAGTAATTATGGAATGATTTTGACAAAACTTGTACACTTGGGTTTTAGAACCTGGCAAAAATAAGCTTTCTTGCAATTTTCAAAAAACTTCCATTATCCTTATTTTCAATCTCTATTTTCAACCCTTAACATACAAATCAATATTCTTTGACTTATCTAGACAAAACTTTGAACATATGCTATAGCATACAGAGAAAATTAAAGACTACTTTACAACTCTCTCAAAACTACTTGTACCATATTTTCAACCCCTTATGAAGGAATTTGCAGTTTAATTCATCTGCTGAAAATATTCTACAATTTGTAGGGACTGGCAAAACTCATGGGTTACCTTACAACTTCTCAAACCTATCCAACCCTTATTTTCAGTCATACAGTTCCTCAAAATTTGTGCTACCCTTATTCTATTTTAAACCCCTTATAGAAAAACTACACTGTTCGTGTAATTGGGAAACATTTTAGCTCCTCCTGAGCTATAGGACTTGGCAAAAATTATGGGAAAAACTACCCCTACTCATTTTCAACCCTTTATGCACAAATTTGTATCATTTTAAGAATCACAACAAAACTTTAAACACTTACATTTTAGGTATTGAGTGAAAATTGCAGGCTACTCACAACTTTCAAAAATCATCCCTATCCTTATTTTCAACTTCTGGCTTATAGAATTCATCGTGAATGCAGAAAGCTAGTAACAATTGGAGATCTAATGTACTGCTTCCATTTAAATATGTTTCCTGCTCTAGGGAAGCCATTATATTTATATAACACTCTAGATGTGGCACATACAGCTATATTTATTTGATATATATAACACTCCTCACCTGTTTCTGCATTAATACTGGCAGCGAGATGGAAGTGCAGTCCAGGAGTCACACCTGTACCATGGTAGCCGTAGCTGTGGAAATCATGCACACTGTAGGTGGAAGGGAGTGTGGGGATAGGGGAGCCTAGGAGGTGTCCTTGGTTCTGCTGGTGCTTGGCGTGACGTCGGATGTGGAAACACGTTCTGGAAACCACCCAACGCTATCATTAGCCCACACACAGACGCTCACACACACTTACACATGCACACATACACACACGCAGACATTCACAAACAGATAATATGGAAGAGAGTAAAGAATATCAGTACACCACATCTAATATACAAATTATCATACACAATGAACATACCAATAGTTTCCAGCCTCTGGAACAAACATACATGCTTTCAAGCAGTGATATGCAACCTTCTTTACTTCCATGCACCCAAATTAACTTGCACCTTGGAGGGTAATATAGCCCAGGGCTGTATACAACTGGCTGAAGACATGCACAGTATGCAAGTAAAAGGCAAAACGTTTTAGGAACAAGAAATAAGCACAGAATTATTTGAAGCTCTTCTAGCAGAGGCAGTCACCCATTTCTGTAATCTGCATATGCTGTTATCTATGGAGAGGGAGAAAACAATAAAGAGCTTCAAAATATGAGGTCTTTAGCATCATAACGTGCATTCCTGTGAGTTTTTTCCTTTTGTTTCTTACTCAAACCTCATTCATAACTAAGTATGTATGCAAAGCCCTATAAATATTAAAGCCTAAATCGTATAATGTACTTAAAATACGGTTGATTTACTCAAAATACTTTGGGAGTTACAAACTATTACTTATTCTTTACAGTAGAACAAAGTAACCGAAGATATAAAAAAATGACCTAAGGATAAAAGAATAGAGACCAACACAGAAGAGTGCAAGTAATTCCAAGTACATAGTCAAGGCTTTGGATTGCTTGATAATGTCAATAACGGTACCTTTTGTCAATATCGCAGCCAAATATACACGTATAAAGCCGTATTGAAACAGAGAACAAGTTTTAAATGATTTTACCATTTTACATAGCTTTAAGCAATAATATTTATTTAATGTTATTTAAAATATAGAGGCCACTTTCTGCTTAGCATTCTGGACACTTAAATTCTCTACATTTATTTAAAGAACTAAGATTACAGGCATTTAGTATTGGAGTAACACTGTGAAACTTGGCAATATAGCTTTTGTAGTACTGAGAATATTATGATGGAGAAATTGGAAACATGAAAATTGCAGAGTTTTGGCCTAAATTCAGTAACATATCTGCCTAATTTTGAGCATCACCTCATGACACTTTAGATGTTTGATCCAAGTTTGCTTATGGCAGATAGATGGGCTTAAAATTGCCTACTGTGCCATGTGTTGTATTCCTGTTGATGGTGACCAGACTTATGATTTCCTATTGTACTGTATATTTTCTTGTAATATCTTTTTGCTGCCATGTGGAATTTGGAAATGTGGAAACTGTTTACAGCCAAGCACTTACTACAGAAAACCACTTGAAAGATTTGACTGAATAAAATTTTAACCTTAATTCCTCCTGAATGTGAGACATCCTACTTGCTTTGTATAACATTGTTATGTGCCAAACGGATAGCAATATAAAAGTTCTAAGGAAAATGCTAAGCTTTGGTTCACATATATTATTTGTTACTTGGTTACAGTGAAGAGTAAAATTATTCGGAAATAATTGACTTGGAAATGTGTGTACATATATACATCTTGGCAACAATCTAATTTACACTTATGTAAAGACATCATCAACTCTCAGTAGTTCATTTTTGAGCAAGACATCCATGGCTGCGCAGCATGGGCATCTATGGTGTAGGGGAGGGGAGTGGGTATTTTTAGTTTTATTTGACAGTATTTTTGTGCATTTATAAGGATTTTGTTTGATTCTGGTGCTCCCTACATTTTGTAAATAAATTTGGTGACGAAATATGTAAGCACATAGGAGCAATTATTAACAAATTATTTTTCTTAAAGCAAGTAAATTTGTACAGATTGTTTAAAATTAAAGGCATCTGCTATAATTTGTTTTTTTAATATTTACCTTATCACTGGGGTGACTCGAGTGTGTTTTAATTTGAATAAATCTGAATATAAATTGTATAGATAACTGATAAGAATGTAGCTACCAAGTTTCTTTCACCATAATCACCAGCATCATCTCCAATTTTAACATGCCAGGGACAAGCATGCCATGCAGCAATGTTGGGCAGATGTGAAACTACAGTTAATATATAAAAATATTATGAAAGAAATTATGCCTGAGATGCTATATTTTTTAAATTAAAAAATCATGCATTGCAATAATGGTGGGAAAAATATATTATTAATTATTATTATTATTATTATTATTATTATTATTATTATTATTATTATTATTATTATTATTATTACACTATATTATAATTTAAATCAATGCTGGTGTTTATTGCAATTTCTTGAGGAGAAAAAATGTATTGCAATAAATGAAGGAAAATATTGCTTTATTAATAAAAAATCATTAATTATAGTTTATTTTTGAGATGGTTCCTACTCTGCTTTCTATAGTTTTAACTTTTTCCTCCATTTGTTTCATGCAAAATCACAGAAAATATTGTTTTCATGTTCACAATTAATACTTGAAAAGCTATTTCATTTATATCTATTTTAGTAAGAATAAAATACAATGCTAAGAGCATTCACAGTTAAACAGAAATATATTGCTGCCCTTCATGGTCTAAGAGTAAAATGCTAGCCTCTAGGTCTGCTCACTAACCCGGCGGAGGGCGATGGATTTCTTTTGGACATCAAAATTTTAGCATAGCTTCCTTCAGAAAGGAAGTAAAGCCAATGGTCCCATGTCATAGATTTACGGCACGTAAAAGAACCTCAAGTCTGATAAAGAGGCCGCTGAGCAAAATTTCCAGTCTTTCACGCCCAATATAGAATGGGATGCTAAGAACCATAGTAATTAAAGAGCATCCATAAATAAAAATAAAACTCAAACATGAAGTGTTTTTCTCAATTTGAAGTTTGTAACAGTATTTACCCCATGTTGGGCGCCAATTTGAAAAAGTGTGTTGGTTGTTTGGAGGAGTTTGCCCCACGTTGGGCGCCAATTTGAAGAAATGTTTTTCTCAATTTGAAGTTTGTAACAGTATTTGCCCCACGTTTTGGCGCCAATTTGAAGAAGTAGTGTCGGTTGTTCAACTTTTTTTACATAATGAATTACATAAACTTAAAGAAGGTTATGTTCAACTGTTGTTTTATGTAGTTTGTAACACTTCTTTGGGCGTCGGTTTGAATTTAATGCTTACGTAATATTATTGTTTGAATTTGCCTCGGCTGCTTCAGTCTTAATTTAGAGTCATTTATCTTGGGTAGGGCATGGTAATGACAATTATTGTAGACGTCACAGAATTAAATGTTTAAATTTTCACTTTTAATTTAACTTCTTGCACATATTTATAAACCACTACACTTTTAAAAGAACTGTGAGAAACTTATACATATTCACTTAGCGTGTATATCTGTTTTTACTAATCACCCGTAGAGAACACATTTTTCCATTTTTACACTATCACGTCTTGCCAGGAACTGAATAACCTCAACGGTCAAAACCTTAAGCTTCGGTAATGCAAGTCTCTGATTGGCTAATTCTAATCCAATAGAATTTCTGCAGTCAACTTAGAACTTTTCTTTGCTGTTGATTGGCTAATTTTAAAACTGTCAGTGAAACTACGTCATCGTCACTCTAATCATGACCAGTACATTTTAAATTCCAAATACATTATTGCAACAATTACCTCATTATTACTCATTGTTAGCAACCTAAAATTTACTATTCCCACAGTTCTTGCATTATAAAAGTATGTAAAGTATTCACATAACATTAATAAAACATATTTACAATAAAAATAAGCATTTGAAATGACTGTTACATACAATTTAAATAATTATTATATACATATTATTTCAAGGTGGGCTGTTATTGAATTTACGTATTATAAATAACAATTGAAATTATTCAGGTATTAAAATACTGCCTCAAATAGAAATATAATTTCCTATATTATCTGACTTAGAGTAAAACCTATGTTATATGATGCCAATACAATTGTTCCATGATTTCTTTCTTCTCTCCCACACCATTCTTTGTCAAGGAAGGGTCTGAGTAAGTGAGCACCTTGGTTGTGTATCATGGTCAAACAAGTTGATGACTCCACATAGCAAGACAATACTGTTGTTTCATGATTTTTTTCCTCCCTTCGACACATTTTGTATTTCAAAGAATGGTCTATGTAAACTAGCACCTTGGTTGTGCATCACGGTGCAATGAGTTGATGACCCTGGCCTCAAGAATCTCATGGAAATTCTTTATTTAAAGCTTCATATACCAGTGCTAATGACCATAGAGCTAAGACTATACACAGCAGACAATATGAAGAGAGAGATCCTAAATAATGAATTTCCTTGGTTGCTGCACATAACAAGTGTTATTTTTTATTAATGAAACCTAACGCTACAAAGAAAAATGGTGGAGAAATTTGTGTTTCAGCTTAACATCCAACTATTGTTGTTAAGAGTCCATGCATACCTACTATAGACCATCAATACTGAACATGTTTGCAGAAAGCATTTTTGAAATAAATAATTAATTTAAAGGATTATGAATATTTAAACTTAAAATCTTTTCTGAGATTTTTCACACATACTCTAGAAATCAGTCTATCAACAGATCCATATTCCTCAACCTGACTATCTGCTGTTGTAATAACACAGCTGCAAGTGACAGAATAACAAAAGGATGGTACAGCAAGCATTTAACTGTTCAATATTCCACACTGTATTTTTAATACATTTTCTCTTTAATCACAGTCCAAGGTTGAATATCACTGCTCAAAGAGATTAACAACAGAAATGAACCTTGCCATTACTTACAAAAGTAGCTTATAATAACTACTATTTAAGCTACTAGTTCTCACTGTTAATTTTAACTAAAGCTAGATATACAAAACTACTTAGTTCAGTATTGCTACATTTCAATACTGACTTTCTCTAAGGACTGAGAAAGTGCATACACACAATTATCATATTAGAACTACATCTGATCACACCAAACTTCGACAGTTTCTTTTAACAAACCACTGCATCTAGAGCAGCAGCAAAAATACTGTGTTAAAATTGCGAAGATGTGAAAATATTTAATATTTACAAAGTTAAGAATTGAAGACGCATTAGTTTCTTAATAGTTATCATAAAACATTCAATTTTAGCACTTAATATTCTTCAGAACTACTGCTGTAAATTATATTATTTTAGTAATGCAAGACAGCGTTTGTTTACCATCACTCTGCTAAATAAACCAACATGCACTGATATGGCTTAGTTAATGAATTTCTTCACAATGGAAACGCACCAAATACTAACCTGAAGAATAGAGAGAATATTGTGCTTTCAAACTTCTTTATTAACAGCACGATTAATTGGAATTACAGACGGCTCTTCTAGCATTGTGCAACTCTTTAGGTTACAGCTTTACACCCTTGATTTCACTATACAGTATAGAGTAAAGCTGATTGAAAGGTGCATGATCATTCTAAGTACGAAATCAATTTATCCATACAGTAATAATGTCCCAAATTAGTATTAATTTTGAATTAGAATTTTGAATCTTACAAATTGCATCTGCCTTAAAGAAAATATGATTACGTTACTTTGAGGAATTTAATTCAAACATGTATTTTTCTAGATATATAGTAAAAAAACCCAAATTTATTAACACCACTTAATGTATTTCTACATTTTATGTCAGATTTCTGAAGTTGCAGCTTTCATTTTTTTAAACAGTATGTTTTAGAATCCAATTTAACATCTAGTTCTGCTTTGTGAAACCTCGATTTAATGTATAAAATACACAAAACATCTGCATCATAAGAAAAAATTGAAGTTTGTTCCAAACATGCTGACTTAACAATGCCTCCACAAGCTGCTGATTGGCTATCTTCAGATTCCACAGTGATAGAAAACTCACTCAAACAAGCAACTGTGTAAATACAGTATGCAAGCTGCAGACGCTTCAAACCTTTGCATTCATAGAAAGAACTGATAGTAACTATTCACTGCACAGTATTTCAGGAATGTCCACAGTTGCCTCAATACATGTTCAACAGATGCACACATATGGACAAATGTTATAACATCGGTTAGTCTTTTGTTACATTACAGCTGCAATTGATTGTCTATGCACATCTTTATACTTTCAGCGGTAAAAAAAAAAAAAAAAAAAAAAAAAGTATTTTCATTTTAATCAAACAATATAACATTTATTAAACGTTAAACAGGATTTTTTTTTTTATATATTTTACACACAAAAGCAAATTTATTTTTAAGCCAACATTGAATTTCTGCAAACTCATGCCTTTAGCCCTTCTTCATTGCTTTTACTGGATATATGTATTTTAAAATCCCAAGCAACACATCTCTTAAGCAAATAAAAGCTAAATTCATACGAATGAATACACAATGCACATTTCTAGGCACAGTCATAGGCCCAAAAGCTCAAACTTCTTTATATAAAGTTCAGTAGTTAGTAAGCAAAAATTCAGTAAATGAGATACATCAGTTGATTTAATAAATCCTTCTATATAAAAATAAAAAACACCGATCATCAATATGAAAGATATGGAATGCGTAGAATTTAGGTAATATTGATGGCTATCATGAACAGAGTTTGAATATACCAACATCATTTATTAGTTCATGTGCATCATAAATTACCCTAAAATATTGCACAATACTCGTGACATTTTTCCAACTTCAGCAGCTTCAAACAAGCCTTAATAACTATTTCCATCTGGGCTTAAACATTCAGTTAAATAATCTACTTCTAATTCCTACATCAAGTTTGGTTATTGCTACTTGTGAATGCCTGATAACTGCTACTAGCCACTTTTGATACAAGAAATGCAAATTACTTCCAAAAGCTAATCATTCTTTCTTATAGTTAGTCTTCATACTTAACATGCATTTGTATTTGATTCTCTGATCCCGCTACAAGACAATTAGTGATTTTAATTTAAATTTCATATCGACAAACACGGCTGTACAACCACAAGCTAAGGCCTCTGTCAATAAACAATGCAAGAGCAACCCAGGCAACAAAACTCAGACTCACAAAATGGGCTAATGAGAAATTAGATTAAACCTGTTGGGGGCGTGTGCCAGGATGGGCTACCAGGTGAGGGCTGGGTATATGTGGGCTTGAAAAGAGAGAAGCCTTACAGTCTCCATACAGAATTGGTGTTCACAGCTGTTGTTTACATAATGAATCAGTATAATATTAGCTACTTTACTACATTTTTAAACATTTTCATGACCTTGTATATAAATGATTATAGCCTGTTAGCTGTCATGTAAAAACACTGACATACTCAAATTCTTTTAAAAGCTTTAAAAAATTACTGACCTATGAGTTATACCCTCTTTCTCCCATTTCTTATGCATCATGCATCCATAAATATATTATGGACTTACAGGTAGGATATACAGGATCAGCATAAACAACTTGTATGCAGGAACCTTTGCCCCAAAATAATCATTTTGGTGATTACAAGCTTTCTTATTCCTGTTACATTTCTAAATCACATGTCCTATTAAAAAGGGAAAAAGAAAGATTAAAGAAAAGACACTGAAGGGCTTTAGAAAACAAATCAATTTACATTCTTTACTTTTCTGAATCTTAAAGCACTAGTTTACAACATGTCAGTTGAATTGCAAGAAATCTGATAGCAAGATTATAATTGCCTGTCATAGTCAGCACCACAAGTATCTCTGAAAGCATGTGGCTGTCTATGGTGAACCACTTTCATGCCTTTGTTCAGTCATGAGGCCCATCTTTCCGCTGCCTTCTCCATCAGAGGTAAACAAACACTATCTACTGGGAGCCTTCAGCTAATAAATGGATCAGCCATCACTTTGTGGAATGAGGTTTTCCCATAGGTAGTTGACCATACAGGGACTGTTATAACACATTTTGGAAATAAAGGAGGATTGTTTTGTGTGTGAGCCTACATACCCTAAAATTAAGTAAGCCTTTGCAATTGGAAATCATATTGTGTGTGTAATAAATATTGCATTTATATGAGAAGAAAAACAAAACAGAAACAAAGATAAAGACATTGTGGGTGCAGATCAAACCTTGGTATTTCTCACAGATATTGCTCAACTATTGGCACAATCTGATATTTGAAACTCCATATAACTAATGACAGTTAAAGACTTACACACAGAGATGACAGTATAAATTGACCACGGAGCTGACCAGAACTTAGAAATTTATGCTTCAGAATCTACAAACCCCTTTCTTTTGGTGGGGGGAGGTCTATTCTACCAGACTGCCTATTATATGCTGCTCAATTATTTGATTAACTAATAATATTTTGTCCACCAATGCTGTATAGAAAACAAGGATGTCATCCTGTTTGAGCTTGCTCCTCTCTTTCCAAACCAATTAAAATAAAATCCAACTACTGAGAACTGCTTCAACTTGTGTATCATTGCTGATCTAAATTAAAAGAAAACAACATTAGAAAAGGACAAAAAAACATCATAAAATTAACAGTAAAACTTAGAAATTACTAAAGGGTTTCCTAAACTAAAGTCACTGCTTTTCTTTGTGCATTTTTAATTGCTGTATGTGCATACAGCACCCTGAAACATACATTGCAGACAAAATAAATAAATAAATTACATTGCTAGAGATACACAGAGAGTGCACATCTTGCAACTTAAATCTAAGCAATACATACTATTTTCTTTTTACCCTCTTTTTGTAAAAACAGAAATCTTTCATAAGCTTTGTGGCTTAAAAATATCCACAGTTCTGGCTGAGAATTAAACTCGCAGGTCCAAATACAGATATAGCTAATTAACATCAAATCACTAACTTCAATTACTTTTAGTTTTTATAAGGACATGTTTCAGAAGCTTACACTTCCATCTTCAGTTTTGGGGCGAATGAGGAAGCTGGAAACTGGGTTCCTGGATATGTTGTCTGTAGCAGTGGAGCCTTCTGGATTTTTCATGATAAAACTGTTTAGTTTGTTAAATACTGGGATTTCAAAGTTCATAAAATATTATTTTAGTTTTATGGATATGTTGATATTTTTAAGTAGCAACATGTCTTGGTTGACAGCATGGGTTGAGATCCAGAAATGACTTTTGCTACAACTGATTTGTCTGTTAGTTATGCATCTGAAGTGTCCTTTTTGATTTCAATGTTTCATTTCATTTTTTCCACATATGCTAGGTTACAATCCGCACAGTTTATAAGGTAAATGTCTGATTTCTGTTCCTGCAGTATTTTGTCTTTTACTGAGGAAGGAAGCCAATTCTGTGTGGTGTATTTATTCTGTGGGACTAAGGCTATGTTGTATTTCTTGAAGATTTTGCTGAAGCTATGGCTTAGTCAAGGAAGACCTTCACAGAAATAAAATAAGTCAATATACTCTCAAAAAATAATTTCAAAATCAAACCAGACAACCTGAGCCTACCTAGATTGTATGCTCTTCCCAAGATTCACAAACCCAGCAATGAGACAAGACCCATAGTCAATAGTATAAATTCTGTAAACTGTTCAAATTGCTAACCAACAAGTTCAACACACTACAAATATTTGAAAACAGAAGCATAAAAAGCTCATCTGATCTGGTAGAAAAGCTAAAACATCTGATGTATTGCATTCATATGTTTTCTCTACTCACTCTTCTACAAAGTATTCTTACTAAAGCTTATTCTTATATATACTACTTATTAATCAAGATAAACTCTCATTACACATTTATATATTTTGTTTTAGATATACAGGTACAGTAGGCTAAAGTAGTAAGTCAGATTCTTAAAAAGCAGATTGCTAAGTGATGGCTTTCCATGCTCTTTGCATGACCTCAAGAAAAAATGAATAGTGATTTACTACTTGAAAAAGAAGTATAAGTATTTGAAAATTCAAACCAATAACAAGTCATATGTTGGAAATGCTTAATGGCACAAACATTTTTGGCATGAATTGTGTCCCTTAATAAGATCTACATTTTCTGTATAATAATGGACTTCATAGGCTATACCTAAAAAATTTAAGATTTTTGTCGTGCAAATAAGTTAAAAATTCTGTAGTTTAATCAAAATCCTTAGTCATTTTTGAGAGAGAAAAAAAAGTATATACTTTTTTTTAATGAGCCTCAAGACAAAACACTTGGTGAAATCTCATTATCAAACTTTTGGATGGAATGCAATACTTCCTCTACTTATATACAGTAATAAGGAAAGTAAAAATAGTACAATTATTATGGAAGATACAATAGTGTCATTCAATATAAAACCTCTTTTCCCTAGCATTCCTCCAGTTGAAGTTCCTCAAACATTGACTTTTGAGTGTTGGATCCCCACAAGAAAGCGAAGCCTACTGCACCTTTACAAACCTACCCATCCAACAGAGCTTCTTTCAATTTTACAAAAAAACCTCTGAACTGGCTATGGGAAATTCACTTTCACAGTTTGTGATTGAACTTTTCAGGAAATAGCTGGAAACACACATCACCGTATCCTTCCCAATGATATTCAAAATCTGATTCGGATATGTGGATGAAATTTTTGCTATGATACTGTCAAGTCTCATAGACAATGCACTCAAACTTTTCAAACCACAGGACAAATCTATCCCATTCACACTAGAAACAGAAATAAGAATTCCTTTTATACTGGATAATAAGATTATCAGAAAACAAAACAGTTTTGAATTTGGTATCTACTTAAAACCCACACAGATACTTATATTAAAAGTGCAGTTTCAACCAATATTCTGCCAACACTCCATACTTAATAGTCTTGCCCACCACTGATCAACCTACCTCTCAACAAAGAAGAATATTAACAAGAATACACTTACATCCTTCATATAGTACAACAGAATGATTTCATCCATGACCTATTCAACATGTAAAACAGGGAAATTCCAGAAGCAAAAAAACATGAAAGTAAACACAATCCTCTGCACACAAGAACCACAATGACTATTCTTCAAATTCACATAACGTCCTCACCTGAATCATAGTGTCATCAAAATCTTCAAGAAATACAATACAGCTTTAGCCCCATAGAACAAATACACCATAAGAATTTGTTTACTTTTCAATAAAAGGCAAAATACTATAAGAACATAAATCAGGCATTTACCTTATAAACTGTGCAGATTGTAACCTGGTGTATCAAGGAAAAATCAAAAGAAATGTTGAAAACCAGAAGAAAAAAACACTTCAAATGTATAATCACTTCACAAACAGACAAATCACCGGTTGCAAAAACAATTTCTGAAGCTTAAACCATGACATCAACTAAGGCACCATACTACTAAAAATTATCAATGCATCCAGAGAACTACAAGTTGGAAAAGCATCCACATGCAGAGAACATGTTATGAACTTTGAAATTCTGCAAATTATGAAATTTGAAACCTGAGCAGTTTTATCATGGAAAATCCAGAGGGCTCCACTGCTATGGACGACACATCCAGGAACCCATCTCCAGTCGGACCAAAGCATAGCTTCCAAAACATGCCCTTCCTTCTAAAATTCAAAAGTAAGTAAAGTCAGAGTGTCCTAAATGACTAAACGTTAATTATTTGTGTCACTTCATTGTATCCATTCAGCTCCTAAGATTGAGTGTCCTTTTTGTCTTCTTATATGCATCAGGATGGCATTAGAGCTGTCTTTTCATGTTGCATATTTTTCTATCTAACTAATATTGAAAAATATGCAGTCTGCTTTATTACTACCTCACTCTGTCAATATGAATATTGCAAATACTAAGTCAGCTGTTTACTGTAACTACTTCTGGCTAGAATATGTATGAAATAAGAAGGCACATGAGTTACTCCAATCCATTACCAGTTATGTGTGCTGTTGTCGGAGTACATCACTATGCGAAAGAAAGGGAGGGGTGATATGCATGTGTACAATACCTGTAGATATCAGCGAAGTGTGAAAGATACAAGGCGCACAAGTAAACCCAGTCTTAACCTTCTTTAAAATAAAATGGCAGGCTCTCTAATCTTGTAATTTGCTTCAAATATCAATTCATTCACTAAGCAAACAACTTTCATCAGTTTAACATTTCAAGGAAGTTTATATCTTTCAAATACAATAACTGAAACTATATATTTTAAAGAACTTTTGTACCCAAAATCACAAAAGAGTTGCAAGGGCTTCCTCCTTGTATCCTTCCTCGCTTTCTTTTACACTTGAGTTCGAATCACTGTCTCTAAGGTTAATCACCAAGTTCTGAACAATACTGTATCTCGTTACTTCTTTGTGGATATCTTAACTTTTTCAACATGAGCATACATCTCGCCCAGTACTCATAACTTTATTGAGTACTTCATGCATCAGTTTCTTGACTTCCGTCAGCTGAAATGTTGAATTTCAGGTAGCAACTTTACACTTCACATTTGCCCAAACTGACTTATCGGTTTGCACTGACAGTGGTGAGCAGTAATCGAGTGACTTGATGACCTCTTTGAAAAGCAGTTTTATCTAATTCATACTGCTTTTCTTGTGGCTTGTTTGCTAAACATTTTAAAGTAATTCTGCTGTTTCAGTGGGATTATACGTAAATGGAGAGTTTGCAGCCATTCCTGATGTCTTGTTTCCTGAATTTTGCCATGGGGACTTTATTACATTGTCCATGATGATGATTGAGCTCTCTTCTAGTAAACTTAAAAATCTATTCACAAACCAATCTTTAATGCTTTCTGCATTCATTTCTAAGAGGTAATCTAAATTTGTGTTTTTTGGACAGAAATGAAAAAAAAAACCGTTTTTGTAGATCCTGCATGGTATATAATAAGCCTACTATCTTTTCCAACAGGAACTTTTCAGGAAATATGGCCTCAGAGTCCTGCCAAATGTCTTTTCGGGAGTGATTTTGGTTCACCCAGGTCCCATCAACATAAAATGTGGGACTCACCCGAACCCCTTAGTTCTTTCATGGTTCTTAAAAATTTGATTCTGGTGGCAACAATGTTGTTCCTTTCTAACAGAAATTTCCTTCATTAATAGTTCTTCTATAATGAAATCCCAATTTTTTTAATACTAACACCAAAGATGTCATAGAACCTTTATAATCATTTTATCCCTCATCAAACTAACAAGCTTTTTTAATGGTAGGATATTGTCCATTACCATACATTTCAAATATGATTCAGTGCATAATGTCTTTCTGAAAGTCGTCCAGATTTGAAACACATTTTTGTGCCTTATGGTGTTTTCTGGAGTATTTAAACAAGGGCTGCCCTGACTTAGAAAAGTTGTTTTACTGTATTCAACACTGAATGTTCACTTATATTGCAAGTCTTAGCTGTTAGCACCTGACTCTGTTTAAATGTAGTGTTAGCATGTTCTTCTGAAGCCAATTCTTTTTTAAAAAAAATGTAACACTTTCCCTTTTGATCAACTTCTCTGTGAGCCACTCATGCTACACTTCGATGTCATATTTTCTTAACAGAGAAACCAGTTACAATACCTATAACAGACACATACAACAGTACATAAACATCAGACTTGGAATACTTATAAGGTTAAACTTAAATCTTTTTCTGCAGGCATCTGCATCCTTGAGAATTTTAAAAAAGAACAAACAACCATGATGCAAAACATGTGGCATTTGCCTTTGCAGACAGCAGTGTTTATTCAATTACTCATATGTGCATCACAGCTCACCTAAAATATTGTAACACCCCTACCGGGAGTGGTTACCCCTCAGTAGTTAGTTATTCTAGGGGGGGGGGGGGATAGCTCAGAGGTAAGACAATGTGTCGGTACTGAAGTGGTAGGTAGGCTGAGGTGGCGCTCCAGGATGTGGGTAGTTAATTAATGCACAGAGGATGCATGGACCCAATAAATTGTAAGTACATGGGGCCCGTAGTCAGGCTACTTAGACTGGGTGAAGCCCATGCAAGCAGATCTTAGAGCAGATGCATCCTTACCTATATAACTGCTGTTGCGATGGCGGCTTGCTTATGGCTTTCGGCGGACGTTAGACGGGCACCTAGTGATAGAGCCCGTACATAGACGGCACGAACAGACGACGTGCAAGACAGACCACAGGTCGTCAACGATACAAGTCCTCCTCTTTCACTATTCACACAATTCTCTCTGGCACTCCTTTTTCTCATGAGCCAGACCCCCGCAGTATAAATACTTTCAGAAGTGCTGACTTTGCATTCCTTAGTGCGCCCGTGTTGAGGTAACTGTGTTTCACCACTTTCTGCTCGGTTACCTCATCTGACGTAATCTCCAGCGCTCAACCTGATCCGCTACAATATTGCTTCTTGGACAGTCAGCTTCAAAATTTCCAGCTCTTTTTAGTCAAATAGTTTATAATAATGAGCTGTTGCTGGATTTGTTGAGCACAAAGAGGAAAGTGAAAAGCAACTATTACACCAGACAGCGCATTATCGAACTGGGCAACATCACCTCTCTAGAATAGGCTACTCGCATTTGCACAGCTTCTTCTAGCTCCACCTCGTGTGCCCTCTTATGTCATACCAGTTTCTCCTTACTTCACTCCACATGTCAACAAAAGCTCGTCTCTAAATGCATATCTGCATATTTCAATACAAATAATGTCTCTATTTAAAAAGGTATCTGTCTTAAAACATTAAAAAATTGATTATACTTTTAGCAAGCACATGTAAAAAAATAAGTACATGGTTGCACTGACTGACTGTATATTAATGGCATGTACTTGAAAATATGGGAGGTTACTTCTCATTTTTAAACATGACTCAGCATACATAGGACACTTATAGCCTACCAGTAGTAGCTAAGTTATCCATCACACTGCATTTGTTTAAGATTTGCATTAAAACAATGTGCAGGAAAAGTGTGCGAGTGCTTTGTGCATCATGTGCAGTTGCTATATAATGCCAAAATCTGAGTATATCTCTGAGCCACACCCAATACTTCATAACCATGTCTGAGTCCAAACGTTACAATTGTGGAGTTCAAATATATAAAGACCATTTTTTGCAGTAGTAAAACATGTACTTGGTGTGACAATTTGTTAAAACTGCTGTGCAGATGAATGTGTGTACGTTAATCTTTAAAAATGAATTGCCAAAATTAAGTCTTAGCAGTGATAAATGATCCAGAATTATTTAATTTCAGCACATCCAACTCTTTGCAGATTGCTTCAAGGAGATTTACAATTTCACACATTCATTTTATAAAGCTCATGTAAAGTTATGTGCATAAAGCCACTTGCAGCTATTTATCTTGGGCATTTACATCTTTTATTTTGTCAAAGTAGAAAGAGTGACCAGCATGACGTCTTTGAACCCAACATCATGGAATAGACTCCAATATGGAAGGGGTTGCTCCACTATTGAATACTCTGCAACTGAGAGTTGAATATTGTTTAGTAATATAAAACAACTACATTCTCCCCAAACTTCCTTTGCATTAATGTATATTTGTTACATATCGCTTGTAGTTATGTCAGGTCCTCCATTGTTTGTCCTAGTCACCAAATGCCAGGAAAGGTGCAATTATAGTGCTAACAGCTTTTAGCCAATCACAAAAAAGGGAATGTTGAGGAATACATTTCACTGTGCTGACATGCAGAGCAAGCTTAGAAAAAACATGGTGTATAAATATGTACTAAACAATCTTAAATTTCAGAGGCATACTTCCATGCAATATTGCAAATGGGCATGTTTTAGGAAATTTATCATTACACTAACTCGTTTTCTAATTTTTAAAAAATGATGCTAATGCAATAGAATAAAAAATCTTAAGGGCTCTGTATAATATGGATGATTTCATCAAATTATATACTCAAGTGATGTAATATATTCATAAGTTCATCCATTTACATTAATGGTTCGAGGAGCCACTTTTCAAGAAACAAAAAACAAATTATATGGGCTAATTTTCATGATTGGCTCATTTGAATGTGTTTCTTTGATGTCATAAAAGGTAACTGTGAATGAAAATGTGAAAAAAACAGCACTTTACTTACATGATACTATTTACGAGCGTCACTCCAAAAGTTTTGAGAACTGACACAACAAAACATTAAAAATTTAGATCTGATCATTGCATCTTTTCAAAACATTCTACATTGCATTCTACACACTCCCTCATCCTTTCAAATCATTTTTCAAATGCTTAACGCCATTCTTCTTTGGAAAGGGTGCAAATACATTCTTTGTAAGCAGCTACTGTGGCTTCAGGTGACTCAAATTGTTGACCTTGATTTTTTTTTTTCATTTTGTGGAATAGAAAAAAAGTTGTATGGGGCCAGATCTGGACTGTAGGGAAGATGGGACAAGTATCTTGCTCCCGAACTCCTGCAGAAATTGGGTTGTTTCTTGTGCAGTGTGGACAGAGACATTGTCATGGTGAAATAAAATTCCAAGCAGACCAGTCTTAGGAGCTTTTTTCCCAGTTCATTGAACACTTGTGGCAGACCTTTTGTGGGTAGCATCTGGCACTAACAGTTTTTTGTCCCTCAAGCGGAACCGTCACAATGTGGCCACTTGCTAAGATGAAACAAATCATCTTCTTGCCAACACTTCTTGTTCACTTCACTCATGTTAGGGGATCTTCTCCTGGGAAGACCCAGACCGATGACTGTCGTTCAATTTCTGGATCACAGTGGTAAATCCAGCTTTTGTCACCTGTTACAATGTTAGATATGTTTTTGGATCTTCCTCCATTGAATTTTTCAATCATTTCCTGGCACCATTGCACACATGCTTGTTTCTGTTCATTTGTGAGGTGGTGGGGGATACAGCGACTGCATTGCTTTCTGACGTCAAGTTTTTCTTTCAGGATTGTTTTCACTACTGCCGATCCAATATTTAACACTTCTTGAATCCGACCATATGTGTAACGATGATCTTCCCTCAACATGCGCTCTGCTTTCACCATATTTTCATCCATTGCTGCTGTAGCCGGCCATCCTGCTCGGTCTTCATCTTCGAGGGAATCCCTTCCTCTTCTAAACTCTGCATACTGATAAAGGGTAACAATCCCCAAATGCACAATGCAGTCTTCCAAGGCATTCTCTCTCCCCTAAACCGACTTTAAAGTCATACAAGATCATAGCACAGAAATGCTCTCGCTTGAGATCCATCCTAGGATATGGCATAGTAACACCTGGTATACATACACATCCGGTGCTGATGACGGTTTTTTTTTTTTACGCTCTTTAACTTCTGTGCTCCTTAGCATCCCATTCTATATTGGACGTGAAAGACCGGAAATTTTGCTCAGAGGCCTCTTTATCAGGCTTGAGGTTCTATTATGTGCCGTAAATCTATGACACAGGACCCTTCCCTTCCTAAGGAAGCCATGCTAAAGATTTTTACACCCCAAAAAAATCTATCGCCCTCCGCCGGGTTTGAACCCGCGACCTCGGAAACTAGAGGCTAGCAAGGTAACCACTACACCACGGAGGACGACCCGGTGCTGATGATGCACATTGTCGGAGCACGCCCAGACTTGCACATGTTGCTAACTGAACTTCAATCTGAAGTTAGGAAAAGCTGCTTTGGTTTACCACTACTCATTGTTGCCCATTCTCAAAACTTTCAGAGTGACCCTCGTATATGCAATAGTCTCACAATGAACAAACTATGCAAGAACAAAGCAACAAATAACAACCCTAGCACTACTTCTTAAGTTGCCACCTGTACTTGGACACATCTGAATAATTTAGTTGGTATTCCCCCTTTAAGGCAAGGAAAAACACCAGAAAATTGTAGCCTGAATTCCCAGAGTTCTGAATCCAAAATCACTACTTCTAAGAGCAGACATACTGCTGCTTTGCACTTAAACATCTTAGGTGTTTTTATAAAAAAAAGTATGTATGTCGGATGCAAGGGGTATAGATGTCATCCTTTACATTGAAAAAGTTTATGAGCACTTTTCATCTTTCATAAATTTGTAGAAAAACCCCTCGGAAAAAGGAAACATTTGGCAATTGTACACTTACTCTTTCAGATTGAGTAATCATTTCACAGTTGAAGGATAGACGATAGCTGGTGGTTGCAAATATGTTACTGAAATGACATCAACATAGCTGGTGATATTTAATTTCCAGGGCAGTTTTTTCATTCATTTGGAATATTTTTTTATGTACAATGAAAGCATCCAAACCAAAACACTTGTTTTAACTTTGAAAGAAGGAACAAAGAACATGTATTTAGAATTTAATGAAAGAGCTAACTGTCTTACTTTTATTTAAACATTTGAAAAAGAAAGCAAAGTGAAGCAACTTTCATTATCAAATGCCCTCTATATGGCAAATAGGCAATACCATAACTGTCCTACTATAGCAACACTGAAGTGATTTCACTTAAGTTCAAAGGAGTTGTAAACAAAACCACGTGACAAGTGAGCGGAACGTTGGTGAAGTACAATTTTTCCCACTTAGCACGTCGTCTCTTCCTCTACATAAAACAGTTCTGTTCAGATCATAACATTTTCTGGTTATTCTTGTGCAGAGAAATTTAAAAAAAACAAAAACATTATTCTAACAGTTCAGTTTATGAAACAAAATGTGTTTGTTCAGATTTGCCTGTAACTAACTGAACCATTATAGCAGGGAATTTATGAGGCTATGCACAGGTGCTGTAGTTTGTTTCCAGTTTCCAGGTAAGTCATCTGTACTTCTTGTCACATGGTGCATATGTTGAGCTAATATTACTTTTGAGAGTCATGGCTGATAGCAGAGAGAAGAAAATTGTGTTAAATTTTTTAACAAATTCTGTGAAAAGTACCCACCTTTGACAATCATTGTTTACTGTTGTTTAGCAATAACTGAATTGTTATTCAGACTGTTTGCATTGCGTTTGTTTTTTCATTTTTCTTCTAATCTATAGTGCTCATTTTCTTAACCTGTTGACTCATAAAAGTTTAAAACAAAAATGGTAATACTGATACTAGTTATTAAATCAATCATTCCTAACACCTCAAGTTAAGAGCAGTTTAGTCCAATCTTTAATCACAGGTGGAATAATAGATAGGTACAGCTGCCACACAATTCAGGTACCAGTTTTATTTATCTATTCTTAGCATTATGTGTGAGCAAATTAGGATATAAGGCAAAAATAGAAATAAGACATACAAAATGTTTAAAAGGTAATGATCCCCAAGCTGCAGAATGTGCCATATTCACATGATGTCTGGAGAAATTTCCTCTTGCAGTTACTTAGTTCCCATCATCCCACCACATGGTGCTGCCGTGTGCTCCAAAGAGTGATACATTAAGGCTTATTTACCTATTTGAATTTAGAGTGAAATAGGCATAGCCTACTTGCAAGCTCTCTGAACTATAGCAATAATTAGGCTTTATAACAAAAAAATAATTATGGTGAAACAAGGAATTTAAAGAAAGCAAAGATGATCAACTATTTTTCTGTTTCATACTTCAATGAAACTATACCTATTTCACTTTAAGCTTGAGGGAGAAGTAAACACACCTTAACATATCACACTGCCAACACAGAGCAACACCACATGGAGGCATGGCAGGAACTAGGTACCCACGAGAGGAAACTGCTGCAAAGATCATGCAAACGGGCTATATTCTGCAGCTTGGGGAGCATTAGCAGTTAAACATCTTGTATGCCTTATTTATATATTTTATCTTACATTCTATTACCAAACACATAATATAGTATACTAACAAAAGTGGTTTACCTATGTAAAAGTTGTTGTTTTGTTGTTGTTCACCAATGACACTGGGGATTAATTGATCTGCATCATTTTCCCTCTGGCTTCCCAATATAAAGTCTGTAAATCTTTTTTGACTTGGGAAGCATGCCTGTGTTGTAGTCCATTTAGCATTACCCAGGGAACACCACGTGGAGGCGGACTGTGTTGTTCCTATGTAAAAGTGAGCCTGGATAGTTTGGCAGCTGTACTTATCTACCACCTGTGATTAAAGATACTGGAGTAAACTGCTGTCAACTTTAGGTTTTAGAAATCATTGCTTTCATCACTAATATTATCAATATCACAGCTTTTACTTCATACCTTTGAGTCAATAATTTAAATAAGCACTATACGTTAGAAAACACACAACAAAACAAACAAGAAACAATCGGAGCAGAAGCAACAATCCTGCACAAATAACAACAAACAGATCAATTATTGCTAAACAGAAACCAACCAAATTCATTGTTGAATAAAACTGGTCAAGACAATATTGTAGTGCCAATTTGACTGTTACTGTGCTAAACCTACAACTTGACTACAAAATATTTGAGAACTTGCTTTGTTGTAACATGCCATACACAATGAATTGTTTTATCACTGAAACAGTAAATTGTGAACCACTAATGAAAATAGTTTGTCAATGTTTATAGTAGCAGCATATATATATATATATATATATACAGTGGAATCTCGTTAGCACGTTCCTCATTAACACGTTTTCCCGTGTATTGCGTTGAATTATAAAAGTCCCGGCACAAAATGCATCAAATGCATTAATAACGTTCGTTTAGTACGTTTTCTCGCTCCCGCTTACTACGTTCGAAGTTTGATGCCCTCATTCGCTATTTTGGCCAATGCCAATGCTTGGTCGGTCGGTATTAATAGTCATTTTTGAGAACATAAAAGTAACGGTCCAGCGGGAGTAGATTTACTACATTCAAAGTTAGACGTTCTCATTCGCTACTTTGGTCAAACCAGGCGGGGTGGAACCGGCAGCCAATACCATGCATGTACGTATTTGTGGGACGCGTTTTGTGTGTGTGTGGGGGGGGATGCTTTAGTGACGCTCTTTAGTGTTCTGCGGTGACGCTTTAGTTTAACAGTGACTTGGTGTGGTTAGTTTATGCTGTTGAGTGTTGACGAAACGTAAAAGTATTTTAACTTTTTGTTCGCAATGGAGAAAAAGAAAGTGCGGCAAATTGCACTGTTTATTGATCAGTGTGCTGCTCATCCACCAACTGTTTCAAATTTAAGAAACATAAAGATCATTTTCTTCCCAGCAAACTGCACGAGTAAGCTACAACCTTTAGATCAAGGCATAATTCGGTGCATGAAACATGCGTATCGTAAGAGGCTGGTACAGAGAAGGTTGGCTGCACTGAAATCGACAAGAAAAATCACCGTCTTAGATGCCATGCATTTTATTAGAACTGCTTGGGATTGTGTGACGCAAGATACCATTAGGAACTGCTTTAATAAAGCCGGTTTTTGCCGAGTTCTTGGTGATGAAATTATGCAGGAAGACGAGTTTTCCGAGAGTGAAGAATGGCGCCAAATAGCAGACGATGCCGGCGTGTCTTTCGAAAACTATGTAAACATTGACAATGAAATTCCAGTGTGTGAAACAGCGACGATAGATGAAATACTTGAAGAACAAGTGAAAGATGAAGCATTAGTGGGAGACAAAAGTGACGATGAACCAGATCCTGAGCCAGTACCTACAGTGTCAAAAGCCATGCAGGCAATGGACATAGTGAAGCGATATGTGTGCAGTTTCGAAGTTGATGATGTAATGACTTTACTAAACAAGATGGACAGTAAAATTTTGGCATTAAAACCAACAAAGCAATCAACTATCGATATGTATTTCAAACCAATGTAAATAGTGTATATTTCACATCTGTTTTTGAGGTAAGATGTATTATTAGGTTTTATTACATAAATATGTTCTTAAGTTGCAGATTATGTATTTTCGTTAACACGTTTTCCCGTCTATGACGTCCAAATCCTTGGGTCCGCGCAAAAACGTACTAACGAGATTTTACTGTATATATATATATATATAAGTACATATTACGAAGTGCATAACTAATCCCGGTGGGGGACATGTATGCCAAGACACAGAGAAGGATGTTTGCTGCGCTGGATGTTTTAGATAAAATTACTTTTTGTTACAGATACATAAGATTTTGTTGTTAACAGCTTACAGCTGGAAAGAATGAATGGCCTGTGAATTTTCTAGTTTGGAGATTATAGAGGTTTATTTGTAATTTGGATTACCACAATGCAAACAGTTCTTGAATACTGCTAATTTATGATTACTCACATAAGGAGTGGATAGTGATTTCAATCAGAAGCTGGAAAAGGACACAGAACCACCTGTGAATTCTGAAGTCAATCTCACCAAGGCTTCTATAGTGAGAGGATACTTTTCCTAGAATTTGTTGAATAGATTTAACACATTGTTTTCTTTCCACTTTTTATGGTTGTTCGTATTTGTTTTTCCACATGACTGAATCAGAATTTTAAGTTACATAACCTCAAAGGCTTACTTATGAGCATGCAAATATTTATATGTTAACTGGAATCTTAAAATGTGTTGATATTTATTGTTCTTGTAAGTTTATTTTAATTTCATGTGATTGATACTATTGTTGGAATATGTATGTTGTGGAATTAATTTCATAGTAACATAACCTAAAATTGTAATGGGGAGAATGAAATTAATTACTGTAAATTTGGAACATGAAAGGAAAAGATTAAATTAAATAATAAAAACATAGAAGGAGTTATATAAGGCAATGGAAGTGATCATTGTTGACCCTAAGAGAGCAAAAACAAAACAAAAAATAAATTTAAAAAAAATAAAAAAATAATAAAAAAAAATGCTAAGTTTGTAAAGTGAAGCCAAGCTTTGTTAGCAGTTGTCTATGTAAGAGTGTAGGAGGGTGACGCCAAGTCATAGTAGATGGGTGATGTAAAAGTTTTGTTTTATTTCTGAATATTATGTGCTGTGTATATGTATAATTGATTGGAAGTGTGAGGGAATGAGTTTGTAAACCAGCAAATAAATAAATTCAACAAGTTTCTACTGCAAAAGCTGGAATTTATTATTTCAACTATATCTTAGCAGTAACAGACTCCCAGAGATCTACCTGTTAAAATGACCCTGATACACAAGAAAAGAGTCTCTACAATGCTCACCGCAAAAGTACCATATAATGATGATAAAGAACCTGCCCCATGACGGAGGATTGTTTCTTAACCATGATACTTACACATTAACAGAAAGTCTTAATATTTTCACAACACATGGATTATGTTGCAAAGACTGAACTGATGGCTTATGTTGGAACCCAGAAGCAAACTACAGAGAATGTGGATTGTCTCGTAAACACTCTGCTGTAATGGTACAGTTAGTTATACGTGAATCTGAAATAATACTTCTTTTTTTCTTTTCTTTCTTTTTCTTTTAATTTCTCTGTCAAGAATGACTACAAAAGTTATGATCTGAATCAAAACTGTTTACTGCAGAAGTAGACATACTACGTGGGCAAAGCTGTAGTTTACCTACCAATCAATAAGATGCTCCCTTGTCACATGGTTTTGTTTACAACTCATTTGAACTTCAAATGAAAATGGTATAGCTTTATTATTCCATATGCGAATTAGAGTGGCAAAAAAAGTGCAGCTGAAATAAGTGCTCAAAGGTTAAAATATTACAATTTTCCATTTGCTTTCCGTACAAAAAAAAAACCTAAGTATGACACCTTTATCCCTTTCACCGAATATATAGAAGTGACTAGCAAGGTAATATAACATGCACATTACTAACAGAGAAAATAAAAATATATATTTATAATCAACAGTTTAAAGAATTTAAGCCATCACAATTTCAATTTGCAATGCAGGATTTACTTTCTATTAATTCCACAAACTATTTCATATGCAACAATCAGCAGTACAAACTTAAACTGAAGTTTTACAATAAGTACAGTGAAAACATGCAAAAGAGAATAAAATATAAACTGGTGCTTTTCACTTAATGTTCACCAAGAACAATGTCTAGGACTAAATTCTTTTACCTACTAAGTGGCACTAAAATTACCACAAATTTATATTAGGGCTTGTATTATAATCTCTGCTTAAGATTTTAGTTAGGTTCAGTTGTTATTAGCAACTTAGTTTAGCATTAATCAGAGATTATTCCTCTGTTAAGCTAAACTCCTTCAGGTAGCTGACAGCCCAAACTTGGAGTTTTCCAGGCACAAATGCCTTACCATATGCACAACAGATTGTAGATCTCTCTCTTTCCCTCTCTCTCTGTGTGCGTGTGTTGATAAAAACCAATTGCTTAACTGGCAATAGAGCCATAAGTTAGCAACATAATGTTGCTATCAGAGGTCATAATACAAATCCTAAAGTGATTCTAGCATATATTTTGGCTTATTTAAATGTGCTATACATAGAGAAACTTGCATCTTACTTCATATGTTTGAGCCTCTGCATAAAACGGTGCTTATGACGGTGAGTGCGGAATTTGGGGTTCTGTGTTGCATGTGGATCAAATTGATTCATGTTGACCAGACCATCATCTGGAAGAACTGTCTCCACCCAAACACGGCAAATGTTATCTCGACAAGACGTTACCAACATATTTGACACAGAGCCCCTATAACATATTTACATTACAAACAATATTTGTTGATGTTTAGACTGATTCACAATAACCGCTGATGGGTATAAAAATGGAAATGACAAAAGTTAAGACATGTATTGCAATGTGAGGATTCATAATTAAGACTGGTTTACAACAGCCCAAGAACAGTAACCAAAACGGAAGCAATGCAGCATACAAGATTTTGTACAACAGCCCGGTAACGAGAACGAAATGCACATCGATGATGATATCAATCACAAAGTGGAAAGTCAATCCTGTGCATTGGGATTTCATTTTTTTTAACTGACAAATGATATTTTTTCACCTACTTCCAATTCAGCCAACATAACGCAGGTTAACCATATCAAAATTTGATTGAGTAAATATTATCTAAATGTATATCCATTACATTTACGATTCCTCTAGTCATACCAAGCTTACATTTCTTTAATTAACGGCATACATTAAAGTTGTTTATTGTTCTTTGTTAATTTCTACTGCTTTTGTTGTTCTTTGTAGCTTTTGCCATTGTTTTTGAGGCAATAGCCAGTTTTGAGTTGCATATAAACAAACTACAGACTGACCCTTTCACTAGAACAACCAATGCTCTCAATGGATTTGTGGGTGTCAGGTTCCGAAGTTAGAAAGCACATATGTTACTAATTTCTTTTAGCTTCACGTTTCCAGCTTGCGACTTTAGAGAGCACTAGCAGCTGTTTCATGTCACGGCCACCTAGAATAACCTCAACAGTGAAGAGTCTAATATGCACAATATGGATCTAATATGCTGTGCCCGGAAACGAGAATGTTAGAACTTGGTCAAGTCTTCTTTTCCCATTCCCAGGGCCCAGGAAAGCTTCCCATCAATTGTGAATGCTCAGATTAGAATACATGAATTTCAACAATGTCATCGTTCCGGTTACCATTCTCGGTTGTTGGGAAGCAGCCTTTAATGGGAAGCTTAATTCTAAAGTCCAGGAATGGGAGAACAGGTCATATTTCAACTATTACATTCTTCACTAATAGCTGGAAGTTTTTTGAACAGTGAGGTTAACTCAAAATCAATTGAGAATCGGTTAGGCTTACACTGCACCTCACTTGTTGAAAACTGGACATATTTTGGGAGTGAAGACTCCTGAAACATGTCTAATTTTCAACAAGTGAAGTATAGTGTAAACCTAACTGACACAATACCCCCGCCGCTGTATCTTTGCACTTGACAGTTCATGTGGCTTCGCGTAAGGTTGGCTACATTGTGGTTGCGACGTTGCCAGAGTGGCTAGTAAACAACAACAGCTGATTGTTCTTTCTATTGTGTCTAAGCCGCATACAAAAAGTGTACATAAGTAGTGAACATCAATGAATAATAACTATTTCGTATTATTATTGTTAATTGAAAATAAACGATATAAGCAGCTTTGGTATGGTCGGATACTCCTTTCTATGATAATAGGCATAAATGTGTCTACGTATGGGTCTAATTGGGAAGCATCAAGATTTGTGACTGGACGGGGCTGCTTTCTTTTCTTCCCTGGAGTTGATAGAAATACCTGTTGCGTTCCAGATGGTTCAGGAATTTTGTCCTCTTTCTCTTGGAGTTTTACTCCCTTATGAATAACAGTTCTTGTGCTTAGTTCAAGAGCTGCTGCAGTTCGTTGTGCAGCTTTATCAGCAGGAATAGAGGGATTGCCATGAAGCTTCACGTAGTCCTTTTCTGTTCAAAGAATTCCCAGGTTCTACTTAATAGTTCCAATAGTGGCACACCTCGGCACAAAGAATTTTCACTTCATGAATCATCACTCGGCGATCGGCATCATTTTTCGATGTTGTCGCACTTAAGTTTCGTTTAAATAAATAATATGAATGAAATATATATAAAATGGATAAATATAAATAAATATATATGTATAAACGAACAATAACAAAACTATCAAACAATAACCACAAATATATATATATAAAACAATGAACAATATGTAGCTTGCAAAGAACAACTCGACGCTCGTGTTAGAGATTCACAAACTGAAGCACGTGGTTGGGAATAGTTACATACGGTAGCAGAGCCGATTCTAGTTCCAGTTCCGTTTTGTCATCGACCATCCGGAATGCTGCCTTGTGATTGGCTTAGGAAGTCAAATGGTTGAAGCTTTTCATCTGTTTTTTTGCAAGTGTACCAACTTAAATGCTAGCGGCGGGGGTATAAATTAAACTTAAGATTCTTATTCCTGCCACAGTAAACTCATAAGTATATAGCTACTTCATGATAGAAATTAGCTCTCTCTAATCATAAGCTTGGATATGCAAAACACATCAACAGAGAACAATACACTTTAACATACACTATTTTAAACTGATTAAAATGGTTCTGCTACTAGAGGTATAAGAATTAGTATAAGTATTCTTTTTAAGAAATGTGTACTGTAATGAATTTTGAAGCTGCTAAAGCCTATATTATGTTGGATGAATTGCAAGCTGGTCAGTTACAAACAAATGACATCCCAATGTGCAACATCAACTTTCCATGTTATCTATCTAGTCATCAACGGATATACCCAGTGTACTGTAAAATAAGCCTACTCATGTCTTTTTGCTTTTTGTTCTCATTCTGGTTCCTGTCCCCAATTTAATAAGGATCAGCCATAACGAAATCTTCATATTTAAAGCCAGCAATTATTGTCATTACTCAGAAATGAAGAATTCATTTCAATGCACCACAATAGATAACAGCAAGTTAATGGGTTAACTTACTTTGGCATGTACTTGCTAGTTTTTCTCCAAGATAAGTTGGTAACAGCTCTAGGATGTGCAATGTAGACAAAACCATAGTTCATCTCGTTCATTGTAGAAGGACCTCCAAAGGACGTAGAATGATCCACACTCTTTGATGGAAACAGCACTAAAAACAGATTTTAAATTCAACAGAATTAAGAAACTTGACTTTTATGAATGGGGAGCTCAGAACTAGTTGCATGCAAATATTGAGTACACAGCCAAGAAAAATTTAAAGCTACCTTGTACTAAGAATAACAGCAGCCTTAGTGCGACAGCAAATGATGCACTACTGACATATAGCACAGTGGCGTGATGCTTTATGGAGACTTCTATTGTGCTGCATTAAAGTTATCCATTATGAAACTGTAAAGTCGCCGTAATTTTTCCCAGAGGAACCTGAGCCCCTGGTGTTTCCAAAGGTGGTGACAATCTATTCTAATGTTATGAAGAGGTGTTTTTTTTTTTTTTTTGTTTTTTTTATGACAGTGTGGCTAAGATAAACTCCAGAGCCAACTTCATTTTGGTGGTGGTTTGAAACCTTCCTTTGCAAGCAAAATTAAGGTTTAACATTTGGCAATACTAGATTTTTAATGGAATGTATTTGAATGAAAACAAAAATGTAAATTAATAACTTTCCTTTTCAAAATAAATACCACAAAGAATGCGAGTAGTAACAATAATGGAGAATTTACCCATATTTAAAGAATATATTACACTAATTTATATTTATGATTCACTTTTCATTCAAAACTACTTATAAATTTCATATTTATTTTGAAAATCAGGGAGGCTCAGTGATCTCATTTGTGGCTCTCATATTGAGGATCTGTGGTGAGATTCTTGGTTCCGGGTTGGCATTTTTAACTCGGCCCTATCCAAGTCTTCACCTCTAACTCATGTAGAGTATTCCCAGGGCCTAACATGGCTTCAAACCCACAATAAAAGCTCCTCTTGTTCCATCCCATACCCATTATTGCCCTACCAAGGTAATAGACACCACTACTGGTGTCTCCAGCTAATTAATTTCATCACTTGGTGGAATGAGGTTTCCAAGCAGTTTGTTGATCATATGGGGAGTGTAGAAAATAACATTTTAAAAACAAAGAGGAGTACTGCAGCATCTGTTTGCAAGCAAACAAGACTTTGCGATTGAAAATTATACTGTGATGCAGCTATGGGCCTCAGTTATTGCACAGAAGGTACTGATTGACCAACTGTCCCTGGAGAGTTAAGTCGACAGAATAGTGCTCTACACCAGAAGGGTTATCGAGAGATAATGGGATTGTTCTGGAACCCGCTTTTTTCCTGCACCTCCTGAACATTTTAAAACTCTCTCAAGAAGTCCAGTAGCTATATAAAGGACAACGCTTATGAGATAGTGAGTGCAATCCTGATGTAACTTCAAGTGCAAGTTTAGTGGTGATGACAGTCAATCCCTTCACTGCAAGAGATTGGAGAAGTCTTGTGTTCAATGCCCCAGCGAGTGAAGCAGATGTAGAAACAGACGTTTCGTATATTTGATTTCACAGCTACGCGCAGTCACAAAAGTGAAGTGAAACTGAACTAAATCACATTAGTGAAGTAACAGTGAAAAATGGACAAAGTCACAATACTATCATTTAATAAACATTGTGCTTTCCTGGGGGGGGGGGAAATATATATAAGAAAACATATCTGCAGATGTGATTCAAATCTCGGTAGCTCTCATTTATAACCACTTAACTATCAGTGCATATTTGACATCTATTTGACTGATGACGGCAGAATAAAGCCAAATGCTCCCACACAAATGCTAGTAAGAGTTGATTGTGGAGATAACCAGATCTTGATTCAAATTCATACTTCATCTTTTTTTTTTAACAGTTACACTCCACATATCACTCTTCAGGCTCTCTGTCTCCCACCAGGAGTTCTTAGTCAACACAGCTCCTTCAGGATGACGCTGAGTGAACTATAGGGGGTGATAATTCCGATCATGTGGCAGGCTGCACCTGATTGCAGAGTAGTTTCTCGTTCACAATGGTACTCTGCACAGTCAATTTGAGTTTCTGCTGCTGTGGTGAAGCTATATTGTAAAATGATTCTGAGAACTTATCATCTCAGGCTGAAGTTTGCTTTTCCTATCACATCAAGGTGTCACTGGAAAGGTCTCATAGCCTTCTGCACTGTGATGTACAATACACATAAGAAAACAGCAGCGTAATTTGCAATGCATTCACGTCTCAGATGCATTACTTCAGCTGAATTGTTTTATGACATTAAAGAATAACAAATAAATATTGTTTTTCATTTCATATAAGAGCCGTACATTAAATCACCAAAAAGATTCAACACAATAAAAGCAGTGATGACAGCTTGGAACAAGTATTCCACAGAAGAACCACAGCCCCTTACTGGAAGCCCATAAGGTGAAGATAAAAAAGAATCTGGGTTTATCAGTGAGACAGATATTAAGAGATTAAATAAGTTAAAACTGCTCCCTCACTAATAGAGTCAGGAAAAATGAACTAACTTGCAATTCCAGGGGAAGATCTGCATTAGTGCACTAAAGATTGCTAATTTTCACTTTTTTATAGCAATCTCACCTTTTTTTTTATTTTGCTGTGCATATAATAATATTCCACCATAAGCTTGAGATACTAATGGAAATGAGCTGATATATTGTTATTTAAGGGGTCTTCTCTTCAGTATTGACCATTACGATAGCACTTTGGGCAGCAGTGTTGCCTCTGATGCATGGGTTCAATTGTCAGTACTACCTTCCCTGCTTCAGCCTCATGAACAGCTGAGAAGCAACCCGAATAAAAAGTAGTGACATTAAGCCTAAGTGGAAGGAGGACTCCACACTGATCTCATGCCACTAACAATACTGCTGATGATGCCCAGGGACAATGATACAGAGGATGAGAGGATGCAGCGTTCATGTGGTAGGCCCTGGACTGTGAAGCCAAGTGATTTAAGTTTTAATTTATTGAGACATTAGTTACTATGCTGCTATACTATATGCAAACTACAGGAGCTCCCAAACCTACTCCTAAAAAAGGAAAGGTAATAATACTTTTTGTTTATCTCTAGTGGACACGCATAAGTCATCAATACTTACGCTGTTTGTTTTCAAACCAGATCTTGACAAGGCGATCTGATTTTCCTGCTGTAGCAAAGAGAGTGCCATCAGGAGAAAATGACATATGGAACACTGGTGTTGCTGTGTGGCAGCTCCATACACATTCCCAACCACGATCATCCTCCTCCTGCCCACCCGATGTTGGCTGCTGTTGTGAGGGTTGTGTATCTTCTCCTATCTCGAATGTCACTCCTGGTGCTGGAGCTGCAACATACACATAAAGGTTGTCTGAACACAACAGCAGTGAGTTTTAAGACATAGCATGAGCTGCAAGTTAACTACCTATTAATAACACTGGGGAAGGCATGACATGGAGACAGGGCCAGCTGCAGGAGTAAAGCCTCCATGATATGGCAAGAAATCAAGAAATCTTAATACGAGGTGTGGCAATAAAGAAATTGGAGTGATTGTTGTGCACATTTCTAGCTCTGTTGATGACAAAGAGAAGAGTGGGGAATTGACCTTGGGACTATCCCTAACATGTGTACAAAATTTCATGCCGCTGTAATGGTTAGTCTGATTGTGAGCCTTCTTAGAAATGGATCATGTATCTGAGCTCTGTCGGAATTATGCTATGCTGTAAAATAGAATGTGTTAACATCAAATTCTTCACAAAACTTGGAAAACCTGCCACAGAAACTTACAATTTGTTGAAACAAGTTTATGGTGATCAGTGTCTATCTCGTATGCAAGTTTTTGAGTGGGTTAAGAGGTTCAAGGACGGTAGGGAAGATGATCCGAAATCGGGCTGTCCTTCCACTTCGAAAACTGAAGAGAATGTGGAGGAGGTTGATAGAATTGTTTGAGAATTGGATGCCTGAAGGTCAGACTATCAATCAAGTTTATTATATAACTGTTCTGAAGACCTTCCGTGAACATGTGTGACAAAGGAGACCAGATCTATGGAAGAATTGCTCTTGGATTCTTCATCAGGATAATGCGTCTGCCCATAACGTGAGTCTGTGAAAAGGTTTTTGGCTAAAAACAACATTAAGTGATGGAACATCCACCGTATTTGCCTAACCTAGCAACATGCAACTTTTTTCTTTTCTCAAAAGTGAAGTCTGCGCTCAAAGGAACCAGGTTCGAGTCCATGGATGCAGTGAAGGAATAAGTGACGAGACTCATCAACAATATAACAGAAAAAGACTTGCAGCACTGCTACCAATGGAAAATTCACATTGATCGGTGCAGGGATCGGAGAGGGGACTATATTGAAGGGGACAACATTTCAGTTGTGTAAGCTTTTTCAATAGAGAGTTAGAGCATCAGCCCAGTTTCTTTATTGCCACACCTCATAAAATTAAGAAATACACATTTTAAAGTGCTTGTACACTTCACAATTACATCAAGAATGCAATCATGCTTATTATTCAAGGCCCAATGAAATGGTTGTCTGCCAATAGGAAACCATAGAAACTGAAGGAAGCAACTACAAGTTGCAAAATTATATTACTATTCTAAGAATCCGTGCCGCTTCTGCACAGGCATGTTCATAGCATTCTGGTCTTTCAGTCTAGACTCTAGTGGAGACTGGAGGGGCAAAAGGATAGCCCATATTCATAACAGTTAGTACCTGTCATGACATGTATCTTGTTATATCATAATCATCATTCACATTCCACTAAATTATATTAAATTGAATTTTACTTATGGACGCTCTTTAAACTACTATGGTCCTTAGCGTCCCATTCTATATTGAGCATGAAAGACCGGTAATTTTGCTCAGAGGCCTCTTTATCAGGCTTGAGGTTTACGGCACGGGACCTCTGGCTTTACTTCCCTTCCGAAGAAAGCCATGCCAAGGATTTGTACGCCAGAAAAAATCCATCGCCCTCCGTTGAGTTTGAATCCGCGACCTTGGGACTAGAGGCTAGCACGGTACCACTAGTTCACGGAGGACGACTTCATATTCCACTGTTCACACTTAAAATTAAATTGAACCTTGTATTCTAATAATACTGCCTGCACTGTCAGCAGCCCAAGAGATGATTAAAACAGAAATGTACTAGGAACAGTTAAAACTGTTGTGTGCATGAGTGCTCATGTGTATGGTTAGCTATTTCTTATTTAACAAGAATAAATAAGTTCTTTACTCAGTAGGCCATTATTTTCTATATTACCGTTAAGATAAGGTGAAAGTGAAATACATGTGAAAACCTACCTCTGATCTGCACATAAATATAAAACAAAACAATGTAAAGGTTAACCCCGCTAGAAATTTAATAGGGACATTTACATGAAAACCAAATGGATCTGTGGATGTGAAGTCAAAAATACTTCATATTCTGCTTTCCATGTGTACTGTTTGGTGGCAATAACCATTTGTCAAGAAAAGGTGGATTTAGTTCATGTGTATGAAAAACATTAAGGTACATGAAGACCTTAATTGATGTCTGCTTGGTAATCTATTTATAAAATTTGCTTTAGTTCAACCTTTGGCCATCTGTTTGAGAAAAAAGTAACTAGTCATAGTAATCATAGTCAAGAGTAGTATTTATTGGATCATGTAACAAACCATTTGGTGGAAGTAATGCTGGCACTAACAGTGCATTCATGCTTCAGCCCCCAATGCATGAAAATATCCTACACCTCTACAGATGATCATTAAGCTTCAAATGCCTTACTTGTGAATTCTTCTGTAATTTCTGAATTAAAGCACTCTCCTGCTAATAAGCAGTATTTAGCAGGAATAGACTCAAAAGTGACAATGTCAACTTTTAGTCAAAAATGAGCTATTGCTACATTTGGTATAGGCTGACAGACTGGATCAATTCTGTTTTCAACAAAATTGGGCAGAAATCTGCATGCAGCTTATCTCACTTGCCAAAATCTAACTGGCTTTAGATTCCTGAGCCAATTCCTAAATAGTGGGATAAGTACAAAAATAATCAATTGTGCACATAATACTTGCCAGCTTCTGGATCTTCCTCTGACACAGTAACATGTTGGTGCCATAGCTGTAACACTTCTCCTCCAGTTAGCAAACGAGTGCCCTCTAGATTCCAGGACAAGGAACTGATGAGTGATTCTGTTTGTAAGCTGCCAGTTTGAACCCATCTGTAGTCCAGTTGCTGTCAAGAAATCAAACATATTATCAACAAAACCCAGCAGAATTATTATTACTAATTTTTGTTTCCAAGTAATTTCCACACTTCTCTCTATATGACAATTATTGTCACATTTATTCTGTAATAGAGCTTTGCCCATTACTTTAGGTTCACTATTTTTATATTCATTTACAGAGACAGCCACTTATAAGTTGATTTATACAGAGAGAGCCAAAAAACTACGAACTGGCTGCACAGTGATTTTCCTGTCATCCTCAGCGCTTGCTGCCGTCTGCTGCTACCATAGAAAAGCGCTGATGAAACCATACAACATTTTTAAAACTACTTTTAAAGGCTTTACTTACCAACTTTATGAAAGGAGGTACTGAAACTGGCCACCGTCGTTGTCCATGCACTTTTGGTACCTCTTTAGGAAACTATCCATCACTCACCGTAGTTCATGTTGAGAAATGCTGCAATTTCCTGGGGGATATTTTGTTTTAATTCTTCCAAGGTGTGCAGGTTTGTCTTGTACACTTTTATGTTTTAAATTATCCCAGAAATAGAAACCACAGGGGGTTAGGTTGGGGGACTGAGGGGGCCACAAATCTCTACTAATAATTCTGTCCTCAAACACACTTTCAATTGTTTCTCATTGAAATATTGGCTGTATGAGCTGTTGCAGAGTCTTGTTGGAAAAAGGCAAAATCAAGCTCCTGTCCACTAATTCTCTAAAAAAGGGGAGCTAAATTGTATTCACATATGTACAGGCATCAACTTTGACCCAAAAAAAAATTGACCCAATAACTCTTTCCCCGCTCATGGTGCACCATACACCAATTTTTTCGTCATGAAGGCGTACTTAATGAACAATATTAGGATTGTCAAAGCCCCAATAACAATTATTTTGTGTGCACACATATCCACAAAGGTGGAACCAAGCTTTCTGTGAAAAATATTAAATATGGATCTATTTCGCCACTGTGTACACTATTGAGACTCCACTCTCAAAATGTGCGCCTAATTATAGAATCACCTGGCTGAAGAGCATGCACCACAGTTATTTTATATGGTTTTAACTTCACCAATTTGGTAACTTGGCGCAGAGCCATAAGAAATGCCTGCCTGTTGTGAAAGACACCTAAGTGATTTTTGGGGGGAATTCTCCAAATAATGACCAATATCGTCTAATGTTTCTTCGGTAAGAACCTCTTTTAGATTTCTTAGTTTGAACACTTTCTGTGGCCTGAAATTTATTGTAAAATTCATGGATTGTTGTACGGCCCAGAACATTTACACCTGGAAATCTTTCTGCAAATCATACTTTCACTTGGTGAGCTGACTGAGGTAACACATACGAATCATAAATAAATACATATTGTGCAGTAGAAAATATATACTAACCATAATATACTTTGTGACTAAATACAGGACAAAATAATAAACAACTCGTAATAACTGAACTACATCATATCACCGTCAACTCAGTACTGCACTTAATACTGCAGAGCAAAACCACATCAACAGCATGACCTTGTTTATGGCAGCAGTGTGTTATGTTTCCACATGAAAAGTGGAAAAACACTGTGCAACTGGTTTGTAGTTTTTTGGCTCTCCCGTTATATTGGTCACAGGCATTTTGATCACTAGAATATTGATTGTCCAGTTCATCTTTGATATTATTTTTAGACTTCTTTTTATATCCATGACATAACAATATAAACACAAAATGCAATTACGATTTAAAACAAATGAAAATATATAAACCGTTTGCTAATTAGTTTTCACTAAAATGTGTATATCCTTGTGTAATTTAGACCTCTGAACATGATGTGATGCACAATCCAGCCATAAATTCTTTCAGAATTTTCAATATATAAAGCTAATAAATAAAATTATGCAAACCATTAATACGAATATATTTTACAAAAACTGCTACAGAATGAACATACTCTGCAATGCAGGAGCAAAAGCAATAGCTGCATGAATAATGTCCAAAGCAGCTTCAATGATCCCCATATTTCCTTAACAAAACCTGAGATGAACATTGTTTATCTCCTTAAAGTTTTCAGTCAACCAATGAGACATGTGTATCTTTTATGTGCACTAATGTGTAAAGTAGTCTTTCAAAATACCTGACATAGTCAAAGGGCAATAATGTTCATTTCACAAAACAAAATGCTTTATTTACCACAAACACATGCAAAGAACCCTTGCATGAACAACATTAACAACTTGTTTTGTGTGTGCACACCTTGGGCAGCCCATTTTTATGTGACCAAAAGCTGCACACTAGAGGCTGTAAAAACTGGATTCATCACATATGAGCTAGAACATACAAGTTGCAGCATTTCTTCCATCAAAATTCCTATAATATGATCTACTTTTTGTTGAAATGGTTTATGACCAGACTATGGATTTTGAGCTCTGGAATGAATGCTATGATGATATATTTCCAAACTCAGTGATTATGGGTTGCCGTGTTCATTATACAGTTTAGAAACAGTTGTTAGTTAAGACCTAAAAGAGCAAAACAACAACCGACGATGATGATGAGGAACTTGTTAGAAAAGAAGTTTGAAATTTCTTGACCTACTGTCATCCTGTTACGATAGTTAAAAATTTTGTGCCATAAAGAAAACTATCTGTAAAATTTCACTTGAATGTGATAATTACTGTCTAATATACCTATTATAATTATATTTTATAAACATTTAATACAAAATACTGGTAGAACTCCTTGCTACATAAAATTTGAAGTACAACAATATATCATCTTTTTTCTTGTTTAAAAAAATGGGAGTTATTAGCTTGTATATCACAAGTTTATTGTTGGGATGTTAATTTTTGTTTCTCTTGATATATTTTCAGTAAAAATTCATAATACATTTTCTGTGATTAAAAATTGTATTTATTCAAAGCAGTAAGATTACAGGAAAAACTAATTTAAGGCTTGTGAATATGCTTATGAAGATAGAGTAAAATATGTTTTATTAAAATTGTTTAACTGATATGCAAAGTACAATTTATATCTTGAAAAATGCATAATGAAGAAAAAATGCAAAATAAGACATGATATAAACCTTAACATGCCTACTCATTGACCATTTCAGCATTGTTATTATACATTAAAAATGGCAGAATGCCCCCCCAAAAAAAGCCACATGAGATTATGAGATGTTTAATCTTTATGTTTATTTATATTTAAAAGTATTAAATTCTATAATTTTGGCAGCTTTGGTTAAAATCTACCCCCCAATCCCCTTAAATGCAAAGTAACAAATTAATTAGGCAACCACTCAAAATTTCATTGTACAACTGACCACATATCCATATGAAAATTTCTCTGGTGCATTAGAAAGATAAAAGAAAATGACACCACTTTGATACTGCAGTTACTAGCACAATAATGACATTAATATTTATCTATGTGCAATCAGTTATACTAAAAACTTCACTGAGTTGCATGGATGAAGCACAACAGAAAACAGGAAAACAAATTTATGTTCACAACACACATTAGTTACAATTTTTAAGTATAATTTCAGGAGTATATTTAACAATTCACATGTGATGTAATGATGCATGACAATTCAACTCAATAATAGATTTATTGGTTTACCTCACTGTTCCCAAAATCCTCAAATTATAATTACTTAACAACAATAAAAGTAATCATCCTTGTATATTTAATAACACATTTATGTAACTCACTTTTTAGGCTAACAGATGGGTGAAATGCTAAGGTGGACCCAAGCACACTTACCAAAAATTAAATGTACTTTATGAACAATGGACTAAAATTTCTGCTGATGAAAATATGCATGTAAAGAGAAAGTTTCCAAACTGCCATTTCTTAACTATCTACAAATCTTAGTTTTTATGGTAATTTGCATTTCAGTATGATAATGCCTGAATGATTTATGTATTTGAGTACTAAGTAATTACAAGATACTAGGCTGAAATTTGCCCTGGCAACTTATTTAGTAAGACAGTCGTTTGTTATTGCATACTACATGTGCCATATGAAGGTTATACATACAGTCTGATTCATATATAGATATACAACCACACATATTGTATTAATTATCATTGTCTCTTTATTGTCCATTTCTATTTTTTTTTCTTTTCTTTCTTTTACTCTGAATAAGTATGGACCTTTGTTCTTACAATTTTTACCAACAGAATGCTTTAAAGCAGTTGTTCTCATCACCATAAACCATTTTTAACCTAACTTTCAGTTCTGTATACCTCAATTGCCGAAATTATTCAAACACTGTATGCTCTATATTTTCTTTTCTCCTACCTAACATATAGCTATTTCTTTGCCCTTTTAACCTCCATAATCCAGTTTTTAACCATACAATCCGCTCTTTCTTCTTTACTTGTGTACCTTTCTATTTCCAAACTGCTTTTCATTGAAACGTAGAACATTAGTGATTTTTGTGTTAGTTCACTAAATAATTTTTGTATTTCCATATCCTCAATTTTTTTTTTCTTACACCCCACCAGAAACCTTTAATATTGTATGATAGCTAATCTATAGGCCAGTTCTTATTTATAGCAAAATATTCTGCAAGAAATCCTATGTTAAAGGATGCTGTTATCACTGGGTGGTAAGACTAAGTTTCTTCTACATACCAAAATAAAATGTGTAAGCCTTGACCAGTGAGCTTTTAAGGTGGAGGCTACTACAAATTTAACAAAATTCATTATTTTAAAACTCAACAACTAAGTGCTAACAACACAACAGTTAGTATGGGTAATCAACATTATTTACATGTTACAAAAATGGGCCGAGTAATCCCTAGCATTAACTGTTTTAAATATATTTTTTTTCCCATTAGAACTCAAAATATACGATAAAGTCCTCTAATAATTGAATATCCGCACAATTCTTACATTGAAATCTAAGGATTCCCTATATAACATACACAAGGACTTTTATCCAAGAGAAAAATTACAATGGTTGTCATCAAAGTGAAAAGTCTTATGTTTACATTCACATGATTTTCTCTACCCTCTATTGTTGATTAGTGGGTGTGCAAACTATTCTTACTAAAACATATCCAATTCATTTTAATCCAGATAACCCTTGCAGAAATAGCTACATTACATATTTTGTTATAGGTACAAAGGGAACAGCGACAGTCAAATGTTTAAGAACTGGATGCTATATGCTGGCCTTAAAATTCCATACTCTTTTCATGACATCGCAAGAAGCAACTGAAATTCGACAGGACTTGAAAACAAAGATCACGTATTGAACAATTTGAATCATTAATAACAGATATTTGGAAATGGCTTATGCCACAAAAAAGATATTGAAAATACCTAAATTGTGTGTTTTAAAGAAATCTACATTTTTGTCTATCACTTAACATTTACACAGTTATACGACATTATACAAAATTCCTTCCAAATGAAGAGGACTTCACAGGCTACTCCCAGAAAATTAAGATATACATTTTATTTGTCATGTAAATATTTTTAATAAATGGTATTTTAATCCAAATTGTTAGAGCCATTTTTTAGAAAATAAAAAATGTCAAAAAATGTTCCATGTAAAGGGTAGTTGGAGATGGGGGGGTTTTTTTGGAAGATCTTCATGTCACATCTTTGGGAGATACTGAACTTAAATACCAAGTTTGGTATTTATTCAACTTTTTCGTTTTTGAGTTATGCTGTTCACTGGACCTTTGTCTAAAAAAGTTATTTTTGGTTCAGCAGGCCTCAAAGCATGTATTTCTGATGAAATCTTGACATCAAATTTTTGGATGGAATACAATACTTCCCCTACTTACTATATATAGTAGAGAAGGTAAAGATGTGTTGAACTCACATGTTAAACTTCAAGGGATCAAGCTAGTGACATACCTTGGCATTTATGGTATAGCTCTGGATGTTTGGCTATGTAAATATTTTTCTTTGCTAGATTAAAGACCAAGGTCCACTCTATGATGAAAACAACTAACTGAAAAATGTAATTTTTTACCCCTAAAGTGTACTTCCTCTCCTATTATTCTGCAACAAATCCAATGTTAAAGGATGTCATTCTCACTGGCTATGAACAACAAAACTCTTCTAAATTAAACTGAGTTTTATTTATGGATGCTCTTTAACTACTATGATCCTTGGTGTCCCATTCTATATTGGGTGTGAAAGACCGGAAATTTTGCTCAGAGGCCTCTATTAGGCTTGAGGTTCTTTTACATGCCATAAATCTATGACACAAGACCACCAGCTTTACTTCTCTTAGGAAGGAAGCCATGCTAAGGATTTTTACACCTTAAAAAATCCATCGGGAACTAGAGGCTAGCATGGTACACAGAGACCATGGAGGATGACAAAATGCTTCTGCCTACCTATATAAATAAACACTTGCGGCTCTTTAAGTATGTGCTGATAGCAACATGCTGGCAGTGCTCAAGTTATTCTCTGCATTTCAAAGAAGATTATTAATTTTCAACCACCAATTTGGTTAAAAAATCTCTCTTCCTATTCCTCAGGAAGCAAATGTCATACCGTATGTTCTGCTAAAGGTACTGCTTTAAGCTAACAGCATGCACAAAGAGCACCAGGTACATAAAACCAATAATCTATTTTGTATAAAGTAATGTCCTTTAATTGTAACTTTCTGATAACTCTTAAGACGGTTTATATCTTTAATTAAAGGAAAATGAAAATGTTTTTTAACACTATATCTACCATTTCTAATTAATGTGTTAGCTTCTAAACTAGGAGCCCTGATTTTGTTGCTAACTTGTACACTTTGAAGTCTTAGCAGAAAAAAAAATCTGATGTGTTACACTCACATGACTTTCTCTACTCTTGTACAATCTATTTTTACAAACGCCTATTCTCCATATGCTTTATGTTAATCGAGATATCGAGATGTCAATCTTATTGCTAATTTTCTTGTAGATGCAAGGGGAATATGGTAGCTTTTAAGCGATGGTCAAATATTTTAACGCTGGTTGCTATGTGTCGAATTCCATTCTCTTTGCAAGTCCAGGACATAAAAAAATGAATAACGAATTTGAGAAAAAGTATAAGTATTGGAAAATTTAAGGGAATAACAAGCAATATCTCGAAAACGGTTCACTCAACAAAAGAAATGTATATAACATAAGTTGTGTATTTTAGCGAGATCAACATTTTTTGTGTAGTAAAATTTTGTCTATCTCTTATGGTTTACCAGTTATGCAAAAGTCGTTCACAATGAAGAATACTTTTGGAGACATTCCCAGAAAATTCGAGATATACATTTCATTTCTCATGGCATTATCTTAAACATATGATATTTTAAACAAAATCGTTAGAGCCATTTTTGAGAAAATTAAAATTTTCGAAAAATGTTCCATGTAAAGGGTAGTCTGGGGTGGGGGGATTTTCTTGAAAACCTTCGTGTCGCATCTCTGGAAGATACTGAACCTAAATACCAAGTTTGGTGTTTATCCGACTGTTCGTTTTTGAGTTATGCTGTTCACACACACACAGACACACACACACACAGACACACACACACACAGACACACAGACACACACACGGACATGTTTCCAAAAATGCTTTTTTTGGATTCAGGAGGTCTCAAAACATGTATTTCCGGTGAAATCTCGGTATCGAATTTTTGGGTGGAATGCAATACTTCCCCTACTTACTATACGTAGTAGAGAAAGTAAAAAGTTACAAAATGCATGAGAGACTAACTCCAAGAGGCCAAGTTTCCACTCTTTTTGTTTTGAAGGAGGGAATGTGCATATTAAGATAAACACATATAACACAGCTGTATGTTATTTTTAAAAGTGTCTTTATCACTATTAATAGATAATGTTGCTCACTGGTTCAGGCATGGATAAGTTGCATGTCACCAGAAGGGGAAGAAGCAGTGAAGTACGACTATTCAGCATTACACAGCTAAAGACTCGTGTGTCCGATAATGTTCTAATGACGTGCTATTTTGCATTCTTCCATTTCAAAATGTCATACGACATATTATGGGGAAATGAATAAACAATAATATAATATTTTAATTACAAAAGAGAGCAATAAGATTAACAGTTGGCTTAAAAACATAGAAAGCTGCAGCGAATATCTCAAAAGACTCAACACTGTTGCCCTATGTTTACATAAATGAAATACTATTATATAAAAACACCAACCTAGGAAATTTAATTACAGTTTTTGTAGAATATGATCAATATATATTAATTCTTATAGACCACTGAATCTGAAAATCCTTTAAGTTCACTGGAGTAAAATTTTACAGCAATCTACCCATTTATGTAAAAAGTATAAGCTCTATATTAAATTTAATACAAGAAACACACAAATTCATATAAATAACTTCTACTCAAAGAGTACATGGAATACTGCATAGCAAAGAAATAGGAATATATGCAAATCACACACAAAAATACTACCTAAGCTCTCTTTCTCATGTTGTAAACTGATGGACACCTTCACTGAGGCATATGCACTGAGGACGATTCTCAGATGGACCAGAATTGTGATATCATCATACACTCTTGCTGCTTATACTTGTAATAGTTATTGCCTTTAGTTATTGTTTGAAAACCATTCCTTTTTTGTATACACCTTGTACATATCTTGACAATTCCCATATCATGTATATGTGATCAGAGGAAGATGATAAATTCAATTCAATTTGCATTCACCTTTACTGGTTAATTTTGAAGAGTCCATTTTGTTTAAATCTTTGACTACCTCCTTCTTAATTCCTTACATTCATATTCTGCACAGGTTAACAGTGAGCTTATGAATGGTAAACAGCAGCAGGGCAAGAAATCAATGAAGCTTGTCTGACATGTGGCAATAAAGAATGCCCATACTGGTAACATTCTGCCCAGCTTATCAAATGCCAACAGATTATGAAGTGCCACAGTCACTAAGTTGTTTGACTGTGGACTTCCCCATGCATAGAGGCCTTGGGCATTGGTGTTTGGGTGCATACAAATTGAAATACATTTATTCTCTCTTAAGGTAGAAATATTTGCCCAGGAAATAATAACTATAGAGTAAGGCAATAGCGAAAATATTATAAAGAATAAACACTAAATAAATAAGATGAGAAAGAAATAAAGCTAAATAAGAGAAAGATAGTAAAAGAGGAATATACGATATATATAAGTAAAGAAATAAAGCTAGACAACAGCAGTGCAATTTATATATAAATTAAACACAATAAACATTAAAATATGGAAGCAATGTGTATTCCAGGGAAAACTGAAAGGTGCTAAAATAAAGCTACTTATTGCTGGTGAATGCAGACGACCAACAAAAGGGTCATTACTGGTAGTTGAAGACAAAACCTTGTGTATGTGGAAGGGTAAGCCAGCTAAGTAAGATGTGAACAATACCGGAAAAAAACAAAAAATGTAAGACTCAGTCAAACGCACAGAAAAGCTAATCAGGTGTACATAATGTACTATTACAAGACACTAGAGAGACATACTTTCTAAATAATATTAACCAATAAGCATATTGTAAAATTTATTGAAGAAGGCAATAACAGAATCCAAAAATCATGAGCCTAGAGTAAGAGCATGATGAAAATAGAAAACGGGTGTGAACTAGAAATTTGATCAGGCCAGGAGCTCAATTTCAGACATGCATAATACCAATACTTCGTGTCAAACCGTGGTCATGTTAGGTGATAGATCTGCATTAAAAATAAATAAATAAATAAATAAAAATTTGATGTGTTACCCTCACATGACTTTCTCTACTCTTGTACAAACTATTTTTACAAACGCTTATTCTCCATATGCTTCATGTTAATCGAGATGTTAATCTTATTCCTAATTTTCTTGTACATGCAAGGGGAACTGGTAGCCTTTATGCGATAGTCAAATATTTTAATAGCTGGCTGCTATGTAGAGTATTCCATTCTCTCTGCATTACCAGGACAAAAAGAAAAAAAATGAATAATGAATTCCCATTTGAGAAAAAGTATAAGTATTGCAAAATTTAAAGGAATAACAAGCAATATCTCGAAAATGGTTCACTCAACAAAAAAAATGTATATGACATAAATTGTGTATTTTAACGTGATCTACATTCTTTGTGCAGTAAAATTTTGTCTCTCTTATGGTTTACCAGTTATGCAAAAGTCGTTCACAATGAAAATACTTTTGGAGACATTCCCAAAAAATTCAAGATATACATTTTATTTGTCATGAAAGTATCTTAAATATATGATATTTTAATCAAAATGGTTAGAGCCATCTTTGAGAAAATTAAAATTTTTGAAAAATGTTCCATGTAAAGGGTAATCTGGGGTGGGGGATTCTCTTGAAAACCTTCGTGTCGCATCTCTGGAAGATACTGAACCTAAATATCAAGTTTGGTGTTTATCCGACTGTTCGTTTCTGAGTTGTGCTGTTCACACACGCACACGCACATGCAAGTATGGAGGGTTGCCCCACTTAAGATCGGACAACCTTGAATCACCCTCCCACTCCTGTCATTGGTCAACTGGTCAAACTGCTTATGTTTATTACTGCATCAGCTCACTGCGAGTGCCAGCTGTCTGCTGGGCCACTCTGAGGCAAATTTACTCATAATGGCTTCAACAATCACTGACTTACAGCAGGGGTACATTGTTGCTCTTTCCAATGCAGGTTACAGCCATTCAATAATAGAAAGGCGTAAACAAAAAGGTCTTACCATAAGTAAGTCCTGTGTGGGGCGTATAACAGAGCTGCATAAAAATGGATTCCCACCTGAGGCTCAATGTGCAAAAAACTAGCAAGAAAAAGGCCGAAAACTCTATGAACACCACGTGGCAGGTGAAAAGTAACAATGGGTGATTTCTTTAGATGAAGCATGGGTTTATCTAGGTGACACAAAAAAACTCCAAGCCATTTATTAGCATCAAGCAGGCCAAAAGCGGCGCTGCAACTTTATTCCGTAGAACAAGGAAAAGTTTTCCAAGGGAATCATGGTGGTTGCAGGTTATTGCTCTTGGAGGAAACTCGGCATTCACAGAGTTGCCAAACAATGTAAACATTAATGCAAAGGAATGTTATGGACCCAATTTTTGATGAAGAGGTTCCTTGGTTGTATGGTGAGGATGACCCAAATGTTTGGATCCACATGGATAAAGCCTCCAGTCACACTTCTCGGTCTTTCCAGCATTACTACCACTGGAAAGCTATGGAAACGGGTGTCAATGTGATATAATTTAAAAGGATCCCTATGAAGTCACCAGATACCTCTCCAATGGATTTTTGCAGATTTGGTCTGCTGAAACAGTGTCTTGCTTCTCTGCATCCCACCACAATTGAAGGACTCTGAAAAGCCTGCTAGGAGGAATGGGCTAACATCCCCTTTCCTGTTCTTAGATGCAGCCTTCAATGGAAATTGCACTGCAGAACCATAGTTAAAGTCCGTGGAAACCCACTGAACACAATAAATGGTGGTGAAAGGGGATCTCATCATGAAAAAACATAGGCAAAAACATCTGAGCTTAAGTGGGGCAATGCTCCGTACACTTATTTACTTATATTTTTTTTATTTATAGGAAACAAAATTCAGGGGACAGCTGTTATCTGCAGTTCTCATTGTACTTGACGAAGGTAAAGCAAGGACATAGCTCAATTCAATGACCCATTATCATGACTTGCAACACTGTGACACTCCATCCAACTTGGCTGCTTCAGAAGGATTACATAAAAATGGAATGCTGCACGTACTTCTACCGATTCGTAACGCAATCGCTTCAGTACATCCAGTGATAAGAAGGGAGAAAAAGACCATGAAGAAGATAAACTTCCTTCAGGTACAAAGATTCTTAATAGGAATAAGAATACTGAGTGGCAGATTATTGATCTAGGGCAACATGCTGGTAGAATGGGTCGACAAAATGTTAAAAAGTAAAGGGTGAATCTAGAGCTTATGCTAAGAGATGATAGCCATGGATCTGACCAGAAGCTATTCATTGATTAATCAACTCTTCAACATATAAATAAATGTAGAGACTGAAGCAAGAGAGAAGAACTATGATGATTAAATGGACTGTTTGCTTGGAAGAGCTGGACACTTTCATAAGTACAATTTATTTGCAGGATACACTGGGTAGCAGGAGCCTTGAGCTAGCTGAATCTGGTCAAAGAAGTGGGGGTCATTTGTATTTTCTGATAATATAGCAAGAGATTTGTGGAGCTTATGAGATTTTTTACGCGTTGGTGAGACCATCTTGTTCTGAAAGACTGAGATTGACAGGTTTGCACTGGTTTCAACTATGTGGAACACATTTATCAAAAACTGTAAGGTTTGGTTTATACCAGGTGGGTTCTTTACAATAGATGAGCAGCTTTACCCAACTAATGTCACTGTCCATTTATTCAATACACGGTCAATAAATCTAATAGGTTTGGTATAAAATATTGGATGCTTGGACATGTGGACTCAAAGTATCTGTGCAATGTCATCCCATATCCGGGGAAGGATAATCAGTGACCTCAGAACGAATCTGTACCATAACATGTTGTGTTCTCTCTACTAGAACCTTTCCTGAAAAAAAGGATGAAACGTCACCACAACAAGCACTTTACTCACTCTCACCAGCTAAAAGACTCAGGGAGTCAGATACTGGTATCATAAGTACTGCAAACGGATTGAGACAAAAAGTTCTCGATCACATAAAAAATTCCAGTGCTCCACCTTATACCATTATAAAGAAAAGATAGTGTTTTGATAACCAGCTACCAAGGAAAGCCACAGAAAAATGTAATTATAATGAGCACCCTTCACAATTCCAGCACAATATCAGATGGCTCCAAGAAACTCCCCAAAACAGTTGAGTTCTACAAGAAGACTAAATTTGGTGTGTATGTAATTGATCAGATGACACGACACTTTTCTGTACGTGCTGGTACCTGCAGCACTGCAAACATCTTTACAATGCTTTGGATCTAGCTGCAATCAATGCTTGGTAGTATTTCGAGAGTTAACTGCTAAGAAAATTTTTTTCCAGAGATTCATTCCTAAACTTGCCGAAGAACTAAGAGAAGCTTACATGTAATCTAGACGCTGCATACAAACTACTTCTACCAAAAAGCATTCTAGTCTTAATCGGTGATGATAATGTCAAGTAAGTCTTAACTGAAGGCAGAATAAAACAACCATTGCCCGTCATGTCTGCAAGAAACTGGTATGTGGAAAATGTACAGCAGAACTGAGGAAAGTTCTTACGTGTGTCAAATGCAAAACATGACAATGTTACATTACAAAAACAAAAAAACTTTTTCTGTGTTTACTTAAATTTGTCACTCTATTATAGACTTTATTAATGTCAAAAAATTAGTTTTTTGAGTATTTGGTTGTTTCAGTAGATGCCGAAAACTTACATATATATAAAGGCCTACATACCCAACGACAATGCCCTCAAAACCAAACCCATTATTAACAGTGACATTTAAGCTATAAAAGGCAAAGAAAAAGTGAGCAGTCAAAAAGACTGCTACCGTAGTTAATAGTAGTCAGCAATTGCTGGAGTTATAGTGTTAAGAGCCATATTCACCAGCTGATATAAAAAATACTGTAACATCTTTTTTGTTTGTTCCATTTATATGTGCCTTTAACATCCAGGTCATATTGGTGGCTTTTGCCTTTGGAACAATTATTGTTCATGATAATGGTGTTCACTAATTTACTTTTGTGTTTACTTTGGGTTTGCTTGTTAAATTCACACATACATTCATACTTCCAGACTCTAAGGAGGATAGGGAACAATCCTGGACAAAAAAAAAATTCCCATCCTCCAGCTGGGGATCAAACCCGGGACCTTTGGATTAGGAGGCTAGCATGCTAAACACCACTACAGATCTAACGTCTTGTTTGCTAACATTAGTTAAAATTTTAATATAATGTTAAAACTCTTGCATTTCATCTAGCTTTTAAAGTGAATTGTTTACTTAACATCTTGTTGATGACAAAGATAACCGCAAACAACTTTCAAGAAGGTGGTGACCTAACTACAAGGTTTCTGAATGCACTTCACTGGATTTTTGTCTATGCATCATAGTGGTCTCTGTTTCTGTAGCAAATAGTTACATTCACAGACAATTGCATGTGACTTTTATGATTATGAGGTTAGAATCACTATGTCAACTGAAAAATCTAGGTGCAGAGGAACTAATGTTTCACCGTTCAAAACAGCATTAATTAAGAGTGCTGGTTACTGCGTGTAGGAATTATGCGCAAAAAAAGCTGAGACAAAGGATTGGATGCAGCCTGGGAGAAAATATGCAAAGAATTTAATTGCAATGCATATGTTTCTCTCAGGTCCAATAAGCAACTGCAACAATGTTATAGGAACATAAAACACAGTACCAAAAATGCCAGTTGCGAAGTTCATTTACAACAGTTTAAAACTGGTGGTGGATACTACATTGAAATTAAAATGTAACAGCATGAAAGTATGCCATCACTAATTAAGGATCAAGCACACCCCCAACAAAAATACTGTTCACTTCTTGAAGCCATTGCTTCAAAACCTTCTGAATATATTCACAATGCTAACTTTGGAAATGCAACACTATCACCCACCTTTAAATGAAAAGTGCCAAGAGCATAACTCTCAGAATAAATAACGTTTATAGAATGCAATAAAGAGGAATGTTTCCATTTGTAGTACTCTAACCTCTCCTATTTCCTCTATAAATCTGACCATTACCACTTTGGACAGTCCGTATCACTTTAAAAATGCTTTCTTTTGCAAGTGTTTAGATTCATGATGCATTGCACTTCTTCAATTAAGAATGGAATTAAAAAACTTCATTTTCCAAATTCTAACACTTGTTAAATGTCTCAACAGAAGAATACAGCAATGTGAACAAGATGTTTAACAAAATTTTACACCTAACATTGTTCAATGAAACAGAATTTGCATTAACTTCTATGGTGAAACTGGCCCAGTTTGTTTGAATTATGCTCTTCTCTCTTGCTGTCTCTCTCCCTCTCACACATATTCCTGAAAGTGCTTTCTTTGATTCAGGGAGTCTCAAAACATGTACTCCAGTGAAACCTAGACATTGAATTTTTTTGATGGAATTCAATACCACCCCTACCTGCTAGATATGACAGAAAAAAGTAAAAATGGCCATATTTCATAGGATACCACTGGACTTAAACTTTAACAAATTGGTTTGATTAATTCAGAAGACAACAAGGGCAGTTCCAGAAGTACCCGACCTGACGTATAGATAGCGATTATTGTTTCAAACAAATGGCTATGGTAGAAAGTACCAACCTTATAAAGCTTAAGTTTGAAGTTTGATGATGCTATGTTGTTTAGTAATTGTTTGGCAATCATTAATAGTGAACTCTCTCAGCGAATTTGTAAACATAGATAAAACTGGCCATCGTTATGTGATACAATACTTTCATTTGAAAGGTCTTAGTCCAACTAATACTAAACCTGAACTAGATTCTACTCTGGGGAAGTCTGCTCCTTCGTTTACAACAGTAAAATATTGGGTGGCAGAGTTTAAGTGAGACCTTATGAGCTGCCAAGACGAACATCACAGTGAAGTGACCACACCAGAAATTGTGAGGCAAATCCACAAAATGCTATTGGATGACCGTCGACTGAAAGTGCACAAGCTAGCGGACATTGCAGGCATTTCAAAAAGTACTCTACATCGCATACTAACTGAAAATTTAGACATGAGAAAGCCGTGCGCAAAATGGGTGCTATGTTTACTCACAATGGAACAAAAGCAGTGTCGTCGAAGATGCTTTAGTTGAGTGTTTGGCGATGTTTCGCTGCAATAAAGCCGAGTTTTTGCGTCAATTCATAACCATGGATGAAACATGTGTCCATCACTTCACACCTGAGATGAAGGAACAGTCAAAACAGTGATTGAAAGGGGAGAATCGGCTCCAAAGAAGGCGAAGACAGTTCCAACTGCAAGCAAGGTCATTTTTGGGATGTGCGTGGTATAATTTTCATTGATTATCTTCAAAAAAGAAAAGCAATCAATGGCGAGTATTATGCAAACTTAATGCAGCTTTCAATGATGAAATCAAGCAAAAACGGCCACATTTAGTGAAAAAGAAAGTTCTATTTCTTCAAGACAATGCACCAGTTCACACATCCATTATTGCCATGGCCAAAATCAATGAGTTAAAGTTTGCATTGCTTCCTCTGATACGGTAATTTGTATCACAAATTACTTAAATGTAAATAATGATTGTAATATGAATATGTATTTTTATGTGACATTGATTTCAGAGGTTTATTAATTGTAATTATTATTGGTAAATAATAATATACGGCTTTACTGAAACTGTCAATAATAACGCAATAATGCAGCGATGGGGTGAGTTGTTTATCATTACTGGGAACAAGGAAGGTACGTAATGTTCGCGCGTTTTTTCCGTTGAGAACCTTCTAGAATGTTTCCTAAAGCAATATGTATTCGTGGTTTTCATTGGATATTAAAATAGACGCTAATGTTGGCGCGTTTTATTAGCCAATAGCAGTTCATTTATAATCTTTAGGCGTATCTTGATGCAGGCCTATAAATAGGGTAGGTTCAAGGTAGCTCAGTTCATCAAAATTTCGTGTACACTACATGCCGCCAATCAGTCCTTCATTTCGTCAAGTTACGCGCAGCAGAATTACGAGAATTATTATAAAGTTAATTCTACACAAAGTTGAAATACAGAGTTAAAAGTGATAAGAAGTTATTACAAACAGTTTCAGTTTGGCGAGTATCCAGATCAATATGTAAAAGTGTTTGTGAACGTGTTTGGCAATAAAAGTTATAAAACCAATTTCTTCATTAAGTATAATTTCTGGATAAAAGATTCCTTTCCGATTCACACCCTGCAAGAGATAAATGTTCGACCTAAACAGCTAGCTGGAGGACACTTAAAATAAATTATTTCAAAACTGATACAAATTGCTACGCCAGATGGAGCTACAAACCAAAACAAGGAGTGACGTCACAAGATGGCTTCAACACTGATGTAAACAACATTACGTGAGAAACATTTCCGTTGCATATTGGTTCCCAAATGTGGGGCTTAAAACATATACAATCGGTTCTGTCGCAAATTGGCTCCACAACGTGGGGCTAACAAATAGACAAATACCAATATTACGTAAAGCAATTAGTTCCGTCGCACCTCATGCACCCTATTCGCCAGACTTAGCCCCCTCTGATTATTTTCTGTTTCTAAAGTTGAAGAAATGGCTTGGTGGTAAAAGATTTGCCAACAATAAAGAGGTGGAGTTTGATGGCTATTTTGCAGAACTCGACGGTTCTCACTATAAACACGGTATAGAAGCTATTGAACATCGCTGGGAAAAGTGTATCAAACTAGAAGGAGACTATGTAGAGAAATAAAGATGTTTTTCCCAACTTTTTTGTTTTCTTTGTTAGGTCGGGTACTTCTGGGACAGCCCTCGTAGCTGCTTTCAGGCACACAAAAACTGAAGACACTAAATAGATTGCAAACTTTTAAACTTCTTATTCAATAATTTATTTTAAAAAAATTCATTATCTATGACAACTATTTATGAACTATTTTATCCCTTTTCATTTTTCTTCTGCCCTTCCTCCTCTTTTCTGTTGTGCATAGCACAACATATTTTTTCAGTTATGTTATGTACATATCATATCTGCATATGATTCTGAGGAAAAAGAAAAATTCTGATGTGTTATATTCTCATGACTTTCTCTACCCTCTATCACTTATTAGTGGGTATACAAATTATTCTCACAAAAGTTTATTTTCCTATCTACTTCATTTTAATGCAATAAACCTTTCCAAGGATAGCTGAATTACACATTTCATTAGAGATGCAAAGGGAACAGCAATGTCAACTGTTTTAGAATTGGAATGCTATATGCTGGCCTTAAATTTCCATACCCTTTCCGTAACATCATGAGAAACAATTGAAAATTCACAGGACTTTAAACAAATGTCCAAGTATTGAACAATTCAAACCATTAATAACATATCTTGAAAACGGCTAATGAAACAACAACAAAAAAGTTATTTGAAATAAAATGAGATTTTAAAGACACATATGCTTTTGTCTACCGCTTAATGTTTACCAGTTATACAAAACTGCTTCCAAATGAAGAGAACTTCACAAGTTATTCCCAGAAAACTCATTACATACATTTAATTTGTTCATATAAATATCATCAATATATGGTATTTTAATCAAAATCATTAGAATCAGTTTTTAGAAAATCAAAAATTTCAAAAAATTTCTCAAGCAAAAGGTAGTTTGGGATGGGGGAGTTTTTCAAAAATCTTTGTGTTGCATCTTTGGAAGATATTGAAATTAAATCCAAGTTTGGTATATATCTAACGTTTTTTAGTTATGCTGTTCTCACGCACGCTATTTCCGATGAAATCTTGGTATCAAACTTTTGGGTGGAATCCAATATCTTCTCTAGCTACTATGTGCGAGAAAGTAATAATTGAAAGTATGATTCAACATTTCAAGCGCTTTAAGAAATTTTGAACAATGCTCTGGTTTGTGCAATAGGATCTTTAAATAAAGCAAGCTGAGCTTTATGGCAGTAAAGCCAGTAACTCAGAAAGAAGAATCTCTGAGTTTTGTGATTTTGCACTGGGGTTGTAATAGGTCTTGCTCACTAATAACCTCCCTTTAGGGGATAATCATTGACACAGTAAAAACAGATAACACTGAAAAATCCTGTTGTAGTTACAATAGGCAGGTTGTACACAAAATCACTATGCAGTATGAAAATATTCATAACATGCATAAATTAACATACGACAGTAAGAAAAAGAAGAAAATCATCAAATCAGAAAAGCATAATTACTGCATGCAAAGAATGCTAAGTTTACCTAAGGATTTAAAATGAAGAGATTACACAAATCCAACTTGTCTCTTGCAAAGATAAGCAAAGATACCGCAGTAAACAAACTTTTTTCCTACACTTTGATCTAATATATAAGTACATCATATCCCAAAACGAACAATGGTACACACTGCTATATAAAGTACTTTAAAATTTATTCATGATACTTTAAAGTCTTCTCCAGTAATCACCTCTATAATAATAAAAGTCTGAACCAAATCTGTACTTTGAGCAATGTGCAACCAGTTAAAGCAGTACACTGCTTATTATTTATTTTCTGTATTCAACTCCTGTAAATTCTATCTTATATTATTCTGAACTATGTGGATTAGAAGCATGGATATTAAGAAAAAAATTTGATGTATTACATTCTTGTGACTTTCCATACCCACTATGATTTATTTCTATACAGGTAATTTCTGCAAAGGGATTGAAACTGATGGGAGCAATTAGCTCCAGAAACAAGTTTTTGGTTTAAAAATATAGTAAGTAATGTAGTGTCACAAATTGCCTAAATAATTCATCTAAATTATTAGTTTTATAATTCATTTCAAAATAATTCTTTACATTAAAGTTAAATTGTTTTTGTTGTTTCCAAAATTCCCCATGAGGAATCTTGTCTCATCAAGCAATGATTGGTTCCATTTATTAGCTCAAGGCACTCAGCAGGCACTGCTCATTACCCCTGATGGTAGGATGAGTAAGGATGCCAATGAAATATGAGGGCGGATTGATAAGTCAGCGACTTTTTAAAGAAAATAACAATTTTTTCCAAAGAATCAATTTTATTTCTCAACACTGTCTGCTTTCAATTCAATACACGTTGTCTAACATTTCTCCAATTTTTTTTAACCCTTCCAAATAATATGATGTTTCAAAGTCTGCAAAATATGAGGTTGTTTCTGTCATGATGTGTTCACTGGACATGAATTTCTTCCCAGCGAGCCAATTTTTCAGGTTTGCGAAGAGGAAGAAGCCGCTTGGAGCCAAATCTGGAGAATATGGTGGGTGAGGTAGCAGCTCGTAGCCCAATTCCACAAATTTTGCAATGACAATGGCTGACTTATGTGGGGGTGCATTATCCTGGTAAAAGAGAACCTTTTTCTTTGCCAAATGGGGTTGTTTCTTTAACAATTCCTTGTGAAACTGATCCAGCATTACGGCATAATATGAACCTGTGATCGTTTTATCCTTTTTCAAGTAGTGGATGTCTATCAGCCCTTGTGAATCCCAGGACAGCTGCCATGATTTTTCCTGCCGACAGAATAGTTTTCACTTTCTTTGGAGCACGTTTACTGAAGGAACTCCACTGCTTTGATTGTTGTTTGGTTTCAGGTTGATAGTAATAGATCCAAGTTTCATCGAGTGTGATATAACGCTGCAAAAACTCATTTGGGTTGCACTGGAACATGTTCAAACATCCCTGTGAAATGGTCACACGATTCCCTTGTTCTCAACTATGAGCAGTCGCATCACCCATCTTGAAGACAGCTTTCTCATACCCAAAATTTTGCGCAGAATGTTATACATGCATTCACTCGAGATGTTTACGGTCTTGGCTACCTCACGGATTTTCACTCGGCGGTCTTCCAACACAATATCGTGAACTTTGTTCACCATTTCTGCTGTTGTGATCCCAACTGGCCATCCTGTACGCACGGCATCTCTTGTGTCGAACAGCCACATTGAAATTCTGTGAACCATGACTTTAACTCATACTATTAATAACGGAATGCTTGGTAAGACTTTCTCACTACTGGAATCTGAAATAGTAATGGCTCTACGACTCTGTATTTAGAAAATGTTTACTCCAAATTTTGACAATGGCTAACCTGCATTATGTTGGCCGAATTGGAAGGCAGATGAAAAAGTACAATTCTTTAGTTACAATGCCAATGTACAAAATCAACCTTCCATTTTGCTATCGATATGCATTCCCATTCTTGGTGTATTGCCAACCAAAATGTTGCATGCCGTTTTGCTTTCCCTTCCTGTTTCTATTCTTGAGTAATTGTGAACCAGGCATTAGTGTTCACATCCTAATACAAGCAGTTTCATCCCATTAAGAAGTGCACACAAAAATAAGTATTTTACACCACATGGATGGAACTTAAAATCTGCTTTAAAATTCACATAATAGCAAGACACGGGACACAAAATAAAACAGAATTCAGCTTCTTGGCCTAAATAATACTTAAAGCCGCAACTTATTAATCTCTGTAACTTGTTACTGCAACCACAATGAATGGTTAGGAAGGCTATCAATCAACGCATAGGAATTGCTGGAACTGATACAGCATTAACAGAGGTAAAGTAGGGACATTATAACATTCCATTATTATTATTATTATTGCATAAAGGTAACTTATCTAACATGGGGGAGGGTCTTTAATACTTTCTTTATGAAAGCTTAAATGAACTACCCTGGTCAATTATCTAATGTCTCATCCCTGTCCTTTCCATAGTGCAGCTGTAAAATTAAATTGAATTTTATTTATGGACGCACTTTAACTACTATGGTCCTTAGCGTCCCATTCTATACCGGGCGTGTAAGACCGGTAATTTTGCTCAGAGGCCTCTTTATCAGGCTTGAGGTTCTTTTACATGCCATAAATCTACAGCACGGGACCACCGGCTTTACTTCCCTTCCGAAGGAAGCCATGCTAAGGATTTTTATGCCCAAAAAAATCCATCGCCCTCCGTTGGGTTTGAACCTGCAACCTCGGGAATTAGAGGATAACCACAACACCACGGAGGATGACGTGCACCTGTTAGTAATCATGTTCTTACATGATGAAGGAACAGGCTACTCATCAATTGGCATAGGTTAGCTTGATGAGACTGTTAATGACTGAATCTGGTGTTCTTCCTCTTCCTTACCAAATCCCCTCCTTTTACTTTTCTTACCTAGTCTTCTTTGATTGACTTCTTGTTGTCTTCGACCCCAACGGTATTAGAGTATTCAAGGTCTAGGGGATAATTTCACCTCTTTTATTTTTATATTTCTTTAGATGTTCTGGACCTACTATGGTACAATAACCAGTTCACAAGTGGCAAATGCTGGAAAAAGCTGTTGGTTAAGAAGCTGAATCTCCCGGACTAGGTTCAAGGGATCCGATGACCAATGGTAGGAGCACTCCTTTATGCTTAATAAAGGTTGAAAAAGGATGGCAATCGACACATCATAAAAAAAATGTAGCCCCTTAATAAAAACTATTGCTATTAGGTCATATGATGAATCCCTTTGTAAAATGCTCCAGAGTAATTGTCCCCAATTCGGATCTCCGGATGGCGACTGCCTTGGGAGAACGAGATCCTGCTAAACCTCTACAATGGAACTGTAGACGTTTAAGTCATAAGAAAATTGAACTCCAAAAAAGCTTAAGAAATAGATATAGAGGTTTTTGGAATCATGGAAATTTTGATGGAGAAATTGATGCAATCCACACTGCTCTTAAATATCTGTTTGGCTACAAAAATGCAAAAAAACATTATTATTTTATTAGATTCTAGAGCTTCAATGTAAGCAAGAGCATCAACTCAGGATCCTGAAATAGGAGAAACTCTTGTGTTTGGATAAACAGATACAAAATTTAAAAATGAACATATGTCTTTCAATGAATTCCTGCACACTGAGGTTTGAGTAGCAATGAGAAAGCAGACAGACATCTTAGTGAAAAAGGGAACCAAATTTCAAAGTAAAGCACAACCAAAAGTACCACTGGAATCAGTTAAACATATCATTAAGTAGAAAATCAATAATGATTTAACTCAAAATTAACTACAAATATATTCAATTCCAAAGCAGAAAAATTCATAAAAAACCTGACTCTAATACCTGAACTACCTCAAAAAACTGCTGGCGCCATGTTCAGACTTACCACTGGACATGATTGCCTCAGCAAACACCTACACAAAATTGAATTGCTGCAATCTCCAACTTGTCTGTTATACAATAAGGAAGAAGAAATGAATATGGATAATTTATTAATCTGTGGAAGCAAGAAGAATGGCTTTGTTGCTAAATACTGAGCATCAGACATGCACACACATTCCATTATCAACAAAAGGCACTATTACTTAGATCAGTAAGGTACCTGTATTTAAGGGTACATAAAGGAAAAAAGTTAACACTTACATGTGCACTACTGTTGTGGATTAATGGAGTTGGCTCAAATATACAAACTTGATTCTCGTATGCTGCTGCTATTTTGCCTGTATCTGTAGAGCAATCTACACAGCTGATTCTGATATAGTTGTGCCATGCTCCTGGGATTATTTGCACTCGCTCAAATGTGCTTGCCAAAATAACGATACTACAACCAGCAGCATATGCCTGAAATTAACAAGTTTGCAATTAAAGTTATCTATTTTTAAGTACATAGCTTTGCACAAAAATTAACTGCAGAAAATAACAAAATAAAATAAAATAATACTGATGATGGACAAGTAAATCTCTTGAGGTACAACCAAATTGCTTTTAATACATAACATTGGTAACAATACATACTACACATAATATTCCCACCATATGTGTTACGATGGAGCAGGTGGTGGCTATCAATATTTATTACACTGTGGGGGTGTTAGTTATCAGGCTACCATTCCATGGTAGAACAAGGGGATGATAACATGCTCCCCATATCAAAAAAGAATTGCAGAGATTATGCCCAAATTCAAGCCCACAAATCTTTCTTCTGCACGAAGAACAGATAAGCAAACGTTAACACATAATATTTAAAAACCAAAGTACTACATGAAATTGTACATAACATAGACAAAGATGCGCGTTTAATTCGAGTATTTTTTCCTTCGCTGAAGATACAACTGTAAACTGCTGGGGTGCGGATTATAATTCACTAAAAACAAATATAGTGAATACTTTAAGAAACCTATTAAAATGTTTTGAATCAAACAATCTTCTCTGTAACATAAACAAGACAAATTATTATGTTATTGGAATTACGTTCTACAGAAATAGCATCAGAAATTAGTTTAATTGTAAGTGATGAACAAATAACTAAAGTGAGACAACATAAATTTTTAAGCATAATAGTGGATAAAAAGTTAATCTGGGCAGAACATATTAATTATGTATGCAAAAAAAAATTAGTAAATCAATATATCTCTTAAGGCATTTTAAAGTATTTTCAAATAAGTATATTCTTTGGTTGTTATATTATAGTATAATTTATACAAATTTATTATATGGTATTGAGATATGGGGAGCAGCAGCAAAAGTATATGGAGGGTTGCCCCACTTAAGCTCGGACGACTATGAATCACCCTTCCACTCTGTCATTGGTCAAACTGCTTATGCTTATTATTGCATCAGCTTACTGCAAGTGCCAGCTGTCTGCTGGGCCAGACTGAGGCAAAGTTTACTCATAATGGCTTCAACAATCGCTGACTTGTGGCAGGGGACATTGTTGGGCTTTCCGATGCCAGTTACAGCCGTTCAATGATAGTGGAAAGGTGCAAACAAAAAGGTCTTACCATAAGTAAGTCCCGTGTAGGGCGTATAACACAGCTGCATAAAAATGGATTCCCACCTGAGACTCAGTGTGTAGAAAAACTAGCAAGAAAAAGGTCACAACCAACATGACCTAAAGCAGTAGTAGCCAAGGAGGTCGCGGGTTCAAACCCGGCGGAGGGCGATGGATTTTTTCGGGCGTAAAAATCGTTAGCACGACTTCCTTCGGAAGGGAAGTAAAGCCGGTGGTCCCGTGTCGTAGATTTACGGCACGTAAAAGAACCTCAAGCCTGATAAAGAGGCCTCTGAGCAAAATTACAGGTGTTTCACGCCCAATATAGAATGGGACGCTAAGAACCATAGTAGTTAAAGAGCGTCCATAAATAAAAACTGAATGAATTTGAGTGCAACAGTGACTCAAGAAAACCCACCAGCCCAAAGAAGCATTTCCAGCCGCATTGGAATATCCAAAGGGACCCTCTCTGGATAACAACAGTAATTTGGGTCTAGAACGGCAACATAAAGCACGTGGACATGTCTTAAAAGAGCAGCACATCAGAGAACGCTTTACCAATGCAAGAAAAGTCTATGAACACCACCTGGCAGGCGAAAAGTGGCAATGGGTGGTTTCTTTAGATGATGAGTTTATTTAGGCGACACAAAAAAAAAAAAAAAAAACCGAGCCATTACCATCAAGCAGGCCAAAAGGGGCGCTCCAACTTTATTCGGGAGAACAAGGAAAAGTTTTCCAAGGGATTCAAGGTGGTTGCAGGTTACTGCTTTTGGGGGAAACTCGCATTCACAAAGTTGCCAACAATGTAAAAAATGAATGCAGCCTACTATCAAAGGAATGTTATAGACCCAATTTTTGATGAAGAGATTCATCGGTTGTATGGTGAGGATGCCCCAAATGTTTGTATCACATGGATAAAGCATCCAGTCACACCTCTCAATCTTCCCAGCATTACTACCACTGGAAAGCTATGGAAATGGTTGTCAATGTCCTACCATTTAAAAGGATCCCTGTGAAGTCACCAGATGCCTCGCCAATGGATTTTTGCGGATTTGGTCTGCTGAAACAGGGCCTTGCTTCTCAGCGTCCCACCATAATTGAAGGATTCTGTAAAGTCTGACAGGAGCAGTGGGCTAACATCCCCCTTCCTATTCTTAGACGCAGCCCTCTTCAATGGAAATTGCACTGCAGAGCCACAGTTAAAGCCCGTGGAAATCACACTGAACACAACAGATGGTGACAAAAGGGAATCTTGTCATGAAAAAGCATAAGCAAAATCGTCCGAGCTTAAATGGGGCAACCCTCCATATATGTATAGATTATTCATTCTTCAAAAGAAGTGTATTAGGATTATAAATAAATTAGTAAATCAATATATCTCTTAAGGCATTTTAAAGTATTTACAAATATGTATATTCTTTGGTTGTTATATTATGATATAATTTATACAAATTTATTATATGGTATAGAGATATGGGGAGCAGCAGCAAAGCTATATATGGATACATTATTCATTCTTCAAAAGAAGTGTATTAGGATTATAAATAATATGTCACCCACAGAATCATGTAGAAATGCATTTATAAACAATAATGTATTTACTTCTATTCGCTATATGCATATAAGTCAATACTACTTGTAAGGGAAAGAAATCTAACAACAAACAATAATGTTCATAACTATAACATTAGAAATAAGGTAGATTATTACAGAACTGGATTTAGTAAAGTATCTACTGAAAAAGATGTATATGTTATGGGAACTATTTTTTTCAACAAATTCCAACTAATATAAAACTTCAAAATGAACTTAGATTTAAGAAGGAACTTAAAAAATACTTAATTAAGAAATGTATGTATTCCAGGAATGAGTTGTAAAATTGTAATAGAAATGACTATGCTTGATATTTGTATAAAACAAATCTATGGGCAATAAAGATTATTATTATTAATTATTATTATTATTATTATTATTATTATTATTATTATTATTATTATTATTATTTACACAGGATCATAATAACACTGACCAATTTTCAAACACGATTCAGGGGATCTATTTGAGTACTTTCCAATAGGAACGTATGCCTGTAGACGACTTGCTAACAAGCAATAGGATATTAGAGTTATTAAATAGTCAAGTTGGGTTAGCAAAATTTGGACAATAACACCTCTATTCAACTTTCCTTCTAGGGCAACATTCTGGTGCACGCATTGACCTTGCAGATAATTTGAAATCATTTCTATTAACTTAATTATTGGCATTCACAGTCTAAACCAGCTGCTTCAGGTACATGCTTTGTTTAATATGAACTGATCTCGCCAGTTAACTTCATTAACATAAGAAATTTTATTACTGGCTTAAGCCAGTGATATAAATAATGTTAAAATATGAAACATAATATTCCAGAACATTAGCAATATTCAAAGCCATGGGACAACTGAGACTTTTCAGCCAAATTTAATTTAATTCTTTGCAGCCATTCAATAAATTTGCCCTACAGCTTGCTAACAAGATGTTTATGGACTATATTTCCACTTTGAAAATGCTTAAAATAGATTCCCTAAACCATATCTGAAAATTTGTCAGTGTTTATTCTGGCACCCTGTTTATGTATCTTATTTCAAAAAAATTCTGATGTTACATTCATGACTTTCTCTACCATCTATCACTTATTAGTGAGTATACAAATCATTTTTATGAAAATTTATTTTCCTGTGCACTTCATTTTAATCAAAATAAACCTTTACAGAAATAACTACATTACACATTTTGTTATAGATACAAAGGGTATATCAATAGTCAAATGTTTAAAACTGGATGCTATATACTGGCCTTAAAATTCCATACTCTTTCAATGCAAATGCAAGAAATAACTGAATGTTGACAAGCCTTTAATGGAATGTTACAGTATTGAACAATTAAAACCATTAATAATGGATATCTGAAATAGCTAATAAGATATACAAAAAAATATTTGAAATAAATTGTATGTTTAAAAGAGATCTTCATTTTTTTGTGAAGAACATTTTTTTCAACTATCACTCAAATATTATCAGTTATACAAGATTATATAAAATTCCTTTCAAATAAAGACTTCACAGGTTATTACCAGAAAATTCATGATATACATTTTATTTGATTTGTAAATATTTTAGTACACTGTATTTCATTAAAAATTGTTACAGCCATTTTTGAGAAAATAAAAATTTTGAAAAATGTTCCGTGTAAAGAGAGGTAAGGGCGGGGGGGGGGGGGGAGGATTTTCTTGAAAAGCTTCATGTTGCCTCCTTGGAGGCAATTGAACTTAAATATCAAGTTTGGCATTTATCTGAATTTTTGTTTTTGAATTGTGCTGCTCTCTCTCTCTCTCACCCACAGACATATTTTTCTAAAAATGCTTGTTCTGGATTCAGATTGCCTCAAAACATGTATTTCTGGTGAAATCTTGACATTGAATACTTACTGCAAGTATATAGTAGAGAAAGTAATACTAAAATATGTCAAGTATTTAAGTTTTTAATTGGTACTTTATGTTCAGTACCGGGATCTTGACCTAAATGCATATTTTTAATCTGATGCCATATTTTCAGGATCTCTATGCTAAATTATGTTTTATAACATGCTTACAAATCAAATTCTTGTATTTGGTGGCTACATTGACTAAGGGTCCAAAGGGAGGCATTTACATTTGAACACTATTTATTTTCAGCATGCAAGAGTTTCAGTGCAGGATGTGACTGCATCCTCAAGCAAAGTTCAGGCTTGCTTGCAGAAAAGAATACTTGAACTAAATGTTAATATAAGCTGACACTGTTCTTCTAAAGACTCATTCGCAAAACAAAAATGAGTGCCAGTTATGTTAATTTTGCTAGTATTAAACAATGGCCAACTGCATTTCTGTTGCAACAAGTTGTAAAATTGCTCAGTAAAAAAACCTGACTTGAATACACAGTAATTGAAGGTTCACCAGTAAAAGATACTGACAAACAATGAGTGTTTAAAAGAACACATTTACACACATTCATGTATGTGGGAGACCTACAAGTTTTCTTTCGATTTAATTAATTTTTAATTCATTCAATTAATTAATTAATTAATTCAGACTTAAACTGGTGGAGTTTTAATGGTTTATATAGTAACCTGCTTACCACTGAGCTGACTTAAATTTGTTGCATATTAGTGATGGTATCTTGGTGGAACAGAACGAACAAATAATAGGTGCTGAAAACTCACCATTTCACCAAAGAAACCACTTCTCCCAACTCTTATTTGTTGAAAGCAGCGGCAAAAAAGCTAGCATTGCAAAATCTGATTCTAGCATATATCACAACTATTCACACAACTAGTTTTGCAAATACCCATGTGTTTTTGTTTATCATATATATATTTGTTAAGTGAAGATACTGGTGGAGATGCAATAGAATTACTATAGAAAAGTTTAACAATGTTGAAATGTTAATAACTACCACATGATAGTGCTGACAGGATCAAACTAATTACAGAACAACCTGATCATTCCATCCCTAAAAATTATATGATGCAAAACGATCCTTCTTTTGGTTTACATTTAGGCTTGAAAGACACAAATGATGAAGATGATTCTTAATTGTAGGATTTTCAAAACCTTTAAAATAATTAAAATAAGGCAAGTTCTGCTCTGCTAACTGAGCATTAGAGTTACCAGTGAAGTAAGGCTGTACCACAACATATTGTTAAGGAAAATTATAAAATTCAATAAAATTGCCATAAGCATTAATTGTGGTGAGGAGGAGGGGGGCAAAAGCAATGTTCACATTTTCGAGGCTGAACTGAAACCTCAAAATGTATGCAGTAGTCAAATATGCAATGGAAATATAAATGAAATCACAATTTCTGAAAACATAATAACAGAGAGAGAGATAAAACAGACCAAACCTGACCCAACCTAACATTTCACTTAATTTCTCAGCAATATTCATTAGCAAAACAAGCAAACAGTTTATTAACATTAGGCATGTACTCTGAGAAGTGAGGTTACGTTAGGTTAGGTTAGGTCTTGATTAGCCTTATTCAAAAAGCTTGCTAAAAATTGTGGCCTTTATTTCCATTTCTGAATAACAAAACAAATCCAATTAACTTTTTAAAAAATGCATTATAAAATCCTCTCCTACAACCAGCCTGTGTAATAATTACTGGAACAGATATACATTACTCCAACAGATCTTTGCTAATAGTAAAATCTACTATTTCAGGATGATGTAAAATTCTTGAAGCTGGTTTTTCACGTCCCCTTTGTTATTCCCGACCATTCTCTTGCTCAAAACCGAAATTACTCATATGAATATGCTGAAGGCATGTCTTACAAATTGTTCTCCAAAATGAACTAAACAGTCTGAATGGATTTTAGTACAGACAGGTGCTGCAGATCTAAATCCAAAAAATGTTTAATGAATGCACCTACCTAAACACACCAAATTTGACTTAGGCACACTGAGTCCACTGCCAAAACAACCTAAGAAAATGCAGTTCAGCTTTAGATGTCCTGCTAAAGCAGACCACATATCTGTTTAAATGAGCTGAAACTCTAGGCTGATGTAAAATACTCTTATGCTTTATATAACTGGAGCATGGGTTTGATACGTTGGGTATCCACACGTTTCTAATGCTTGAATATTCAGCAAGTGTATGATTTGGATTTGTGTCACTCTTATTGTGCATATGATATGTGTTGTTATTATTAACTGATCAGGCATGATGATCAAACAAAACGGAATCTCAAAAACTATTGACTCCATAGTAATTCCTACTTCAATGAGTAAGTTTTGGTTATTTACATATTAGCAGAAATCTAAATCCATCTCCGTAGCAAATATTCTTATCCTCGTAACTGAAATTATCGCTTAACTGGCCAAAAAGGAATGGACTGTCATATCTTGTGCAATAAACTTTAACATATTCTCTGTGTTTAAACGCAAAATCTATTTATATAACCTAACTCACATAATTTGTGGTTAAAAAAAACAACTGTCAAATATCCAGTTTTTCATTTATATAATCACCATGTCTATATAACAACCATTCATACGTCTTATGCCTAGCACATTACCGTCGAATAAATACACATTACCTTTCATAAATAATTTTTAAATATATTAAAATGTCAAACATACCGTAAAGGGTATGCCTTCCACACTTCCCACAGCAAAGCAACGATCACCTGCATTACAAGCACCACTTAATATCTGGTGGCAATTCATTTTTCAGAAGACGTACATGGAGCAATGGTGTTAGTATAGTAATGAGGAAACGTTAATACGATTTGAGATATCCTAAACTGTGATTTAACATCACCATAATATACTTTTCCACATCCTTGACACTATATAATCAGAAGCCATTTTCTTGACTCCTGGACGATCTTTCTTTGGAGTGGACAGACTGCACCAAGGAAGTATGGAACGGTGGAATCAAGAACTGAATTTTGTTATCGGCCAGCTCCGGTTGTGGCTATCGTTCCTCCAAAGAGTATAGAAACGGAGAAACACACACAACACTTCTGAATAACAGGACGTCACGTACAGTTGTGAAATCTCTCTTCCTCGCGTTATTCATTGCGAACTTGGGAGATGAACGGAATTATTCGATCCATTGCAGATTTCTGCCGTTTTCTGCAGTCAGCTGCAAATCTGTGGGTGGGTGGGCGTGGTCACGTGGTATTATACTCACGACTTTAAGCGCCTCGAAACCTCATTCACACTGTGAGAATGTTGTAGCATGTAAATTGTACACAGGCTCATAGGTACTTATTGTAACACCTTTTAATAACGTCTCATTAGCTTTGTCTCACATCTCAGCTTAGCTTTATTTAATCCTGAAAAAATGAATAATTTTTTTGCTAAAACAAGTTGAAAAACTAAATTTTTATTATTTTAATTAATTTTTTTCTCTTAATTTAATTAAAAATATGCACCAAAATTGATAGGCGAAACCAACAGGTTCATCGTTTCAATTCCGCATGGAAACGCGTGGCTTTAACTGAGTCTCTTCTGCTGTCATAAAATGTAGGCGTGATCCATTGACAATTGCAAACTTCAACCACTATATGCGAGTTTAATATATAAATATTCTCAAAACACCAAAAGGATCAAATTCATTGCGCACATGCATTCCATTCATTATCATTGCAAGAGTAATTTCCTTATACTACTATTTAAAAAACTCAGCAGTGCTAATTCAATTTTGTAAAATTGCTTTATATAAAAAGCTTAAGTGAACGCAGAGCAATTGTCCATGCGCTTGTTGAATGTCATTTATCTCCGTTTTTAATTTGCTGTGCGCATACACCTTGGTTCGCTTATGAAATGTGAACGGTTTAAGTGTCATTCAAATGCAAGAACTGAGGTAGCAATTTTCTTAGAAGAATTCTCATGCAGTATAAGGGTAAGGGAGAAATAAACATGTTTTGTCTACTCATATGTGTGTGTGATATACTATCGTCTTTGTGATCAAATACTGGGTTGAGGACCACGTTCCATTGCTTTCTTTCATTTTGATCGGGGAGGAGGGGCAAAGGCGATTCAGGTCTTGATAAGTCCACCATTAAAACCTTTACTACAAATCACAACACATTGCCGGAAAAGTTAGAGAGAATTTATTAACAAACTCAGCTCCCCTCCCCCAATTAGAGGCTGCCATAAACAAAGTACACTAAACAACAAACCAATATGAATACATAACTGAAATTGTAAAGAATTAAGTATGTTGATTTATTGTCATCGAATGCATATTTCCTCAAAATTCGAATCTGTTGCACTTTCGGAAGTCTATAAACACTTCTCAGCTATCTGTAAGGTAAATATTAAATATTAGCAAAACTTGAAATGTCTTGAACTTTCCTAGCTTGTACTATTTCTGTTTATTTTGATATTGAGAAATAATTTCGTTTATTCGTAAGGTTCACATTTAAATGGTTTGTGGGAGTGTATTTAATTGATAATGGCAAGCTGTGACTGCTCAAAGTGCCTTCTTTTTCTTCTTTACTTATTTATTTAAAGACGCTGCTGAAGATAGCATCCTGGTCTCTGTAATTATTTTAATAATGAAACCTTGGATTCCATTAATTCTAAATTAATTATTTTTTTCTTTCTTTCTAATTAATTAGTTGGAAATTAACCCTTTGTTCTAAATATCAATCCGATGAATGTGTGAATTAAATTTTTATTTCGCATTTCCTACTGTTTTTCACAATTTTTCCAAAAATTAATTTTTATATAGAAATTTACAAAATCATTTCCTTTCTTGTTAGTATTGCTTCCAAGTAACATGTGTTCTAAATCTCCCATCTCACCACAGCAACAAAATGGATCATCTCTATATTTTATTTATTTATGATCATATCAGGGACAACCGCTTTATAATTATATGGCGTGATAAGGAACTATACGATATTTAAGGAAGGAAGATATAAATAAAATACATAAGGAAAATACATAATAAGAACTGAGAGACTAGAGATAAAGACAATTCAATGAACACATTCCAAAATTATCATTTAACAGGATAAAAGCAAACATAGACAACAATCTAGAATGTTTACAACAGCATTTTACTTATAATATCCTGTAAGTAGGTACTTGCTTGTCTTTTTCTTAAAAAGGGCGAATTTGGTAGCTTCTGTAATATCCATTGTGAGTTCATTATAGGCTATGGTCATTAAGTGAATTATACCCTTTAATCCATGTTTAGTTGTATCAACATGTGTCATCACAATATTATTCACGCATCTAGTATAATGGTGCGTATGCCAATTGCCCATCATTTGTATATTAGTATGGAATTGCCCATTGAGGACCTTAAAAGCAAATGAGATAATGATAGTTTGATACTCATTGGCACTGGAATAATTCCTGTGTACCAATATACTAGCTTAGTAGGAGTATAAAAAATCTAGATTATAAATTATTTTTATCAAGCGGTTTTGTAGAACTTCGAGTTGATGTAGCTGAGCTTATGGGCATGATTGCCAGACAACGTAAAGTGGGAATGGATAAGTGCATAGTAGACATTTTTTTTAAATAGCCCTAGGTAACCCAATATTTGTAAATAATAGATGTGAATCTTCTTAACCGCAAAAGACATCAAAGCTTTTTAATGTATATAAAAAAATTACAAAGAATATTGAAACTGACCACTGGCTTACTGGAAAAGCAACAGGTATGTCTGACCTTCTGCAGGCTTATCTCTGACACCAGAGGGAGATACCATATCTGGCATAAGGTGTGTAGGGTCGGAAAATATACCCTCAGCTAAATTCGTTATACCGACTAGTCAACTTGTGCGAGACAGGGGTGGTAATGATGTTGTGCTAGGTTAAATGAATTATGCATGAACAAATAAACCCGGAGCACTTAGCTAACACAGCTTATTTTTATAATCTCACACTTCAGGCGGAAATATTATGTTACATCACTTCTATTCTGAAAGCAAATAACATTTACTGCATTTAGCTTGCACGCCGAGATTCTCTCGTGATTTTTAGGAGTGGCAGAGTTGAAGATGATGGCAAAATGTTAATTAAAGGCAAATGCTGTATGCTTAGTTGGTGTCGTGATTTAAAACAGTTGCTATTTTTACTTTCTCTACCACGTACATAGTAGGTAGAGAAAATATTGCACTCCATCAAAAAATTCGATACCAAGCTTTCACGGAAATACATGTTTTGAGGCCCCCTGAACCATAAAAAGCATTTTTAGAAAAAGGTTCTGTGTGACTGCCTGTGTGTCTGAGCAGCGTAACTCAAAAATGAAAAAGTTCGATAAATACCAAATTTGGTATTTAGGTTCAATACCTTCCAAATATGGGACACGAAGATTTTTAAAAATCCCCCATCCTAAACTACCGTTTACGTGGAACCCTTTTTCGAAATTTTTCATTTTCTAAAAAATTGCTCTAACGATTTTGCTTACTTTGCTATTATAAAGGTATTTAAATGACAAAATGTATGTCTTGAAATTTCTGAGAAAAGCCTGTGTGGTTCTCTTCATTTCGAAGGAATTTTGCATTTATCTTGTGCAACTGGTAAACGTTAAGCGGTAGACGAAAACGTACAACACAAAAAATGTAGTTCTCTTTAAAACTCACAATTCATTCTCAATAACTTTTTTGTGGCATCAGCCATTTCCGAGATATCCGTTATTAATGCTTCGATTTGTTGAGTACTATCATTCTTTTTAAAAATTCGTCCTCCATGGCGTAGTGGTTACCTCTAGTTCCGAGGTCGCGGGTTCAAACCCGGCGGAGGACGATGGAATTTGTTTCGGATGTAAAAATCCTTAGCATGGCTTCTTCGGAAGGGAAGTAAAGCCGGTGGTCCCATGTCGTAGATTTATGGCATGTAAAACAATCTCAAGCCTGATAAAGGGGCCTCTAAGCAAAATTCCGGCCTTTCATGCCCAATATAGAATGGGACGCTAAGAACCCAGAAGTTAAATAGCGTCCATAAATAAAACTCAATTTAATTTTTAATTCTTTTTAAGTTCCGTCGATTTTCAGTTGTTTCTCACGATTGCTTGGAAACAGTATAGAATTTTAAGGCCAGCATATAGTCCAGTTCTTAAACATTTGACTGCCGCTATGCATGAATAACCAACCGTGTAATGTAACTATTTCTGCAAAAGTTTATCTCAATTAAAATGAAGTAGATAGAAAAACAAACTTTTGTAAGGATAGTTTGTACACCCACTGATAAGCGATAGAGGGGAGAAAGATATGTGAATGCAATTAATCATATTCTTTAATAGGTACATTAAACCTCGCTACATTGAAGTCGGCAAGCGTCAAGAGAAATTATTATAATAATAAATTACCGCTTTCAATGCGATTTTCGCCAACTTGATATGCTCAAATATGTTCAAATGTTCCTTTGTATACAAAAGTTTTGATTTCGACCGCTCTCATTCTGCGATCTTTAAGCGGGATTAAGCTACTTCTCATTGTTCATAACCATTAAGGTCAGTTTGAATTCTTTGAAGAATGTTCACCATCGGCGCCAACAAGGAAGACCATTCAGCAATTTTTGGAGTACAAAAATAAAACTGAGTAAAACAGCATACATGCACATTGTATTACTCTTGGTGTTTCTATCTCTAGGTTAAGGAGAGCTTTAAGAATGCATTAAAGCTCATCCGAATAGTTCTTCCAAATCTCCTAGATAATTTGTTCAATGCACTTTGTTGGACACTTTTCTGGAAGCAACTGCAACACATTTCATAAATTGATAAAGAGTGTTATTGTAAAACGGCGAAAATGGATGCGCATTAGAGTTTAAGAGCTTCCAGTCAGTGAATGTTTCGGAAAATGGTTTTGACGTTTCGGGGGCGTGTGTGGCCCCCTTCATCATTGTGATGACGAGGACGACCACGCCCCCAAAGACCAAAGCCCTTTTCTGAAACAATCGCTGGCTTAAATCCGAGAGCTAGAGTATGTGCGACATCAGGAAACATAAATCCATTATTTAATATCGATGAAATCTCGATATCGAATTTTCGGTTGGAATGTAACACTACTTCTTAGATAGTTGGTAGAGAAAGTCATGTGTTTCATTCAATGACTTTCTCTACTCAGTTCTACAAACTATTCTTACAAAAGCTTACTCTTCTATTTACTGTTAATGTAAATAAACCTTCATTACACATGTCGCTGTAGGCATAAAGGTAAAGGTACCATGGTGGGGCCCGCGCAAACGGGGAAGAGCGCTGCAAGTAGGGCATGTGGCCCTTTGTGCTTCTACGGGAAGGAGGGATGAGGGGGGATTCGAAAGCTGACCAGATCGGGGTGAGGACGTAGGCAAGCATGGACGAGGTCCGTAACGTTTCCAGTTCGAATGCATTCGAAGGCGCTCAAACCCACCCACAAGCCCGTGACTATCCGGTATCCCCTGAAGGGGCGCCCGTCAGAGAGCACTCGGAGGCAGGACCTAGCTGAGCAGCCCGGTCGATGCCAGGAAGAAGCCTCTACAAAGCGCACCTCCACCGCCCAGCCGTAACACACCATACACGGTCGCCTGGTCCTTCAATCACAGATTATGATGAAGGAAATGATGGGTATAGGAAATGAGGGGCAGAAAAGTCGTGATAGAAGAGCAACCACTCTAACATTCACCTATCAACCCAGGGACACCACGAAAGACCCATGGTCACAGAGGGCGGTCGCCGGGGACCGAACCCGGGACCTCCCGAATACGGACCTCACACGTTACCGCGGAGCCATCTCGCTCGGTCGTTTAAAGTATAAGTAGAACATATTAATCTAAAGCAATAATCAACTCTCTTCAAAGCCAGTCGCTTTTGGATGGCTTCGAAATCCCGTTCTTTGCATGAACACGAAAAAAGAAAAGAAAGAAAGGAATAACGATTTTCGGTTGAGAAAAATATAAAGTATTTGAAAATGTAAACCAATAACGAGGAATATCTCGGAAATGATTAATGCCACAAACAATTTATTTGATGTAAAGATCTCTGTTAAGCGAAATCTACATTTTTGTGTAAGATTTGGTCTATCTCTCACAGTTTACCAGTTATACAAAAGACATTTAGAATGAAGAGCACTGCACAGGCTATTGCTAGAAAATTCAAGATACCTATACATTTTGTTTGTCATGCAAATACCTTAAACATTTTAAGCAAAATGGTTAGAACAATATTTGAGAAAATCAAAAACAAGACATTTTTTCCATACAAAAGTAGTTTGCGATTTCTTGAAAATCTTTCTGTCGCATCCTTGGAAGATGTTGAACTTATACAGAGAGAGCCAATAAGCTACGAACCGGCTGTGCGGTGCTTTTCCTGTCCGCTTCCTCGGCGCTCGTTGCCGTCTGTCGCTATTACAGAAAGGCGCGTATGAAACCACACAACATTTTTAAAACTACTTTTAAGGGCTTTACTTACCAACTTTATGAAAGGAGATGCTGAAACTGGCCACCTTCGTTGTCCATACATTTTTGGCACCTCTTTAGGAAACTATCCATCACTCGCCGTAGTTCACGTTGCAAAATACTGGCAATTTCCTGGAGGATATTTTGTTTTAATTCTTCCAGGGTGTGTGGGTTTGTCTTGTACACTTTGTTTAAGTCACCCCAGAGATAGAAATCGCAGGGATTAGGTCGGCGAACCGAGGGGGCCACAAATCTCTGCTAATAATTCTGTCCTCAAACACACTTTCATAAAGTTGTTAAGTAAAGCCTTTACAAACAGTTTTAAAAATGTTGTATGGTTTCATCCGCGGCTTTCTATGATAGTGGCAGACGGCAACGAGCGCCGAGGAGACGCGGACATGAAAATCACCGCGCAGCCGGTTCGTAGTCTTTTGGCTCTCTTTGTATTAATACCAAGTTTGATATTTAACCAACTTTCCGTTTTGAGTTTTACTGTCCACATACGCATATACTCACGGACCTTTTTCTAAAAATTATTTTTTTTATTCAGGATTTCTTTTTATTCATGAATTTCCAGTGAAATCTTCGTATCGAAATGTTTAATGGAATGCAATACTTTCTCTAATTTATATAGGTAAGTAATAGAGAAAGCAAGAAGGTTGCTCTTCCCATTAGCAATTCTGGATGAGCTACTGAATTCATATATCTTCTTAGAATTTGTTAATTTTACTTCATCAGGACAGGGCTGGACCAGCATTATCAGCTGATGTCAGTTCGCCTGCAGCCTGTATCTCTCGTTAATCGCTTATGGAACGCCCATCAGACATTGCAGCGAATGCTGCGGTTAGGAAAGAGGGGCAAACAAAATACTTGGAAGAGAGAGACTAATATTTATGTCATCATTAGAAATATGACTTTATATGGTAAAACTGCTATATCAACCCATGGAAGTGGTTGAATATCTTTTAGTAGTGTTTAACGCCCATTTTTTACTGTGGCACCAAGACTGTAAATACTGATGATACTTGAAATGAAACGGTAACTGGGAAAGGAAATTTGAGAAGGAAGCTTTAGAGAAGTATATCTCCCCGGCATTTGCTATTTATGAGGAGTGAGGAAAGGCTGAAAATATCATGTCAGGGAGGACGGTCCTGGCGGGAGTTGAACCTCGGACCTCCTATTCACGAGTCCATGTCTTAACGATCTCAGCCACCCGTGTCTGTAAAGTGGTTGAAACTTCATAACCATCATTAATCTTTGAGGGATTAGGGCTTTCGCCGGTTCCAGCCTCAATCCATCTTCGCCTGAGCTGCCTTCTTGAGCTTCTTCTGCCTATAGATCTGTATAACTATTATTTTTGGAATCCTTATGTTATCCATTCTATCTAAATGCCCCTCCCAATTACACCTATATTCCTCCATTATTTTCTCTTACTGAAAGAAATGTACATCTCCTTGTTAGATGTATGAAAATATAATGATATGTTTTCCCGTTTATTACTTCATAATTATTCCAGATAATTTACGTTTTATAAGTTATGCATTAACTGTAAAATCTGAGCGAGGTGGCGCCGCGGCAACGTGTGCAACTTGCACTCGGGAGGTCTTGGATTCGATCGCCAGCGACCGCCCACTCTGACCCATGAGTTTTTCGCGGTTTTCCCGTGGTCGGCAGGCGAATGATGAGGTGGTTTCTTCTCTACCACGATTTCCTTTCCATCATTTTCTTTTAATTCCGTTTCCTTCATATCTTTCAGGTGTGCTTCTAGGCCCCCACCAGTGAGGGTGTCGTTTGAATTGGATTGGACTCGGCGGGGCAGGGTTCCCGATACTCATAAGTGATTGGGTACGTCTCAGATGGGGTTGAGAGACGCCTCAAGGTCCTCTGGTACCACCATGGAGAGCCGGTACACAGTCTGATAGGTTGCTGTCGTCCCCACCGAGATCTCAGTAGTTTTCCCCTTTTTGGGGGTTGACACGCGCAAGTGGCGTATCCACTCCCACCCTGTAATGGGGGAGCGGATTTAATTTTCAGGTGGCGGCCTACTAGAAAAGCTCTCGGGGTGGGTGCAGATTCACTCGGATGATGCCTCCTCCCAAAATCGCATGGGGCCACAGTCCCCCTGGTGATTTATGATTCTAGGTAATATAAAAGAAGATAGTAATAGAATAATAAAAATATGGAGATTAAATAAAACTATATAACGTAAATAAATATATAAACAAATAAATAAGCAAACAAATAACTATATAAACAAATAAATAAACTAAACATAATAATAAATTACTATAAATACTTAAATAATTAATATGAAAACAATACCATGTTATAAACAGACAACTTTAACTTTATAATTTTTATTAAGGAAATGTTTAAAAAAGAGAGAAATATAAATAAATTTATTAAAATGGTTAGTAGCTTAGTAGAGGGTTTTGTGCCGGCTACCAGGACATTTTTACTGGTTTCCAGTGAAGGTAATTAAGTAGGAGTAGATAGTAGCTGGTTATCAGCTGCTAATTGTGTTAGTTTCCAGTGAGCGTAGATAAATATGTATAATTCAGAAATTTAATTAAGTTTTGTTTTACGGATTTGTTCTAATATAGATAATCATTTCTATTCCTTTCTTCCTTTTATTTCTGTTTTTATTTATTATTTTGTTATGCTGTTTGTGGTTATTTTATCTGAAAAAATTTGATGTAATATAAAATGTAAATGTTTCGTGAGAAAAAAATGTAAAGTTCCCGGGGTACTAACCAAGGTGACGGGATAATATATTTAGATTTTATTTATTTATTTATTTATGTTATGCTTCTAGGTTTCGCGTATGGCGATGCCGGACAGATAGCGCGGATGCGTGCTTACTGGAAAGATTATTCCCCGTGGACACCAGAGGGCTGCTTGATTGGTGGGTCGTTCATCACTCCCTCTCGGCGGCTCCAGCAGTGGGACGGGTCTGCGAGCTTGGAAATGTTAGGAACTTCCGCGCGTCTCCGTAGCCTGTCTGCCTACGGCCTGTAGCCTTCTATGGCTCCATCTCTTCCCTTCCTTGAGTGGGGATGGTAGCCACAATAGATCTCTGCAGGTCGCAACGCGCGAGGTGACCTCCTCCGTTGAATCACCTATACCTATTAACTGTAAAAAGCGTTCACATCAGAAAGCATCTGGCTTGCGGCGAGTTTATGTTTACTTTATAATACCAATACCATGTCAAAATGTATTCACGTTTAAAACATCGCACTTACTTCAGACAAGCGAATTTGGCGGTAATCTGAATTGTGACGTAATGTGTAGAATCGAAACATATCGACCATTTTTATATACACAACATCATAACACAATGATGTTCTTTTTAGGAATTAAGTGAGTTTCTATTGCATACACACACACACCGGGTGGCCCAAACAGCCGTCGTTTGCAGTTTTATGTTTCCCTCATACATAGGTGCAAAAGAAATTGCCGCATCACTGCTGTTCAAAGCGGCAGTGCATATACAAACGGAAAGGTCACTGAGGCAGTGCTGCTGTCTGCAAGTGTTTACGTAGTAGTTTCGTCTGATAAGCATCGCATGGTCTCCTACATGGAGTTCCAGCCAGGTCATTCAGATAAAAAGGCAACGTTCACCAATAACAGCACAGATATGGTTACGATCTGTGCGGTGAGGCACCAAAATGCAGCTGAGGCTCGAAAGCTGTGTGCTGAACATTTTCAGACGCGGCGTCAGTTTTCTGCGCACATTTTGTTTACTTGACTTACAGAAATAATAATAAGAAATTATGGATCATTCCAGTAGAACGTGGGCCTGAGAGGCCGTCACATCAATTCGTCCACCAAGGCGAGCATGTTTTTGCACATACTTATTATGAATAATGCACTAATAGAAAATAATTTAATTCTAACGCACCTTTAAGTGTACATAAATGTAATAAAATAGTATTTTATTTAATCTTGTTAACTTTGCGGCACCAGTTGGTTTCATATAGTTTTACTGATGATAGATTAATTGTCATGGAACTAAATGAGTTATCACGTGTGCTCAGGTTTGCTCAAAGCGGCATTCCTGAATTCTTGTTAATGAGCGAATTATAATAACTTGCCTACCTTCCGGTGAAGGTCGCGTCACGTTTGATAAAATTGCCCTTCATGTTGAGAGCTTCTTCTGGGCACTGCCAGAAGCTCTCAGCACGAAGGGCGAAATGTCGGCACTTTTATCAAACGTGACATACCTTCACCGAAAATAGTCAAGTTATTATGGACAATGACCTGGAAGCCTACAATTTTATTTAATGAACGAATTGCTTATTAAATATCCAATAACATCCCCACACACATAATTACTCTCACATTCAAACACCAGACTCTGGGCATACCGTGAAATTGTTTAAAGACAACTTTCTGGAGCCCAGCCGGGAATCGAACCCGAAACACCTCATATAGCAGGTAGTTTCTCTACCGAATGATCTCTGGGACCATAATAGCAGTTAAAGTGTTCGTTTTCAAGCATTGGTCTTTCATTTAGCGGTCTCCTCTCTGTCGGTATGGAGTTTCGTTTGTAATTTTGCTTAGGCAACCCTTTAACATCCGCACTATCCGGTATAAACTAACTTCAACTAAGGGCGGCTTGTGTAGGCCACCTATATATATATATATATACTTCCGGAGCCGTATTATGCTGATGATGCATGACTATGAATGGATTGGTATTTTCTGTAATGTTTTATTGTTTTACAGTTGTAGCAAACTACAGTCTCTCTCTCTCTCTCTCTCTCTCTCTCTCTCTCTATATATATATATATATATATATATATGTATATATAGAGAGAGAGATTGGTATATATGTATATAACATTACAGAAAATACCAATCCATTCATAGTCATGCATCATCAGCATAATACGGCTCCGGAAAGTATTCGCCTTCACTTTAAACAATTCTAGCATCAAAATTAACAGATGAAAATTTCCCCTTCTTAATGTGTAGAAGGAACAAACGAAAACATTGCAATTTATGTGTACTGGCACTTTTCAAGGATGTTCATTTAATTAGTTTTATAATCGTTTTAAAATTGCATCGACCTTCGGGACTGACCAATCTGACCGAAGGCTTTTTCGCCGTTTTCCTAGGTCGCTAGGCGAATGCTTGGTTGGATAATTTGATCCGCGAATTTTCCTTTCATCACTACATTTAATTTCCTTCTTCTTCACCGCCATACCAGGCATTGGGCTGATTATCCATCCCGAATGTGCTATGATCCATAAGTTTCTAGCTCCTCGACCGGTTATTGACCCAAGGCATTGGCCTGTAAGTCCTCCGAAGAGGGCAATTCGTTAAAGAAGAAGAAGAAAATTGCACTGATTCTTAAACCTTTTCTGTGTGGTGTTCTTAAATTTATTTTATTGCATTTAGTAGAGAAATTCAATATATATATATATATATATATATATAATATTCCTGACATTACGGTGAAATGGAGTGTGGATCTGATGGAGAAACAAAAAAAAAAACAAAAAAAAAACAACTAAACGTCAAAAATTTTGAGATTTTTATTGAACTTCCTCATTAGCGCCTGTTTCTACGATTTCACAATAAATTCATTTCTCTTTCAGTTTAAATTGCGTGGTGATGTTGTAAAGTATGATATAAAAGAATTGTTCTACTAAATGCATATACAATAATTTTGTAAACACCACACATGGAAAAGTTGAAACATGGTAGAATTTAAAAAAAAATTTAAACTAATTAAATGAAAAATCTGGAACACGTAAATTATATACCGGTAGTTCACTATTTGCGTACTAAAAATTAGAATTATCTCTATGTTAATTTAGCTTCTAGAATTGTTTTAAGTTGAGACTAATACGTTTTAGAGTCGTTTATGTGTTTAAAGCGTGAGGATGTCGGACTTAAGCTGTTTTAGGCAGCCAGCACAGCATGTTTACAATAGGTAATCCCATGAGAGGTTATGAGTTAATCGACAAATTCGCGAGTGTGAACCACGAGCAAACTTATCTGATGAAACTCGTAATTCGAATGGGATTTATTAAGACTATTTCATGAATAAAATATAACAAGTTATATAAATAACTACTTTCTTAACTGTGTTGTTTAAAATCAAATCACTTTGTGTCAGCTGTCAAAGCATACCATACTAAATGAATGTACAATCGAATGAATGTGTATCCTAATACTAACCAATGCTATCAACAGTGAGAATGAAAAAATAGTTAACCTCAAAATTAAGATAAACTAAAATCCTAACATAATAAAGCAACTTTTTTCCCCAAAATATAATTTATTTGGAAACTGTGCAATGATTAAAGACACAGACTTCAAGAGTTGAAAGTTGAAAGAATCTGCTGGTTTTTGGTAATGGAAACTTAAGTGGTTTGGAGTGAAGTGGATTTTGAGGTAGTAGGATTTCATAATTTCTCCAGAACTGATGAATGGTGCTGTTGATTTATCTCCAGATAAATCTGCATCTTCAATGAAGATGCGTTGGCGTATTAATTCCGGCTCCTATATTCCAATCCAAATCGTCTGAATCATCTGAATCAATTCTTGATATTGCTGTCAAGATGAATGACAGCCTATTCATCACAGCATGCAGATATTGTTACATGTTGGGGTGAAGGCCGAAACGTTTACCAGAAAATTATTAATTTAGGTCACCCCAACACGCACGTGATGGGGGTGCAACTCGCTGGCAGCTAAAGTCCGGGACCTTGGTGTATAAATTTAAGGGGAAGGCGTGGGGTTTATATCACATTGAAAGATTACATAACACACGTTACCTAGGGTTTATTTACAAAAACGTTTGGCTTCTCTACATAGTTAACAAAGGAAACAGGGTGAAGGAAGATGCCACAGACCGTAGACCGACCACACACGACTGGTTCCAACGACCACTTACTCTCAAGTGACGCTAACTTGCCTCACCAACCGTGTCTAGCTAAAGGCAGATAGGGCTGACGCATACCAGACAATTTCAAACAGATCCTTCCCTTTGGCGTGGTCCGCGCCAAAAGGAAAGACCGTCAAGCCGAAATGTAACCAAGGAGACCCAATAATGCTACGTCTGGTAGCAACAATACGCACAACAGTGCGTCTGGTAACGACAATAAAATTATTATGCTATACTATTACGGTTGAGTAACGAGTTGACGTTTTGCCCGATAAAATCGCATCCTTGTAAACATGTGTAAGATAAATGACCGTGATTTGTGGATATCCGAGGGATTGCTAAACGTTATTCTTCAATATCAAATACGCGGTGTAGGAATGGAATAGTCAAAGTAATATTACCAGAGGATTTAGCATTTACTGCAGCTCTTCAGCCACAAAGTTTCTCTTAAGCCCTTCATGGATGTGCCTTTGAACAAATAAAGTTGTTAGATAGAATTCATGCAAAACGCAAAGTTATATTAAGAAGTTACTCGTGGTCAACCGTGTTTAAGACTTCCAGTACCACGCGACTGATTCACAATGCAGCCTTTCTCGAGATTCACAGATCTACAGTAACCACGAATAATAATGACATCATAAAAGAGGAAATTATAGGTCACCTGAATGGTTTCATGTGTTTCGAAGGACATACGTCTTTCTGTGCAGGCACCCATCGTTTGTCTTGTTCATATGGCGTGTATTACAGACCGTTTCTCTGTGAAACTTTTAACAGAGTCTCTTCCTGGAGCCCATCGGACTGACACCAATTTAACGAGGGCAAGTAGCTTGCGCCGATCTTGCTGTCTTCGCCCTCTGGACACAAAATCGATGCACATTCTCTTTCGCTTTGTTCCGTTCCTTTTTCTTGTGTATACGCACAACGGCGTCTTTGATGAAGCGTAGGATCTTGAGTAGTCAACTGGCGCACTTAATCGCAACTAAATTTAGCCACCATTTACACAAGAAAGTATTTTTAAACACATATATAAAACAGTCCGGTTCTCCTTAAACTTTGCCTTTGGAGCTTTGGATTTAATTTCATAGAAATGACTATCAGAACAGTAGGACTGATCGGATTATTGCGTTTGTGGAAATTCTTCTCTTCTCTCTTCCCATATCACTGTTTTCTCTCCTCTTTTTCTTCCTTCCCATCTCCCCTTCTATGTTTATCTTTTCTGTTCTCTCCTGTTGCTCTTATTCTTTCTACCCTCTCTGTGCAACTTACATGTAATGCGATGTTTTGAAAACTTTAATAAGGTGCGTTCTTCTGAGATGATAATAAAAGTTTAAATATAAAGTTTAATACTACGCAAACTTGTATCTTATTACTAGGGTTGCAATGCTATCGGATCTGTACTGCTTCTCGTGGTAGCCGTTTTATGTATACGAGTAGTAGTAACAAAATATTGTACAAACTTAATAATCAACTTATCGAAATTTTGTAAATAACAAAATCTGTAATGAGTTTTATGCTTATAAACTTCTATTATGTAGCATGTTTTAAAAATCTGAACAATAATGAGGTGTTTCCATTTGTTTACTTTGGAACTCCTTATAAACCCTCCCCCCTACGCTTTGGAAAAGTAATTATTATTTAAGGTGCCATATAGTTTATCTTCTAAGTGGAATCCAAAGTGTGTCATATACCAAGTTTCAAAACAATTGGTTCGACCATTCTTGCCTGAAAAGGTTGCATACACACATACATACGCACACATACATATACATATATACACGCATACACACAGTCACATACATACATACATACATACATACATACATACATACATACATACATACATACATACATACATACATACATACATACATACATACATACATATGATACGTACAGAAAATTTTAAAAAATAAGTTTTCGATGCAGGGTAGTTCATTAGTATCAATTATTATTATTCATCTAAAATTGAAAATTACCGGAAACCTTTCGGTTACAGTTTTATCGTATGTAAAAATCTAGTGGTGTATAATTCTAATTCTCTCTCTCTCTCTCTCTCTCTCTCTCTCTCTCTCTCTATGTGTGTGTGTGTGTGTGGTATTCAACATTTTTGTGAGTAAGTTGTCTCTTTTTCCATTATGTTGGTACAGAGTAACTCGGGCGGCAACGTCTGTGGCCCGCATTCGGGAGGTCCCAAGTTCGATCCCCGCGACCACCCACTCTGACCCATGGGGTTTTATTGATTTCCCGGACAGGCAGGCGAATTCTGGGGTTGTTCATCTTCTACCACGACTTTCTTGCCCCTCATTTCCTATAACCATCATCTTCCTTATCATCTGTTTCAGGATTGTAGGACCAGGTGACGGTGTTCGGTGGGTTGAGGCTGGACGGTAGCTTACGTCTTGTAGAGGTTTCTTCCCTCGAGTGGGCACCCGATAGGGGATCACCAGAGGTTCGGTGGCTTGTGGGTAGAACCGGGTGGTACCGGATGTGTTCAATCTGGAAACGTTAGGGATCCCGTCGATGCTTGTGCCCGTCGGCATCCGGATCTAGTCGCCCTTCGGGTCTCTCCCCTCATCCTGCCCTCCCAGAGGTCACATCGTAAGAAAAAAGGGCCGTTACATCCTACTTGCAGTGCTCTCCCAGTTCCGAAGGCCCCTCCTTTACCCCTGCACAGTGGCCAAATATAGATATACCTTTTTTTAAGTGTCCTTGTTTACCCAGTTTACCTTTACTGTGTTTTTACTGTTTTTCATTACCGCTTATTACCGCAAATACACATACACACAAACACAGATGCCCAAGACGGGGCTTTAACCCACGACCCTCAGCTTGGCGGAGCACCGAAGCTACACATTCCAGCGACCACGGCTACGAGGGCCGGCCGTTATTAATACTGTACTCTAAATTGTTAAATAACAAGTGAGGAAAAGCTTTTATAAGCATGATGCCTATGAGATTGTTGTATTTGCAAGTATAGTATGCAGCTACCTGGTAATATAACTCCTTGCAACACCAGTAGTTAGTAATAAGCTTATTTGTCAATTGTAAAGTGAAAAAGGTAATAACTATTGTTAAGCTTAGGTATATTAGAAACTACCAGGGTCATATCAGCATCGTAGATATGCCAGATTTTTTTTCCCGTAGGATTTCTTTTGCATACCAGTAAATTTACTGACATCTGTCACATTTAAATGTATTTAAATTCCATAGTGTTTGGTGGGGATTGAATTCACAACCAGCACGCTGTTTCCCGGCGGAGTCGGATATTCCTAGCCCCTTGAATTCAAGCGCGTAGATTTCTTATGTAAATTATAACTACGGTAGCCTCATACAACACACAGTAGTAGGGGTAGAGTGTCTGCCTCACATCCAGAGGTTCCGAGTTCGAATCTCGGTTAGGGTGAGTTAACCGGGTGTTTGGGGGGGAGGGTTGCCTTATCCTGAACAGATGGATGTCGGGTAGCTTTAAACTCTATGGACCCCGGGGTAATTTTAGCATCATTTTACCTATTCCATTCACTCATAAAGCCTTCATCATACAGACTGAAAATTATGTCCTTGTGCCGCTACACATCTCTCACACCTTCCTTTTAAGAAGTTTTGCATTAACATTAATTATGATACATGGCCTTGTAAATAAAACCACGCTTCGTCCGTGAAATAATCATGGGTTAGTAGAGCGATGATTAACATTATCCAACAATAAATGCAGAAAATAACTCTACTCACATTATCGCATGGTTACAGTTACTGAACTACACCTATAGAGTTTCAGTTTTAAAGCTTTAGTGGCATTCCAAGCTGAGATTTGCTAAGTTCCGGATTCCTGTGCCAACTTTTTCAGAGATTTTTTGGACTTTGTTCTAAGTTTTTTCCGATGTCATAGAGACTTTCCTCTGTAATAAACACGCAATTTACTGTTGATTTCCTATCAAGAACAGATCCCGTTTTCCTAAATCTATTTACAAGATAACGAACCGTTTCTATGCGAGGCACCGCACGTACAGCAGAGAATCTGTCTAGCTTTTGAGAATGCTAATATATGACAGAAATAGATAGCTGAAATGTTTTATGAGCCCAAACCCAAATTGTATATTTATATCCAATCATTCTGTTTACACACTACCGCTTCTCTTTATATTTGCGATAAAACCACCTAGCTCCTATTGGTTTTGGAAAATGCAAGGCGGGATAATCAGGAAAACCAATTATGTGGCCTTATTATTTCATCCTGCATTCACAGAAAGCTATCATGCACTGTCAACCTTTAGCAGAACTAACACCATTATCGCAATTAATGCGCACCCTCTCGTGCGGGTCCTCCGTGGCCTAATGGTACCGTGCTAGCCTGAAGTTCCGGCGGAGGGCGATGGATTTTTTTTCGGGCGTAAAAATCCTTAGTATGGCTTCCTTCAGAAGGGAAGTAAAGTCAGTGGTCCCGTGTCCTGGATTTACGGCACATAAAAGAGCCTCGAGCCTGATAAAGAGGCCTCTGAGCAAAATTTCCGGTCTTTCACGCCCAATATAGAATGGGACGCTAAGAACCACAGCAGTTAAAGAGCGTCCATAAATAAAACTCATATTATTACTCTCGTGCGGAAGAGAAACACCCATTTGCAACTGACAATACATCTACAGAATGTTTGGGCGCGTTTGTGGCAAAGTATGAGTTGTGGCGGGTGATATCAAATAAGTCAGTTTTTGCCTGTAAACATTTTCCAGGACATAGTTGAAAGCTTGCTTTCTTTGTTTGTGTCTTTCTTTTCTTTTCTTTCCATCCTTTCTTCTCTCGTAAGAGCTTGTTACTGCCATTAAACATTTGAATGCAGCTTCTGCATGTTGTATGCGACTTATTATTATTATTATTATTATTATTATTATTATTATTATTATTCCTTAGTGTTACCTAATTTCTAGGCAAAAATCTATTGTGAATAACGAAGCATTTATAGAAGCATATGAATGCTATAGTATGTAATGGATAAATGCGAATGTGTTATGGGTATAGAAAGTCGTGTGAGTGTAACACATCACGTTTTGTTTTGTTTGTTTTTTTCCTGACTATGACATACGAGTTTGTTGCTTTCATCATTACTTTATTCCTGAGTACTGTGATTTTTTGCAGCAAAAGTGACTTGTGTAGCGATTAAGTAACGTATATCATTTTAAAATATGAACAGGGCATTATTAATAATGAAGGATCTGAGAACGAGGACTGTGGTGACACTATGCTGGAGGAGAGGGAAGGTTCTCCTTCCACACCTCATGCACAAACTACTATACCTTTTAACGTAAACCAGCGAGTGGCGAATTTCAATATCTGTAAATGGCGTATCTCGCTATAGGGAAAAGTATGGGTGATGTAATCTGGCTCTGTCTAACGCACAATTGCGAGACAGTTCTGCATGCCTGACTCAGAAGTATACTTGGGGTGGTTAGGAGTTAGAAGTAATCAGGCGGAGAGGTCTCCAGTAACTTCAGCACAGCACGGCACGTAGCCATAGTGAGCTCTTGTGCCTCCAAAGTGACTCTTGCTAGGAAGGAATGAAGGGAAGACCCTGACGACGATTGCCCTAGCAAGAACGGTGTCCCTAACGATTCCAGCATGGCAGCAGTCCTGAAGCCTGCTGCCTGCGTTAGCCACCCGCAACCTGGGGGTCCCGGGAATAGACGAGACACTCTCGGGAAGTAAGGAGACCCCACAGCGCCACCAACACAGGGAGAAACTTTCTAGAGCGTACGTCCTGCCGCAAGACACCAACCGCGTCGCCTGGTCCTACAACCTGAAACAGATGCGAGGAAATGATGGTGACAAGATGTAGGATATAGGAAGTGTTTATCGGAGGGGGATACCTCGCTGTTGCGATCAGTCTGCTCTATTGTGACTACGCCCCCGGGAGGCAGGAATGAGGTGAAGGAGCTCTAGGAGGCGTCAGGTCCACAGGCAGACAGCCCACAGAGACGCGCATAAGTCCTAATATTTCCAGTTTGAACACCCGGCACCGGTAGAAGCGAAGAATCCCGAGAGAGGGCAACGAAGCGACCCTAATGGGCGGGCAACGCACCCTGGGGTTCACTGGAGAAATCTTTACAATGCACAAGCATCTGCGCCATCTGCCCAACACCGCCAGCACCGCAGGACCTGAAAGCACTCCTGAAACGTGAAAGGGAGAGATAAAATGAGAGGAAATCGGTGAAAGGAGAAATCGTGGTAGAATACACCACTCCAGCATTTGCCCAGACGACCAGGTGTAAACCACGAAAAACTTCATGTTCAGATTGGGCGGTCACGAATCGAACCCGGGACCTCCTGAATGGGGCCACCTGAGCCACCTCGCTGGGTGATGCGGACAGGAAATTCGTGGAAGAAGGGGAACCACCCGGGAAAACCACAAATAAACCCATGATCAGAGTGGCCGCCCCGATGGGAATCGAACTCGGGACCCCCCGGGATGCGAGCCTTACACGTTACCGCGTAGCTATCTCGCGTAGTGTTTGAGCTGATTCTCACTGAAAAGAAACTGAAACGAGAAAAAAGTTCTGAGAATTGGAAAACTAAGTTGAATTTAAAACCTGTTTAGCATTCTTGATATATCAATATTTACTTCACATTAAATACAAGCAATGCTTTCAAAACGATGTCCTTGGACTCCCCACGAGTAAAAAAAAAAAAGGAAAGAGAAAGAAAGAAATAGAGGAAGACAAGTTTTGATTTTAATTCAATAAGTCCATGAGCGAAGTGTGTAATGTGACGATCTCAATGATAAACTCGGGTAGGAAATTATTTGCTATAGAAATAGTAAAGAGAAGAAACCGGTCGTAATTATTTTGAGTAGAACGTTAGAAAGGAACGGAAAATCATCATCCATTCCTAATGAAGATAAATACTCAGTCTTTTAATTTATTTTTAACTAAGTGGCAGAAACGGAAAAGCAAGGGAAATATAAAACGAATTTAATATCTTACTTGCTTCCCTTTATTTTTCTACTTTAATTTCGTTTTCTTCTCTTTGTGTTGACTTGTGTAGGAACAAAGGAAAAATAACGTTAATTTGATAGATAGTCGAAATGATTATAACAGCCATTTTAACACATACAACTTACTTGCAACATGAAGTGTGGGAAAATATTTGATTGCTGGGAAAAGTCGTAATATGATAAGGTCATTTAAGACGCTGGAATGTTACCTGCATATTTTACAGCGTTTCCCAGCAATATATCGCTGTAACTTCACTTACAATTGAAAACATATGTAACACAATGAACATTTTTTGATGCTACATTAAAGGTGCTGAAAGGCGCCAGAAAATCTGGAGTTTAAAACCTATTTTGAAAATACACAGGTGTAAAATTAAATGTTTTAAAAATACTCAAGGATTAGCTTATGAAAGTTAGATGTTTATTTTGTCTTAGCTATGAGTAATTATGAATTTTGTTCCAAAAATAATCAAACAACCGAATGCAGCCATTGTCTAATAAGGTGCATCTTTTAATTTACTTTCTTACTATGATTTAATGTACCGTATAAGCTATAACTACAGCCCGGAAGTTCAGGCATATAAAACAGGCAGGCAAAAAGGCATTTAAGTACCCAAAATAGGCAGTAATATAGCTAATTAAAATAAGTATTTATTAAATTGAGAAGAGAGAGTAATCCAATTTTTATTAATGAAAATAGCTATCTAAGATACTTTATAATTTATTTACCATAAAGTACTTAATCTTAGTTCACTTGATTGAAATCAACAAGAAGATATTTTTCAAGGTGCCAACTATCATAGTCAGCCACCTGTCAGAGAGAACGTTTTTCATTATAGATAAAGAACATTCTACTCCCAATGAAGTGACTGGAGCATGTTTAAAACAAGCTATTTCAGAAGGACTCATGTCACTTGCAACAGAACTTTTACCTTTCAGGACATCACAAAGTTCAGTTTTTCTAGGTCCACATAGCACTCATAATACGTTTACAGTTTTCACTAACACTTTTTGTTTCTCTCCTAGTACTTGCAGCAATGTATTTATTGCATCTTCAAAAATATCCATGGATGACACTAGCGTATCGCCTTTTTTTTTATCCTACTTGAAGGTTGCTTCCGATAGTACACTATAATGTGCTGCTATAAATGCTAGATCGTTGCTGAGTTCTTCATTTTACAACGTCTTTACCTCGCAAACTAAAGTAGCTTCTTCTTCTGATAGAGTATCAAACACCTCACATAACTTGCCCAAATTGTCGCTATATCTGGCTGCAGAGATCCAGGTTCCCTATCTGGTGAACTGACTATGGAGCTAAAGCGAGCTCCAGTGTCACGTCCTGAAGAATCAGCATCGGGGAGGGTGAAGATCTTGTTCGAAACCAATTTATCCACAAGAGGATGCAATCTTCTAACTTCGACGATTCTGTGCAATCCATGTGAGACAGAGCAGTTACGGGAAGAGAACTTTCAAGGCTTTAGCTGTCTTTTTCATGTAGGCTGCCTGCATTCCTTTTATAGGTTCTGATATTTAAAGAGCTTAATTGAATCATTTGACATGGCAAGTTTGCGACTGCTTGAAAACAAATAAATGCATTTATAGGGAACAAGAACCTCAATAAACATTTTTGTGACGTGAATGTGTTATTTCATGATTTGTGTAACATTTCAATTTCATACATTGACATATTTTATGTTCTTTTTAAAAATTTTAAAACAGCAAAAAGCCGTAAAAAGGCTTTAAACCTTAAAATATGCAACAGTAGCCAAAAAAGGCAAAATAAAAACTGACCCTGCCGTTCCTAAATGTACGGAAACATGTTTGTCTCTATTTAATTCTTATTATGTCCATCCTATTAGAAAAGTAAGTTTTGCCTAACTATAACAACGGGCTCTAGTTATAATCTATCAGCTCTACAGAGACATGGAATGATGAGGAAGCTAGCTATTAGTTGAGAGTCCGGGGTTAAAAGACTGAGTCTTGCCATCAAACATTTGTTATCAGGACATTATCTTTTCATGAAATTGCTTTTGTATATAAGAGCTTTCGTTTAATAGCTTTCTCACAATGCATAACATCGACACCACTTGTGTCAGTGAAACCCATTTGTTTCCAAATGAGACATTTACCCTTTCTGGTTACAATATTTATCGCCAAGATCGAGCTGCTACAAAAGCATCTGGACTGTGGCTATTCCAATCCGGCGTAATCTTATTCATCATGCCATATTTTTACCAGGCGTCCCTAACCTTGAAGTGGTGGGAGTCAAAAGGCCTACATTTGATGGAATTGGTCTCACCATTATCAGCGTCTACAAGTCTCCTAACCGGAAGCTTAAAAGTCACTATGTTTCATTGTTTTTTTCGGCCGACAGAGCACTCTTCTACTTGGAGATCTTAACTGTAAGCACTCCTCTTGGGGTTGCCACTCTACAATATATCCGTCTTAGCTCTTACTGGTTCTACTTACTATCCAAATACACAGATATTCACATCTTCCAGCATTTTAACCACCTTAGTAGCACTGCTCAGTCCTGATTACTTTTCAACTCACTCCCAACATACTACCCATAACTCAACGACTTATAAATGGTTATGTAAAGTAGGATCTATTTCATACTCATCTAGATTCAATATTACATGCAGCTTATTCCCTTGCTACTACGGCCGATATTGTTGCTGCCGTTTAGCACTACACCGATACATGTCAGTGTGTGCGCATTTCTACTAGCTACTGAAAGCGGCGCCCGTTAGCCCCTTCCTTTCTGGCTGCCATCCCACATCTTATTCGTGAAAAGAACAGTGTTCGTCGGCAATGGCAGCAGGAAAGACGCCCTTGGTTATGTCGAAAACTTAATGGATTAACACGTCTCATGAAAGCTGAACTCGAGCGCCATCGCCTTGGGACCTATCAACGTCAGCTAGCAAGCGTTTCATCCCATGATCGCACTCTATGGAATGCTACGAAACGACTTCTTTGTGAGCCAACTCTCATACCAGCTCTTTATACTGGTGATAGTCTTGTTACAGAAGTTAAAGATAAATGTGACAATTTTGCTTCCCACTACCAACAGAAATTCACTTCAAATCCGCCTTTATTTGATGCTACTATACGAGACGTTGAACAAGAACTCTGTGCTCTTCGACATCAACCCACCGTTCCACACAGAATCTCCTTCACGATCTCCAGTGAACTACGGTATTTGATTCGGTGTCTTCCCCTTAAAATATCTCCAGGATACGATCTGCTACCCAATATAATTCTAAATGCTGACAGGTAAAACACTTGCTTACTTATCCATCTTGAATGTCTGTTTCCGACTTGGTTACTTTCCACACAATTGGAAGTTTGCTCACATCATAGTATTCCATAAACGAAACAAACCTAAAAATCTTCCTGTCAGCTATCGTCCAACTAGTTTATTACCAACGTTAACCAAACTCCTTGAAAAGGTAATACTTCGATGTCTCCTTAAATATGTCTCTCAGAACAACATAATTCCAGACTTCCAGTTTGGGTTCTAAGCATTCTACTTCGCATTAGCTGTTACGTTTAATTCAAACAATTGTTTATGGTTTTGAAAATCGTCAGCATAGGAACGGCCCTGTTCCTAGACGTAGCATAGGCCTTCCGTAAAGTATGACATAATGGCTTAATTCTCAAGCTCTATGGTATCGACCTTCCTCAATATCTACTCACTACCATCTGCAGTTTTCTATCAGGATGCACATTTGCAGTTCGTATTGGGGTATTCAGTCGCCTCGCGCTCTATTAAAGCAAAAGTTCAACATGGGTCGATACTCGCTCCGATCTTGTTCAGCATTTACACCTACGATCTTCTTGATTTGGCCTCCACTTCCAAAGCTTTATACACCGACGTTACTGTTTCATTCTATTCACACGCACATCTCCCCGAATCTATTCACACAATTCAAGCTTCTCTTGATCGTCTCGCAGGGCGGTTTCACGCTTGGAGAATACACCGAAGAAACTGAAGCTAAGATTTGTTTTCCTTACGACGTATCACTGACCCATCTTCCCTGCATATTCATAATAAATAAGTCCTCTGGCTACCTTCTGCAACTCTTGTTAGGTATCTGGGAGTAATGATGGACACTAAACTCACTTGGCGTGCCCATATCGATCGCCTTATTTCATTAGCATCCGTAAGACTTTCTAAACTCTGTCCACAGTTTCACAAATACACACCTCTTAGTCTTGAATGCCCTCTTTTACTTTACAAATTTCTTGTTCGACCCAATCCTCACATATGCTTCCCAGATCTGGGGTTCCGCTATGAACACTCATCTCCGCCCTCTACAAGTGCTCCAAAATAGATTCCTGAGGATCGCTACTAATGCTCCTTGGTTTGCCAGGAACCAGCAGATACATAAAGAATTTGGTCTTGTAGCGGTTCCTCCTTGGTAGGAGCCCACTAAGTTGATGATGATGACGATGATGATGATTGACCCTTGGGAGATGATGGATGTTGTATTACATACCTGTAGCCGTCTTAATGCCCGTACTCTTGTGATGTATCACGACGTTCTCGTAGACTGGAATCTGATGATCGTATAGCTGTATTCTTGTGTGTGTGTTAGTATGTTGTAATTATTATTTTATAATTGTGCCACGGCTGCTGTATTTGTGTCGGAGAGCACTTGTGTCTTGTCAGGGTTGGGTATGGAGGATGTTAATATATTTTTGCACACACGTATTCTGTTGACTATTTCACTTTTATTTTAGATAAACCACATGTACATATTCACAATTCACTATCACCTTTGTCATGTTAAAATATGTATAACTGGTAGACTTTAAATACGTAGTTTTAGCGTCTATTTAGAGACGAGCTTATACATTACCTTCCTGCTCGAACACTGACAAGCTTCTGTTGACGTTCCCTTCCACCTTTTCTTAACGTACGTATTTGAATTATAGGCATGTATCAATGTACCTGATTGGTGCTACTATCCAATAACATCCAATAACAGTTTATGTTACATATATAAATTTTACATCTACAGACTTCCATTGTCTTGATTATGAATCCAAAGTTCGTTACATGCTTATGTAGATATTATTGCATTTCTCCTAATGTTATATTATTCTTTAGCTAACAATGGGCTTTCCCTCTTATATTTTATATATTATAACGTTATATACTTGTTCTCTACCATGTGTATATTATGAATATATTGTTTTTAACACTTTCTTAATTATTACACGTACAATATTAGCAAAAACTGCATAACACATAAAACTTAGAACAAAATATTAAATAAAGAAATTATTAGTGTGTTAATGCTGAGAAGCTGTGAAATAGATATCTTATTACGTTAATGAGCTATCGTGTTAGTTTGTCCGTGGTTAGTACTGCATGTTGCTTCAGTCTCCCTCCTGTTCACCAGTTTATAACATTGCCTCTCGCTTCTGACACTTGTCAGAACGTTCCAGGAGCTGTGACGTATAACATCGGCATACCACCCACCAACCCTCACGCCTGAAGAGACGACTGCGCAGGATCTCCTACTGAGTAATTCCGATGATCTGATCACTAGCTACACTAATTTTCTCTCTATCACTTTCAATCACTATTTAATACTTTATGCATATTTCATAGTGAAAAGGAACGACTTTGGCCTTCCATAAGTGTTAATAATCATTTATTATCTATTATTCACAAAGATCTGTAAAGTGTGTATGCTGATCGATCATGATAAATTTATATAAAAAAAGAAGAATATGTGGCAATTACACTACCAAAAAAAAAAAGTATAGGACGGCTGGGAATGGAACCCCGATCAATTGCCTGGAAAACACCATTACACCACCATCGCATATTTCGTTTGTTTGCTTATTTGCCACAGTAAAAATGGAATCAGATTCTGTGGCAATTACACTACAACAAGAATAACATGCATCGGCCAGGAATCAAAACCGGATCAACTGCTTGGAATGCAACTATGCTCACCATAATAATGCACCGTTGCTCCTCTTGCTTAGTTGCCAAGGTAGAACTGGAATCAGGTTCGCCGTTAATAACACCAAAACAAAAAACAATATGCGACGGCCGGGAATCTAACCCAGATCAACTACTTAGAATCCAACTATGCTCACCATTACACCACCATCACATCCTTTGCTTACTTGCCACGACAAAACTGGAATCAGATTCTCTGGGAATTATACTACAAAAAAAATATACGATAACCGGAAATCGAACCCGGATCAACTACGCTTATCATTACACCGCCTTCGAATTTGCCACGGTAGAACTGGAATCAGATTTTGTGGCAATTACATTACAACAAATGACAATATGCGACATCCGGGAATCGAACCTGGAACAACCGCTCGGAAGGCAACTTTGCTCGCCGTTATACCACCGCTACTCTGCTTGCTTATTTGCCAAGGTAGAATTGGAATCGATTCTGTGGCAATTACACTACAACAAAAATAATATGCGGAGGTTCGGAATCCAACCCGGATCAACTTCTGGGAAAGACCTATGCCCACCATTACATCACCATCGTTTCTCGTGCCAAGATGGCAAGGTAGGACTGGAATCCCGTTCTCTATTAATTACACTAAAAAAAGTGCCATGTTTGTGGACAGAATACGGATCCCGCGCTGGGAAGGCAACTATACTCACATTACACCGCCATCGTTTCTCGTGTCTAATTTGCAAGTAATTCTGGAATCAATCCCGTTCTCTGTTAAACCTTTTTCCGCCGATGTTCCCACTTGGGAACGGGGAATAAAATGCTCATAATTACATAATGAAACAACTTAAAACACACGGTCTCTTGCAATTGTATTTTATAATATCCAAACTTATTTTCAAAACATTTTAAAGCCCTCTGAATTTGAAAAAGTAGACCAGAGAGAGCAACTTAAAATATGTAAATTGGAAGATTTGCCCCCACTTGTTATTTTTAACGTTATGTCCCAATTTAATGTAGTATAAATACCAAACTTGGTATTTGAGTTTAGCATCTTCCAAGAATGCGACAGGAAGATTTTCAAGAATATCCCTCACACCAGACTACACTTTACATGGAACATTTTTCGAAAATTTTGATTTTCTCAAAAATGGCTCTAACGATTTTGATTAAAATATATGTTTAAGACATTTTTATGACAAATAAAATGTATATCTTGAATTTTCTGGGAATGTCCCCAAAAGTATTCTTCATTCTGAACGACTTTGCATAACTGGTAAACCATAAGAGACAGACAAAAGTTTATTACACAAAAACTGTAGATCGCGTTAAAATACACAATTTATGTCATATACATTTTTTTGTTGCGTGAACCATTTTCGAGATATTGCTTGTTATTCCCTTAAATTTTTCAATACTTATACTTTTTCTCAAATTCGTTATTCATTTTTTTGTCCTGGTATTGCAAAGAGAATGGAATACGCCACATAGCAACCAGCTCTTAAAATATTTGACTATAGCTTAAAGCCTACCAATTCCCCTTGCATCTACAAGAAAATTAGCAATAAGATTAACATCTCGATATCTCGATTAACATGAAGCATATGGAGAATAAGCGTTTGTAAAAATAGTTTGTACAAGAGTAGAGAAAGTCATGTGAGTGTAACATATCAGAATTTTTTAATGTCCTGGTGATACAAAGAGAATGGAATGCTTCACATAGCAACCAGCTCTTAACATATTTGACTGTCACTTAAATTTTTGTATCTATAAGTAAATTAGCAACAATATAATTTTCCTGCAAATGTTTATCTCGATTAACATGAAGTAGATGGGGAATTAGCGTTTGTAAAAATAGTTTGTATAAGAATAGAGAAAGTCATGTGAGTGCAACACGAACACATATTTTGTGTCAAAGATTGGAGAGCAACATATATTTTGATGTTCCCAAATGGGAATGTTGGTGTTTAGACGTTTAAATGTCATACCTTGTTTGTAGATGAGTCTATGATACTGTGTTATGGCCATCATTCCTCCAAAATGTTTATTAGGGGAAACCGATATGTTTTGGTTTCAAAGCATGCATACTATGTTCAAGTGCTGGTTATTGTTATAACATGAGAATTTTGGAGGAAAGAGTGATTCTGATAGTAGTTCTTCCCTGAGATCCCAAGTTGCTATAAATTTAATTTTTGCTGTGTCTGATCCTCTGAAAGTTAAAGTATACTTTGATAATTTCTTGAATTTATATGAAACATGCTGATAGAATTTAAAGAAATGAATTTCAGAGACACGGGAACTGTACAAGGCCAAACGTTCAGAAAATGTCCTTTGACTCCATCAAATAAATATAACATGTATATAACATATATACACGCGTAAGTGGAATAATAATGTTGTAGTTTCTCCGGCCTCAAACCACCAAACACATATGCCGTTGGGAAATAAAAAACTATTTTCTATAAAATCTAAAAAGAGGATTGATGTTCCAGAGGCAAACATCGTGAGGAATTACAATGTGGTGATAGGTAGTGCAGATATTCCTTCTATCAAGTATCATACTCACTATAAAGTAAGAAGTGGTGGTGGAATCTCTTCGCAAGTGGTTTGAACATGGCAGTTGTTGGTGCTTGCCAAATCCATCGTGAACTACATGACAAGAAAGCTGAAGGACATTTAGAGTTAGGAGAGGAGTAGCCAGGAACCAAACTACTTACTAAATCAGGACCTAACGTAAAAATACCCAGTTCAATTAGAAAAACTGATGGTCATTATTTGATTGAATTCAAACAAAGCAGATAACTGTGTAGTATGCAACAGCAATGCTCGCCTGTAGTCTCATGCACCTTCATTGTTTCCACCAATATCATGGACTGTTATAATCTTAGAATTGTTTAACATGTATTCAAGGCAATATTTATACTTGATAAATGCCATAAATATAATTTTCAATACCATAATGCAGTTCTTCAGGTTTTATTTTAACCTAAATTAATTTAATTGCATTTCAAACTATGCTCTAGACCATTTGTACAGAGGAATTCTTTAACATCTTGGATATTTCCATAATTAATTAAATTCAGTATTAAGAAAAAGTTTCTCTAAAATGTTCATTCTAAACGCTAATATTCCCAAAAGGGAAAAATAAAAAAGCTATAATAATTTTATAAAACTCTAATTATTGTATATATTCATACATATAATTTAATTGGTGATCTCTATCATAGAAAAATAACAAAGTTATCAAACCTTTTATAGGAACTGATTTCGGCATGTAAAAGGTTAACACACACCAAAAGGAAGTGCGATAGCCAGGAATGGAACCCGGCTCAACTGCTTGGAAGGCAACTATGCTTACCTTTACACCACCATCGCTTGTACTGTATAGCTGGCAAGAGAGTACTGGAATACGGTTATCTGTTAATAACACTACAAAAAAGTGCGATGGCCAGGAATCGAACCCGGATCAACTGCTTTGAAGGTAACTATGCTTATCATTACACCACCATCGCTTGTACTGTATAACTGGCAAGAGAGAACTGGAATACCGTTCTCTGTTAACTATACCAAAACAAGTGCGATGGCTGGGAATCGAACCCGGATCAATTGCTTGGAAGGCAACTATGCTTACCATTACACCACCATCGCTTGCCCTGTATAGCTGTCAAGAGAGAACTGGAATACGGCTCTCCGTTAATTACACTAGAAAAAAAGGTGCGATGGCCGGGAATCGAACCCGGATCAAGTGCTTGGAAGTCAACCGTGCTTACCATTACACCACCATCGCTTGCCCTGTATAGCTGTCAAGAGAGAACTGGAATACGGCTCTCCGTTAATTACACTAGAAAAAAAGGTGCGATGGCCGGGAATCGAACCCGGATCAACTGCTTGGAAGGCAACTATGCTTACCATTACACCACCATCGCTTGTTCTGTATTGCTGGCAAGAGAGAACTAAAATACCGTTCTCTGTTAATAACACTAGAAAAAAAGGTGCGATGACCGGGAATCTAACCCGGATCAACTGCTAGGAAGGCAACTATGCTTACCATTAGGATCAACTGCTTGGAAAGCAACTATGCTTATAATTAGGATCAACTGCTTGGAAGGCAACTATGCTTACCATTACACCACCATCGCTTGTCCTGTATTGCTGGCAAGAGAGAACTAAAATACCGTTCTCTGTTAATAACACTAGAAAAAAAGGTGCGATGGCCGGGAATAGAACCCGGATCAACTGCTTGGAAGGCAACTACGCTTACCATTATGATCAACTGCTTGGAAGGCAACTACGCTTACCATTACACCACCATCGCTTGTCGTGCATAGTTGGCAAGAGAGAACTGAAATACCATTCTCCGTTAATTACACTAGAAAAAAAGTGCGATGGTCGGGAATCGAACCCGGTTCAACTGCTTGGAAGGCAACTATGCTTACCATTACACCACCACCGCTTATCGCACATAATTGGCAAGAGAGAACTAAAATACTGTTCTCTGTTAACTATACCAAAATAAATCGCAATGGCCGGGAACCGAACCTGAATCAGCTGTTTGTAAGGCATCCATGCTTACCATTATACCACCGTCGTGGTGCATATCTGGCAAGAGAGAACTGAAATATCGTTCTCTGTTAATTACACTAAAAAAATGCGGTCTCCAGGAATTGAACCCAGATCAGTAACTTGGATAGGCAGGAGATAACTGGAGTCACGTTCTTAATTATACCGAAAGTAAAGTGTGCTGGCCGAAAATTGAAGGCAGTTCAATTGGATGGAGGGCACCTACGCTCACCATCACACCACCGCTGGTTCTCGTGTTTGGTTACCAAACATAGAACTGGAATCAGGCTCTCTGTTAATTACACTAAAACAAAAACATGCGCTGGCGCGGAATCGAAGCTGAATTAACTGCTTGGAAGGCAAGTATGCTCACCACTACACCAGCATCGCTTCCTGTATCTAGCTGGCAAGATAGAACTGGAATCTCGTTCTCTGATAATTACAAGAAAACAAACGAGGTGCGATAGCCGGGAGTTGAACCCAGATAAACTGGAAGGCAACTATTTACGTACCCTACACCCAGATTTAGTCGGCAAGACAGAACTGCAATTACGATCTTAATTGCACAAAAAAGTGGGTTAACCGAAAATCGAACGCGGATCAATTGCTTGGAAGGCAACTATGCTCACCATTACACTACCGATTCTTTTCAGTGCACTTTTCAGAGGTAGAAATGGAATGCCGATCTCTATTAGTTACAATAAAAAAGAAAATATACTAGATTATTAATAATCCAACACCGATCAACTGCTTAAAGCCAGCTAGCTACCTACGCTCTTGCACCTCCATCTCTTGTAGCTGTTTGAAGCTGAGGTAGAACTTTATCCTGTTTTCTGATATCTACGACAGAAAGAAAAACCGTGATAACTGATAATCGAATCCAGATCATCTCTGCTTTGTTAACGTCTACATACTTCTCAGATTCAAGGCAAGCCGAAAGGTTTGTGTTTCATTGTAGTGGTAAGAACATTTTATTCAATATTAGTAGAAAAAAGGAAAGAAAGCAAAGAAGAACAGCTGGAAGATAGATGCAAGCCAACTTATTTTAGCTATGGACTATTTCACCAAGTGACTGCAGTTTTACGCGATTCCCAATCAAGAGACTTCGACTGTGGCTAATATACTGGTGAGCAATTTCTGCCGGTTCGCAATCTGCAGATTCACCAGTGGACGAATTTCCAACCTTATACAAAAACTGTTCCGGCACCTGGGGATACACAAGATACCACTCTCCTTCATCCACAGACTACGGAATGATGTAGACTTATATTAAAATGGTCAAGGGGCACCTCTGGAAAGTGGTATCCAGTCATTAGCGAGACTGGGATGTGCAGTGCCATATTCCTCCTGGTCTACCGAAAACATCAGTACACGAATCCACTGGTCGGCAACGGATTTTGTCAGGGCGCTAACGGATAGGCAGGAAGACATTCACCATCTCGCCAGGGAGCTCCCAAAGCTGGCAAGTGACAGGCTGAAGGCTCTCTATGATCATCTGGCGATGATCCGTATAAGGTAATCCCTCGTATAACGATGTGATATACCTCATTCGGAGTCAACCCCGAGGAAGCTGTTGGTGGTCCATCTTGAATAACTTGATCCATATCACGGAGTTGCTCGGGACGACCAGTTCCGAGGAGAGAACTATGTGACGCAGCTATGGCCTGAACTTATCTCATCGAAGGCGACCGACAAATTGGCCGGTTGAAGAGGTAAGAAGACGGAAGAGCACAATCACCCAACGTAAATTCCAGAAGCGCTACCGAGAGAAACCAGGATTTTTTAAAAGTCTTCTTTCTCCCCACCTCCCGCGAACATTATAGAACTCTCTCGAAACTCCAGCTGTTGCATACAACTATATACCTGCATGCTCGCGAATGAGTTAGTGAATGAGGTTGTGAGTTGTTACTGGTGTGATATAAAGTGGCGTTCTTCGAGTGGGGTTGTGACGACAGTTTTGCCGTCTAGTGAGTGTTGCTAATGCGTGCGTTTAGAGAAGTCTTGTGATCAACGCCCAGCGAATGAAGCGGAAGGAAGAAGAGGCTGCTTTACGCGTAATTCATTTCACTACTACGTGAGAGAAGAAGTGAAGTAACAATGAAAATTGAACTAAATCACATTAGTGAAGTGAAATTGGGATCTGAACTAAATCACAGTAGTAAAGTGTCAGTGAAAACTGGGCAAAGCCACAATTCATTAAAGATATTTATTGTTCTCTGTTAATTTCTACCGGTTTATGCTGTTCTTTGTAGTTCTTGCTAGTGTTTTTTCAGGCAATAGATAATTCCTAGTTATATAGGAATAAATACACGTGGAAGCTAGAAGCTAGGAACAACTACATGTGGAAGCTAGAATTGCTAGAAGAACCAGCGCTCAAAGAATCATGACGTGATCAGAACGCCCATAAGCTAGGTTTTCTTCCGGTTTCATTTTCCAGCGTACGAACAGAGAGAGCTCTAGCGGCTGTTTTATGTCACGGCCGCCTTGAATAATTTCTGCAGAAAGCAGTCTAATATACATAATATGGATCCAATATGCCGTCCCTGGTAAAGGGAACGAGAAAGTCCCGTTCCCGGAGCCCAGGAAAGCTTCCCGTTAATTGTCTCGTTCTGATTTCCATTCTCGGTTATTGTGTACCAGCCTTGAGATATAAAATTTCATAGCAATCGGCTCATTCGTTCTTACAATGAACATACAGGAACGAAAATCAGGATCCTGCTTCTGCGCTCTTGTCGTCAGCACTCTAGCTACTTACCTCAGACGTAACAGGTTAGTAGTATTAGTCCCGGATGAGCCAATTGATTTAACGATAATCCTGCCGCTAGGGGCGCTGGTGTCGCTAGTGTCGGTGCGTGCGACGGCGGCGGCGGTGTGTTTGAAAAGCGCCCTGAGCGGTAGGATTATCGTTATTGCAATTGGTTCATCCGGGACGAGTTGAAAGAATTGAGGATTAGGGTAAGGTGAAGGAAGAAGAGGAAGTGACGTGGAGTGTTTTGATTGGTTCGTTAATTTGGGTGGAAGATGAAGGAAGGAAGATGGAGGAGTATGGAGGTCGCGTGATGGAGAGGAGCTGGGTGGCGAGGTGTTGTCTGTGCGGAGGTCGGGACTGAAAGAGGGAAAATATGGGGGAGCGAGGGATAAAAAGTGTAACAGAAAGTGACGTGTGAAGTTGTGATTGGTGGGAATAAGAAGTGATGTTATTGGTGGAAAGGAGCAAATGAAGGTTGTTGATTGGTAAGAATAAGAGAGGTTATGATTGGTGGAAAGAAAAAGGAGTGGGGTATGTTGGAGGTGATGGGAAAGGTAAGTTTTGCTAGCAACAGGATTTGCAAAAGCCTGTCGTGAACTGATCAGCAATTTTTTTTGAACGTTGGATGGTAGTTTTCTTGAGTGGATAGAGAGATGTGGCGATATGAGATGCGGTGGCGAAAATGGGAACTAAACAAGGTGGTTGAGACAAGAGGTTTAAGGACGAGGAAATTTGGAGGTTAGTGGTGAACATGGCGGTCGCAAGAGGTGTGGGTAAGGAGTTGCGGTGGTGAGAATGGGAACTAAAAGAAGATGGCGGTAGCAAGAGGTTAGAAGAGTAGATTTTGAGGTTAAAATAGTGGGAACTAAAAATGGCGGAGGGTCTGCGACAAGGAGATGCGGTGGGAACTAAACAAGATGGCGGTCGCAAGAGGAGGGTAAGGAGATTTGAGGTTACAGTACCAAAACACGAAAGGATATATTCCTACGCCAAGCAGGTCCGAAAAATAATTATGCGTGTGGTACTTACCTGTTACCGGTGTGGATGCGTCACCAAAAGCGCGGCACGCGAGGCGGAAAAATAAAAGCAAACTGTTTTTGAAAATGCTTAACCAGCTTTAAGATCAACCAACATCACTACGCACTGATATACCTAGGTTTTTAAAGCGGTACAGACACCCTTTGCAGAGGCGTAATTTAACTATACCAAAACCTGGTACTGGACCATCGTGATGGTCGCTAGCGTACGTAGGAGCAGGGTTCTCATAGCCGGTCGAAGCGGTCAAAAACGTGTACGACGTAGGTGTTCACAGTAGCTGCTGTCGAGTCAACCGTCGAGGTGTGAATAAACGAGATCTGTTCTCGCCGGCAATCTGGTTCGGAGATGTGAGCAGCGGCGAGGTGTTGTCTGTGCGGAGGTCGGAACTGAAAGAGGGAAAAGATGGGGAGCGAGGGATAAAAAGTGTAACAGAAAGTGACGTGTGAAGTTGTGATTGGTGGGAATAAGAAGTGATGTTATTGGTGGAAAGGAGCAAATGAAGGTTGTTGATTGGTAAGAATAAGAGAGGTTATGATTGGTGGAAAGAAAAAGGAGTGGGGTATGTTGGAGGTGATGGGAAAGGTAAGTTTTGCTAGCAACAAGATTTGCAAAAGCCTGTCGTGAACTGATCAGCAATTTTTTGAACGTTGGATGGTAGTTTTCTTGAGTGGATAGAGAGATGGGGCGATATGAGATGCGGTGGCGAAAATGGGAACTAAACAAGGTGGTTGAGACAAGAGGTTTAAGGACGAGGAAATTTGGAGGTTAGTGGTGAACATGGCGGTCGCAAGAGGTGGGGGGTAAGGAGATGCGGTGGTGAGAATGGGAACTAAAAGAAGATGGCGGTAGCAAGAGGTTAGAAGAGTAGATTTTGAGGTTAAAATAGTGGGAACTAAAAATGGCGGAGGGTCTGCGACAAGGAGATGCGGTGGGAACTAAACAAGATGGCGGTCGCAAGAGGAGGGTAAGGAGATTTGAGGTTACAGTACCAAAACACGAAAGGATATATTCCTACGCCAAGCAGGTCCGAAAAATAATTATGCGTGTGGTACTTACCTGTTACCGGTGTGGATGCGTCACCAAAAGCGCGGCACGCGAGGCGGAAAAATAAAAGCAAACTGTTTTTGAAAATGCTTAACCAGCTTTAAGATCAACCAACATCACTACGCACTGATATACCTAGGTTTTTAAAGCGGTACAGACACCCTTTGCAGAGGCGTAATTTAACTATACCAAAACCTGGTACTGGACCATCGTGATGGTCGCTAGCGTACGTAGGAGCAGGGTTCTCATAGCCGGTCGAAGCGGTCAAAAACGTGTACGACGTAGGTGTTCACAGTAGCTGCTGTCGAGTCAACCGTCGAGGTGTGAATAAACGAGATCTGTTCTCGCCGGCAATCTGGTTCGGAGATGTGAGCAGCGGCGAGGTGTTGTCTGTGCGGAGGTCGGAACTGAAAGAGGGAAAAGATGGGGAGCGAGGGATAAAAGGTGTAACAGAAAGTGACGTGTGAAGTTGTGATTGGTGGGAATAAGAAGTGATTTTATTGGTGGAAAGGAGCAAATGAAAGTTGTTGATTGGTAAGAATAAGAGAGATTATGATTGGTGGAAACAAAAAGGTGTGGGAGTGGGGTATGTTGGAGGTGATGGGAAAGGTAAGTTTTGCTACCAACAAGATTTGCAAAAGCCTCTCCAGAACTCATCAGCAATTTCAGCAGACGATGTGCGTGGCGATAGGCCCGCTGCGATGAAAGAGCTGCAAACTGCGCGATAACTTGAAAAATATTGCCCGCCGTGACGCATTGCGCGCGCGCGCGTTTACCGTAAACCGTTACAGTTGCCATACTTATATTACCCGGCTTTCTTTTTTTTCTTTTCTTTTTTTCTTTTTCTTTTTTTTACGTTTGTTTTTTAAAAAAAATAACTAGTTTTTCGGGGGTTTTCTCTGGTTGGTAGACGAATGCAAGCTCTTTCTGCTTTTTCACAGGTTTTCCCTGGTTGGTAGGCGTTTGCTGTAGTGGTTGACGAAGCCCTTTCTAATTTTCGAGGTTTTTTCAGGTTTTTCGTGGTTGTCCCTGCCCGGTAGGCAAATGATGAAGTTTTTGCTTGTCAGCGCACGGATACTAGGCACATACTCGCACACACACACACACACACGTTGCAGTTGCCATACTTATATTATTCGTCTTTTCCTTTTTTTCTTTTTGTTTTTTCGTTTTTTTAAAAAATAACTAGTTTTTGGAGGTTTTCTGCGGTTGGTAAACGAATGCAAGCTCTTTCTGCTTTTTCATAGGTTTTCCCTGGTTGGTAGGCGTTTTCTGTACTGGTTGACGAAGGCGTTTCTAATTTTCAGGTTTTCTCAGGTTTTTTAGCGGTTGTCCCTGCCCGGTAGGCAAATGATGAAGTTTTACCTTGTCGGCGCACGGATACTAGGCACGTACTCGCGCGCACACACACACACAAACGTTGCAGTTGCCATACTTATATTATTCGACTTTTCCTTTTTTTTTTTAAAATAACTAGTTTTTTTGGGAGTTTTCTGCGGTTGGTAAACGAATGCAAACTCTTTCTGCTTTTTCATAGGTTTTCCCTGGTTGGTAGGCGATTTCTGTAGTGGGTGACGAAGCCGTTTCTAATTTTCGAGGTTTTCTCAGGTTTTTTAGCGGGTGTCCCTGTCCGGTAGGCAGATGATAAAGTTTTTCTATAATGTCGTCGTTTCGGCTTGTGGCGCACGGATACTAGGCACGTACTCGCGCACACACACACACACAGACAGACAGTCACACAGACAGGCACACACACACGGACATGTTTCCAAAAATGCCTTTTTTTTTTTTTTTTTTTTTTGGGGATTCAGGAGGTCTCAAAACGTGTATTTCCGGTAAAATCTCGGTATCGAATTTTTGGGTGGAATGCAATACTTCCCCTACTTACTATACGTAGTAGAGAAAAGTAAAAAAAAGTGTAAGTATTGTCAAATTTAAGGAAATAACAAGCAATATCTCGAAAACGGTTCACTCAACAAAAGAAATGTATATGGCATAAGCTGTGTATTTTAACGCGATCTACATTTTTTGTGAAGTAAAATTTTGTCTATCTCTTATGGTTTCCCAGTTATGCAAAAGGCGTTCACAATGAAGAATACTTTTGGAGACATTCCCAGAAAATTTGAGATATACATTTTATTTCTCACGACATTAACTTAAGCATATGATATTTTTAACAAAATCGTTATAGCCATTTTTGAGAAAATTAAAAAAAAGTGTACTATCTTGTTTTCATGGGTTTACCAGATCGGTAAGCGTTAGAATACTCTTAGAGCTTTTTTTTTCAGGTTTTCGCGGTTGTCCCTGTCCGGTAGGCAAATGATAAAGTTTTTCTATAATGTCGTCGTTTCGGCTTGTGGCGCACGCATACTAGGCACGTACTCGCGCACACACACACACACAAACACACACACACAGACACACACACGGACATGTTTCCAAAAATGCTTTTTTTTTAGGATTCAGGAGGTCTCAAAACGTGTATTTCCAGTGAAATCTCGGTATCGAATTTTTGGGTGGAATGCAATACTTCCCCTACTTACTATACGTAGTAGAGAAAGTAAAAAGTATAAGTATTGGAAAATTTAAGGAAATAGCAAGCAATATCTCGAAAACGGTTCACTCGACAAAAGAAATGTATATGACATAAGTTGTGGATTTTAACGCGATCTAGATTTTTTGTGTAGTAAAATTTTGTCTATATCATGACATTATCTTAAACATATGATATTTTCATCAAAATCGACATAGCCATTTTTGAGAAAATTAAAAAAGTGTACTATCTTGTTTTCATGGGTTTTCCAGGTCGGTAAGCGTTAGAATACTCTTAGAGCTTTTTTCAGGTTTTTTCGCGTTTTACCTGGCAGGTAGGCAGATGATAAAGTTTTTCTATAATGTCATCGTTTTGGCTTGTGGCGCACGGACACTAGGCACATACTCACACACACACACACACACACACACACACACAAACACACACACACACACAAACACACACACACACACACTAAAATAGTAGCGTATAAAAAAATTTAACAAACCGTAGATTTTCAAGAAAATTCCCACACCGCAAACTACCCGTTTAGCGGGAGAAAGGGCATTATTTTTATTGTTTTAAAAATGGCTCTAACCCCTTTTGATTACGGTACGGTATGTTTAAGATATCTGCATGACAAATAAAATGTATAACTTCAATTTTCTGGGAATTGCTGTGAAGTAGTCTGATTGTGAATGTCTTTTGTACAACTGTTAAACCGTAGGAAACGAAGCCTTACTGTACAAGGACGTTAAAGCACACAATTTATGTGTATTATTATTATTATTATTATTATTATTATTATTATTATTATTATTATTATTATTATTATTATTATTACTTTGTGGCGTTGTGTATTTACAAAGTTTGCATGTTGATTTTAATGTTTAAAAGCTTTAGACCTTTCTCACTAAAACTCGTCATTCTTTTAACTTCGGTATGTTTAAGATATCTGCATGACAAATAAAATGTATAACTTCAATTTTCTGGGAATTGCTGTGAAGTAGTCTCATTGTGAATGTCTTTTGTACAACTGTTAAACCGTAGGAAACGAAGCCTTACTGTACAAGGACGTTAAAGCACACAATTTATGTGTATTATTATTATTATTATTATTATTATTATTATTATTATTATTATTATTATTACTTTGTGGCGTTGTGTATTTACAAAGTTTGCATGTTGATTTTAATGTTTAAAAGCTTTAGACCTTTCTCACTAAAACTCGTCATTCTTTTAACTTCGGTATGTTTAAGATATCTGCATGACAAATAAAATGTATAACTTCAATTTTCTGGGAATTGCTGTGAAGTAGTCTCATTGTGAATGTCTTTTGTACAACTGTTAAACCGTAGGAAACGAAGCCTTACTGTACAAGGACGTTAAAGCACACAATTTATGTGTATTATTATTATTATTATTATTATTATTATTATTATTATTATTATTATTATTATTACTTTGTGGCGTTGTGTATTTACAAAGTTTGCATGTTGATTTTAATGTTTAAAAGCTTTAGACCTTTCTCACTAAAACTCGTCATTCTTTTAACTTCGGTATGTTTAAGATATCTGCATGACAAATAAAATGTATAACTTCAATTTTCTGGGAATTGCTGTGAAGTAGTCTCATTGTGAATGTCTTTTGTACAACTGTTAAACCGTAGGAAACGAAGCCTTACTGTACAAGGACGTTAAAGCACACAATTTATGTGTATTATTATTATTATTATTATTATTATTATTACTTTGTGGCGTTGTGTATTTACAAAGTTTGCATGTTGATTTTAATGTTTAAAAGCTTTAGACCTTTCTCACTAAAACTCGTCATTCTTTTAACTTCGGTATGTTTAAGATATCTGCATGACAAATAAAATGTATAACTTCAATTTTCTGGGAATTGCTGTGAAGTAGTCTCATTGTGAATGTCTTTTGTACAACTGTTAAACCGTAGGAAACGAAGCCTTACTGTACAAGGACGTTAAAGCACACAATTTATGTGTATTATTATTATTACCTTCCAAAGATACGACACAGAGAGTTTCAAGAAAACCCCTCCACCCCAAACTACCCTTTACATGAACTATTTTCCGAAATGTTTTATTTTCTAAAATTGTTTCTGACGATTTTAATTACAACACCATATATTAAAGACATTTATATGAAAAATAAAATGTATATCTTGAATTTTGTGGAAATAGCCTGTGAAGTCCTCTTGATTCGGAAGAAATTTTCTATGATCTTGTATAACTGCTAAGGTTTGAGAAAAACATAGAATACAAAAAATTTAGATCTTTTTAAAAACACACACACACTTTATTTGAAATAACTTTTTTGTGACGTCAGCCATTTCCGAAATATTTGTTATAAATGGTTCGAATTGTACAATGCTTAGCCATTCTACTTCACTTCTTTCAAACTGCTTAAAAATCATATAAATGAATGTATCACCTCATAATAAGCCTCTATATACGAAAAATGCTGAGTATTCAAAAAGTCAAGAAATTCGATTTTCTAGCCCCTAGTGAGTGAAAAATCGCGTTTACTTCGCTTCTTTCAAACTGCTTCTACCCTTTACATGAACTATTTTCCGGAATGTTTTATTTTCTAAAACTGTCTCTGACGATTTTAATTACAACACCATATATTAAAGACATTTATATGAAAATAAAATGTATATCTTGAATTTTGTGCAAATAGCCTGTGAAGTCCTCTTGATTCGGAAGAAATTTTCTATGAACTTGTATAACTGCTAAGGTTTGAGCAAACACACACAATTTATTTGAAATAACTTTTTTGTGACGTCAGCCATTTTCGAGATATGTGTTATAAATGGTTGGAATTGTACAGTGCTTAGCCATTCTTTTTTAAAAGGCATGACGCTTTTCAGTTCTTGCTCACCATGTTGATGGAAAGAATTTAGAATTTTAAGACCAGTGTATAGCGTCCCTTTGGATGTCTAACGGTTGTGCAATGCAACCATTTCCCGAAAAGTTTATGCGGATTAAAATTAAGTGGATATGAAAATAAACTTTCGTACTCACCTATAAGAAATAGAGGGTAGAGGTCGTACGAACGGAGCACTTTGAGAATTTATATTCAACAGTTGGTGTTACTCCTTAGAAAGGAAGTATGTGCTGATTGTATTTAATTCATACATTTTACATAACACGTATGCACTGGCACAACATAAAACACTACACACGATACTCATAGTTTTAATATTGCACTAATAACATCAGGAATAACTGAGGTCAGCTCGTTCGCATTCAGCGCTACACGCAAAAGAGCCGTGTGCTGATGACAGTGAAAGGTGAGAGATGCGGAAATTCGTCAGCAATACAATAAATGCAACCTTTATGTCGGCGGTGAGAATTGTGCAGTGGCGGCTGGTGTCAGCATGACTCTAAGTTTTTAAAACTAGACAATTTTTTAGCGAAACGAGGCATTTAACTCGACACAAATGATGAAACAACGGTTGCGATAAGCGAGCTTATAAAAACCCTGTGCGAACAGCAAAAGCCCGTAGTTAGAAACGAAAGCGATAGTGTGTTTTTCTACAAAATCGTTCTATTTGACGAAAAATAATTTTAAAATAAAAACAAAATAGCCGCAGTACTTTGCAGGGAAAGAGCGATCGGTGCATTCGGACGATAAGATGGACCAACAACCCGGAGGAAGTCGCGATGACACCTTGCAGCCTACGTTCGAAATTATAGGACACAAGCAGAGGAGGTTGCCAAAGCTTTTTTCCGGCTTTACAGAGTCTCAAATTACGTTAAACCCGGTCCGGGAAATGGTTGCATTGCACAACCGTTAGACATCCAAAGGGACGCTATACACTGGTCTTAAAATTCTAAATTCTTTCCATCAACATGGTGAGCAAGAACTGAAAAGCGTCATGCCTTTTAAAAAAGAATGGCTAAGCACTGTACAATTCCAACCATTTATAACACATATCTCGAAAATGGCTGACGTCACAAAAAAGTTATTTCAAATAAATTGTGTGTGTTTGCTCAAACCTTAGCAGTTATACAAGTTCATAGAAAATTTCTTCCGAATCAAGAGGACTTCACAGGCTATTTGCACAAAATTCAAGATATACATTTTATTTTCATATAAATGTCTTTAATATATGGTGTTGTAATTAAAATCGTCAGAGACAGTTTTAGAAAATAAAACATTCCGGAAAATAGTTCATGTAAAGGGTAGAAGCAGTTTGAAAGAAGCGAAGTAAACGCGATTTTTCACTCACTAGGGGCTAGAAAATCGAATTTCTTGACTTTTTGAATACTCAGCATTTTTCGTATATAGAGGCTTATTATGAGGTGATACATTCATTTATATGATTTTTAAGCAGTTTGAAAGAAGTGAAGTAGAATGGCTAAGCATTGTACAATTCGAACCATTTATAACAAATATTTC